>CM066033.1:1018313580-1019014206 GCA_033557465.1 Ichthyophis bannanicus | reverse complement strand
TGGGGATGTCATAGTTGTTGATTGTGAATCTTCTCCTGGAGGTGTGAAGGTTGGGTCTCTTGTTATATGACCAGTGCCTGCAGTTTTGCTGAAACATTTAATGGTAGAGATTGCTCTTGTATCCAGTGGGTCATTTCAATAAGGCATGAGATAATGTAGAGAAGTCTGGATTCTTGTTGTGAATGTGGTATATTACCTAAGGTCATCAGAGGGCAGAGAGCGCTGATCCTTGAGGCAATCCTTCTTGTACTTAGATTTGGTTCTGAGGGTCTTTGTTGTGTAGTTTGACTTGTGTGGCATCCATATAGGTATGAACGAACTCTCTTAGTTGAGTTCCCTGTTTACTCCAATTCCTACGAGGCATCAATTACTTTTCCCGTGATTTATGGAGTTGAAGTGCATGCAGACTATCAATGAAAATGATGATGAAGGCTTGTGTAGGTTTTTTCTATTCCCTTTATCACAAGTTGTCTAGGAAGGGAGGTAAGGAGCGTTTCAATGACATAAGTTGTTTGGGCCGAAACCCATGGCGTGGTTGGTCATCCCAAAGTGACCTTCGCCATTGTAAAACAAGACCCTCTCTCAGTTCAGGAAAGAACTAAAAACTTACCTATTTACTGAACACTTTGAAATCCCATATTCCCCCAAAACACCTCCAATAACAACCATGGACTTCACATGCACAAACCCCCGTATTCAAACTAACTAACTCTAACTAACTCCCTGTTTGTGTCGTCCCCCCCCCCCCACACACTTCCCAACTTACGTCATAAAAGGAAATAAATTCCAAAATATATATCTGTCCGACACACCAAACACTCCTGACATACAACATAAACAGGAAATAAATTCCAATACCTAACTACACACAACCCGTCCACCCCTTAAATATCCAATGTAAATAATTTACACGGTTGTTTTGTACTTATCATAATATATCATAACGTTGACCGTTTTATTGTTCAATGTAATAGTTTGAACCTGACCGTTCAATGTAAATAGTGTGAATCTGATTGGTTTCAAGTGTAAATGTATACAACTGTGTACAATTGTTAAGAATGTTTCATGTAAACCACCCTTGATCGCTGGAAGGGGCGGTATAGACGAATAAATAGATAAATAAATAAATAAATAAATCAAGCGGGGTATTCAACTCTACAAAGTCCTGGGAGCTGTAGTTGAACAGTCTTCCTCTATGATTTTAGCCATGAAAGTTATACTATTTATTTATTTAATTTACAAGTTCTTATATACTAGAAATGGGTCCTGTATGATGGTGGGTAAGTTGGGTCTGCTGAGGAGTTCTTTAGAGTAGGTCTGACTGAGGAGGTCTTCAGGTTAATGGCATCAGTCCTTGAATGAAAGAGTAGTTATTATTATTCTGAGCAGTGGTGTGTGTTAGCTCTTTTCTGGCCACTTTGATCCATGCTGTGGGACATGGGTCCAAAGAGGATGTGTGTGGGTTTTTATCATCAATAGGATTGGGTCTAGTTGATTGGGTTTGATATAGGGGTTAAATTCCCTCCATTTTGGCATGCTACCTTGCCTCATTTTGATATTATCTGATCTAGTGGAGTTGTATCTTTAGCGAGGAGGGAGTTTGCTCTGTAGGTTAGGATGCACATTCCCTGTGTGGTCAAGTTTGAAGGCTTTCCAAGGGTAGGGGGGGCCTCGTTATGAGTAAACTTGTTAATTTCAAACAGTTTCCCTCAGCTTCTGTGTTAGTGCTTTAGGCGATCAGATTATACGTGGTACTCTCTTTTCCGCTGATCTTATCAGTTTATTGTTAGTTGTCGGCCTGTATGGTGATGTATTCTGGAGGTGTTCAGTGTAATTTGTCTTTCAGCTTCGCCATCGTCATTCTGAGATGTCTAAGTTTAAGTTTGTGCTTCCTTTTATGTCCTCTTGACATACCAGGGTGCTGTAGCAATTCGTCTCGTTTTTTGCTTTTGGTGGTAGTATGGTGTGAGGCTGTGAGAGTATTACTTCCAATCATCTACTAGTTTTGAAAGATTCCTATTGGAGGTGAGTTTATTATGGGGTTGAGGGTTCAATCAGAGCATCCTTCCTTGAACTCTCTGTATCCTGCGGGTTCCCTGTTGTTGAGTTTCCTTTTTTGTGGTTAGTTTGTGATCAGTCGGTAGTTCAAATGTTATCATGTGGTGTTGGTGACCAGGGCAAATGGTGTGGTCTTTATGTTCTGTCCTGCGTGGTCATTTTTTTATGTAATGAATACCAATGTCTAGAGTGTTTCCCTCACTTGTGTGTGTGGACAGCTTAGATTTTTTGAGTTAGGTCCAGTGCAACTATCGCTTCCAGGAACGAAGTTATGTGGTTTGTAGGTGCGCTGAATTTAGGTTGAGGTGGCTCCTAGAAGGATGAAGGGTTTGTTTGTTAGATGACTTTGGAAGCAAACGCTATCTTTATGAGTGATGATAGATCATCAGATGTAGGGTCTGGGGATCTGTATGGGCCTAAGCTTATAGAGAGATTATTATTTTGGATTAGTAGTGCATTCAATGTGGTTGATTGTTAGGGTTGTGAGACCCTGGAATTTGTGGTCTTTGCTATGAGGATGAATAGGCCCTCCTCTTATTTTAGCCGGGGGCAGGTATGAAGGGTCCATCTGTGATGTGATGACTGGTTTGTTAGTACCTGATCTGTTTCGTGAACCATGACTCGGTTTTATTACGAGAATGTCCAGATTGTTGTTCTTAATATAACTCATTGATAACTTGGATCTTTCTTGTGTATAGAGCGTGCATTCGCTAATGCATATTTTATGTACGTAGGAGGATGAAGGGCAGTTTTTGCTGGTTAGTTCCGTAGGAGTTAAATATTGATTTTTTATTACTCCTGATTGGCATCTAGGAATATTTGTGAAATGTTTGGCGCCGGGTTGGTGTTCCTTTGATTAATGCTATTGGTATGATAGCTGTTGGAATGGTTTTGCCGTATTGGGGGGATCATACCTATCAATAAAGTGTGGAGTAGGATAAGTCCCGCGAGAAGTTGTCCTGTGGCCATGATGCTTAAGTCTTTTCCTTTCTTGTATGTAGGACTTGGGGTTGCTATTTGGCAGTGCTGCGGTTGTGGCTTTGTGGAGTAAGTTTGGTGGTTTTGGGTTCGGTTTTGAAATCTTGATTGGGAGACTGCTAGGTAGTGCTAGCGAATAAATAGAGGAACTGCAACAACAGTATTTTATTAGGCCCGCAACGGGCGTATTTTAGTGGCAAGTGTGATGGAAGATGGAGGTGTGGTTTTACAATCGGTTTAAACCTTGTGCGGTGGACGGTTAGGTAGTTGGTTTCTTTTTTATACGGGTAGGACTTGCATCTTTCTTTATTGCAAGTTAGTCCTTGGTGCTCTGGTGCTCTATTGTAAGGGTGGGGATTATGTTGGCTGGATGTTGGGTGGCCAGCAGAGTTGGGTAGTTTGCAGCATGTCCTGGATTCTGTGTGGTTCTTCCTCTGGCCATGGGTCCGCGCCTAATGGCTATGTCCAAAGGGCCTTCTGGTGAGGCCCTCAGGCGCGGGCCCGCCAGGTGCAGGGTGTCCTAGCATGCTGTCCTTTTAAAATTCTGATGTCTGCTGGTGTGGTTGGGTGTCCTGGCCTTGTGTTCTTCTTGTACTATATAGAAAATAATGGGTTCTTGCTTCACTTAGGTGTTCTGTTAACATTCATTAATGAACTGTCCATTTTAAGCAAGCAAGCCTCTAAATACCATTTAATGTACAGTGGGGATAAAGGAAAGGCTACCCTACTAAGAACATAAGATATGCCATACTGGGTCAGACCAAGGTCCCTCAAGCCCAGTATTCTGTTTCCAACAGTGGCCAATCTAGGTCATATGTACCTAGCAGTTTCCCCATACTTATACAATACTGTCCTCTAGTGCCAACAGCCAGGTACATTAGGAAGTACTACAAAACCCTGCTCATTTAGAACTCATAGCAAACTTGCCATATCATAACAACACTACCAGGACTCACATGTACCAAACCCTACTTATCAAAGGGTAGCACTGCAAATATTAATCTTCTGCTAGAAAAAGAGAACAAGTGGGACTGCTACCTAGAAACTACACAAACAGAATGCTGCAGCTTGGTCACACATGCAAAACATAGGCAGACCATCACCAAATACAGAATAAGAGATCACAAAACTTAAACTAGGAAGCCAAACTTGGAATGTACAATAACACTGAAGAAATAAAACTATAAATTAATTTCTTCTTGTACTGAAGAAAAACAAAGACATCAGCAATGCACATTTCCCATAATAAAATAGGGTTTTTTCTACCTTGTGTTGTTTGGGCATTGTATTTTTCAATTGCAATTGCCCCAGTCACTTTCTTCTGCCGTCTTTGTGTCTTCTGTTTCTGCTGTCCATTTGTCCTTTCTTCTGTTTTTTTCCATTCTCTCTCTAAATCTGCCTCTAACATATTTATCTTTCCCATTCTGCTCTTTCTTTCCTTTTCTTTCCTTACTCCTTTTTTCATCCACTCAATTTCACCCCTCCACCCTCATCCTCTTTTGACTTTTCACTTATCAACTTTCCATCTGCCTCCTCTAACTTCCAGCCCAGCCCCAACTCCCCAGTTATCTCATTTCCCCTTTGCTAGCCTCTTATTCCCTTCTGTCTTTCACTCACTCACCATTACGACATATCCATGCTCAGTAATCACCATCCTCCTCTCACTCACCTCCTTGCCAACTTCCCATGGCCTCTTTCATATAGTTATCCCCATGCCCTACCATCTCTCCACTACCCCAGTTCAGTAGCACCCAATTCCCTCACCCTTACCCTTTATCCCCAAAGTCCAACATCTTCCTCCTCTCCACCTCCCCAGCCATTTTTTCCCTTCCCCCAACCTATAGATCAATAGCTTTCTATCCCCTTCTCCTTCTCTTATCCTCTCCCCCTCCAGTAGTCTGGCATCTCTCCTATCTCCTCTCCCAGCCCAGCATCTTCTCTATCTCTCCCTGTCCCCTCAACAGCCCCTGTCCAATATATCCCGTCTCTCTCATAACCCAAAATCCCCCTCTCTTTCTGCCTATCACCCCGCCCCAATCCAGCATATCCCCTATCTCTATTTCTCTGCCCCCCTTTCCTCCTATGACAAAAATACTATGCAGTACCATCTCTGGTGTTTTCTTTTTTTCTCCAAATCAACAACAGAAAGATCGCACGGGACCATCCCTATCTTCATCTTTTTTTCTCTCTGAGTCAGCATAAAGCAGCCAGGGCTGCCTGTAGCATTCACTTTCGGTGTACAGTTCAATGGCTCTGTGCACTGGAAGTGAATGCTATAAGTAGCACTAGCTGCTGTTGTTGACTCAGAAACAAAGATGAAACTGGGGATGGTGTCTCACAATACCAGTCTTTCTGCTGCTGGAGCTGCATGCACAATGCATTGCATCAACTCTGGACCTGCTGCCTCAGTCGCAACTTATTCTCTCAGTACACAGTCAATCTTAAGAATTTGTCTTCTTTTCTCCCACCATATTTTAAAATCTCCACCTGCTCCATTACAGTCCTCCATTCCCTGCTCTCTCTCTCCATCTCCATATCCCCAGTACTCTCCTGCCTCCTACATCTTTCCCCACATTCACCCTGTCCATTCCTCCTTTTTACTCCAGCATCTATTCTTATGCCCCTCCTTCTCACCTTTCCTCTGTATAACCTTGTTTCTTCTCTCTCACACAAAATATCTGCCCCCTCTCCATCCTCACTCCTCAGATTCCGTTTCTTTTTCTCCACCATGACCCTAGCATCTGCCCCCTTTCAGCTCCCAAGCCCCAGCATCACCCCTTTCCTGTCCTGCCCAGTCCCTTCCAGTCCCAGCCACCCCCCCCCGAGTATCAGCTCCATTCCAGACTCTCCCAGCATCAGCTCCTTTCTAATTTCAACCACCCAGCATAAGCTCCCTTGCAGTCCCAGCATGAGCTCCCTTCTAGTTCCACTCCCCCAGCATCAGCCCCTCCCAGCATTATCTCTCTTCCAGGCCCAAATTCCACATCTCCCAACATCAGTCCATTATCAGTCCTAGCTCCCCATCTTCTTCAAGTGCCAGCCGGACCCCCAACCCCCAAAGCAGTGTTCTCATGCCAGCCCCCACCCCCAGCATCAAACCCACCCAGTCACCATCTCTACCCCATCTCTCTGCAGTCCTGACAAAGCCTACACTAACCGTACAGCTGAGGGGAGCGATTTTCCTCATTCCCATGGATGTGCTAAGTAACAGCTACCGGGACTTAAGAGTATCTAAAAGTGAACAGGGCACTTCCTTTCTTTTTCACAGACAGGAAGTGCACCAGTTTCACTTTTAGAGGGCCCCGCATTACCAGTGGCTGCAACTTAGCACCGTCATGGCAACGAGAGAAATTGCTCCTGTGGCTGTGAAAAAGTGAACCAGTGAGACAGGCTTCGGGTCTCACTGGCCCACCTTTTAGGCCAGCGAGGCCATGGGCCCCCTCGGAGAGCAGGGCCATGTTTGGGCAACATTCCCGCACATGCGTAGGGCCGGCCCCAAAGTCAATAGTGTCAGAGGTAGCAAAGATAGCAAAAATACCATGATCACCTTGTCTTCACTGTCTGTGTAATGATATATGGAATCAAGCACAGAGACTAATGATGTCTTGTGATGTGTCCCAAACAAAATCAACAATGAAAAATATCCAGCACTTCCTCATTGTCTAAAAAAATCCTGAAACAGGATAGAACAACCTTGTACACAAATTTACTTAGAAAGCATTGAGCAATAAGGGACAACATAGAGGGATCTAATGCAGAGGTTTTTTTTTAGCTTTCCCTCATTCCTGTGGAAATTACTCGAGATGTTGTTGTTGTTAAGTGCTGTTGAGTCAGTGTCGACTCCTGGCGACCCTGTGGATAGTTGACCTAAACTTTGTTTGGTCTTCAACCAAGCGGCTCATTGTTGATAGAGTGGTGACCTTTTACCTTGCCAAGCATTATGACTTTCTCCAATGATCTCTCTCTTTGCATGATATGTCCAAAGTATGAAAGCCAAAGTCTTTTCATCTGATCTTCTAAGGAAGTCTTAGGTTTGGTCTCCTCTAGTACTGACTACCCTCCTCCTCCTCCTCCGCTGGTACTGTTGCCACCAACACCAGATATGCATTACTGCAGGTACACATGAGCGAGATATGCAGCAATTCACCGGTGTAACCACAGTGCGTCAAATGGAACTACAGAGACCACACTGATGGGTACCTGGGGTGTGTCAGTCATGAAAGGTGCTGTGGACCTGTTGCTGGCCACCCCACCTCAAACTCACGGTGGTCACAGTACCTGCACAAGGTGACTGTCTGTGGATACACTGTAGCAGTGCCACACATGGTCTGTTCCCCCTACTATGCTGAGCTGCTGTGGAGTTGCACATGGTCAGGACCACCATCAGCCTGAGGAGATGGGGGGGGGGGGGGAAACCACAACATAGGACCATCTAAACACAGCTGATTTGCATGTGCAGTGCATCATGGGCGTGAGTGCTCCAATCCAACCCTGTGAATCCCTGCAGATGGACTGTGTGGTGCAATGAGGTACCTCTGTCCAATACACACAAGCACCCCATAGCCTCCCATAACACCCAGACGTATAGACAATCAGGGACTCTTTCTGTGCTGTTCTGACCACACACCCTCCACAATCCCTTTAAACAGAAGGGGCATTACAAATGCGTAAGACATCCCCACCTGGAGGACATATCTGCCCAATGAAATGTGAATGGACCCTGATGTGAAGTGTGTGCAGCAGAAGGTGGTATTGAAACATGATGCTGATGCTGCAAAATGTAGCACAGGTATGAGGAAGCGGGGTTTGTAACGTGTAGATCATGCCCACAGGCTCCCATAGGTAATAGTCCAACACAATCAGAGATAGTAGTACCAATCCCAGGTGCAATATTCCCCCAGGGATATGTAAATGTACAGTGGCCAGAAGAAACCCAACGCACGTAGTAACGCACGCACATGCCGTAAACACCGCACGTATTCACGCCCGCAGCAACGCACGTAGTTACGCCCGCAGTAACGCACGTATTCAAGCGCCAGGACATGCGCATGTAGCTCTGTGCGTGGCTACGCCCCCAGCAACGCACGTGGCCACACCCCCAGCAACGCACGTGGCTACGCCCCCAGCAACGCACGTGGCTACGCAGCACTGACACAGTCGGAACAAATGGCAGCCATGTCCAGGAAGCCAGCATTCAGCCAGGGAGATCTATATCTCCTGACAGAGTTGTTCTGCCTCCGCCAGCAGTGGCTCTTCCCGGGCTCATCCAGGAGGCAGAACCTTGGAAGGGTCAGGAGGGCCTGGGAGCGCCTGTCCCATAGGTACAACAGGAGCTCTGACTACCCACGTGAGGTAAGTGCATGGGGACAGGTACCCCAAATGATGAGGCTAAACAAAAAACACCCAGTAACCAAAGCACAAAGAAACTATGCACTGCCAGGGAATAGCAGGTGCTGTCACATCCGGCGGGTAGCAAAGTCAGCCACACACCCAAGGGGGTAGCTGCAACCATGGCAGGAGTGCACCACAGACCACATTGGTATGGTATGGGGCGCCTTTGCAGGCCAGGGATGTCCCCCATCCACAGGAAACCCCAGTCCCACCTCTCAGGCCAACAGGCAAAGAGGGGTCTGCACCATGCCCCTGTCAACCAACACAAGTTCAAAATACATCCGCCGATGCTGCAGGCCCCAAATGAGGGCACCCCTCCCCATCCCTGTCCACTGTCAGCTGGTTCTCTGTGTGATCACATAAGACCACACACAGCGATGCGCGGATGCAGGCCCCAAATGAGGGCACCCCTACCCATCCCTGTCCACTGTCAGCTGGTTCTTTGTGTGATCACAAAAGACAAACCACAGCTCTAAGCTGATGCAGGCCCCAAATGAGGGCACCCCTCCCCATCCCTGTCCACTGTCAGCTGGTTCTTTGTGTGATCACAAAAGACAAACCACAGCTCTAAGCTGATGCAGGCCCCAAATGAGGGCACCCCTCCCCATCCCTGTCCACTGTCAGCTGGTTCTTTGTGTGATCACAAAAGACAAACCACAGCTCTAAGCTGATGCAGGCCCCAAATGAGGGCACCCCTCCCCATACCTGTCCACTGTCAGCTGGTTCTTTGTGTGATCACAAAAGACAAACCACAGCTCTGGGATGATGCAGGCCCCAAATGAGGGCACCCCTACCCATCCCTGTCCACTGTCAGCTGATTACTTGTGTGATCACAAAAGACAAACCACAGCTCTAAGCTGATGCAGGCCCCAAATGAGGGCACCCCTCCCCATCCCTGTCCACTGTCAGCTGGTTCTTTGTGTGATCACAAAAGACAAACCACAGCTCTGGGATGATGCAGGCCCCAAATGAGGGCACCACTACCCATCCCTGTCCACTGTCAGCTGGTTCTTTGTGTGATCACAAAAGACAAACCACAGCTCTAAGCTGATGCAGGCCCCAAATGAGGCACCCCTCCCCATCCCTGTCCACTGTCAGCTGGTTCTTTGTGTGATTACAAAAGACAAACCACAGCTCTGGGATGATGCAGGCCCCAAATGAGGGCACCCCTACCCATCCCTGTCCACTGTCAGCTGGTTCTTTGTGTGATCACAAAAGACAAACCACAGCCCTGGGATGATGCAGGCCCCAAGAGATGGTTCCCTGCACCATCCTGGTGCCTTTGGGAACAGGCCCTGTTTGTGATCACAAAAGACAAACCACAGCCCTGGGATGATGCAGGCCCCAAGAGAGGGTTCCCTGCACCATCCTGGTGCCTTTGGGAACAGGCCCTGTTTGTGATCACAAAAGACAAACCAGAGCCCTGGGATGATTGCAGGCCCCCAGAGAGGGTTACCTGCACCATCCTGGTGCCTTTGGGAACAGGCCCTGTTTGTGATCACAAAAGACAAACCACAGCCCTAAGATGTTGCAGAGAGCACTGCAGGTGACACCCTCCCACCCCAACAGTGGCTGATTGGCACTGGCAGATGTGTGTAGGTGGCACACAGAGCTGTGACGTGTCATGTACGCTGGGGTGCACATACAGGGCACATGGGGCACAGACCTGAGAGGCGTGTGCGTGGGCCACACATGGGGCTGTCTCCTGTGAACGCATGGGGCATGAGTGTCTCACCCAATAGGGGCAGGCTCTTGTTGTATGAAGTGAGAGAGTTAGCTGCAGAGGCAGGGGACCCCAATGTGTCCCCACGGTAGCTAAGGGCAATGTTTGGTGTCACCCCTACAGGTGGAGGACCTGCGCAAAAAGGCGAGGGAGCTAAGGGCACGCTACCCGAGATTTGTGGCCAGGGTGCAGCGTGAACGGATGGCGCAGCAGAATGGTGAGTACTGGGACATGGCCCTGTAGGGCACCGAGTGGTGGAACCACAGGACCACTGTGACTGCGGAATATGATGTGTACCCAGGGGATGACATGTGTTACCTCTCCCACAGCTGATGCACGTGTAGCCATTGAGCCAGCGAGGCCGGAGGACCCAGATGTTGCAGCGGCCCGGGAGGAGGACAACGACCACGTGGGCCTGCAGGGCGGCGGACCAGAAGTGGCACCCGAGGATGGCGATGGAGGCACGTGGGGTGCATCCCCACGCCCCAACGAGGGAGAGGAGGGGGACGAGGAGGATGATGGGCATATGGGAGGGGATGGGGAGGATGTGGGTCACATGGTGAGTGATGCGGCAGAGTTGGGGGATCGGGGAAATGAGGGGGGTGGGGATGTGGGTGAAAGGGGAGGGGAGAGGGAGGAGGTGGGTGGCAGGGAAAGGGAGGGGGAGGTGGGGGAGGAGGGGGAAGGGGATGTGGGGAGGATGGTGGAGGCAGGGGGGGTGGGAGGGGCTGTACAGCGTGGGGGGGGGACAGGTCCCCAATGGCATGCTCCGCCACAGGGCAATGGGGGCACCAGCCACCTGCCCCATGATCATGGCGAAGCACGCCCTTTGGACATGTGTCTGCCACACATTGCCGCAGGCAGGTCTGCCGTGCATGCAGCCACACAGACATGGGGAGATGTGTGTCTGTGCGGCTGCATGGGCGGTCTGCGCCTGGCTGCGGCTGTGCGTGCCCAGGCACAAGCCCAGAGGCAGTTCGCCCTAATCCAGGGGCAGGTGCTGGCGACCCTGTCCATGGTGGCTGACCGTCTGCGTGAGTGCGATGAGCGCCTTGTCGGTGCCGCACCCGGTCAGCCACCATCCGACAGGGGTCCCCAGGGTGTGTAGTGTGTGGACACATATGGCACACCTGCCCTGTGACGGACTGTGCCATTGCCTCTCCATCACAATGGCCACAGGGATGGGAGTGGCCAGTGCTGTGTGGCTAGCAGGCGTAGTTGGCCATGCTGGTCTTTAGCTGCCATCATATACTATGTAACAATGATGGACTATGTGTGTCCCAGTTCACATGTTGTAAATATTTTATAGATATAAATATGTTTTAAATGTTCGACGTTCCACATATGAACCTGGTGGTCAGATGTCCCTCATTGCTAGGTGACAGTGCTGTGCGAGTGATGGGTGTGTCAGTGTTCACTCTGAGAGGCGAGGGAGGATGTGGAACAGGTAAGGGCTGCGGTGAGAGCGCCCCCACAGACATGTCACAGCTACGTTGCTGCGAGGGTGGGCCAACGAGAAGGGTGGAGAGTGGCGTGCATGAGTGACGTGCAACAGCATATGTGTTGGAAGGTGCGGGGCACACAGCACAGAGTGACAATGGGACATATGGCAGGGGAGGGCGGACGGCCTGTGTATCCTATCCAGCATGACCCCATATTGTTGGCCTGTGGTGGTAAAGGCAGGATGGCTGAGGTGTATGCGTAGCGGTGGGGTTAGGGTGGAAACACAGAGGGTGCACCTCAGGAGTTGCTGAAGCTGGTGCCTGAGGGGGGGGGGAGTGAGCGGTGTTGCGAGATGTGACTGTGTAGGGCCCGGCAACAGCTGGCTAGATGGCAAGCACGTATACCAGCATGCAGGGTGGGAATGGGGGATGGTACAGGATGGTCCAATGATCCGCTGTGAGACGTATGACCACCTTGCTGTATGTTGTTATGGGTGTAATGGCTGGCCCTAGGGGGTGCAAGAGTATACTGTCAGTGGAGTGCATTGGGCCATTGGTGGTGGCACTCACAGGGGTGTGGGGGTCGGGGGTGGGCACAGCAGAGGGTGGGGACAGGGGCTTAGCGGGATAATGCCCAGAGGGGTGGCACAGTGCGGCATGGCTGTGGATGGTGAGGAGCGCAGTGTGGATGGTGCGACCGATGACAGTTGCTGGATGTAGCTTATGGAGGCAAATGTGTCATTGGGATGTGCCTGATGGGTGGCAAGGGGGTGTAGGTGTATATTGCGGCCACTGGTGCACAGGGTGATGGGTAGCCCTTACCGGAGGGTCACCCTAAGGTGTTGGAAGCTGCAAGTCTGTGCTCAGGGGGCCACAGTGGACATGTGTGACGGTTGCGCCAAGGTGGATGTCTGTGGGAGCATGTGAACCAGAGTACGTGACATGTGCAGTGCACATACTGTTCTTGTTTAGCGTGCTGGGAGCGGCCAATGTGGCTCCCCATGCAGGACATACAGTGCACCTACACCACCACAGAGACTAATGGTAGGTGAGGGCTCCACAGGGTATTGGCCCACGGGGTCCCTGGGCACCCACGACACAATACAAGCCACCACGACATGGGAGTGATAGTCCAGCATTGCAGCCTATGGGATTGACTGCGTACCCATGGTGGACATGACTGAAGGGGGTGGGGACAATGGCTAATGACATCAGTGGCACCATGTTGTGCCCTGGTCACGGGCCAGGGGGTGGGGTGGGGGGGTGTGATTGTCGTGTCACAAATGAGACAAGAAGCACATGTCACCTTCACTGGCCACCTGTGTAGCCCTTTATTTTCCCCTCCCCCTGCCACCCCTTGGGCGTCCCCGCCCAACCCTTGGTGGTTGTCGCCCCCCTGCTGCCGGTGCTGTTGCTGCTGCAGGTGTAGGTGGTGTTGTTGCCTGTGGCTGCTGCAGATGGACAGTTACTGCCCCCCTGCCTGCTGCTATCCGCTCCTGGGCGTCAGCCATCCTCTCACACGCCGTGGCCATGCGGTCGGCATGAGCAAGGATCCCAGACATGGTCCGCTGCAGGCGCCTTGTCAGCCGCAGTTGGCGCCGCTGGGTCCGGGCCACCGAACGCAGTACATGCCGTATACCTGTGGGGAGAGGCCATAGTACAATGTGAGATGGGGGAAACAGCAACACCTGTTCGGGGGCATATCAACCATAGCAGATTAGGACACTCACCCTCTGCATCTCTATGGGCTGCTGCTGAGTGGGCCTGCATCTCCCTGATGACATCGGCCACAGCAGCCAGTGCCTCATTGCGGTGTTGCGCTGCCACATCCGCAGGCCCGTCCCCAGTGCCTGCAGTGGTGGGTGTAGAGTCCCCGTCTGCTGTTCGTGGGACCTGCATGTCCTCATCACCCAGGGGTGCAGCCTGCCTCTCGTCTCCCACATGGGCCACCTCAGAATCAGTGTCCACAGGGCTTGATGGTCCCATGGTTGGCACGCCCTGTGGCTCCTCCTCTGCATCGATGGCGCTGACATCACCTGGGTGCCACAGGGTTACATACGTCAGATGGGGGTCTCGCTGCCTGCCCACCCCGTCACATACCCCCTCAGGCATCTGTGGGTTGATGATCCACGTGTGTCTGGGCCATGGCTCTAGTGGCAGCCCACTATGTTTGTGCACTCCCCATGCAAGTGTCCCCTGTGCCCCGCTTCCCCAGGCCCCCCCCACCCCTGGATGCTGACACACACCCCAGGCAAGGCCATCACCACCCTCATCCTGCCCCCACCCAGCATGTCCTAGGCAGGTGCAGTGTGTCTTCCGGTTGGCCATCTCCTTACCCGTGTGGCCCTAGTGCCCCTGCCAGCCCTGCGACGTGAGCCATGCAACATGTCGACACCCTCTGCTGTCACTGTGGGTCTGCCACCCCTGCCCAGTCTCCCATTCACTTCATATTGCCACCCACTGCCACCCATAGACAGGCCCCCCCACCGTGGCTCTTGAATGGATGTTGCCTCTGTGTCTCATTTGCCCCCCAATTCCCAAACAGCCACGTACTGCCCCCCCCTCTGTTGTGGCACACACCATGTGTCTGTGCTATATTCCACAGTTGGTCCGCACTCCCCCCTTACCTGCTTGTGGGTAGGCCATGTACATATATGGGCCTGAGTCTCTTGGCCAGGTGTCGTTCCAGGTCCGAGAGGTTTGCCACCTGAGCTGGGCCCCCTCCAGTGCCTTGGGCCCCACGTCTCTCCCGCACAAGCTCAGTCCTTATGTTTCTTTTGATGTCACAGTATCTTTTTCGAAGGTTCTCGATGTCGCGGTATGGTCCCCTTGCTGCTGCCACCGCTGCCTGGACCTCACACCATGCCCTGGTGCGCGTAGCTATAGTGAGGGTTGAGCTCTGGCGCCCAAACAGGAGATCATATCGCTCCAAGATGTTTGCCAGCAGGAGATCATTTTCCTGCTGGCTGAAGCGTACAGCCCTCCGACGTATCTCTGCTGGGACGGGGACCCTGGGCTGGCGTGGTCTCCCAGCTGCACCTGTATGTGGAGCTGGAGCTTGCTGAACCCCAGATGGGCCTGGCACCTCATCCTGGCCAGATATGGTTTGTGCTGATGGGTGGGTGGGCTGGTCCACTGGATGCTCCTGCTCCTCTGTCTCCCTGCGCTCCATACTGTCGCGTATGGTTGTGCTCGGGGGTTTGCCATACAGAGCCAATCATACATATAGGTTTTCATGGGGTGTGGGTCGCGGGGTGTTGGCTATGCGCACAGCCACGCGCACAACCACGTGTGCCGCAAGGTGTGTTGTGAGGCGCGTTGCGACACGCATTGCTACGTGCAGGAAGTGACATCATATGTGTTCGTGTAGGCAGTAGGTGCCATTTCACGGATCCCGCCTACACGTCCCTTTAATACAGTTTCGTTGTGTGTAATGCTGGTGCACATATTCCCATGTTTGGTATATTGCTGTTTATCTGCACCTTAGTAGTAGCGCTGGATGCTGCAGCACTATGTGATGCGTACGTGGCATCACTCAGATGTTGCACGCTTTGTTACGCGCGTTGCACCGCCTCTTCCGTTTCCTGCTCATGGGCATATGCATTGTATGTCACTCCTATATTGGCGTCTGGGTGTGGTTTCTAGTGTGATACGCAGTTTATGTACACCCTGCGACATCTCTGGGGCTCACGTACATGAGTGTGAAATGTAGATGATTGGCCGCGGGTGCATTATGGGAACGCGCGACACAGCGCGCGGTGCCATTTCATACAGGTAACTCTTATGTTTGCTGTATTCTGGGTCCTTCTATTCCCCCAGGTGTGTGGCGATCATGTGATGTCCATCCACACCCACACCACTATTTCTAACCCAGCTATCCTCCAACCTGTGTCTATCATGGCTCAGACTGCGCATGCAGGTGGTGCAGTGGTTGCATTGGTCGAACTGGCGGACCTGCTTTTTCCGGAGGAGGGAGATGTTGTTCCTGGGGCTGCAGCCCTGGGCATGGGTGCAATGCCACTGCAACTCAGGCCTGCAGCTTTGGGGCCTGCACAGGCGGGTGTGGGTGACCAACAGCGCCGTAGGTGTGCTGAAGCACAACACCGCCTGGGGCGTCTCTACAGGCCCAGGGTCTTGCTCCAGGACCTGAGAGAGGGCCAGGTATTCTCCCTCTACCGGCTGGACACAGGGGCCATTAGGGAGCTCTATCAGGAACTCAGACCTGACCTTGAGCCCCTGACTGCCCGGTCACATGCTATACCGGGTATGACCAAGCTCCTGGCTGCCCTACATTTCTTTGCCTCTGGCTGTTTCCAATCCTCGGTGGCAGCAGTGGGTGGGATGAGTCGGCCCACCTTCTCCCGCTGTCTCCACCAGGAACTGCGTGCCATGGTCAGCCGGGTTGGGAATTACATAGCAATTCCCAACGGGAGGCAACATTGGGCGGCCCTGGCACAGGCATTCCATAGGATTGCTGGGATACCACACGTGATGGGCGCTATAGATTGTACACATGTTGCCCTTGTCCCGCCACGCGACAGGGAGGTTGTGTACCGCAACCGCAAACACTTCCATTCCCTCAATGTGCAGGTTGTTTGTGATGCAAGTATGCGTATCCTGAATGTGGTTCCGCGGTTTCCAGGGTCTGCCCATGACTCCTATATCCTGCAGAACTCGGCAGTGTTTGGCCAGTTTGAGGCTGGTCAATATGGTGACTACGTCCTGCTGGGTGGGTATTCAACGTGTATGACATGCACCTACTGTAGGTGGGTGTCTATACAGCATTGTCACCATTGTCCACTGCATGCCTGACATTGCGGGGTTATTTCTGGGTGTAGACTATTGGGTGTGGCTCACTACCTCATGCCGTGTCACTGGTGTCTTGGTCACAGACATATGTTCACTGACACCCATCTCTCTGTCTACCATGTGTGTTTTCTCTCACATGTGTGTCCCAGCAGCCATGTGGTGTCATTTTTTCCGTGGCCTTGCCCTTCTTTATTCTGAGCAACTGTGTCCAGGGGCAACCGTGCTGCATATGATGTGTCCCCTCCATGCCTGTGAGCTACACATGCAACATGCCCATGGCCTCCACATCTGGGCACGGGCATACTGCACTGGCAGTTGTACACATGTCTCCCAGTGGGGTCAGTCACTTGGGCAGCCCATATGTTGCATGGTTGTAGGTGTGCCACCCTCGGGGGGGGGGCATAGACCCATCCTCGTGGTGGTCATTCTGTATACGCGACCTTCTCTCTCTGGGCATGCTGTGGGCTACACGTGAGATGTGCTGTGGGCGCTTCAGCTATGACACATGTCTGCTGCATGTCTGGCCACCGTCTTCGGGGTCCCCTGCCACCACCGCCTGTTGCTTCCCCCACACCACCCACGCAATGTATCCCAGTGGCTTATGCTGTGTATGCGCCAGATCAGGCCAGCCAACTACTTGCATACCTGTGCATCCCTGCACCCCCGGGTGCTATTTGACAATGTCCGACATCTTGCCTCACAGCTCCCACCACTGCTCTTTGTTGCCACAGTTTTGGCACATGTCCTGTGACACGGTTACATGGGTGTGCACTGCCCCTATCGGCATGTCATGGTCATTTGCCCCTGGGCTCGACAGCCTCTGATGCACTACCACTGTGTGCACTGCGTTTGCCTCATATCTGTGTGCACGGCCTCTCGGCTGTCCAGTTCTGTATTGCTACGTCTGTCATTCCATTGGTGGCTCAGCACGCATGTGACTTTGCACCATTATTTTCTGCAGGTGATGCAGGATATGGGTGTCGCACCTGGCTGCTTACCCCTGTGCGTCTCCCTCAGACAGGTGCAGAGATACGGTACAATGAGGCCCATGCCTCCAGTCGCTCAGTGATTGAGCACACCTTTGGCATTCTCAAAAGTCGCTTCAGGTGTCTGGATAGGACTGGCGGGGCCTTACAGTATGGACCGCTGACTGTGGCAAGGATCATCATAGCCTGTTGCATCCTCCACAACATTGCTCTCAGGCACAATGTTCCAGTCGATATTAATGAGGATCTCGGGGTGGATCCTGTGTGCCCTCCTGCACCTGGCCATGGTAACACATGTGCGGGGATGGCAGCCAGGCAACATCTGATCGAGGAGATCTTTACCTGTAAGTTATGGGTGTGCTGGGGACGTGTCTCTGGGTTAGCCATGTGTTAGGTGGTGTGAGGATTGTGCAGCACTGCCATCTCATGTCTCCATATCTCTGTCCTGTTCTTGGCTCCACAGGATGAGCTTCTGTGTTCCAGGCCCACCCGGATTGCCTTACTATGCTGCCTGAGGCTGTGCTGCATGTGGGGAGTGTGTGTTCATATATGCACCATTCCTGTTGACTCGGGTGAGTTGGCAGATAGTGAGGATTGCATTGCTGTCGTCACGGCTAGACACATATATGTTGTTTTCTCTCCACTGCTCCTATGGTGATGCACATGTCTTTGGACCACTGCTCCATCACCCTTAGCTTCCATCTGTCACACATGTGGCCATTACCTGTTCACATCTTGGTAGTCTGCATGGTGTATCTTAGACGCATATTGTGCGGCTGTGTGTGTACTCGGGCACAGGACATTATATTGTTGGAGGGTATGTTGAACAGCCACTGCCATTGGGTCATTTGACAGATTTGTGCCACTCATGCATGTACTGTGCTGTGTGTCTCCATTTGTCGTTCAGTGTTGGGGGTCCTGCCATCTGAACCTTCTGGCATGCGTACCTTATCACACTGTGTATGTTACTGTTTCTGATTGACCTGTCTACATGATCGTTCAGTATGCGCTACCCTGCCTATCTGTGTTGTAGGGATGTGTTTGGCCACCTCTCCAATTATGTTCCCTCATCCCTCTGTTACCTTCTGCTTGTGGGCTAATGTACATTGTGCACATGTGTCATATATTTTTCTCAGATGGGTCACAGTTTTGCTGGTGATCCAATGTACATCAACATTGTGTTTCCGCAAAACACACTGCACCGTGGACATGTTCCTCTCACAGCTACCCATGCAGACATGGTGATGTCCGCCGTCCATTGGTGTCTGCATCCGCTATTGGGGCTCTTTGTGCTCTTGCCTGACATGGACATTCCCAGTCAGGCCACTGGTGTACCTTTCAGGTGGGCCTCACCTTCCATCCTCTGGGACATACACCACATGCTGATGCTGCATTTTGCCTATTGCTATCAGGATGTCCTTCGTTGTTATCTCTGTGTGCCACCGCTGCTGCACATGCTCTGGACCCCTGGGGTGTATGCGTGTCATGTGCATTTACATGAACATATTGGGATGGTGTCCTGGTCTTCAGAGTCATCTCCTTCAGTGGTCCATGTGCACTGTGCTCAGTGTTGTGGCCATGTCATGTGGTGCTATCTATGCATTCTCTGTGTTGCTGTTTTTATGTGTGTGTCTCCTTTCTGTCCTCCAGGGGTCGTTGGTGGGTGTGCCATTCCCTTACCTGATATCTGCATCTTTTCGCACAGGACACAGACAACAATGTTGACACATGTGCTCCACTGCATCTGGTGATCCCGTCATCCATATGTGCTTGGCCACAGCACCCATGTGAGCGTGTTCCTGGATGTTGGTGACACAGGGAGATAGTCCTCTGCACTTTGGACACAGGCCTTTTTCTCTGACTCATTGCTGGCCTATTGTTACTGTTCCTGCGGTGACTTGCCTGCCGTTGCTGCCATGACCTGTTTGGGTGTTTTGTTTTTTGCAGTAGGGGGGTGATAAGCTGTACATGGGTTGGTGATTTTTGAACCGTCACTGTTGGCATGGCATGTGGCCTTGTCACTCTGCATGCTTTCACCAGAGTCTTTTGTTTGCTGGGGATGGTGTCTGGTGTGCATACAGTGAGTGCATACACTGTGCGGACATGTCATGGTGAGACCCTCCACCTCACATATTACTGTCTGTTTGCAACGTCTGCTGAGTTAGGGCTTTTGATTTTGGGTGGCACCAGCGGGGGTGGTCAGGGTGTGTAGGCTCCACAGGCAGAAACAGGTGGGTGGCGTCGCAACGTGGGTTGGGTGTGTCCTTGCGACGTTGGCTGCCACACAGGCCCCATGTCGTTCTTCACGTCATATGGTGCACCGGACTGCAGAATATGCTTTCTGCTTGGGTCTGGTGATTGACTGTTGGGGACAGATGTTTGCACCTTCGTTGTTTTGGATATTTGGTGGTTTGGTCACCCCATTTCATTGACACTCGTGTGGTTGACGTTTTGGGTGACACCTGGAAATTGTCTTTTCCTTCCTTGTTTGCTGCTTACTTGGCCATATCATGTGTGCAGCCCCATCACATCTCCGCCCACCCATCCATGGTTGAGCTGTTCATGTCTGTGTGGCATGTTTGCTGCCCCTGTGCCACATTGTCTGGACTAATTGTAGTTCTCCTCCTGGAGTGGTGCATGTGCTGGGTTACCTGTGCATTGGTGCTGCTGATGTGGGTTGGCCTGGGCCTCATCCCTGATCTTGTTGGTCATTAACATGCTCCTCTTTCAGTCCATTGCCCTTTCCACAGCCCATCCACATGGCCCTCCATTGGCCTATCCCCTTCCACCCCTCATGTGTCACTCCCCTGATCAGTTACATGTTGTTTACACTACATTATATTTCCTGCTGTGTGTGTGTGTGGACCTGTTCATATGTGTCTTCCATCCCACCTGTGGACTGTGTTGTTGGCTGTGGACCCCTCCTCCACATGTGTACTGCATCTTGCCTACGCTCTGTGGTTCCATCTCCTGACACGCAGCTGTGGTTTTGGATGTTGACATGCTGTGATCCTGTCTGCATCCATTTCTGTGTGCCTCAGGGTGTTGTGGTCATTTCTTTTCTGCAGTGCTTTCCATCCTAGTGGTCATAGCTTTCCACTCTCTCTGTTCCTCTTTTCTTCTGCCTTTCCCGCACTGGTACCTGTGGTCGCTGTAACACTCATTTCTTGGCTTCTACATCCTGGCCGCTCATATTATCCTGATCACATTTGCTGTCCATCCTTTGGTCCATCTATTTGCATCATTGTGATGTGAGGTGTCCTGTATGTTGCTGTGGACTGTTGCCCCGTATCCTACCCTGCTACCGTTGTCTGCATAGCATCTCTTTTTGCTTGGTGGTCCTGTGCCTGTTCTGCATTTTAGACTCACTCCTCTGGTCACCTCACCCTCCACTGGGGGACACATATTCTCCTCACCTGCCACACACTGTATTTCCGGTACTCCAGGGTGCCAACACCCTTTGCTGTGATGCTGCTGCTACCGCCATGTTTGTCTGCGCTGCTGCCAGACACGTGTGATGCTGTCAGGGTTGAGGGTCCGTTAACTCCCTACTCGCCCTCCATCTGTCGCCTGTTCATTGTCTTTACTGTGGGTTCTAGGTGGTGTTTGTACTACATCTGTCTCTGTTCCACACAGGTCCTGCAGGCCCTCCAGGCACACCTTGCAGCCCCTAGGGCACACTGACCTTTGCAAACATACCATTTTTGGAGCACCGTGCCATATTGTTCTATGGGCCACGGTTCCATCAGCACTCTCCTATCCCTATGTACCTCATATTGCAGTTAGCTTTGGACACCTGTCTTGACACCGTACTGGTACACCTTTTCAGGCTTCTTCTTGGCCACACTGTTGGGCTACTGTCTTTTGCTGCTCTATGGCAGTGGCGCACATATTCATTTCTCCCTTCCGGCCCAGGCGCTGTGGGTGTGCCTACCCCCTCCTATGGTCATCTCGGGACTGCTGCTGTGCATCTGCAGTGCACCATGGGTACTGTTCCATACACCCATATCCTTAGCACCCCAGCAGGCACCTTGGGTGACGACATGGCGCCCCTCGGTGCACAGTCAGGGGGTGTGGTTCAGGTGTTACGGACATCTGCATTTTCTTGCGCACACTAACCATAGTATGTTTGTTTTTGCTCTTGCTTTTGCCAGTGACATTCAGTTTTGGCAAGGGGTCTGTGATGTTATTGGGCCTTATATTTTTGGTAATGATCATGGCCTTGGTCTTGATTGTGTTTGCCATATGCCCTTGTTTGCTGAGACCTTGCTTTGTTTCCTTGTCAGGCATCCCTTGTATGTACATAGTGCAACTTCTGTGGTTTTGGTGTGGGTGTTTGGGTCATTTGACAGTTCTGCTCCAGGAGCTGGCCACCTCATTATTGGGACTGTGTTATTTGCACTGGCAATATGAGCAAATAGTTGCTTCCATGCTTGGGGGGGCCCCTAGGTCATGGGTTTCAACACACAGTGGATCATTTTGCGCACCTTGGGGGCATTTTGTTATCTTGCTTTACATTGGTGCTGACAGCAGCAAAACCCTCACACTGCAGACTCCTCACAGTGACTCATCAGGGACCCTATAACATGCCCTATGGGGCGCTTTGTGAAACGCCCTATAGGGTGCTGTGGCAGACAATGCACATTAGCCTTTGCCCTCTGGTGTGGCTTTAAAAAGGTTACCCTATATGACACCTTCGGGTTATATCCCTGTGAGTGGGTGTTTGCCAGCAGAACTTGTTGGACATACAAAACAGACTACCTATGACATTACTGATCTAGTGTGGGGGTCATGACGCACACTCATCCACAGATACGCCCACCTGGCAGGGACACATTCACTTAGTACAGGGCCCATAGTTGTGCCACACAAAGCATGTCCTGGTGGTGTTTGCTGCTGGATTCCAATGGCAGGACAATTGGGTTGTCCCCTGCATTGTTTCAAGCACAGTTTGACGTTGTCTTTCCTTTATTAAATGATTTGTGTATATATTTGACTTTGTACGTTTCACACTCCCGGTTCTGGCTGCAGATTCACACTGTTTTCTACCTTTGGGGGCTGAGGCTCTCTGGATTAAACGGCCACTCCCAATGAGGGGAGGTGGGCATTTTTTCCCACCTCTCAGGTTCTTTGTGTCCGACAAAAATATGGGGTTATCTATGGTTTAAACAGAGGGGTGACTGGTTCTACATATGAGTGACTACTGTTTGTGGAGGGTACTGTTGCAGGCAGCTTTGGTCCTTGGGCACACAGGGGGAATTGAACTCACAGACCCTGCACCACCTGACAGTGTCTTACCCATTGTGCTACGGATCAGTCTGCCTTAAAAGACACCTTTTCTAGCTTCTTATGGGGCACCCTGTTGGGATACTGTCTGTTGCTACTATGTGACAGTGACGCACACAATCATTTCACCTTACCATACCAGGGGGCTATGTGGGTACGTACCCCTTCTTGTGTTCATCTCTGGACTGCTGGTCTGCATGTGTAGTGCACCATGGGTATGCCTGCATTGGTACAGATCCTAGCCAACACAGGAGGCAGTTAGGGTGGTGTCCTGCTGCCCTTCAGTAGACAGCCAGGGGGTTGTTAGCAGCTATGGGGCTGCAGGCCAGTGGTTCCTTCATTGCCTGTGGGGCCAGTAGTCATGGGTTCAGACCCACAGTGGACTCCTTTTATAGGGCTGTCTGCTGCATTATATATTTTAAATACACATGACTGCTACCAGCGACAGCCCCTCAGCATAATATAACCTTACTGAGCCTCATAGGGCGCACCATGTGTCACCTTATCTGGCTCCCTTTACGTTCCCTTATGGGATGCTCTATGGGGGACATTTTGATGTGCCTCAGCGGACACTCCACTTTATAATGTAGCCTATGGTGTGCGTTATGGGGTGTCTTCTGCAGCACCTTTGGGTATGCCACTGTATGGGTGTGTTTGCTAGCAACCCTACAAAACAAACAAAACATATACATGCCCCCTCACTCACTATATAACGTACAGGATGCTGCATCAGCCAGCCTTATGCATCTGGCACCCTGGGGACTTGAACCCATTATGCCTGTATCAGCAGTCACTGCAGTAACCATTGTGCTACAGCTCTGTATCGGTCATGTATGTCTGGGTGGCTTCTTATGCTTAACGCGCGGTGACGCGCTACCGCGCCCTGTATCGCTTGTTAGTTTTTGGAACGCGCGTTAGGTGTTACGATGTCCCGCCCATCTTCTTATTTGGGGGTTTTGATTATTACCGCGGCTCCTAACGCGAACTGCACTAACGCGGCTTAGTAAACATACCCCTTTGTATGGAGAGAGACATCTCTGCTCTTGAGGATCTTGTCAAGTCCTTCATAGCCATTCTACCAAGAGCAATACGCTGTTGGATTTCTTGACTGCTAGTCCTTTCTTTATTGATTGTTGATCCAAGTAAGTTAAAGCTGTCAACTATTTCAATTTATTCTGCATCAATGATGAACTTATTGATTTTGCCAGTTGTTAAGATGCAGACCCATTTTAAGACTATATTCCTTGATCTTGAGAAGCAAATGTTAAAAATCGTCTTCACTTTCAGCCAGTAATGTGGCATCATCAGCATAGCGAAGTTTGTTGATGACTCTTCCACTACACCTTGGTTGTCTTCATACAGTCCTGCTTCTCTGATGATTTGTTCTGCATATAAATTAAAGAGGTAGGGAGAAAATATGCAGCCTTGTCATACACCTTTGCTGATTTTAAACCATTCTGTTTCTCCTAGTTCCGTTCAAACTGTTGCTTTTTGATCATTGTAAAGGTTGTGCAAGAGAATGATCAGGTGTTCTGGTATACCCATGTTTCTTAATGTGGCCCAGAGTTTCTCATGGTTTATACCGTCAAAAGTCTTGCTGTAGTCAATAAAACACATATAGATATCCTTTTCTTTATCTTTATCTTTATTCAAGCGTTTGATATACCGCCCAGGCACAGGCGTCAGGGCGGTGTACAAAATTTTACAGCCTGCAGGTGAAAACAAAAGAGAGAAAAGAATGCCATTGTTTGATAAGAAAGGGACAGACAAAGGAACAGAGAGAAAGTGACAGGCAAAGCTCCAGACGTGGGAAGGGGAAGACTAAGCCAAGTGGGGCACAACCTTTGGTATTCAGTTGTCTTTTCAAGGATCAATCTCACATAGTAACATAATAACATAGTAAATGACAGCATATAAAGACCAGTATGATCCATCTAGTCTGCCCAGTAAGATGGCAAGAGTAGGTGCACCTGCCGCTCTGTGCAGGCTACCCCTCCCCATGTCTTTGTTTAGGGGAGAACCCACCACTCCATGTAGGACACCCCTATTTGTTGAGAAGTTAGATGGTTCAGTTTATTTAGATTTTATCCTGTTGCTGTAAAGGGATCCACTGTGTCTGTCCCATGCCATTTTGAATTCCGGCACTGTGTTTGCCCCCACCACTTCCATTGGGAGGGCATTCCAAGCATCCACCACCCTTTCAGTGAAAAGTATTTCCTGACATTGCCTTTCAATTTACCATCTTGCAGCTTCATGTTATGCCCTCTAGTTTTACAGCTTCCCCGTCTTTGGAAGAGGTTTGTTTGTTCATTATTTCTCTTTAAGTATTTAAAGGTCTGAATCATATCTCCCCTATCCCTCCTCTTCTCCAAAGTGTACATATTTAGGTCTTCAAGTCTCTTCTCATAAGGCTTCTGACGCAGACTCCAAATCATTTTGGTCGCCTTCCTCTAAAGAGTTTCCAGTCTTTTTACATCCTTTGCAAGGTATGGTCTCCAAAACTGAACACAGTATTCCAAGTGAGGCCTCACCAGTGACTTGTACAGTGGCATAAGTACCTCTTCCTTTCTGCTGGTAATTCCTCTTTGTATGCAGCCCAACATCCTCCTGGCTTTTGCCACCGCCTTGTCGCACTGTTTTGCCACCTTGAGATCTTTAGAAATAATCACACTAAGGTCTTTCTCCTGATCCGTGCACACCAACCTCTCGCCCCCTGTCGCGTACATTTCCCTTGAATTTCTGCTACCCAAGTACATGACACTGCACTTCTTCGCATTAAATCTTAATTGTCAAGCATTCGACTTTTCTTCCAGCTTTTGTAGATCTTTCCTCATGTTAACCAATCCCTCGGGGGAGTCCACTCCGCTGCAAATTTTAGTGTCATCTGCAAAAAGACAGACTTTTCCATTCAGTCCTTCAACAATATCACTCACAAATACATTGAACAGTGCTGGGCCCAGGACCAAACCCTGGGGCACCCTGCTAATCACCTTCCTTTCATCCGAGTGAGCTCCATTTACCATCACCTTCCGGGATAATGTCTCTCATTCCTTGCTCTTTTCTGAACCCTGCTTGCACTTCAGGCAGTTCTTGTTCCAAGTATGATTGTAGTCTTTGCTGAATGATCTTGAGTAGAATCTTGCTGTCATGTGGGATCAGAGAGATTGTGCGACAATTTCCACAGTCATTTGGGCCACCTTTCTTCAGTATTGGTATAAACACAGATCTTTTCCAGTCAGTTGGCCATGAATTTGTCTTCCAAACTTCCTGGCAGAGCCTTGTAAGTATGGTAACAGCTTCATCCAATTTCTGTAATACTTCAATGGGAATGCCATTGATGCCCGATGCTTTGTTCTTTGATAAGGCTTTCAATGCTGTTTCGACTTTTTCTTTCATCACTAATGGTTCCTGATCATAAGGTACAGGTTGAAACAGTTATTGGTCCATTTGATCAGGCCTGGTGCTACCCGGTAAGCTGGATAAGCGTGGCAGGAGGGTGCCAGCGGGAAGGGGGGGGGGCTCCGTTGCTAGCCGCTCGCCACCCACTACTTCAAAAAAGAAAGCAGCTGCGGGAACATTTCTCTGTTCCCGCTGTTCTGCTATCTTTTAAACTGCTGGACTGCGGGGTTTGCAGCAGTAACAAGCATTTCCTGTTTCTCATAAGAAACAGGAAATGCTTATTATTGCCTTTAGAAACTCCACGACCCAGCAGTGTGAAAGATAGCAGAGCCGCGGGAACAGAGAAATGTTCCCGCGGCTGCTTTTTTTTTTGAAGGATGAATCGAAACAGACATGGGGGAGGGGACTGGAGCCTACACGGAGGGCTGGAAGGGAGCAGACATGGGGAGAGCTGGAAGGGAGCAGACATGGGGGCTACAAGAGAGAAGACATGGGGGAAGTGAAAGGGAGCAGACATGGGGTGGCTACAAGGGAGCAGATACGGAGGGAGCTGGAAAGAAGCAGACAAGGGAGCAGACATGGGGGGGAGTTGGAAGGGAGCAGACATGGGGGGGGTGCTGGAAGGGAGCCTTTTCTTGGTCTTCTCAGCATCATTCAACATGGATCCATGAGCATCTTGTAGCATTCCAATTTGAGGCTTGAATTTTTTCTTTAGCTCTCGTAGCTTTAGAAAAGCTGATCTTGTTCTTCCTCTAATAGCTTCTGATTCTATTTCCTTGCATGTGTTATTGTAGTACTTCTCCTTGTCTTGTCTTGTTGCACGTTGGAAATCTCTGTTGAGTTCTGCGATTACCTCTCTTTCTCCTCTAACTTTAGCTTCTCTGCATTTCTGGACAATTTTCAGAGTTTCTTTGGTCATCCATTTTAGTCGTTTTTGTTTTTTCACCTTATGTAGAGACTTCTTGCTTTCTTCCAACACAACTTTCTTGATGCCATCTCATAACTCTTCTGGAACTCTGTCATTTGTATCTAAAACAGCAAATCGATTTTGCAGGCAGTCTTTAAATTCCAGTGGTATATTCTCAAGGTCATATTTTGCTGCATTCATGAATGGCTTTCTCTTTTTCAATTTTAGCTTGAGTTTGCATACTAGTAGTTGGTGATCTGTACCACAGTCAGCTCCAGGTTTTGTCTTTGTTGATGTTATTGAGCTTTTCCATCATTGTCTCCCACAGATGTAATCAATTTGATTTCTGTGCAATCCATTGGGTGAAGTCCACATGTACAGTTGGTGCTTCTGTTGCTGGAAAGTGTTTGAGATGAATAGATCATTGTCTTGCAGAATTCTATGTCTTTCTCCAGCTTTGTTTTTGTTGCCAAATCCTTATTTTCCAACCTCTTTGCCTTTTTCTTTGTCACCAACTTTTGCGTTCCAGTCATCCATGGCTATCAGTTTATCCTGTTTGCATGTTCTGTCAGTTTCAGCTTGCACTTGTTCATAGAACAATGTCTTCTTCTTCTGCAGCTGTTGTTGGGGCATTCATTTATTTAAAGCTTTTTTATACTGCGCTCTTCAGTATCAGTGCGGTTTACAGTTAACAATTCTTGCAAGAGACAATGAGAGCTGCCTAGTGCTACATTGAACAGGATCAGAAACTTGGATTTGTAAATGGGCAAACTATTTACACATTCAGCTAACACAGCTGCAGCTGAGTAATTATTTACAAATTTGATGTTAGGCCCAACTGAATGCATATGCCTGAATTATAGTTGTGTTGATGGGCTTTCCTCATAGGCGAATAGAAATTAAGCATTCGCTGACTGCATTGTATTTCATTACAGTTCTTGCAAGTTTCTTCTTAATTATAAATGCAGCACCATTTCTTCTTTGTCTTTATTTTCCAGCATAGTAGACCATATGATTTTCAGATGCAAAGTGCCCAAAGCCAGTCCATTTCCATTCACTGACACCCATCAGAACGAGTTGTACATGTTCCATTTCATTCTTGACCACCTCCAACTTCCCTTGGTGCATGCTTTGTACGTTCCATGTCCCAATATGTAAGACATCTTTGCAACTTCTGACTCTCTTTTCATGCACAGCTACATCAGCAGATCCAACCACATCACAAATGCTGGCTTTACTCTTGAGATAGAGGAGCATTAATTATTCACATTAAAAATTTAACTAATGAATCTTTTTGTGCCTTTATGATCCCTGAAGGACAGAGTCTAAAGGACAAACTGTAAATTTTTGTTTAGTATCTCTGGTTGATAGTACACTGAATTGCGGTCACTTAGAAGAATCTAGATACTCACAAAAGATGGGTCCAGATGTATTTAATATTCTCTGAAGGGCCTCATCTTTATGACCTAAATAGTCAGTCATACTCTCACAGTCAATCATTTGGCCCTGAGTTCTCTCCTCAGGCTTCCAGAGAAGCTTACTAGTCACTCTAACGTCCTTGGGTTTATTAACTGAATCTGAGTACAGAAATACTCCTTTGTTTGTCAGGCAAAAACTCTGTGCACAGCCAACTTATATGCATTCTTGTTATCAACACTGTTCATCTTTCTCCATCTGCCTTCAATTTGCCCATGATTTCCATTTTGCATTTGCAAGAAGAACTAAGGCATCCTATATTTAGCTGCAGAAAATACTACTTTTTTCTTGCGTATAGTGCACAGAAGAGAATCCGCAAGGGACTGATTCCAAAATCATGCCATTAAGGATACACTGTGATGAGAAAATGTATCTGTCTGCTGTACCTGGCATAACTCAAAAGCTTGCAGATCAGTAGAGCCTCTCTTCTTCCTGGACCTCTGCATCAACATTGGCATTGACTTATCTAGGGCTTTTTTTAAGGGGGTATGTGTTGATATGGAATATTGGCACCTTTTTCATTGCCTGCTACAATTGCCTCATAGTCCTCATGTATTAATGATGGAGCCTTGCATATGAGTACCTGCAACATTTTTTTCTAGCAAAAATACACTGGACTCATCCATCTCAATCATATAACTAAAACAATTAAAAAATGATGGACCCGATATTTATTTATTTTGTCTAACAGGTTTCTTTATACCGCTTTATCATTTTGTTCAAAGTGGTTTAGATTGTAACTTAAACTTGGTAAAGTACCTTAAACAGGGACATTGATAACTTGGATTTTTCTGAGGCAACGGAGGGTTAAGTGACTAATGGAGGGTTAAGGGATTAACGCGGTTAGCAGACCTGCTTACCATGTTAATCTCCCTGGCAAGGATATTCAGTCTCTGAATATCTGCAGGTGCCACTGCTGCATGCCCAATTCTAGCTGGCTAGCACTGGGGCATTTTGAGGGCGGAGCAGGGGCGGCTCCCAGGGATAAATGGACAATGGTGATATTGAGCTGCAGCCCGTTTATCGGAA
The DNA here is from genome assembly GCA_033557465.1 of Ichthyophis bannanicus. Taxonomy (NCBI): domain Eukaryota; kingdom Metazoa; phylum Chordata; class Amphibia; order Gymnophiona; family Ichthyophiidae; genus Ichthyophis; species Ichthyophis bannanicus. The sequence goes on along the minus strand of CM066033.1, from coordinate 1,018,984,722 downwards.
TGTGGTGAAAGTCAGGCGCATTAAAGGTTGGCCTAACCTTTGCTGCTAACCCAGCAACAGCTGAATATTGCTGCTGCCTGAGCAATACGGGCAGCCCAGATATTCAATGTCGGGGCCTAGATATGGCCGCAAAATTGAATATCTTCATCTAAGGTTCAGCAGCGATGGCTAGCCGCTTTAGCAGTGCTAGTCTCCGCCACTGGATATCGGGCCTGATCTCTCCACAGAACGGGCTGAACATCCTGGAATTTAATTTTGAAAAGTAAACCACCAATTTAGCTTCCCTTTCGAGATTCACATGAAGGCCTGAGGATACAGAAGAATATGTGGATTTTCCAACTACCTATCTGCTGAAAATTGCATCATAAAACATGTTTTCCAGCACATTTTTATTAGTTAAACTACTGCTTCCTTCTATCATGGAGAGTACAATAAACGAAGGCATTTCCATGGGAGAAACATTATTTTACTCAAAGAAATTGGGGCTTTGTTATATTGTTGACTCAATGCAGAGTTAGTTGCCTTGTTCTACAGCTTGGGAGGTTTTGCCCGCTTTGTTCAGAGGTGTGCCCAGGTGTGGGGGAGAGTGGGCTTAGAAATAGTGTATGTAGTTTATGTAATAAAATCAATGGGGGGGGCATTAAAAGGGATTAGCATGGTTTGCAGACCTGCTAACTGTGTTAATCCCTTTATCCGGGATATTCAGAGGCACTAATACAGTTAGTGCTCCTGAATATCCTCGGGTGCGCCCACTGCACGCCTCGATGCTAGCCGGCGAGCATTGAGGTGTTTCGGGGGCAGAGCGGGGATGGCATCCGGCCATAACTGGGTAGAGGCTCAATCTTGCCGCTGCCCGGTTATAGCAAAGCGGAGAAAGTAAGGCGTGGCAAAGGCTGGCCTAACGTTCACTGCGGAGGCTAACTGGGATGTGGCTGGAAATTGCTGCTGCCCGGTTAGCTTCTAGGCAGCCTTTGCAACCTGGATTTTCAATGGTTGTGCCCAGATTAAAGTTTGGCAGCGACGGCTAACCATGTTAGCCACCACCGCTGAATACCCCCCTATGTGTGTTCCTTCTGGCAGAAAAATTACTCGTAAAAGAAAGCAAATGCAAATCTCTGGGAGTAATTTTCCTACATGGGAAATCTATTGATGATTTGTGCAATCTTTGTGGGTAAAACTTACCCATGGTGTGTGTACCAACATGGGTAGTCTGATTGCTGCTAGTCAGCTCCCCTACACACCTCAAGGGTAACACCCTTGACCTCATTTTTGCGCCCCATCCTACAACAACTACCAACTTTAACCTTTTACTTACCCCTGTTCCATGGTCTGACCATAACTTGATATCCTTTCAAGTCCCATATCTGCAAAACAGTATCCCAACAACACAGACAAATACAGTCTCATCAGGATCAGCAACCCGCTTCAAAACGCTCGATAAGGATGACTTCATCAGCCGTACCCTTCCAGCTCTTCGTCTACCAACCAACAACCTTGATGAGCTGATCAACAACTGGTACACCACCCTAAACTCCTCTTCACAATTACCCTCCTTGAGTAGACCACCAGCATCCAGCACATCACCAAAAATTAGAAGCCCAAAACCTTGGTTCTCGGCTGATTTACGACTGTCCCTCCAGAATCTAAGAAAACAAGAGAGAAAATGGCGCAGATCGAGATCTCCATCCGACCAAATGGATTATGAAAATGTCCTAAAGAAGCACCGGGAAAAAATAGCTGAAAAGATGAGAGAACACCACACACAAACCCTCCTCAGATCATTAAACAAACCACGAGACCTCTTTAACATTGCCAAATCCCTAACTAAGGCACCATCTTCCAACCAAACAATTTCAATTCAGCCTCAGTCCTTTCGCAGACTACCTTCAATCCAAAACCATTAACACAAAATCAACACTAAGTTTTATACCCAACCCTGTTTCAATTACACAGCCTCTAAAAAGTTTTGTCGCCCCTACAGTGAAATACATCACTGACCTTATTGCTACCTTGAATACCACCACAGCCCCAAATGATCCATGCCCTGCCTACTGGATCAGAGCGTTGCGTGCTGAACTGAGCCCTACACTTACCCTTATCATGCAACTCTCCTTCACAACTGGATCTTTCCCAACATCTCTCAAGCAAACTTCAATACGCCCTCTCCTGAAAAACAATAAACTCGACCCAGCAAAAACGGACTCATATCGTCCCATTTCAAGTATACCCCTTCTAGCCAAAATCATAGAAAAGGTGGTACAAATACAATTGCAGCAGCACATTGATATTTCAGCCCCTCTTGACCCCTGCCAACATGGGTTCCGTGAATCCCACGGCATAGAGACCCTACTTACATTACTTATCAACACCTTAACAAGAGGGATTGACAAAATTGAAAACGGATTCATACTCATCTTCCTGGATATCTCGGCAGCTTTCGACTCGGTTAACCATGTTCAACTCCTACACCGTCTTCAAGAAAAAGGAGTTCAAGGATCAGCTTGGGAATGGTGCAGATCATACCTAACTAACCGATGGCAACAGGTCCGGATAGGATCCTCAACATCCGATCCCTTCCATCAACAACAGGGTGTTCCCCAAGGATCCTCCTTATCAGCTTTACTATTCAACATATATATGCAACCAATTTGTGAAATCATCAGAGCATTCAACGCCGCCAGTTTGATCTACGCAGACGACGTTCTCATATTCACTCCAATAAAAATCAATGCCCCTGACTTCTCCCCAATAGTTTCATGCTTCAATGCGATTACAGACTGGCTCTTATCCCAGAACCTACGAATAAACTTCAAGAAAACCGAAGTCCTATTCGTAACCAGGAATAAGAATTTCTCACCCCCCACTACATTAAAGGTGAGGGATGCGGAACTTCCGTGTAAATCATCGATCCGCTACCTTGGAGTCATCATAGACCAAGAACTGACCTTCAAAGATCATATAAAGCAGACCGTCAAATCCATTTACAACAAAATAAGAACTCTGAAACCACTAAGACCTCTACTCTCCCCGAATGACTTCAGAACAATCTTCCAATCCCTTGTAACACCACATTTTGACTATGCCAACGTCATCCTGCATGGTCTGCCCAAGAGCACCCTCAACCCACTACAATTGGCAATAAACTCAGCAGCCCGCATCCTCTGTGGTACCTCCAGAAGAGATCACATCACCCCCATACTAACAGATCTTCACTGGCTACCCCTACAAGCCAGGATAATTTACAAAGCGCTATTACTGTCCTTTAAAGCAATCAATCAAATAGCCCCACCCTCCCTCTCCTCACTTCTTATCAACACCCCCACAAACAGGCTGAGAAGATCCGCAGCCGCTAATACCCTCGTTGTACCAAAAGAGTACACTAAATGTCACCAAGCAACCAGAGACAGGGCCTTCACCTTCTTCGCACCAACCTGCTGGAACAATCTCCCTCCACATATCCGTGCAATAAAAGACCTCTCTCAATTTAGAAAGACCCTTAAACACTACCTTTTCTGTCTTCACCTTTTAGACCCTAACACTACACCCCTTCCCCCCATCTCTCAAATCACCCACACAGCCTCAGACATTCCAACAACATAGCCCTGACAGAACACGAACCAAACTTTCTGCATTCCCAAAGTCATGATCCCAATATGTTACCTGAACTGTAAATTCAGACACTGATAATACTCTGTTTGTATATAATTTGTATATAGTTTCCCCTGTTATCTCCAAGTTACCAACCCTGTTATAATGTAAGCAAAGGATTGTCCCAATGCAAAATTTGTTAACTGTAAACCGCACTGGTACCAAAGAGCGCGGTATATAAGAACTGTAAATAAATAAATAAATAAATAAATTTTACAAATGCAGATTGTTCAAGAAAAATGATCTAGCATGTGCCCCTAAATCTGCAGGTTTCTGGCACATACAGTAAAATGAAAATGTCCTTGGCTCACAAATGCATCTTAAAGATTATGATGTAAGAATATGCACATCATGCAAATCCTTGTAATCTATCTCAGTTCCGAGCCAAGTACTTCTCAGCATTGTCCCTAAAAGCATTAGTGGAATTGGTCTGAGCTGAAATCTAAACTGATTATTAATTTTTAAACAGATGTAAGTATATTCAGGTTCTATGCTTCTTCATCATGTGAAATGTTGCACAAAGCAAGATACAAATGCAAAAGATAAAGAACATCAGAATTTCTTCTGTTAAGTATTATCCTAATAAAGTTCTCTAAAATTAAAGGAATGTGCTGTATCCATATTACATTTCGGGGGGGGGGGGGGGTCCTGGCTTTTTCCACATGCCTTGGTGGTAGTTTGCTTGTACCCTAAAATATAGCAGTTGCTCACTAAAGGATTTAGTATTTTAGATTTGACTAGGAATGCCCTTAAAGGCGGGCACAATCAACATTTTGACAAAGTGGTTCCCCCTTTTCTGCAGGCTCATATAAAAGAACAATAAATTGATTAATATGAAATGGACTATTGACACTGCAGTCAAGAAATAAGATGGTAAACATCAAAGGAAGGATTCCGATCAATCATCTTTATTTCTTATGATTTTAAAAATGTATTGTAGAAGGATGTAGTTGCAAACGGAATAAAGGAGATTATTAGAAATCTTGCTATCCTGATGAATGTTATTTTATCTATATACCTTTTGGGAACTTGACAGGTACTTGTAATCTGGATTGACCACTGTTGGAAACAGGATACTGAGCTTGATGGACCCTTGGTCTGCCTCAGTATGGAATATCTTATTTCTTTGTCACCAACGGTATAGGATGCAAGTTCCAAGGATTAGGAAACTTTCAGGGCCCTTTTACTAAGGCGCAGAATGTTTTTGCACTTATCGCACGTTTTAAATATAAATTAACATGTGGAGAGTGCAAATGTCATGTGCTGTCAGAAGCATGGCCAGCATTTCCCGGCAGTTACCACACTGAAACATTCTAACCAGTGGCAGCAGCATTCACAGTTGACATGAGTGTGCCAAGGCCAGCCCAACCATCAGGCACTCTAGGCAGCCTTCTAGGGTGGCAACTTCTGGGGGTGGCATTCAAAGCTAAACAATAGATTCTGACAGCTAGGGGACATAAAATGTAAGGCTTGCCTACAATACCAATAACATTTAGTATTTTTTCACTCAACACGTGGTTAAACTTTGGAACTCATTGCTGGAGAATGTGGTAAAAGCAATTAGCATAGCTGAATTTAAAAAAGATTTGTAGGTTTGGACAAGTTCCTGGAGAATAGGTCAATAGACTATTACTAAGGTAGACCTAGGGAAAGCCACTGGGCTTCATGGACCTTTGGCCCAAAACAGAATAGCATTTTTTACGTTGTGTTCATATGATGCTCTTGCCAATGAAAACCCTACGGTAATAGTTGCCTGAGGAGGAACAAATAGAGAATTGTGCAGTTAAAGCTTTCATGAAAAAATATATGGAAGGAGTAATAGCCAAATAAGAGAGGAAGAACATAACTCACTGTTTTCATAGTTTAGAATTTAAAGCAGTGCTTTTCAAATTCTTATCCTCTATGACTCCAATTTAACAACTGAAGATTCACGTGACCCCAGATGATGATGAAATCAAAATAGCAGGACTCCAGCATCTTTCCCCTCCTGACACTCATCTGAAAGCAGGAAGGTGCAGCAACTATAGTGGCAACAGCAGCAGCAGTTGGCACAGGGTCCCTTGTGCCAGTGTGCAGTGACTGCTTACAGACTCCAGTACTCAGCATGGGCTTCCAGTCTAACAGGAGGGCAAGGGCCTATGAATGTTCACTGGTTCACAGGCCACATGCTGACTGGTGACTTGGCATAAGCCACAATGAAAGTCCAGAGAGATGGGGATATGTCCATGTTTCTGTGACCCCATTCACTGATGACATGACCCCATTTGGGGTCGCAACCCCAAGTTTGGGAACTACTGAGTTAAAGGTTGTGAAGTCTAAATGAAAATCTCAAAATTATACAAAGGTCCTGTAAAAGGAGACATAAATATATCAAATATGGAAGCGGATACCCCAATACCAAAATCTCTCAAAAAACGTGAGAGCTGCCACTGTTAAAAGGATCGATGTGAGGGGTACCTTAGAAAGAAGCAATGAAGAACAGTCAATTTTAATTGTATAGTGAAAATAGTTGGTAGTGAACACTGTGGGGGTCATTCTGAATAGGGAATAGCGGGGCTGTACGTCTGGTTCAGATGTACAGGCCCTGTTATTCCCTGTTCAGCGATTCTGCACAGAAGCTCCCTGCACATACAGGACATTTGTGCAGGGAACTCCAGACAGGGGTAGGAGAGGGCGGTGATGGGGAGGAGACTGGGTGGTGTGGGGGCAGGGTCACAATCTGGACATACAGGGTCGATTCAGGTCATGGCCTTGTACGTCAGGGTGCACTGAGATGGACGTTGGACTTATTTCACCTCTGAGGCGATTGGGGCCCACAGGCCCGCTGGCGGCACAGGCAAGGCAGAGGTAGGTCCTCGCTGCCTGATCCTGGCCTTGGCAGGTCCCTCTGGGTGTCAGGCAGCGGGGAAAAGCAGATGTACTGCTGAGCGGCGCAGTGGGACTCCTGCATGGCATCCCGGTGCTATGGTAATGGGACACCATGGGACCAGGACTCCATGCAGGAGCATAGGCAGGGTTAGGCTGGGAGGTTGCTGGACGTGTAGCACTTCAGAATTGAGGCCCATCTGGCTCCTCTAAGGCCCGATTCTGCTCCTGCAGGAACATCTAGCTCCTGCAGGGGGCAGAATTGGGTGCAAACCTGACCTGTCCAGATTTTGGACATCCAAATTGGCCTCTGTATAACTAGCTTGGAAATCAGGTGAACGCCATCATAGAACACCGGCAAGAAGGAAATAATCAAAATGCATAATGAAGAACAGCCCCATCAGAAATGAAAATTGTATGTAACTTGCCTCGGAGACTGTGGGAAAGTTGCTCTATTTCTTTTTGGCGCTATGATAAGAAAGCCGCTAAAGGAAAAATGTTATATTTAAAAGAGCCTACTGGTGCCAAAAAAGTTAAGGACATGTAGACAATTGATCAAATTTAAGGAAGAGCGTAAAACTTTAATAGCATCTAAACAAAACTCAAAACTTTATGCAACTTATGTGGCAATATACTAAGAAGAATATAAAAAAGGAAAGGAGGGAATTGCACATCCTGATCGTCAAGCGCAGCCAACACACAGTAATTGCCATTAGCTCGGGAACCCAAATAATAAAAGAAATACAACATCAAACCATTTCTAAAAAGGGGGAAAGGAACCGCATGGCAGGCTTGCATACTATTACAATACCACAAGCCATGAATAGGATGTATATCTCAGTTGGTGATGTGCAAGATAACATTGTGCAAGCTGCTATATAAACAAAAAGATATGGTAATACTCATTCCATAAAAATACATGATAAACTAAAAGGCTATTAAAAATGCCTTGAAAATATGTTGAGGAGCAGAGAAGAACCTCTTTTAAAAGCACTAGCCGTAGTCTTAAGGACTGAAAAGAAACAGAGCAACTTTCCCACGGTCTCCAAGGCAAGTTACATACAGTTTTTATCTCCGATGTGGCTGCTCTTGATTGTGGATTTTGATTATTTTCTTCTTGCTGGTGTCCTATGATGGGGTTCATCTGATTCCCAAGCTATTTTATTTCTACAGTTTTCACTACAAGCTCTTTTCACTATACAATTACAATTGACAATTCTTCACGGCTTCATTTCCAAGGCACCCCTCATATCGGTCCTTTTCACAGTGGCGGCTCTCACTTTCTTTGAGAGATTTTGTGTTTGTTATATTCACATCTCCTTTTACAAGACATTTGTTTAATTTTGAGATTTTTGTTTAGACTCCACAGTCTTTAAATTCTGAACTACGAAAACAGTGAGTCGTCTTCTTCCTCTCTTATTTGGCTATTGCTCCTTCCGTATTTTTTTGCATGAAAGCTTTCACTGCACTATTCTTTATTCATTCCTTCTCAGGTAGCTATTACCGTAGGGTTTTCATGCACAATCTCAGAAGTTTTATTCTTAGATTCTTTATATTTTAAAATGAGCTCATATACTCCATGTTTTATATGGTCCAGTGAACCCCCCCCCCCTCTTTTTTATTCTTTATTTTCCATTAATTATTTATTTATGGCTTTTAATACTATGGATGACATTTATTTATTTTTGATTAATTTAGGGTTTTAATTAATATTGTTTGATGTTTGTAATTCTTTTATTACTTTCATTTATCAATAATTGTATATATATGTTTTACATTTATATAAATGTTTTTTTAATCTATAATTTATGTATTTATGTTACTAATATTCTTTGATTATTTTTATTCATTGTTTGAGGCGCATCCCCCTGAAGAAGGCAGGTGTTGCTGAAATACGTAGGGATTGTTTTTTGAATAAAGGCTGTCCTTTACACCTCACTCTCTGCTTTGTCTGGTGTTTTGCATTTGCGAGTATATGTGCTCTTAGTGTGGAAATTCATATGTACATCTACTAAGAAGAACATATATGCCTAAAAAGAGATGAATAACTTGCACAGGGCAGCAGTTTGGCTGTGTCTAGCTTCCAAAAACAGGAGGTAAGATCAACAAGTATATTATGAGACAAGAAGCTTTGATACATTCTGAGATATAATTGAGAAACAATCACAGATTACCTTTTTACACCTCTTTGGCTACACCTCCAAGCTAATTATATATTGGGGAAGGATTAGTTATTTTCAGGTGGTCATGCTTTAACAGTGAAAGATTACCTGTGATCGGGTCACAATACCTCGGCTCTTTTAGTCTCCTCTGGTCCCTTGAGTAGCGAGAAATAAGCAGAGAGTAACACACAGGAGAGAAATACTCATACACAACATTCTTCTTTCTCTGAGCTCAAAGGGAAGTCAACAGAGTGTCTATGAACACTGCACAGTTCCACTTCTGTTGGATTCAAAGTCTTCCTCCCTTGAAGCCCTTTTTATTATAGTAAATTGGGGAAGTAACAGTCATTAATCATAAACATGAAATAAAACAAGGTGTCACTAGAATTCTTTTACAGAGTAAGAGATGATTACAATGTATTAGATGAAATTTACTTGATTATGACAAAATTATTTATAATTGCAGAGCTGCAGAAATTATGCTGGGCCAGCAGTGACCTATAGTTGACTGTACAATGAACTATGCTTGCACAGTTCATAGCCTATATTTACTTTTATGCTTGCGTTAACAATGTTCTCAAACTATTTTAAAAAACAGTTACACAGCTCTTATGATTAAGATATTTGATTCTATTTAAGAAAGCAGTAGGTGAAAAGTAAAGCTTGTGATTGACTGTCATTCTAAGAAAAATTCATCTATCAGCACATTTTAGATTTCTGTATCAAGAAATTCATAAGCTTGTTGAATTACAGATTGGAGTTTTTCATATCTCTCTTTCTGTTCATTCTTATAAACAGCTGTTATGATTTACTGTATATAACACATATAATATGCACTCAGCACTGTCCAAAGACATAATTGACAGTCCCTCATCCATGGGCCTTACTATCTGGTCAAGGCAGACAAACAAAATATACAACAAAATTCAAAGAAGTTAAAACTGTGAGGCCTCTGAAATAGAGGCATAGAAGGTGTAACCTGCACAGTGGAAGGAACAATCCTAATCAAATGCTTGAACAAATGAAAAATTATGCACATAGGAAAGAACAAGCCAAGCCATAGGAGTCACCAACCAGAAAATGGATCTAGATGATATTGTGGATTGTATGTTGAAATCCTCTGCTCAGTGTGAAGTGGTAGCCAATGACAAGGAAATCAATGGAGAATAAAAGAGAGAATATCATAATGCCTCTTTATCACTCCATGATGCAATTGCACTTTGATTATTGTGTTCAATTCTGGTCACTCCATCTCAAAACAGATATAGTGGAATTAGAAAAGGTACAGAGAAGGATGATCAAAATGATTTATTTATTTATTTAATATTTTTTATATACCATTTGTCTGCAATCCAAAATGGTTTACAATGAACAAGAGTAACAGTGTGTTTACAGCCGTTTCACATGGAACAAAAAAAAAACAGTCTTAACAATGGACGGAATGACTTGCCTATGAAAGACAGTAAAGGTCTATAAAATAGTAAGTGGAATGGAACACAAATCAGTTGTTTATTCTTTCAAAATGTATAAAGACCAGGCGACATGCAAAGACACTATGAAGTATTTATTACATTTAAGACAAATCAGAAAAAATACTATTTTTCTCAGTGCTTAATTAAGCTCTGGAATTCATACTGTGGTAAAAGTTGTTAGTGTAGCTGTTTTTAAAAAGAGGATAGACAAATTCCTGGAAGAAAAGTCCATAAGCCATTATTAAAGTGGACTTGGGTAAATCCACTAGTTATTTATTTTAATTTTCTTATATACTGTGCTATTCTGCATCAGTGTGGTTTACATTGAACAGGGCATTATAACTTGGAGATAACTATTTTACAGGGAACATGGGCTATGGAGGGTTAAGTGGCTTGCCCAAGACCACAAGGAGCACCTGTGGGACTAGAAACCCCAGTCCTTCCAGCCCAAGGTTGCTGTCCTCTAGTGGGATTTGAACCCGTGACCTTCTGGCCTGAAGCACCTTGCCCCAACCACTAGGCCACTCCTCCACTCATTTTGGATTAACACTATGGAGTCTGTCTACATTTTTGGATCTTGCCAGGTCTTGTGACTTTGATTGGCCACTGCTAGAAACAGGATACTGGACTTGATGGACCTTGGTCTGACCCAGTATTGCAAATCTTATGTTCTTACAGTATGTTCTAATGCTTTTATAGGACTGTAGTCCTAGCTGTGGGGACCAAAGAGTGCCTATCTTTTAGAACCCTTGCCATTTCCAACATGCCCATGCCACACTGGAGTATGATCAGTCCAAGTGCGCTGCCTCAGATACTGTGCCCTGGGTTATCCACCTGGCCTGGGGCACTTACACTTCCGGCCTGCTGACAGTTTTCAAAGGACTGGGGAGAGGAGGGATGTGTTTGCTCTGCTAATGCTCCTATGGGACTGAATTCCTAGCTCTGGCAATCAGGGACTGCCTGTCTTTTGCAAGCTGCCCTGTCAAATCGGCCTGTACTGCCCCGGAATACCATCACCCTAAGGGTGCTGTCTCAGATACTATGGCTAGGGTCACCTACCTGGCCTGAGATCGGCCCTGCACTGCCCAGTTATGCTGCTTACCTGCTGATATTTTTCAAAGGACTAGGGAGAGGGAGGATATGCTCCTATGGGATTGGACCCCTGAAACATAAAAAAATTCCATAAATGGCTTGGGAATCTAAACAAAATGAATATTTTTGGCCTGTATGCCCCTAATGAATTGACATCTGGGGGTTTTCATCCAGTCTCTGAAACAGATGATAACAAAAAAGTTATCTGAAGAATACAGTCTGCAGCACTACTGAGAAAAACTGCTCTTGCTGGGAAGGATTCTGCAATTGTAAGTATTTACCTGCTGGTAATTTCTCAGACTCTTGGGTTACAGGGAACTCTTTGGATTTAAACTGATATAATCTCTGTCTATTTTAAAGTTCTGTGTTTTTTAAAGTCACACAGACAGCGCCGTATCTAGCCCTGTGCAAGCAATGCAGCCTCACGGGCAAAAAAGATTAGGGGCACATTTGTGGTTGCCAGCCTTGGCTCGTCCCCACACTGCCTGTCCTTGCCCTGCCACTGCCACGTTTTGTGTTCCCTCCTCGGCGGCAGCACTGGCAGCAGCGTAGCAGATCTGACCTCTAATTGAAAAAAATAAAAACGTGGATCTTTCTGACTCCGCACTTGCACGTAGGTCTGATCCTTCCCTCTTCTGACGTAGGTTCGCGTCAGAGGAGGGAGGGACCAGACTAGCCATTCAAGTGTGGAGTTGCAAAGGCCCACATTTGAATGGCTGCTCTGGTCCCTCTGTTCCTCTGATGTGAAGCTATGTTAGAGAAGGGAGGTATCAGACTTGCGTGCAAGCGCAGAGTTGGAAAGACCTGCGTGTTTTTTTTTCAATTAGAGGTCAAGTCCACTCCACTGCTGCTGATGCCACCACCAACAAGGAAACACAAAACGTAGTGGCAGCAGGACAAGGGCAGGCAGAATAGGTGGGGATCCAACTAGACATGGAGGTGTGGGGTAAGATGAGGAGATGCTGGGCATGGAGCAAATGTGATGGGGGGGACACGTCAGATGTGCAAGTCACACAGGGTGCAATTATGGCTTGGAACAGCCCTGCACACAGAACACAGTTTTAGCAAGCCAGCTTCTATTAAGTGTTCCATTCCCTCCTGCTCACTCCAACTCACACCCACCTCAGGCATAATCATAGATTTATAGGCTCTTACAGTTGTAGAGGGACAGTGGTAGTCAAATTCACTTTCAGGTGTAGCTGGTTATCCTTATCAGATATAGCTTAATTAATTAAGGCCCTGAAGTTAATCCTGATTTGAACAAAGTCCCTTTAACCTATTAGGTATACTTGTATTTGAACAACTATCCCTAGCAACTTTAAGTAAGTTAACAACTTAAATGTCTTAACAAAACTTTAAAACTAAGATACAGACAGAATTTTCCAGCAGCGAGAGGGGGGTTATCCAGTCTTTTGCATTGAGTGTCACATGTACTATTTTCTCCCAGTTGGTGATGGGTCTTACGTGTGCACTAGGTGCAAGGAGCTCTTTGCTCTCAGGAAATGAGTCTGATATCTAGAGGCTAGAGTAGCAGACTTGGAGGACATAAGGAAGGCAGAGAGGTAAATAGACAAGACCTACAGGGATGTAGTACTGAAGTCCCACCTCCAGACTGGCAGTCTGTCTGTTTCTATAGAGGAGAGAGGTCACGTGAAAGGACAGAATCACCTTGCTGTGGCAGGATGTGAGTCTATAGCTAGGACCTGTCCTTCAGGTGATGTAAAACCCTCTCGCATAAAGGAGGTTTCTCCAGAGACATGTGCCTATGAGAGAAGGGTTAGGATGGCCATTATAGTTGGCGATTCAATCATTAGGCATGCAGATAACTGGGTGGCTGGTGGACAAGAGGCTTGCCTGGTGACATGCCTGCCTGGTGGGCAGGTAGCAGACCTCATGCATCATCTAGACAAGGTTTTAGATAGTGCTGGGGAGAAGCCTGCTGCCTTGGTACATGTTGGTACCAATCACTTAGGAAAGTGTGGGAGGGAGGTTCTGGAGTCCGAATTTAAGCTTTTATGTAGGAAGTTGAAATCCAGAACTTTGAGGGAAGCATTCTCTGAAATGCTTCCCGTGCCACGTACAGGATCCAAAAGCAGGCAGAGCTCTGGAATCTCAATGCATGGATGATGCCCGAAAAAGGGTTTTGGATTTGTTAGGAACTGGCCAACATTCTGGGGAAGGGAGGGGCTGTTCCAAAAGGATGGACTCCACCTTAACTGGTTTGTAACCAGACTGCTGGCATTAACCTTTAAAAAGGAGATAGAGCAGCTTTTAAACTAGATAATAGGGAAAGCTGATAGTCTCCCATGAGCACATGGTTCAGAAGGATGTATCCTTAAAGGATACTTGCAAAAGAGGGAAGTTAGGGCATCCTGAAAGAGCGGTTCTAATAAAAATAAAGTAACCCAGATGCCCTTAAATACAAAGCAGACAGAGCTGAAAGAGTCCAAATTACCTGTATCAACTGATAACCAGATTAATATTTATTTTATTTATTTATTTACATTTCTTATATACCGCGCTATTAGTGCGGTTCACAGAAGAACAGAAACACACTACAATGCAGTATGGTACATTGAGTTTACATGGAACAGGTGGTCAAAAACTTGGGTGAACTGGGGAGAACTATATACAGAATATATACAAATTATACAGTAGTAAGTATTCACATGGGGTATATGGATTCAGAGTGGGTGCAGGAGCTTTTGGGATGGAGTGATGGAGGTGGTGGTTGGTTAACCATTGTCGACCGGGAGCTGTTCAGTGGAATGTGGAAGGTGGGGGGTTAGTGTAGAGGTTGTGTGTTTTTCAGGCTTGGTATCGGGGTAGTGCTGAAGGAACAGGTGGTGTTTGAGGGCTTTTCTGAACATCATTAAGTTCGGGATGGCACGGATTTCTGGGGGGAGGGCGTTCCAGGCCATGGGTGCGAAGATGGAGAAGGCTCTACTTGCCGTTAACTTTGTACATTTTGTCACAGATTTAGGTACTTCGAGTGTATTCGACTGGGTGGATATCCTGGTCCTGTTTGCTGGTGTGAGATGGAGGAGAGTGCTGATAGGCGTGGGTGGTACTTTCCTGATGGCTTTAAATGCCAAGACTAGCGTCTTGTAGGTAATTCTAGCAGGTAGCGGTAGCCAGTGTAGGTTTTTCAGGACTGGCGTTATGTGGTTGGACCTTGAGGATCCGACTAAGACCCTTGCCGCTGAGTTCATGGCCAGTCGGAGTGGATTCAGGGTTGATTGTGGTAGTCCATGGAGGATGACGTTTGCAAAGTCAAGGTGTGGGATGACTAAGGCCTGAAAGACGGATCGGTAGTCGGGGAAGTCGAGTAGTGGGCGGAGATGACGTAGTGACCGGATCTTGTAATAAATAGCTTTTGAGGTGTTAGTGACGTGGGCAGTCATATCTAGGTGTTGATCCAGGGTAATGCCTAGGTATATGATTAAAATGTGTCTAAAATGCCTATATACAAATGCTAGAAGACTACAAAATAAGATGGGAGAGTTAGAATATATAGCAGTAAATGAAAGGTTATATGTAATTGGCATCTCAGAGATCTGGTGGAAAGAGGACAACCAATTTGACACTGTGATACTTGGGTACAAACTAAATCGCGATAATAGGATAGATCAAATTGGTAGAGGGATTACGCTCTATGTGAGAGAGGGCATTGAGTCACCCAGGATTGAAGTTTTGCAGGAAACAATATATACTGTAAAATCGCTATGCATAGAAATTCCATGTATAAAGGGGAAGACGATGGCAGTGGGGGTGCACTGATCAGAATGAACAGATGGATGATAGATGCTAAAAGAAATCAGGGAAGCTAACAAGAGTTACAACACAGTAATAATGGGTGATTTCAATTACCCTGGTATCGACTGGGTCAATGTCACAGCAGGAAATGCTAGGGAAATAAAGTTTCTAGATAAGATGCTTCTTGAAACATCCAAGCTCTCCAACAGAGGTGAAAATGGGATGCTGCAGAATGAAGAGAGTAGGACATGAGTCACCAGACCCTGCAGAATCAACACTCCAACTCCTCCAGCTCTTGAATTGAAGAACCAGTATGCAGCCCTGGAAGTGGAGGTGGTGAAAGCATCCCAGGAATGGAAAGAACTAGAGCTCATACACCTCAAAGTTGCAGAATCAGTGATTACAAGGAAGCGAAGGGAAGTGGTGGTTGGTGACTCACTTCTGAGGGATACTGAGGCATCCATCTGCTGACCAGACTTGGTATTCGAGAGGTGTGCTATCTACCAGGTGCCATAATCTGAGATGTTACGGAACGTTTGCCAAGACTCTTCAAGCCTACTGACTATTATCCCATATTGCTCATCTATTTCAGCACAAATGATACTGCTAGGTATCCCTCTAGGTGTATCTAAAGTGATCTCATGGCTCTGGGACAGATTGTGAAGCAGATTGGTGAACAGGTGGTGTTCTCTTTAATCCTCCCTGTAAAGGGTAAAAGCTGAGATGGAGAAGCTTGCATCCTGGAAATGAATGCATGGCTACATCGATGGTGTCATTGAGAGTGTTTTGGTTTCCTGAACCATGGGATGATGTTCCAAGGGCTGCAGAGCAGAGATGGCTATACACTTCCCCTTTCGGTGTTCTCACACCAACAAGAAAATGCATTGAAGACTCTATTACATCCATCAATACCACTACTGCACAATCCGACCCCTGCCCAGCCTATTGGATAAAAGAGCTACGCAAAGAAGTCAGTCCTTTCATCACAAGACTTATAAACCTCTCCTTCACAACTGGAACTTTCCCAATAGACCTCAAATATACCTCCATCAAACCCCTGTTAAAAAATCCCAAACTAAACCCCCAGAAAGTCAATTCGTATAGACCCATAGCAAGCATACCTCTATTAGCCAAGATCATCGAGAAAGAGGTACAAAGACAAGTTCAAGATCACATAGACACCGCAGCCCCACTCGACCAATGCCAACATGGGTTCAGGGAGTATCATGGGGTAGAAACTCTCCTTACTACCCTTTTCAGCAACATAATCTCAGGTATTGATAACCTCCGGCAAGGGTTCGCGCTCATCTTTCTTGACATTGCCGCAGCTTTCGACTCAGTGAATCACAAACTTCTCCTGGGGCGGCTTGAAGAAAAGGGCATCTGTGGTAATGCGCTAAAATGGTGTAAATCATACCTTGCCGAAAGATGGCAATGTGTGAAATCTGGATCAGCTACGTCCGAACCTTTCCACCAAACTCAAGGAGTCCCTCAAGGCTCCTCACTGTCATCACTCTTTTTCAACATATACATACAACCTATCTGTAATCTCATTAGATCTTTTAATGTGAGCTGCCTAATATACGCTGATGATATCCTGCTCTACACCCCGTTCTCTACAGAACCTCTGAATCTCTCCCCTCTGATAGAATGTTTTGACGCAGTTTTTAAATGGCTCCTATCCCAAAACCTCCGCATCCAACACAAGAAGACAGAGGTTCTATTCATTACAAGGGACCACAACTTCACCCCACCATCATATGTAAGAGTTAAAGAAGCAGAACTGCAAACAAAATCCACAATTCGTTATCTGGGGGTCACACTGGATCAACATCTAGATATGAAAGTACACATAGAGAATGTAGTGAGAGCAGTTTATTTCAAGATTCGTTCTCTCAGGCATCTTCGCTCCTTACTTGATCCAGAAGACTACAGGACAATATACCAAGCGTTAATTCTACCACATTTTGACTTTGCTAACGCTATCCTACAAGGCCTTCCTCAATCCACTATTAACCCTCTACAACTTGCTATGAACACCGCAGCTAGGGTCCTTCAGGGAGTCGCCAGATTCGAGCACGTGACTCCTATACTAAAACAACTCCACTGGCTCCCCATACATGGTAGGCTCACTTACAAGACCATACTGCTGACCTTTAAGGCCATCCACGGACTTTCATCCTCTTCACTCTCAAATCTCATCCATGTAACTTGTGATAAGGAAGCTTATCATAGCTCAGGTAGGAGCTATGGAAAAGATGATGTGACTCTGAACAAGCAACCTGTCAGTTCTGGTAGAAGTAAGAAAACAGAGTTTTCACATAAAAGACTACCAGTCCCAGAATGCACCAGGTTTCCAGCAGCCATGAGAGGGGCTGAAGTGAGAAAACGTGTGTGCAATCAAGAGAGCTATGAGGTAATCCCTAAGCACTCATCTCAAAGGGCAGGGCCTGATTCAACACAGCTGCGCTGTGTTAGGGAGGAGCACACATTAGGACAGAATAAGAATAGAGCTTATTCTACAGATAATAGCTTCAGGAAGAGCTTCAGGAAAGGAGACAGCAACAGCTTCAAGCTCAAGCACCAGTATCACCTGGAGAAACAGAAGCCAAGCCAAGCGGATAGAGAAAGAAGGAAACTCTCTGGAAGGAAGAGAAGAAAGCCCATTGGATGGTCTGGGAGAGTCCAAGGCAGTACCTATACTGGGAGGTATTCCAAGGGCCAGCATACACCATTGGACTGGGGAAAGCCAGAGGAATGGTGCTGCAGAGCTAGGAATCATCAGAGGCTACCTGTGAGGGAGACGGCTGCACGTGGAAGGGACCCTAAGACCTGTGCCAGAAGGTATGTGAAGAGAGATCCAGTGTCCAGGGATCTGGATTGGAAGGCTGGACATAAGAACTGGACTACATACTGGCCAGGCTATATAGAGAGGAACTCTAGCAGCAATGGAAGCTCAGGTATGAACACTGATCTATGCCCTAGCTATAACCTTGAAAGACAGCAGGGAAACAAGTATTCTCCTGAAAATGCTCCATTGAGAGATTCATCTGTGCCAATCCATGATATTGAACCCATGCTTGTTGAACAAGGGGGAATAATAGCAGATGAGGATCCTGTTTATATGGACTGCTCTCTATCTAAACTCCGTTGGTAACTTTCTGTTATAAAGTACAGCAACCATCACAAAGAAATACAAATTTGTTCTTTAATCTACTCAGAAAAGCTCCTGAAGCAGGATTTGACCCACACAGTGGAAGGCAAGCCAGCTAAGGGGTTTCAGCTGCTAACTGCTAGCAATTAAGCCTTACCTAATTGCTTGTGAGCTAGGAGAGAATCACTTCTGCATCTATGTGGGAAGTAATCAGAAGTTAACCTGAAAAGAACAGTTTGTTTCTTGCTTTGTGGCTTTTCATTTGTTGTTTTCCTGATTTTGACTTTGTTTTTCCAAGTTAACACTGAAACAAGTAACCTAATTTATGTGCTACCAAGCATATCTGTGTTGGGAGAAATAACCCCATAAATAAATATCTTATTGGCTTTACCCAAGAGCACAACTAAATTATTGTCAGCAGCTGTCTGGTGTGAATGAACTACATTGCCCACAATACCTTGCAAATCATATAGAAATATGCACTTGCCAAGAGTGTGAAGATTCTCACCCAGGCAGCCGTCTGACAAACTCCATCTACTAGATCCAGAAGACCGACGGCTATAAACACACTAACACTTCCTAAGGCTGTAACAAAATGCACCCAGATAACGGCAAGCAGATCTTTTATATTCTACGCCCCAAGATGCTGGAACGCCTTACCACCAAGCGTTCGTGCCATTACCGACTTAACCCAATTTAGGAAAGCACTTAAATATCACCTTTTCCTCATATACTACCCACCAAACATTACCCCCAGCAAAAGCCCCCCCAAATAAGAGACACACCTTATCTTCAAATAGCCTCTCCCACTTTCTCAGTAAGATTACTAGGACTTTTGTGTTGTCATGATACCTTTTATATAATCATGTTTGTAATAAGTTAACCTTATGTTACCCAAGTTTATATACCTGTTTGCTGTAAACACGGAATAGCCTGCTATTCTTGTTGATGTTGTTGTATGTAAACCGCGCTGATATCAAATAGCGCGATATATAAAAGATTGTAATAAATAATAAATAAAATAAATGGCTTCCATCTGTCCAAGAGGGGTTGAAGTGTCTTCAGCCCTAGCCGACTAACCTACTAAAGAGGGCTTTAAACTAGATTCATTGGGAATGGGTGAAGAAAGCTCCAGGTAAGTGAAAGATTAAATATCTTTGTAAAAATGGGTAAAAAGGGCCAATATCTGGAAAGTAGTGTGTATAAATGGCCATAGCACGGGGAATAAGATCCCAGATGTTGCGGCTTTAATGGAAGAGGCTGACTTGCATTTAGTGGCAGTTACAGAAACATGGTTCACAGACAACCATGACTGAGATGTAATTATACCAGGCTATATTTTATTCAAGAGGGACAGGGTAGAAAGAACGGGAGGAGGAATGACACTATGTGTAAAAAATAATATTAAAGCTATAGAATTCCAGGGCTTAAAAGGGAGCGAGAAGGCACTGTGGTTTAAACTAGAAAGAGGGAAAGAGAAATCCATTTGCATTGTAGTGATATACAGAGCCCCCTCATAAGGAGAAGTGGATGGAGATTTAATAGAAGACATATGCAGTGTTGCCATGAAAGGAGAAGTGCTACTGATAGGTGACTTCAATATGCTGGATGTTGATTAGAGTATCTCTGCTGCGGTGACATCTAGAAGTAAGGAGATCTTAGATTCTCTACAGGGACAACTATTCTGGCAACTGGTAACAGAACCCACATGTGAATGTGCCATATTGGACTTGGTGATTACCAATGGGGAAAGTGTTTCCAATATTATAGTGGGAGATCATCTTGCATCCAGTGATCACCAGATGGTGTGGTTCAATATTAGGACTAGGACTGATAAAATCCATTCAAAATCGAGGGTCTTAGACTTTAGGAAAACTAACTTTGTCAAGATGGGACAGTACATCAAGGAGTTGTTAACGGGATGGGAACAGGTGGGGAATGTATAAAAACAATGACAAAACTGAAAGGGGATATTTTAAGGGCAACAGACCTTTTTGTTAGAAAGTTAAATAAATGTAAAAGGAAAAGGAGACACTATGGTTCTCAAAAGAAGTACAGTGCATTGCAAAAGTATTCATCCCCTCTGTGTTTGTCCTGTTTTGTCGCATTACAACCTGGAATTAAAATGGAGTTTTGGGGGTTAGCACCATGTGATATACACCACATGCCTATGACTTTGAAGGTTCAAAATACCCATTATTGTGACACAAACAATAATTAAGACAAAAAAAACCCCTGAAAGCAGGAGTGTGCATATGTATTCACTCCCCAAAGTCAATACATTGTAGAGCCACCTTTTGCTGCAATTACAGCTGCAAGTCTCTTGGGGTATGTCTCTATTAGCTTAGCACATCTAGCCACTGGGATTTTCACCCATTCCTTAAGGCAAAACTGCTCCAACTCCTTCAGGTTAGATGGGTTGCATTGGTGTACTGCCATCTTCAAGACATGCCACAGATTCTCAATTCCAAGACATTTAAATGTTTCCTTTTAAACCAGCTTTAGCAGTATGTTTAGGGTCATTGCTGGAAGGTGAACCTTTGTTCCAGTCTCAAATCTCTGGCAGTCTGAAACAGGTTTTCCTCAAGAGCTGCTCTGTATTTAGTGCCATCCATAGTTCTTTCAATCCTGACCAGTTTTCCTGTCCCTGCCAATGAAAAACATCCCCACAGCATGATGCTGCCACCATTAGGTTTCACTGTGGGAATAGTGTTCTTGGGGTGATGGAAAGTGTTGGGTTTGCGCCACACATGGCGTGTCCCATGATGGCCAAAAAGTTCAATTTTCATCTCATCTGACCAGAGAACCTTCTTCTATATGACTGGGGGGTCCACCACATGCTGTTGTCCAAACTCCAAATGTGTTTTCTTATTTTTTTCTTTAAGCAATGGCTTTTTTCTTGCCACTTTTCCATAAAGCTCCACTTTGTGGAGTTTACGGCTTAAAGTTATCCTATGGACAGATACTCCCATCTCCACTGTGGATCTCTGTAGCTCCTTCGGTGTTATCCTTGCTGTCTTTGTGGCATCTCTGATTAATGCCCTCCTTGCCCGGTCTTTGAGTTTTGGTGGGAGGCCTTCTCTTGTCAGGTTTGTAGTGGTGCCATATTCTTTCTATTTTGTTATAATGGATTTAATGGTGTTCCTTGGGATATTCAGAATTTGGGATATTTTTTTATAAAGCAACCGTGATCTATACTTCTCCACAACTTTGTCTCTGACCTGTTTGGAGTGCTCCATGGTCTTCATGTTGCTTACTTAGTGGGCCTTTCAGAACAGGTATATTTATACAGGCATTATATGACAGATCATGTGACACTGATTGCACACAGGTGGACCCTACTCAACTAACTATGTGACTTCTGAGGTTTATTGGTTGAACCAGATCTCATTTAGGGGTTTCATAGCAAAAGGGATGAATACAAATGCACTCACAACTTTTCAGCTTTTACTTGTTATTTTTATATGTACAAGGTATTTTATTATCATTTCATTTCACCAATTTGGACTATATTGTTACGTCCATTATCTAACATCCAAATGAGCCTCCATTTTCATTCCAGGTTGTACATAGTGCAACAAAACAGGACAAAAACCAAGGGGATGAATACTTCCGCAAGGCACTGTAGCTGAAAAGGTGAAGAAAAAGAGGGAGGCCTTCATAAAATACAAGAGATCACAGAAAGAGGAAGACAGACATCTATATTTGAAAAACTTAGAGAAGCTAGAAAGGTAGTCAGGGAAGCAAAGATATAAAAAGAAAAAGAAATAGCCAATGCAATAAAATAGAGGGGTAAGACATTTTTCAGATATGTTAGTGAGAGGAGGAGAGACAAAAGTGATATTGCCAGACCTAAGAGTGAAGGGGAGGAATATGTAGAAGCTGATGAAGATAAAGCAAAATTGCTTAACAAATATTTCTGTTCTGTGTTGGCTGATGAAAGGCCAGGAGCAGGACCTCAGAAAACACAGAAATAGGAAGCAACGGGGATCTTGAACGTTTTTCAGAAGACTGTGTTGGTGAGGAACTAGCTAAACTAAAAGTAGACAAAGAAATGGAATAGGGTGGGATTCATCCAAGAACACTGAAGGAATTTGGGGATGTTCTAGCAGCTCCACTGACTGACTTTTTCAATGCTTCTTTGGAGTTGGGAGTGGTCTCAGAGTACTGGAGAGAGGCACATGTGGTCCCTTTGCACAAAGTACTGGATGGGGTGATGTGGATAGGAAGTGAGTGGGGGTGGGGAAGGTGGTCTGTGTGTCTCGGGGAGATGTGTGGGTTGTTGTTGCGTGAATATGCTTGGTGGAGTAGATGGAAAGTTTGTGATTGTTGGTGTTCTGTTGTGTATGTGCTGCTTTGTGGAATGTGTTGGGTCATTGTGGTGTCTTGTAGTGTGCAGTGGGGCTGATGGATGTGGAAGGCCTGGACCCTAATACCTAGCTCTGGGGGCTGGGTGTTAGGGATGGGAGCATGGTTGGCTGACTGGGGAAAGTGTTGGAGGTGGGATGCTGGTAGCGTGCAGATGTTGTGGGGAGGATGGAATGATCTGGAAGTTGGGGAGGAGGTGTTTGGCAAGGTTTGGAGTTACAATTTTGTGCTTTGGGGATTGGTTCACTATGGGTGGTTGAGACCTGGGAAATGTATCTCTTGATTGTTGTGAATGGATGAGAGTGGGACTATGAATGAATGTGTGGGTGGATATGCAGCTCTCCTTTAAGGAGGGGGGCCCTTCATATTGCAGACTCTCTATGCTCGGCTCCTGGGTGGAGCAGTGTTGTGGAAGGAGGGAACAGGGGGAGAAGGGAGGGGGAGGGGAAGGGGATGGGGTTGGGCACAGAGTTGGGGGATATAGGAGGGGACAAGAGGTATGTTTGGCTAAGAATGACTGGGAGGTCAGGTTGCATGCTGTGCAGGATCCCTAGGCTGAGGGGGATCTTACATCAATCTGAATGCACAGTAATCTTGGAATTTGTCTCTCTTTATGCAGCGTGTAGGTGATCCCACCATATGGTGTGTTTCCTGGAATGTCTGTGGTCTAGGCTCCCCTATAAAGAGATACAAAGTTTTGAAGTTATTACTGGATTTGAAAGCTGATGTGATCGTGTTGCAGGAGATTCATATGGATGTGAAAGAGCATGACAAATTGCAACAGTGGTGGGTGGGACAGGCTTATGGGGCCTTTTTGGGTTCTAGGAAGGCCTTGCTGTTTCTCAGGGGTCTTGATTTTGTTTTAGAGACCCAAGATGCGGATCCGCATGGTCATTACTTGATTGGGGGGGGGGGGAGTTGGCGGGGGCTCCTATGATGTTTTGTAATATTTATGGCCCTAATACTCCCAATGCTGAGTTCTATACAGGTTTAGGAGGCAACTGTGTGGCTTTCCTGTGTATTCTTTGATCCTCGGAGGTGACTATAATTGCATTCTGGATCCAGCCATGGATAGGGTGCCTCCTGGAGGGCAGTGCCTAATGAGTTCCAGCCGAGGGATCTCATATTTGTATGATGTGTTGGATTTGATTGATGTATGGTGTATGCTGCACCCCAAAGAGAAAGATTTTACACACTTCTCACACTCACATGGATCCATGTAGCATAATGATTACTTCTTGCTTCCCTCCACCTCATTGTCTCGAGTGCATGAGGTGGGTATAGGTTCTATTGCCATCTCAGACCATGCCCTGGTATGGGTTGACAGAGTGTCGGGAGGGGGGGGGGGCACTGGCAGAGTAACCGGTGGCATTTTCCAGTACACCTGTATCATGATTCTGTCTTCTGGTACTTCCTCCAGGAGAGGTGGGATGCATATGTAATTAATAATGAGTGTCATAAGGATAATCCACCTCTCTTCTGGGTGGCGGGCAAGGCAGTCATGCATGGAGAAATGATGAGCTATGAGATTAGTCGCAGAAGGCATATAGATGCAAGGATCATGCACTTAATTCAGCTCATACGGGAGTCTAGGCGGGACTTAGGGTGGGACTTGATTTGGTGCAGGGATTTCTGTTGTCCCCCACAGGTTCTTATGGCTTTTGGCAGGTTCGACATTGTATTCTGTCATTGCCCCATTCTGATCTTGGCCAGGGATTTGTGGACAAGTTGACAACCTTTTTTGATGTGGATAGTTGGGAACGGATGTCTCTCTTGGTTATGCGGACTGGCTAGAGACCACTCAGCAACATGACATGCTTGCACAGCATCTG
The DNA here is from genome assembly GCA_033557465.1 of Ichthyophis bannanicus. Taxonomy (NCBI): domain Eukaryota; kingdom Metazoa; phylum Chordata; class Amphibia; order Gymnophiona; family Ichthyophiidae; genus Ichthyophis; species Ichthyophis bannanicus. Next base: position 1,018,960,373 of record CM066033.1, on the reverse strand, counting down.
AATGAGGAGCTGGGTACTGGTTGGTTGGGCGAGGATATCACTTGGGTGGTGCAGCGAGTACCACAACTGACCACAGAGATGGTTTAGCATGAGATGTTTTATAAGGTTATGTTGTGTGCTTTTTTTTGCCCCATTCCAAACATGAGTGGTAGGATTGATTACCTCTGGCATGTGCTCTAAGAATCAGTGTGAGCGTGGGACTCGGCTCATATATTTTGGTTGTATCCACTGGTGCAGACCATTTGGGAACACACTAAATGATATCTAGGCTCCGCACTTGGGCAAGATCTTCAGTTCAGTGCTGGGGGGATTCTGCTTGGTGACCTGGATTGCCTTTGCGTGAGGGGATGTGTGGCCAAACTGTGAGCAAGACCTGTCTTCTGGGGCTGTAAGGTATCCTGAAAACCTGGCTGGGTCCGGAACCAGCAGACTTCTGGGCTTGGTGAAATAGGCTGCATAGGTTTATGCAAATGGAGAATATAGCAGCATGGAGAGTGGAACCTAAGCATACAAGGTTTTTGACAATTTGGGAACCTTATATTTAATCTTTGTTGCCCAAGGGCCAAAGTATGGCTTCACCTGAGAACCCACCGATCGCTTTGCTCTTGCTTGCTTCTTAGGGCCATTAGGCTCTAATTGGTAACCATTCATGAGATCTCATCCCTATGGGGGGACCGCTGTCTGGGGGCTGTACTGGGGGACAGATGCAGTGGGTTGTGCACATATGTTTTGTAAGGGACAGCATGTTGTTTGGGTGTGGTTTGGAGATTCAACCTCCAGGTTATTTGCGATATCTGGGCTGTACTCCTGTTGGGTGGGGGGGGGGGGGGAGGAAGGGAAATCTATAAAATACATTATGTTCTTGCTGAGCCCTCCCGGCCATGTGTTAGTGTCCCCATGGGCTGGGGGTGGCCGTGTTTGTATTTCCTGTTGTTTCAATACAAATGATTTCAGCATAAATGTTAGAATGCAAATTGGAGATGGTGTTTAAAAACTTTCAGTGATATAGGCCCAATTCACAAGTTTTCACAAACATAAACTGTATATATTTTCAAGAATGAAAAACACATTTTAGCCTTACAACTGGTTTATCCATCATTGCTTTCACACAGGAGTCTATAGATTGTCCCAGGGTTTTTAGATGATAAAGGATTCACCTTCATTGTCTATTTTCTCTAAAACAGTGGAATACGGTGGGAGAGTATGCAGGTTAGTACCATATGGCACAATACAGTGGTATCAATTTCAGATACATTGGAGTCTCATAGCAGCTTTGAAGCATAAGGAAGCCACATTTTATTTTCAGTTTTTGCTGCTCAAGGGAAAACATCAGTTTTGCTTCAAACCACATTAGTTAAATGACAAATCCATGAAGTCCATCTGGATAGCTAAGTGAGCATTAGGAAACTCACTGAGCTGATTTACTTGGATTTACAGAGCATGACTCATCACGTCTTTGGTAAACAAAACAAGAACGAAAAAAAAATCAGGACATCATAGTTGATGCTAAAATGTAAACTACTATAAAGCTGTTGATTCCTATGTACCCAGAGGAATATCTACTACTTTAGATAGAATCATTAACAGACTGGCAACAGCTATCACAGATTGGCAACCCATAGCCACAAACATTCACAGTGTTTTAGGAAAAGGTACCGCAGTGCGATAAGCACAGCATCCAAGAAATGATATTACCCACTTTGTTTCTGTTGTGAGTCAACTGGCTTATATCAAAACTTAGATTGAGTCAGCACAGATGTAGCTTAACCCCGATTTTATTCTGTCATTTAAAGAAGCAGAATTATTAGACTGTATTCTTGCACTGCAGCAATGTCATAGGGGTACATAACATTTTCTTTAAACTCATTTCAGAAGTGGAAACACAAATTAGTTTCAGCTGAGGCAATTTTTAAACTCCGTGGTTGGTATGTTTTTTATACACCAGCTGTGGTATTCACATAAAATCTGGATATTCGGTGCTGGTATTCGGATAGTGACCGGCTCTCAGTATCTGCATTCATTGCTGGCTGATGATGCTATCTGCAAATCAGGGATTTTCAACCCACTATCTTGGTATCAGGCCAAGCGTATTTGGCAATTTCCGCTTGCGCCTTCGATTTTTCAAGTTGCACCATATAGGGTCTCTGATGCCATTAACTAGCTAAACACAATTTTTTTCCTTTTTTAACCCTCTTCATATTTTAACCCATTATTGCTTGACCAGGGCTATAAACAGTATGTCTCTCAGGAACCTGGTACACAAGCATGCTGAACATATTCAGCAGGTGTCATTGTTGTATGGTAACTGGGTCCCCCTTTCTCACAGGGGCTATGAGCAATGTCCCACTGAATTCTCAGCTCCTGCAACACGAAGCACAAAAACCGGGCTTGGGAATTAGAACTGCAGATTCTGTATTGCAGTACACCAAGCTATTTAACTTTCTTTCTCAGTAAATGCCATCAGCATTTCAATGCTGGTGAAGTTACCGCCTCTAACTAGAGAGGTAGGGGAGTGAATTTAAAGGATAAGCCAGAACTAGAAAGAACCTACTATTGTTCTTCTGCATTAACCTGCATCCCTCCTGTAAGATCTAATTTTAATTGGTTCATATTCCTGATGTAATTATCATTTCTTCGAAGGACCTCAAAAACTATAGGTCCTCTCCTCAAAGAAGTTATATTAAATTGAGTGTTAGACTTTTCCTCTATGAGATTAAAGGAGGGAGTTATATCATGGGCAGTTTGGTTAGGACGTGGCCCAGGAAGGTGCAGAGACAGAATGAGACAGAGGAAAGCTCTATAGAGGGTTTCAGTTTCTTTCTGACTGAAACCTGCTGCTGTTGTTCCAAGTATAACAGGGGATCTGCAGACTTGGAGGGAGAGCCCTTTACCCCCTATCTGTTCTTCAGTGGGACATGCCTCTACGGTAATTTGGCCATAGAGAAATATGCTTACTCCACTAATGTGAGTATGTTGAATTAACAATTTTTCCTCCCAAATAAATGTCTTTCATAATGTATAACACATTCTTCAGAACGTGGGTCTCAGACTTAATGGAGCTACAGTATTTGTTTCTTAACCAACTTGCTCCAATAGTTGCATCAATGACCCATATTGAAAATATTTTTTCTGCTTTTTTTTTTTTAAATAAAGAACATTATCTTAGAACTTCAACTAAGTCAGGCTTATCTTTAAATGGAAAAATCCCAACGCCAGTTTCAGCGCTGCCACGTTTCACGATAAGTTCGTTTCATCAGGGGTTATGCACTGACTTCTAAATTGTCGAGATTGGCGCCAACGATCCCATCACAATGGCGATTCAAACCAACAGGGGAAATAAACGCCGCGCATGCATTTCCCCTGTTGGTTTGAATCGCCATTGTGATGGGATCGTTGGCGCCAATCTCGACAACTTGGAAGTCAGTGCATAACCCCTGATGAAACGAACTTATCGTGAAACGTGGCAGCGCTGAAACTGGCATTGGGATTTTTCCATTTAAAGATAAGCCTGACTTAGTTGAAGTTCTAAGATAATGTTCTTTATTTTTAAAAAAAAAGCAGAAAAAATATTTTCAATATGGGTCATTGATGCAACTATTGGAGCAAGTTGGTTAAGAAACAAATACCGTAGCTCCATTAAGTCTGAGACCCACGTTCTGAAGAATGTGTTATACATTATGAAAGACATTTATTTGGGAGGAAAAATTGTTAATTCAACATACTCACATTAGTGGAGTAAGCATATTTCTCTATGGCTTAACTGCAGCCTTACTCCGACAATAGTATAGACCTGTTTAGGTTGTTTCTACGGTAATTTGGACTATTACTACTACTATTGACTGAAAGATAAGAATTTCACCTGTACTGTTGATGGCTCTGACAATCAGCTCTACTGGGAGCTAAAGAAACAACAAACAAAAGCCCCAAAGACCAACTTTAGGTTCAATGTAATAAGTTGTGCTATCCTTTACTTTTGATTTTTCCCAGTGGAGTAAGGATTTAAGTGTGAAAATTTCTGCATTAAAACCAACATGCCATTGGATAGGCTGGTCGGCATGCAAATTCATGCAAACCCAATGAACTGGAAATTGCTCCAGATGTAAAACACCCACCTGAATTTTGGTGTGGGTTTTTATTTCCTCTTTAGTGAAAAATCTATACTTTAGCTCGAGGCTGAAGTAAAGATCCTACATAACCCTACATGCAGCACTTCATCTCAGAGGACTCGACTCAAGGAGGCTGAATAGCTACCCCACTCTGGTCCAGGGCATCCCTAAGCTAGACACCCTGAGCCAGAGCACCCTCCTCCCAGCACCACAAGAAACAACAACTCTGTACTGGGTATCCCGAACCATGGCACCCCTGGCCCAGGCACCAAGAGCCAAGCCACCCCTAGCCTGGACATCCCAAGCCCGTACTCTGCTGGCACTGACACCCTGCGTCAGGGCACCCCTGGTCCAGGCAACCAGAGCCAGGGCATCTCTGAACTGGACACCTGGTATGAGGAGGCCTTCAATCAGAGAGCCGCCCTGCTGATAGACCCCCCTGGAACAATAATACTTACCTGGCCTAGGGAGGTGTCCACCAGCATCCTTCTCTTCCCACTGCCATCTTGGAAAATAGTGGTGCCTGACCCCTAGTGGTGTGTAGGGATGCACCGTAAGAGGTTAGTCTGCCAGATGAGGCAATGCTTCCCAATAGGGGATGCAATTCCTTAGAAGTATAGAAAGATGATAGCAGATAAGGACCATACAGCCTATCCAGTCTACCCTTCCATATCAATTACTAAACTTTACAATCCCTTTATTTTTTATCTAGCCACATCATAAATGCTGGCTTTACTCTTCAGCTCCTCCCCAGTAGCCATCTGAGTGCTTTCCAACCTAGGAGCATCATATTCCAGCTGTACAGCTGATAGCTGTTCATCTTGGGAGACCCTGCCAGTAGTTAAGCTGCCGATAGAGCCCTCAGCATCACTGATGCACACAAGCTAACCAAGTGAGGGCCTAGATTAATAGAATGTGTTGTTGTTTTTTTAAGTGCTCTCAAGTCAGTGCTGACTCCTGGCAACCCAGCTGCCTCTGAGTTTTCTTGGGAATGTATTACCAGTAGTAAATTACCAGGCCTTTTCTTCCAAGGCAATGGAGGGTAAAGTATTAGTGTAGTTGAGTTTAAAAAAGGTTTGGACAAGTTCCCAGAGGAAAGGTCTATAAACCATTATTAAAGGGGACCTGGGAAATCCACTGCTTGCCCCAATACAAGCATTGTGGAAACTTTTGTCTTTTAGGGAAACTGCTAGGTACTTGTGACCTAGATTGGCCACTGTTGGAAACAGGATACTGGGCTTGATGGACCTTGGTCTGATACAGCATGGCATATCTTATGTTCTTATGTGACTTGCCTAAGGTCACAAAGAGTGCTAATGAGAATCAAACCGTTGAGCTTTTGGGTACTAGGCAGCTGCTGCAACTACTAGGCTACTGCTCCACTGCAACATGGCATATGTGGAGTTAAAGGGAAAGTAGTTGAAAAAGTTCCAGATTATGTAAAATGCAATAATTAATGGTTATGTAAGAGGGACAGAGGGGGACATTGTGGGATTTTGTTTATTAATGTGCTCTGATTTGTATATCTACCTTTCCAGGTTTAATTGTATTTATTTGCATTGCAAACCATTTTGAATGACATTTGTCACTAGCCAGTATTGAAAATACATACATTAAAAACAAATATGTGAAATGAGCTGAAAAGAATACTTGAAAATCAGAAAAAATTATTTTAAAATGAACACAGACTCCATTTTTTTCTGGCTATGCACATCTTATTGGAGAGGGAGCTGATGGCAGAGGCGTCGGAAAAGGGTGGTCCACATGGGCCCTAACCCCAGCAGAACCTTGCTGCCATCATCACCGGTCTTCCTCTCTTGTTTGGGATCCAATCTCCCACAGGCAGACAGGAGGGGTCTTTGCTGTGATCGCTACACAGCAGGCAGCAGACTGCCCATGGGGATCCTATCCCCTGTGAGCAGAAGAATACGTGATCGTGGTGAAGACCCTTCCTGTCTGCCTGCAGAAGATTGGATCCCCATGGGCATATAGGAGGGGAAGGCCAGCTATCTCAGCCTCACTCAGTTCAGCAGGCTGAGGGGAGAGCTTGGCCTCCCCAATGAGAATGGCATTCCACCGCCCCTGCCTGATAGCAATTATATTTGATGACCACCTGGTTTCCAATCAGTTTGACAAGACAGTGGACACATTCAGAGGAATGTTGCAGTGCACTAAGACTGGTCTCCTGCAATGTGGCTTAAAGTCTATACATTCTTTATTCTTTATTTATACCACTCAAGCAGGAGCATCAGAGTGATTTACAATACAAGAGCTGCTGCAGTCAGAAAAGGAAAAGGAACGCCATTGTAGAACAGGACAGGAAAGAGACAGACACATTAAAGGGAGAAAGGGACATGGGGAGGAAGATGGAGAAGAACAGCAGTCAGGTCATGGTGAGAATTCCAAGTGAAGTATAGAGGGGAGAGAGTTCCAGAGGGCAGAATCCAGGAAAAAGAAAGCAGATTAGTGGGTGAGTTTGAGGTGAGCCTGAGAGGAAGGAGTGAGAAAAAGCAGGTTGATATGAATAGAGCATAAGAGACAATGAGGACTGTGAAGGTGTATCACTTAAGAGATGTATTGGGGAACACCTGTGTAGATGACCCTTAGGACAAGAATGAGTATCTTGTAATGGGGAGCCAGTGTAGATGAATGAGTAGAGGGGTGACGTGATCTGAACGAGAGGTGTGAGTAAGGATACAGGCTGCAGTGTTTTGTAATAGCTGAAGTCTGTGAAGTTGGTATTGTGGAAAGCCAGCCAAAGCAACATTGCAGTAGTCAAGTCTTGTGATGACTAGGGAGAGGAGAAGTGTGGTCAATGAGGGAGGTGTCAAGAAAGGAAGTATGGAGTAAATTTGAAGTAAAGAGCAGAAAGAATGCTAATGAGGGATGAGAGATGATCATTGAAAGACAAGGAGGAGTTTACAGTAATGCCAAGGAGTGATGTGACCAGTGGATTGTAGTGGAGGCTGAGGGGTCAGGGACAGACAGGAAGCACCAAAAGTGAACCAAATAGCAGTCAACTAGGAAGGATTGAGGTGGAGAAAGTTTGCAGACATTTAAGAGTGTACAAGAGAGAGTTCAGGGGAGTCAAGTTGGGGGGTGAAAGAAGTGGTACAATGAAGGAAGATTATGTCATTGGCATAACAGTATGCTGAAATACTGGATTGTTGTATGAGGAGTGAAAGAGGTGCCAGAAAGATGTTAAAAAGAAGGGGAACCAAAACAGAACCCTGTGGAACACCACAGGTGAGAGGAGTGCCAGGGAGAGGAAGGACTAGAAAGGACTGAGAAGGACCATGCAGTTAGGAAAGACTGAAACCAGTTTCTTGAAGTGCTATATAAATGATTAATAATAGTAGCAGTAGTAGCTGTGGATCCCAGACTCATAGAGGCGGGAGAGAAGAGTGGGGTGGTCAACCAGATGGAAGGCTGAGAAGAGATCCAGGGAGACAGCCACGGTGAAATCACCCCTATCATGGGAAACATGCAGTTCATTCAGGTGGGAAAGGAGTATGGTTTCTATACTATGTCCTGTTCTATGTAAATCCGGACTGACAGGGATGAAGAGTGTGGGTGTTGTTGAGATGGGTGATCAATTGGGCGAAAGCCAATTTTTTGAGAACTTTTGACAAAAAATAGAAGGTTGGAGATGGGATGCCAGAGTGCAAGGACAGAGGGATCTAGCATGTTTTTTTTTAAGGATGGCGTGAATCAGGGCATGTTTCCAGGGGGCGGGAAAGAGGCCAGAGGAGAGACTGGAATTGAACATGCAGAGAATGAGGGGAAAAAAGGATATTAAAATGGCTCTGTATCGTTCCATGGTGCAACCGCACCTTGAATATTGTGTGCAATTCTGGTTACTGTATCTTAAAAAGGATATAGCATCATTAGAAAAGGTACAGAGAAGAGCCACCAAAATGGTAAAGTGGATGGAAGGATACCCCAATGAAGTGAGGCTAAAAAGGTTAGGGCTCTTCAACATGGAAACGAGACGGCTGAGGGGAGATATGATAGAGGTCTATAAATTAATGAACAGAGTGGAACGGGTAGATCAAATGTTTACACCGTCAAAATATAGACAGACTAGGGAGCATGCAATGAAGCTACAAAGTAAACTATTTAAGACTTATAAGAGAAAATATTTTTTCACTCAACGTGTAATGAAACTCTGGAATTTGTTACTGGAGGATGTAGTAAAAGCTGTTAGTGTAGCCTGGTTTAAAAAAAAGATTTGGAAACGTTCCTGGAGGAAAGGTCCATAAACCATTATTAAAGGGGACCCAGAATATCCAACTGCTTGCCCCAGTACAAGTATTGTGGAACCTGTGTCTTTTAGGGAAACTGCTAGGTACTTGTGATCTAGATTGGTCACTCTTGGAAACAGGATATTGGGCTTGATGAACCTTGGTCTGGTCCGGAATGGCATAACTTATGTTCTTATGATCTTAAGATGGGCGAGAGAGGACTCGGATAGCCAGCGGTATGGAATAGGATTAGAAGGACATGTGGTCTTACGCGAGGAGATGAGGGTTTTGGATAGTTCTGCCATGGCGATGGGGTGAAATGAGGACCAGATGTGGGATAAAGAGGGCAGTGATTCAGGGTTACTGATGGGAAGGAGGGGCGGGATTTGGGGAGAGAGGAGGGGGACAAGTTGGGAACGTGGAAGAGCAAGGAGAGAACTTTGTCAGAAAAGAAGGTGGCTAAACTGGCTGGAGCCAGGGCGGAGGAGGGATGAGATGAGATATGTGGAGTGAAAAGAGAGCAGAGATCAGAGTAGAACTGGCAGGAGGAGCTGGAAGATGACGAGATCAGAATAGAATAATAAGACTGTTTAGCAGTATGGAGCATAGATTGTATTCTTTGTGGCAGTGATGGAAGAGAAGGAGAGAATTAGGAGACAGGCACCTGCACCAGAGATGTTTTGCATGGTGGAGGTGAGCATGATGAAGCCGTAGAATGGGATGATACCAAGGGAAAGAAAAAAGAGGGCATCAAACGTATGTTGGAAGAAGAGGGGTCAATTGATCGAAGGCAGATGACAGAATGGTGTTCCAGCACTGAATCTGGAGGTCTGTGGAGAGAGATGCAAAGTTAGATGGGAAGAGGACATCCGAAGAGGGAAACAGCTGGAATGTAGTGGGAGTGATGTGGCACTTCAACTGAGATGGCAGAGCTGAGGCAACAGTACTGGGGGATGAGGGCAAAAGAGGAAAAGAAGATGCAAAGAAGATCAGATCAGGGGACAGAGATTATGGAGAGGGTAGAAGATGTAAAAGGGAGTCTAATGGTGTGAGTATCAAATCAAGTGTATGTCCTGTGGCATGTTTTGGACAGTTAATATGTTTCAGAAGGGAGAGGTCATCAAGAAGAGAGAGAAAGGCTCTGTCTCTAGGTCTAGATGGAGAGTCAAGAAGTACATTAAAGTCACCGAGAATGAGTATGTGAGGTGAGAGAGAGAAATTTCAGAAAGAGTGAGTAGTAGGGAGTCCTAGAGCTGGGGATGAAGAGAAGGTGGGGAATAAAGGAGGAGAAAATGAGAGGGGGAGTGGAGTCTAGCCAGAGCAAAAAAGATTCAGGGTAGTAGATACCTGGGGACTGAATATCATATATAGGAAGGCTAGCGCGGTGGAGGAGAGCCATGTCCCCACTGCTGAGCTGCAGCCAAGAAGTGGATAAAGCAGAGAAACCAGTGTGGAGGCAGCGATTGAAGAGAGGCTCCTCACCCTCTTGTAGCCAGGTCTCAGTAAGGCACAGGACATCCAGTGAGTGCTGCACGATGAGGTCTTGAATAAGAATGGATTTGGAATGGAGGGACCAGGACCAGCCTTAGGGTTTCTGCCACCCTAGGCAGAAACCCTGGCTTTGCCACCTCCCCCCCCCCCCCAGCTGCCGCTGATTCTGTCTCAGGTGGGGGAGGCGAGCTGCAGCAGTATTTCAAAAAATGCTTTCTTGCCGCTTCTGATCCCCTTCCACTGCCTGCTTCCTCCCAAATGGAATCGATGACAGCTAGGGGGGAAAGCACGTACAGTCATGTATGCCCACCCGGACTGGCTGCCATATTTGGCCACCTAGCTCATCTAGTGGATGGGTCGACCTTGGGAAGCACCTGCAAATTAATGAGTGCCAGGCTGAGGAGCAGATGCGAAGGGGGGAGCAGTGGACTACAAGATGAGAAGGAGGAGAAATGGCAGAGCAGTAGGTTGGCTGGAGTCCGAGCAGAATGGGCATGAGGATGGAAAGCAGGAGGTGTATGGCGCCACCCCCAGTGTATAGGGATGGCTGCCAGGCTGTAGAGCAGAATGAAGGAGAGATACACCAGAAATGGGGAGCAAGCAGAGGGTGGTGCTTACCCACAGCACGGAATGCTGCTTGGTAACTACTGAAATAGCTCAGTATACCCGAAGGAGACGTGGCCAAAAGGGGTGGGCAGCAGCAGTGGAGGTTGAGTGGCAGTGGGCCCAGAGACAGTACCTGCAGTTGGAGAGAGCAGAGAAACAACAAACAGCAGTCAGCAAAGCAGCAAATCAGAGGCACAAGGTTCAGAGGACAGAGAGCACTTGGAACGCCGCTGGGTAACTACTTAAATGGTCAAATACTCCCTTCACGTGTCCACGTCAATTCTTGGTGGGCAGGAATAGTGGAGGTTGAGTGACAGTGAGTCCGGAGACAGCACCTGCAATTGGAGAGAGCAAAGAAATACTGTTCCACAACATGCAGACTTGTGAAGTGGCATTTTAGAAAGGATATCCAGGTGCAATCGGAGATGTCCATGGCAAAATGTCTGAGAAAACCCAGGGGACATTTACAATTTGGCCTGATTTAGAAACAGGGACATTCCTAAATGGACAGCTGCATTGGCTCCCTATCTGTTTCCGCATCCAATTCAAACTTCTCCTGCTGACCTATAAGTGCATTTACTCTGCGGCTCCTCACTACCTTTCTTCTCTCATCTCTCCTTACAACCCCCCTCGGGAACTCTGCTCTTCTAGCAAACTGCTTCTATCTGTGCCCTTCTCTTATATTGCTAACTCCAGACTTTGCTCCTTTCACCTTGCTGCACCTTACGCCTGGAACAAACTACCTGTGTCTGTACGCCAGGCACCTTCTCTAACCCTCTTCAAATCCAGGCTGAAAACTCACCTCTTTGCTGCTGCTTTTGGATCTTGACTCACCTGATCTCCTTTTTCTTTCCCCTTGCTTTATCCCTGCCTTCACCTTCTGTGTTGTCTGTCTTGACTAGATTGTAAGCTCTGACGAGCAGGGACTGTCTCTTACATGTCTGTGTAGCGCTGCGTACGACTTGTAGCGCTATACAAATGTTCAGTAGTAGTAGTAGTAGAAATGGCTTCTTGGATGTTCCAGCTGGTGTTTTTCAGAAGGGGGACATCCATGTTCAGTGACATTATAGGCACTCAGACATGCATTGGCAGGTTAGTATTTGAGGTTTGTATTTAAGTACTCATCCCCCTGGTAGGATTGCTGTCATGAAACAAGAACTTCTTTTTGCATGTTATTCATAGTCAGGAGCAGGTATAGCCATGGATGCCTCAATAGCCAGGGACAGATATGCTTGTGGCATTCGGGAATCACACCATGATCCACAATGTGTTTCTTTGTTGCTCCGCCCAGACCACTCTTCCAGCATGCCCCCGTTCTAGTTGGATGCCTTTGCGCTAGGGACGTCCATATAGTCAGTCTCTAAAATGGCTCCAGGGATGCCCTTGTGTTCTAAACGTCTGCATACCCAATTTTAGACATCTAAAACATGAATAAGGCTTTTAAATACCCCCTTAATCTCACAGAGATGTGGCTTTCTGATATTCAGGTGCAGGTTGGGGGAAGAAAAATGCAGATATAGGTTGTATTTTCAAAACTACATGTGCACTTTTCCAACAAAATTCTACCTGGTGAAAAGGCAGGTGCAAGAGGCCATGGGGGTAATTCTGTCCCGCGAATAGCCGTGATGGACATCCCGTTGGAGGCTTAGACGGGTAGATGGTGGTGGGAGGGGGGATTCCAGAGGCAGAGCGAGGGTGGGACATGGGCAGTCCGTGACCCCAGATGTACAGGGCCGATTCTGAGGTCGGACCTGTACATCCAGGGTCATGAACCTAGACGAGGGACTTATTCCACCACTGAGGTGGAATGTCTCCCTGGACATCGGGGGATCCTTCTATCGGACCCGGATAGTAAAGTAGAGGGGTGCAGGAAGTTCCCCTCAGCTGGACCCTGGCCATGGGAGGCTGGATTGAGGGTCTGGATGCATGGAACAAAGTAAATTGGCGGCAGCCGGAATTCGTGGCTCCTGAATGGAGCTGCGGTACCAGGGCGACAGGATGCCATGTCATTGTAGCTCCATTCAGGAGCCTGACTGAGATAGCCGGGCAAGTGTCTGTGCATACAGGCCAATCAGAATCGGAGCCTGGCCTGCACGTTCAAGCCTTAGACCCGATTCTGATCCCACAGGCACTTCTAGCCCCCGCAGGATCAGAATTGGGTCTACCTCTGGGCGTTCTGATTCCGATTAGCCGCACAGGGGTCTGGATACCCACATTGGAATGTGCTTCCATATGTATTTTGCATGTATGGCATTATACAAAGAGAATTTGAAAGTAAATACATATTTTGACTTTAAAAACTGGCACAAAGCTTGCATCCAAAAAGTATGTGTAATCTTTTTTCCAGTGTGGATAGTTTGAAAAATTGCCCCACATTTTATACATTCAAGCAAGTGCTTATCAAGTTGCCCCAGCGTATACATGCAAAAAAGGAGGTACAAGGAAAATATAGCATCTGCTCTTAAATGGCCTTAACATAAGGTATTCCTAGGGGCAGAAAATGGGCAAAGTGGGCACTGGACTGTCACTTTTGCATAAGCACCGATTGTTACCAGCACATACAAGGCTAAACTTATTCCCGCCTTACAGCATATGGCAGCAGAGGAAAGGCATATGTTGCCTTTATAAAACAGGTGTGACATACGCCCCTATATGCCTTCACAGCCAATGATACCTTTATATCGGGAGATCTTAAAACATTTTTTGAGTAGTTTTTCAAAACAAATGCCCCATCTTCAGGCCAAAAAAGAAATGATCGGGTCAGAGCTTAAAATGACAATGCCTGAACATAAAAGTGAATCATAAATTATAATAGAATAGTAATTGAAGTGGTAATGAAGCATTGTAATATAATTTTCTTGTCATGTTCCTCTTGGAAGAAGGACTTGCTAGATCCTGAAAGCTAGTGTAATCCAGGGCTGCCTTTTCTGCCTTGTAGTTGCTTAAAATCTACAGGAGACAGGACCCAAGATACCTCAGTAGGCTGGAGGTTTCTGAAGCTTTAATATGCACGCTAACCCCTGGAAATTTACAGGGTTCAAGGGACTTGAATCAATGTAGTGAAATTGGTAAACGCTAAATGAAATAGTGGGTACTAAGCCCTGTTGTGTAATATACTGTGTTTAGAATAAAAGCAGACAGAACAATACTCAAGCAAAACCTTTACCTTTACTGTTATGAACAAGAAAACAGCTCATAATAAAGACATTACAGGCATTTGCCAAGGCAAAACAAAAGGCAGTACTCGAAGCATTAAATAATCATGGGGTTTGTTTACTTAGGGTTTACTGGCAGCATGTGTTCTTACCATAGCAGAACCTAGCAGCCATGGTAGTTGCAAGGGGTGTTTCCATGATAGGCTACTACTATCACGCTAGTCACATCACTAGTGCATAGTAAGGAATGCGTGGCTGTAGCACATGTGCACAGTGCATGCCGTTGCAATGTGTGACCAGCAAATGAAAGGCGCAAACATGTTTATGGGAAACTGTGGGCTAAGGAACCATTGTGGAAAGTAGGAAATGTGCCCCGATCACATCTACAGGAAAGTAGCAACTGGCCAGGTCAGAATAGAAAGGGGTGACTGGGAATAGGCACGACTGGCTGCCCAGCTCAGAGCATTGGGGCTAAGTGCAAGAGGGCAAAGCATGCAAATCAGGAAAGCTGAAACATGCAGAAAGTCTGTGCTGCGGTCTTAACTGTGGGAGATAGGGTGCAAATGTGGCATCTGAAGATGCAGGAGGCCCAGCATGGGATCAGGCAGGGTGTCCTCAGTATCTATCATAAGAATATAAGACAATATATATTCCATACTGGGTCAGACCAACGGTCCATCAAGCCCAATATCCTGTTTCCAACAGTGACCAATCCAGGTCACAAGTACTTGTCAGGTTCTTAAAAGATATACAGATTCCATGCTGCAAGTCCCAGGAGTAAGCAGTAGAATTCCCTGGTCCTTTTTACATAGTAATATAGTATATGAGGGCAGATAAAGACCTGTATGGTCCATCTAGTCTGCCCAGCAAGGTGCCAAGAGTAGGTGCACCTGCTGCTCCGTGCAGGTCACCCCTCCCAATGCCTTTCTTTAGGGGTGTACCCACTGCTCCGTGTAGATCACCTCTATTTGTTCAGATATAAGAGATAGTTGAGCTTATTTTGATTTTATCCTGTTGCTATAAAGGGATCCACTGTGTCGGTCCCATGCCATTTTGAATTCTGTCACTGTATTTGCCCCCACCACTTCCATCGGCAGGACATTCCAAGCATCCACCACCCTTTCAGTGAAAAAGTATTTCCTGACATTGCCTTTCAGTTTACCCCCTTTAATAATGGTTTATGGATTTTTCCTCTAGGAACTCAACCAAACCTCTTTTAAATACAGCTACACTAACAGATTTTACTACATCTTTTGGTAGCAAATTCCAGATTGAATGAAAAAATATTTTCTTTAATTAGTCTTAAATGAGCTGAATTACTTTCTGAAAGAGTAAACAACTGATCTATAGTTATCCATTCCACTTCATTCATTATTTTATAGACCTCTATCATTGTCTCTTTTCCAAGTTGAAGAGCCCTAATCTTTTAAGCCTTTTCTGGTAGGGATATCCTTCCATCTCCTTTACTATTTTGATGACTCTTCTCTGTGACTTTTCGAGTTCTGTTATATACTTTTTAAGATAGGGCAATCAGAATTCTACACACACCATGGAGCAATTCAGAGGCATTATAATATCCTTTGTTTTATTCTCCATTCCTTTCCTTATGATTCCTAGCATTCTATTTGCCTTCTTGGCTGTGGCTGAACACTGGGAAAAGGGTTTCAACATATTATCCACAATGATGCCCAGATCCTTTTCCTGCGTGGTGATTCCTAATGTGGAACTTGCATCATATAACTCTAGTCTGCGTTGTTCTTCCCTAAGTGTATAACTTTGCACTTGTCTACATTAAATTTCATCTGCCATGTGGTTGCCATGTCCTCATGAAATTTTTCACAATTCTTCTGTGTTTTAACAACTTCAAATAATTTTGTATCAACTGCATGTTTGTTCACCTCACTCATTATTCCCATTTCTAGATCATTTATAAATATGTTAAGAAGCAGCAGGCCCAGCACAGATCCTAAGATGCACCACTATTCACCTTTCTCCATTAAGAAAATTGTACTTTAGTGCTACTCTCTGTTTTCTATATTTTAACCAGTTCCTGATCCACAGTAGTGCATTGACTCCTATCCTATGACTTTTTAATTTCCCCAGGAATCTCTTATGAGGGACCTTGTCAAAGGCTTTCTGAAAATCCAGATACACTATGGGGCATGTTTACTAAAACCCCGGTAGAGTGCAGGCCGCGGTAGAGTGCGGATGCCATATAAGGAGTGGGCGTTCCGTCCTGAAAAAGAAAAGCCGGAATTTAAATATGCGCTAAGGTGCGCGGCACCCTTGTGCGCCCCGCACCTTAGCGCATCAGATGGCTGCGCGGGAGACATATGTGGTACGCTGATGGGCAAGCAAAAGAGTAGAGCCACAGCACAATAGTTAAGGCACCTACCAATGGTGCGGGGATCAGGGGTTCAATCCCCACAGAGCCCAATAAAGACAGCTGGCTGAGGCATTAATTTAGGAGGCATTGAAATAATGGGCAGCATAAGGAGACAAGCTAATGTTTTTGGCAGCGCACTGATGTTTATGGAGGCATAATAATACTGTGCGGTATAAGTGGCGCGCTGATATACAGGAAGAAGAGCAGAGCCACAGCACAATGGTTAAGACACTAACCAATGGTGCAGAGATCATGGGCTCAATCCCCCACAGTGCCCAATGAAGACAGCTAGCTGAGGCATTACTTTAGGAGCCAGTGTAATATTGGGCAGCAGAAGGCGGTGCGCTGATGATTTTGGAGGCATTTTAATATTGGGCGGCATAAGGCGGCGCGCTGATATGCAATCACAGGAACAGAACCACAGCACAATGGTTAAGACACTGACCAATGGTGCAGGAATCAGGAGTTCCATCCCCCACAGTGCCCAATGAACAAGGCTGGCTGAGGCATAACATATTATGGGGAAGATTGCTTTAGGAGGCATTTTATTTTTATTGTAATTATCATTAATAGCAAACGCACTCTCAAATCGTGTTAACATAAGGCTCCCTATAAGGCACATTTTAAAGTGCACTGTCCGCCACGACACCCTAAAATGTACCCTATAGGGCACCCTATAAGTTGCGTCACAGGAAAATGTACAGTGCCCCTTATATGGACGGAAACCATAAGGTGCCCTATAGGGCGCCCTCATAGGCACCTTATGGGTACAGTACGCTGAGGGTGTATTTGCTGGCAGCAAAATATGTACAGTAAAAAGCAGATAATGCTTTGGACAACCCCCCCCACTGTAGGTCTGAACCCATGCCCTCTGGCATCACAGGCAGTGACGTAACCATTGAGCTACAGCTCTATAGCTACTAGCAAGCCACTGGCTGGCTGCAGAGAGCCTGCACGTCACCACACAGACAGTCTGCTGCAGTCACCAGGATAGGGTTAGCCCACCCATACCCATGATGCACTGCACATGCAAATCAGCTGTCCACAGATGACCACAAGATGGGCAATGCACCCCCACTGCACCTCGGCCTGGTAGGGGGTACTGACCGTGTGTTTTACTGGCACAGAGTAGCTACACACCGTCACATTGTGCGGGTACTGTGCTCACCCTGAGGGTGCGGTGAGGCGCCCAGGACCAGGTCCACAACACCTTCCATTGCTGATTGAGGCCATGCCAGAGATCCAAAGCAGTGTTAATGTGTGAGCTGGGTAGTTTCTGCGCAAACATTCTTGGATATCTCTGTCTGTTTCAGTCAGGTGTAGCTGTGCCCCCAGGTGGGCCATGCACCACCAACCCACCCCCCCAGGGCCGAGGGTGGCAAACAGGGCCTCTTATCAATAGATCCATATTCTACCTCCCTGCAAAGGTGGCAGTAGAGGGGAACCATCAACCCATGTCCTGCTGAGGAACAGACACCTCACAGGACAGTCAATGCAGCTCTATACACATCCATTACACAATAGCAGACAGACATTAGGCCTGGATATGGTGAGCTGCACCCCACCACTATCTGATATTCTCCTGCAGCAAGTCATCAGCCACACTGCACCCCACAAGCTGCTCCATCAAGACAAATACCAGCTGCAAACAGTGTGCTAGTTAGTCCACAGTGCATGTTCCCAGTGGAGATGCATGCACCCAGAACTGGGATGTCAGCATACACAGCAAGCAGTTAAATCAGTGACGGGGCCCCAAAAGGAAACCCATATCTATCACATGAGAGAAATACTGTATAGCACTATGAGGGTGCCTAGCCATGCTGTGGTCACTGCACAGTCAGGGTGAGAGTGATCTCTCAGCAGGACATACTGAGGTCACCCTGTCTGTGTAGGTGGTGGCCGGGCACTAAAATGTCCCAGTCAGTGCCCTATGCCCTGTGCAGATGCACCCTGGCCAGGCCACCCTGTCCGGGCCTATACCCATGGTACCTTGCTCCTCATTATGCACATTGGCAGCCCAATACTGGCAACATTGCTGGCAGTGTGGCCTGTGGAAGGTGTTTGCAGTCACCACACACTGGATAGACAGACAGCCCACCCCCACACCTATGCCAGCATTGTGCTACTATAGAGGAGTCCAGCAGCCATACCCACCACACCAGTCCTGGGCACAGTACAGGCATGGATATGGTACGCACTACTGTTGGGGGTCACTCCCCAGGGTGGTAAATACTGTCAGAGACCAGACCTGCAGCGCACACCGCAGACATCACAATGATTGTTATGGTGGAGATCAATGAGCAAAATGTGCTTAACGTAGGAATTGATATCTGCCAGTTATCATGGGCAACGTTTGATAGCTGTGTACCATAAACCCAGGTGTAGGGTGGCATTGCTAAGGTATGCAACTGCTAGTATTGGGAGATACAGGCAGGGCCCAATGTCCTGCCTCTCCAGGAGGCATTGGCCAATGGGGCCTGTGGGTGTGTGTGGGTGTGTCTGGCCCTGTTGGCTGCTGCTTTACGGCAGAGTGTCCCAACTCCAGTCCTGGTGTTCCAATCACTGTTCGGGTTTTCATGCTGTCCCTCATAAATATGCATGAGCTACATCAGCATACCATGGGGGTGGTGCATAGATATGCAGCACAGGCATCTTTATTAGAGGCAGCATGGATCCTGAATGGTGTGGGGCCCTCCAGGACTGCATTTTGGAGACTCTGCTCTAGGTAATGCGGCTGTTTATGGTGTCTGTGTTTGGTGTGGTAAAATATAGGTGTGTGAACCATGCATATGTTCTCAGCAATAAAGGCTTCTCCTTACTATCACGGTTTAGTTGTAGGAAACATATGTGGATTGGATTGGCAGTAGCCCCAGCTGGGCTTTGAACTTGTGATCTTCTGTTTCTGCACACGCTGTCTGTGTGCACTGCACCACCGTGTTGCCACAGGTATGCTGTGTTCCCTGGGGAGTCCATGACTGTACATCCGACAGAGCCTGTCTGTTGTGGTGGACGGTGCCAGCCTGCACAGGCCTAGGCCACTGTCTGCTGTGGTTTGCAGCCACTGCCCCCTCCACCACCTGTACCCTTCTGCCAACATGCAGACATGTCCCTATCTGGGAAAAAGCATATGACCTGATTGAGTTGTGGCACTCCAGGACTGAATTTGGGGGACTCGGCTGTAGGTAATGCCCATTGTTATGGTTTGTGTGCGGTGTAGGGTAAAATATAGGTGTTGGAACCATGCTTATGTTCTCTGCCATAAAGGAGTGTCTGTACTATCACTGTTTAGTGGTGGGTAAAACTATGAGGACTGGGGTGGCAGGAGCCCCAGCTGGGATTTGAACCTGTGACCCTCTGGTCCTTTAGGCACTGGCTGTGTCTGCTGCACCACACTGTGGCTACAGAAACAATGCAGTCTCTGGATATAGGAAACCTGGCCGCACGAGTCAGACACCCTGCTCTGCACAATTTTACTGTGGGCTCGTTTACCTTGTATGGGGACAGGGGTGCAATTAAACCTCACAAATGACCTCCAAAAAATGTGGAAAAAATCAAAACCAAGCTGGGAAACAGTGATATCAATGGGCAACATAAAAAACACTCCCAGGAAAGCTCCATTAAAATGCAGTGATTTTTGAACGAGTCTACGGAGCGTAGACCCTTCCAAAAATCATTTATTTTTTTTGGAGCTTTCCTGCGAGTGTTTTTTATGGTTGCCCATTAATTTTGCTGTTGCTCAGCTGGATTATAATTTATTTGGAATTTTTTGTGGTCATTTTCAATTTATATTTGCTATTTTGTTCTGTGCACATGTATCACACTGCTCACGTTTTGCAAGTTTCCCAGGTTTTGCTGTACATTGCTGACGGAAATGGTTTCTCTTCCCTTTAAATCGGCTCTAACGCGAGGGTTTCACTCGCGGTATTTTTTATGCCGAAATTCAGCCCCGCTCCTGTGTGGGGAGCCTCTCCTCTCCCACTCTCCACCCATTGACCCCGTCCCCCCGCCCCTCGGGAGCCTTCCTCCGCCCTCCGTAAGCGTTTCCCCGCCTCTATCGCACATCAGCGCCCCGCAAACGTGCGCCGGCACGTTAATGTGATGCGCACGCGTGTGGGGCACTTAAGAGCACTTAAGTGCGTCATTGCCATGCGCTAATGTGCACAGCGCACGTGTGCACAGTTTAGTAAACATACCCCTATATCAACCATCTCACCTTTATCTACCAGTTTATTCACACCTTCATGAAAATATAATTGGCTAAATCCTTGCTTGCTTTCTGTCATTAAATCATGCCTATCTACATGCTCAGTAGTTTTTTTCTTTATAATGATTTCTATCACTTTGCCAGACACTGACGTTAGGCTCACCGGTATGTAGTTTTACGGATTGCCCCTGGAAGCTTTGCTAAAAAATTGGCATTACATTGGTCACTTTTCAATCTTCAGGTACTACAGATGATTTTAATGATAGTTCACAGATGACTAAAATTAGATGTGCAGTCTCATATTTCATTGCTTTCAATACCCTGGGATGTATGCCATCTGGTCCTGCTGATTTGCAACCCCTTAGTTTATCAAATAGTTATATTACAATGTCCCGATTTATCAAGAGTGGTTAAATTCCTCTGATACATCACCTTTAAATATAATTTCTGGCATGGGTAAGTTTCCTATATCATCCATAAAGACTGGTGCAAAAAATTCATTCAGTCTCTCCTCTATGGCTTTCTCCTCTCTTAGTGCCCTTTTTATCCTTCCATCATCTAATGCTAATGAAATGCCAGAACTGGGGGAGAGAGAGGGGGGCACAATCAACACACAAAGGGTCCATAGACTCAAAAAACACCATCATGGCCCCCCATATTGAACACCTACCCCTGAGGCCTGATATCTACAATTTGGGGCGGGGGGGAGGTTGATGCAAGGTCATCCACCCACAGATGCTCCCTTTTACTGGAAGAAAACTACATGGAGGGGTTGAATCCCAAATAGCCTTTAGGCTGAGCACCCCCATCTGTTAGGCAACCAAAGGCCCATCAAACCAGAAAAACCCACAAGAGCTCTCCAGGTCCATGGAATATCTCAGCCCCTGGGACAGGGAAGGGGCAGTGATCAATGAGGCCCATGCTCAATGTTAGAAGTATTGTGTAGCTGCTCAGAGCTGGTATGACTCAGCCTCAACCAGCCTGGGCCAGGGTAAGGGGCCTGCTGACCACAGGAGCATGGCTCATGGCAGTGGCATGGTGCCCCAGGTACATGCATGCACTGCTACATATGCCCCCCCTCCACTAAATGCAGGGGAGGAAGGGGTCAGACACAATGTTCCCTCTAATTTTCTGTAGGCTGTGTGCCCATAAAATATCAGCTGTGTGCAGCTTTTGAAGGAAGGTTAAATTTTTGTGTGCCACATAACGACACTCGGAGTTATATACTTTAAAATTTGACTACGTGTCAGAATACAGTATGTACACCACATTGATTTTAATCAAATTAAATGAAAATAGACGATTACTAAATGAAGCGGGAAATTTCTAGTAATTACAATCATAACTTTTAAATTTTAAGATGTCTGTGTTGTTTTCTATCAGAATGAGAGCCGTAATTTTTGTGCGCTTTGTTGTAAAGCATGTGTGCTCGCTCGGCGAGGTGTGTGCGCGCGCACACGCGCACAGCTTAGAGGGAACAGTGGTCAGACAGCACCTTTCGCTGCCATACCATCATGTTGCCAGTATGTGTAACACCTAATTTACATGCCCCACCCCACTCTGTCCTCTGCTGGCTCCAACTTTGGCTATGAGGCCATTCTGGCTGAAGCACAGAACACAGGCCCAATGTCCTCATATTTCCACAGCACACAACACCAACAATTCTCTGACAACTATCCACTCCATATGCAGATTTTATTTTATTTATTTATTTAGCAACTTTTTTATACCACTGTCTCTACAAGTCGAAGCAGTTTACATAAAATTTAAACTTTTACATGGAAAAGGAAGGTTACAAGTAACTTTGTATATATATAATTATAGTTAGAGAATAATATAGGATCGAGTATTGTGACAAAAGTACTTAGGATAGAAGTATTATAACAAAGCAAACAATGAACTGAACTTTAAATAAATTGGGCAGATAGCTGTGGTTAAGAATGTTTAAGGTTTTAAAAGTTAATGAATTTAACATAAAGTGGAGAGTCCAGTATGGGTGTGTCGGCCTTCATAGTTGGAGCTCTGATCTTTAAGGGTTATGTTTGATCAGGAGAGTTAGATCCATAGGGCCCAATATTGTACTGGGCTGGCTATGCGCTACTACGGCGCATCGCCCTTCTCGCTGACCCTTAACACTGGTTATTCAATGCTGCGGTGACAGCATTGAATATCTGGAGTCGCCGCACATGCCACGGAGCCACGAGGCTAACTGGGCAGCAGCAATATTGCTATCTTTTAAACTGCTGGACCATGGTGTTGCTACTGCTGGAAACACTGTGGTCCAGCAGTTTAAAAGATAGCAGAGCCATGGGAACAGAGAAATGTTCCTGCGGCTGCTTTCTTTTCTGCAGGTTTAATCAGTGAGGGGAGGGGAGAGAGGGCAGTTGATACAGAAGAGAAAGGAAGTAAAAGGGCCAGAAGGGAGTTGACATGGGGGGGGGGGGGGCTGGAAGGGAGCTGATACAGCTGAGTGGGCTGGAAGGGAGCAGACACAGAGGGGCTGGAAGGCAGCACACACCGGGGGGGGGGGGGGCTGGAAGGAAGCTTACACTTGAGGATGGTGATGGGCCTGGAAGGTGGCTGGGTAATAGGAGGAGGGTTGGAAGAGATACGACAGGGCGGGAATGTAGGGGCTGGAAGGGAGCTGACATGGGGGGTTGAAAGGGAGCAGAAAAGAGGGGAAGGAGGTGGCTGGAGGGAAGGTGGGGCTGGAAGTGAGCTGACAACTGGGGATGGCACTGGAAGGCAGATGGACAGAGGAGAGGGTGACAGGAAGGAAACTGGCTTGGGAGGGGGCACTGGGGCTGGAAGATCATTGATACCTGTGATGGCATTTGGATTAGAAGGGACTGGACGGTGGGGAAGGAGGGGGACTGGAATGTAATAGACACCAATGGCGGTGCTGGGAATGCAAGGGAGTTGAAACTGGAAGGTACTGGGAGGAGAGATTGTAAAGGGGGCTGATAATGGGGAAGGTTATTGGGACTGGAAAAAGGCTGATGGAAGATAATGAAGAAAGCAAAAGAAATGGCAGATGGACTATAGACCATAGAAAGAGAGCTAAAAGAAGACAGAGGAAAATAGATCAGGACCAGCATGATCAAAAATCGTCAGAGAACAAAGGTAGAAAAAATAATTGGACTTTGCTCTTTGTTTATATTTCACACAGTATAGGGAACTATATCTCTTATCTGGTGTGGTACCACATATGGAGTCTGGCTTCTTAGGGTTCCATTTTAATTTTTGTCTACATATTTTTATTTTTTCTTTAGGTTGTGGTCACTTATTCTGTACTTGGTGAGGGTCTGTGTTCTGAGTGTGACCAAGGCCAGGTATTCTGTTAAAATGGAGTTTGTACATAGTGTTGGGATATTTTTGGCTTAGGGATAGTTCTGCTCCTTCAGCTGCTATCTTGAGGCAGCCATGAGGTTTAACTGTAGGTAGCCCTTCCCCCAAGCCATGCGGCAAGCCATGAGGTCTAGCTGTAGGTAGCCCTTACAAGTGATCAGCCTGCTATTTCAGTAGACACCCTTCCCCCACTTCAGGTCTGAGCACAATAGCCCCTAGCCCAGAAATCAACAGACCAGAGCACACCGGTTTGGACAGGTCACCCAGGTACCTTCCCCAGGGGCTGCTGATTGGTGGGCAGGAAATACCTGTGACAAATGGGATTGTAGAATGAGTTTAAAACTGTACTGTATATAAAGCTTTGTAGGACGTCCCTCGGGGCTCAGACTCTTATGGAGGTTGCTGGTATCTCTGTCTGATCCTGTGTGCACATTAAAAGTTCCTGTTTGCATTCCAGCCTGTCTGTGAGTCTTCCTTCTGTGGGTGAGTGATAGAATAAGAGCTTTTCACAGCGTTTGCCATTACATTTTGGTGCACTGGCTGGGAAACATTAAAAGAAAAGCCTCTCTCATCACACCCACGGTGGGAAGACTTCTGCTTTTGCAGCGTCTGGGCCTCCACCAGTCAGGGACCGGCCTCCCCAGGTGATTAACGGTCCTTGGCGCCCCCGGGCCACTTTGTGCTCGGAAGGACACCTTGATTTGTCTGGACAGCCGGTCCCTGCGGTTGAATCCCCGATTGAAAACCAGTTGGATAGACTGGCATCCAAACTTCCTGTCTGATCAGAGTTCTGGTGAGTACTGCTACCTTACTGTTTGGGGCTAGTTCTGTACTCTATCTGTGAGTCCTGGTAATTTCTGGGAACCTGTAGCAGCCTGATCAACTGCACGAACAGTCCTAGTAGGGGCCTTAGTGGCCCTGAAGCCATTGCTCTTCCTGTATCTGAATACCGGTAAATCTGAATAACTGCAGTAATCTGAAACTGCAGTAATATCTGAACTGCAGTAATCTGAGAAAAGTAACCAAAATATAGCACTTGATAAGCTAAGAATAGATCGCTGCTTCTCTTTTTTCCTTTCTGCTTGTGGGAAGTTATCTGAAGCGTGACTGCAAGGAGAGAGTTCTCTAATGTGCTGCCGCTGTTTTAATTTCTGCTCCCCCATGCTGTCGTTGTGTTCCCACTGTTAATTGTGCAGCTCTGTTCCCAATGTTAAATTTCTGTTTCCCCCACGTGCTGTTCTGTTCCCAATGTTAAGTTTCTGTTCCCCTGCCTCCCGGTGCTGTCCCGATGCCCCCGCTGAGCCCCCCTGCCTCCCGGTACTGTTCCGGTGCTGCGCTGAGCCCCCCGCTGAATTTTCTGCCTTTCCCTGCTGTCCCGATGCACCGCTGAGCCCCCCGCTGGGTTTCCTACCTTTAAATCTGAATAAGAAGGGGGGGGGGGGGGCACTTGCGAGTACCGGTAAATAACTGCTCTTTTTAATTGACTTTGCCACCTCGGGCCCCTTTAAAGGGTATTAAGAGTGCAGCGCTGCCAAAAGCTATTAAATTATTTTTGCCCCAAGCCAATTAAAAAAATCGTACTGACCGTAATTTGTGTGCCGCGGGCCGGCGGGCCCCTTTTTAAACTGCTTCATCCTTGTTCTGTGTGCCGCGGGCCGGCTGGCTTCTTTAAAGTACTCCTTTTGTAGGTTTTGTGTGCCGAGGCCCGGTGGCTTTCCTCCTTTAATTATTTTCCCCGGTGCGCTGTTTTCTGTGTGCTGAGGTCCGGCTGGCTCCCCGATTTTAAAAGTGCATTTTTCTCCTCCTCTCCCGCATGTTTGAGGTCCGGCTGGCTCCCCGATTTTAAAAGTGCATTTTTCTCCTCCTCTCCCGCATGTTTGAGGCCCGGCTGACCCGATTCTGAAGTTTGGGAACAGCTGAGTCTGTCCGGAGGTGTCCAGAGCTGAATCGGGCAGTGGAACACACGTGGAGGCGGCCATCTTGAAAAGACCACGTGTAAGCTACACTCCAATATACTTGAAGCGACTCTGGAGCTCCATCTAGTGGACATTAGCTGTAATTACTACTATTCCTCGTGTTTTAAGTGATCCTGGAGCTCCATCTGGTGGACATTTTAAGAATAGCTAGCTCATATATATATATTTTAACTCTTATCTAAACCAAATCTGAGTATATATATTTTGTAAATTGCCAAGACCTATATTGTAAGTTGTATTATTTGTCCTGAGTTAAGACTAGATAGGGTCTGTATTATAAATTGTATATTTTTCCTGGATTAAGTCTAGATAGGATCTGTATTGTAAATTGCATATTTTTCTCTTACTGTAAATTGCATTTTCCCCCGAATTGAGATTAGGTTGGAAGATCTGGTCCACATTGTATACTGTACTTAGTTATTGAGCTAGAATTAGAGCATGGGGTCGGGAAAGTCTAAAGTGAAAACGCCCCTACAGTGCATGCTTCACAATTTTAAATCTGGGTTTAGAGAGGATTACGGGGTACCTCTCTCCGCCTCCAGATTAACCCTTTTGTGTGAGAGGGAATGGCCAGCCTTAGTTAAGTTATGGCCTCCTCAGGGGTCTATTGATTTGGCCACTGTGTCCTTGGTCCATCAAATTGTAGCAAAAGAGCACCCTGACCAGTTCCCATATATTGACTCATGGCTGGCCATATGCCAACTCAGACCAAGGTGGCTCCAGCGCTGTCACGAGGATCAGTGTAGAGTAATGGTGGCGGCCACCTGTCGCCAAAAGGGACGGACACCCGCCCCTATCTACCAGGGACGGGACTCTCCCGATATTCCTCCACGTCCCCTCCCTCTACTTCAACCCCGTGTCCCATCCGCACCATAGCAGGATCCGTCCACAGCTGAAAGGTCAGGACTTCTTGGGGTGGGTGATGCCAGATTTAGGGAAAGTTCTACAGACTCCGGCCCCTCATCTTCAGATTCCCCTCTCACATCTGGTGCCACCCCCAGTGGCACCATCTCCTCCCCCGAGAGCACAGGGGCTGGGCCAGAATCGTCACCCCCGTTAGCCCACCGCCTGCGGTCGCAACATCTCCAATTACCACTACGACAAGTACAGGGGCTCCCGTATATTGATGCTACTGGAAAGGTGGCAGTGGGACCATCAAGCCTGATTTATGTCCCTTTCTCCACTACGGACCTGCTCAACTGGAAAACCCACTATGCCTCATATACTGAAAAGCCCCAAGAACTGACAGATCTTATGACCAGTATTATGCAAACACACCAGCCTACCTGGTCGGACATTAAACAATTGCTTTCCACCTTATTCAATACAGAAGAACGGGCGCGCATTGTACGGGCCGCCCTCAAGTGGCTGGAGAAACATCCTGCCCATCAGGGAGAAGTAAATCCACGGCAGCAGGCAGAGGCAGATTTCCCGAATAAAGACCCCTGCTGGGACCCGAATGACCCTGTTGGAGCAGCGGCTCTCACTCGCTTCCGGACTGCACTCCTTGAAGGCCTAAAGAAGGGGGGGCAACGAGCTATGAACTTCAGTAAAACCGCAGAAGTCCTCCAGCTTCCTGATGAGAGTCCGGCGGTATTTTATGAGCGTCTGGCTGAAGCATACCGATTATACACCCCCTACGATCCAGCGGCCCCTGAGAATCTTAAGATGGTGAATAATGCCTTTGTGGCTCAGGCACAAGGTGATATACGGCGGAAGCTGCAGAAACTGGAAGGGTTTGCGGGCATGAATACAACACAATTGATGGAAGTGGCACAAAAAGTATATGTAAATCGTGACCAGGAGCAGAAGCGAGAGTCGGAGCGCCGGATGAAGAAAAAGGCAGACTTCCTAGCAGCCGCCTTAGCCGAGCGACCACCAGTTCCAGCCTGGGCCAGAGGAGGAAATAGGGGACAAGGACGCGGATATGGGGGACCGAGGTTTTCCCTAAGCCCCACTCAATGTGCCTACTGCAAAGAGGAGGGACATTGGAAGAATGAGTGTCCAAATCGTAACACAAGGCGAGGGAGATATCCATCCACGAGGGGTGTAAGAGCACCCGTACGAACTACACGGGAGCAAGATCAGCATAATGCTTTCCCGCCTCCACCGGTTCCAGCTCTCGAAGGCCTTGCAGCTATGGAACATTATGACCCGGATGACTACTAGGCCGGACCGGGCTCCAAGTTTCTGTTAGGTCCCCAGGAGCCTATGGTCAACATGAATTTAGGGGACCGGAAAATGCAATTCATGGTCGATACTGGAGCAACACACTCAGTGGTCACCCAACAAGTAGCCCCGATCTCCTCCCAGTCAGTAACTGTTGTGGGAGCTACGGGGGAGAGGGCCCAGAGACCTTTCCTGCAAAACCGCACGTGCCAGTTGGGGGGACGGACCATCACTCACCAGTTCCTGTATATGCCTGAATGTCCCATACCCTTGCTGGGTCGGGATGTTCTGGCAAAACTCCAGGCCCAAATCTCGTTCGGGTCCGATGGCCAGGCTGAGCTCCAAATACCCAGCCTGGGCCCAACAGTTTTGGTACTGTCCGTCCCCCGAGAACAGGCCCAAATCTGATGTGGCTACCCTGGTTACGTGGGAATCAGTGCCCCCTGGAGTATGGGCAGAAGGAAACCCCCCCCGGAATGGCCATTAACATCCCTCCCGTATGTGTTGAAATGAAGCCGGGAGCCTCCCCGGTGCATGTGCGACAATACCCGCTGCCGCGGGCAGCTGTAGAAGGAATCCATCATCATCTGGTGTAGCTACTACAGCATGGTATCCTGCGGCCCTGCCAATCGGCATGGAACACTCCTTTGCTGCCAGTCCGAAAACCTGGAACCACTGACTATCGACCTGTTCAGGACCTCCGTCGTGTCAATGAGGCCACTGTGACTCTGCATCCAGTAGTACCAAACTCTTATACACTGTTGGGCCTCATCCCGGCGACTGCTTCTCACTTCTCAGTACTGGATCTAAAAGATGCCTTCTTTTGTATACGCCTGGCTACTGCAAGCCAGCACCTGTTTGCTTTCGAGAAAGAGGACCCTGCTACTGGCAGAAAGTCCCAAGTTACCTGGACTCGTTTACCACAGGGATTCAAGAACTCTCCTACCATCTTCAGCACAGCATTGGCCCAAGATCTCGCTAGTTTCCCTCCAGGGGAGCCCGGCAGACGAGTACTTCTGCAGTACGTTGATGACCTACTAATCGCTGCTGACCCTGAGGCTGAATGTGTATTGGCAACCACAGAACCTCTCCAACTCCTGTACAATGCGGGATACCGAGTCTCCAGAAAAAAGGCTCAGTTATGTCAGTCGGAAGTGAAGTATCTGGGATTCCATCTGTCAAAAGGAAGCCAACGGTTGGGGAGCGAGAGGAAGGAAGCAGTGTGCCGGATCCCAGTGCCAACAACCCGCAAGCAAGTACGTGCTTTTCTTGGGGCAGCTGGGTACTGTCGTATCTGGATTCCCAACTTCGCAAAGATCGCAAAGCCCCTCTATGAGTCTACAAAGGGCCCAGAGAAGAGCCCCCTTGAATGGGGTCGTGACCAACAGGAGGCCTTCGAACATTTGAAAAGGGCATTACTGTCATCACCAGCCCTAGGCCTTCCGGATGTCACCAAGCCTTTCACCCTCTATGTGCACGAAGCAGCAGGAACAGCTTTGGGAGTCTTGACCCAACAACTGGGGTCTTGGCCACGACCAGTCGCCTACCTGTCAAAACTGCTGGATCCAGTGGCCAAAGGATGGCCACCTTGCCTGAGAGCAATAGCAGCAACAGCCTTGTTGGTGGAAGAATCTGATAAACTGTCCATGGGCCAAGGCCTTCTAGTCACCGTCCCACATTCAGTCCAAACATTGCTAGAGCATAAAGGAAGTTACTGGTTCACCAGCTCCCGAATGTTGAAATACCAGAGCATGTTATGGGGAAATCCCAGGGTGCAGATAACTACCAGCCAAGCCTTAAACCCTGCTACATTCCTGCCTGTTGGCCCAGGACCACCTGATCACGACTGCCTAGAAGTGATAGATACAGTCTTCTCCAGTCGCCCTGATCTGACGGATGAGCCGCTAAGCAATCCGGATGAGACCTACTACGTAGATGGAAGCAGTCTGGTGTTGGAGGGCCGCAGGTGTGCGGGGTACACGGTGGTGGCGATGGAAGAGATAGTCAAAGCTCAGCCTTTACCCCCTGGAACATCCGCACAGAAGGCGGAACTCATTGCCCTTACCCATGCCTTAACCCTTGGGACTACGGCCCCCAGATATTGGCCCAGTCCCAAATACACCCCCCTGCAGCTGGTCTCCAGTAATACAGCCCTCAACCGCCTCTAGCGGTTGAGGTCCCACTTAAAAAGGGGGGAATGAGGCAGCCATGAGGTTTAACTGTAGGTAGCCCTTCCCCCAAGCCATGCGGCAAGCCATGAGGTCTAGCTGTAGGTAGCCCTTACAAGTGATCAGCCTGCTATTTCAGTAGACACCCTTCCCCCACTTCAGGTCTGAGCACAATAGCCCCTAGCCCAGAAATCAACAGACCAGAGCACACCGGTTTGGACAGGTCACCCAGGTACCTTCCCCAGGGGCTGCTGATTGGTGGGCAGGAAATACCTGTGGCAAATGGGATTGTAGAATGAGTTTAAAACTGTACTGTATATAAAGCTTTGTAGGACGTCCCTCGGGGCTCAGACTCTTATGGAGGTTGCTGGTATGTCTGTCTGATCCTGTGTGCACATTAAAAGTTCCTGTTTGCATTCCAGCCTGTCTGTGAGTCTTCCTTCTGTGGGTGAGTGATAGAATAAGAGCTTTTCACAGCGTTTGCCATTACAATCTGTGACTGTAATCATGGCCTGCCTGCAGTTTGCACGATGAAGAAAGGAAAAATGTCCTGTGGGCTAAGAAAGTATATGCCACAATACAGCCTTGCGGCCTGCTGTAGTCTGGAGGCCTTGCTTTGAGTAGAAGTGCATAAAGTCAGGCCTGCTCAGAGAATTAATTAGCAGAAAACATACTTTCAGCCTTGAGCACCAGGATATGAGAAGACCATAAAACAGGCCAAGGAATGCTGGAAAGATTTGCTCTACAGCACAGATAAGGAGCACAATTAATCAAAGACCAAGAGACCTTGAGAGCACCAGCTGCAAGGGAGGGTAGCCCTAAGGCATAATTGGCATTATTCATGGGAGGGGGCCTCAGAGAAGGAGTTCTAGCAAAGTTTTCTTTCTTTGCAAGTAACTCTGACTTTTACAGAATGACATCAGACTTCTAGAAGTTTTTGTGACGGAGAATATCTATATAAGGGGACGGCTCCATAACTCAGTGGGCAGTCTGCTCCCCAATTCCGGTGAGGGAAGTGGACTGTCCAACACCTTTCTCAGACAAAGACTTTTGCTCAAACAGTTGCTGTTTGTTTGTTCTGGTACCCGAATAGAGCTTTGTATTTGAGCAATTTGCAGTTCTGAGTGATTTGTTGCTAATTGGTAATTGGTGATATCTAGAAAAACAGCGGTTGTGGGATACAGGGCCCCACAATAGGGATCCGTACTGTAGTAATTTGACTTGTACAGCTTTTCAACTAGGTGTACGGATGTTTTGGGGCCCATTGCAGTATTTATAGTGCTGCTTTTTTCTGGGTAGGCCCCTTATTGTATGAGTTTTGGAAGTGTATGCTGGTATGGTGTGGTAGATTTGGCCTTGTAGATCTTCAATGACTTTTGCAGTGTTTTATATTAGTTCACAATATGCCTGGCATTGGAGAATGTTTATGTTGTTGTTAGTGAGATGACCAGAATAAGATTTTATTTTTTTTTTTGGACTATTACAGCCTGTTTGTATGATGATAAGTATTTACTGCTAAGTGTTTTTATTTTGGTTATGCATTTGCTCTTTCGTTGCAATTTTCTTACAATATTGGATTTGAAGGAGAAATACTAATTTCACTTGAAAAGAGTTCACAAAGCAGTTTTGGGAAAAAGGAGGGTAGGTTGCAGCCAATTTAATAATAATGAGGGAGGGTCGCCGATTTATAGGTTTCAGGGGGCACTAGAAACCCTAGCACAGGCCCTGAAGAGGCAGTACCATTAACATTTATTGGTTGACTTTCCATTTTGTTCTGGTTTCAGAGGGTTTTAGAAGGAGGTATGTGATAAGGAGAGCCCTGCTGAACCGATGGAAATAGGAAAAGATAGTGAATATACCTTTAGGGAAAGAGACATTCCTGAAATTCACAGGTTCCAGATTGCAGTCAAAGAAAAAAAGCACGGAGTTGATAGAGCCAGTTTGCCACACCCAAGCTCTGCTGACGTAAGTGCAAGCTTAGGGAGTAATGGCAAACACCTGGGCAGAGACAGAGAAAGGCTAGCTAAGAAGCAGCCTTATAAACCCTGCTCAGAAAGGGAGAAGGGGGTTCAGGATCAGGTTGCGGTTCAAACTGTTTGTGTTCCAGTTCCAGTCCAGAATCGTGGGCAAGTTCAGAGAGTTCAGCGTGTTGCAGCTATTCCAGGAGTTCAGAGAGAGGTACTCAGAGGAGGAAACATCAGGGGAAGGAGAAGGACGTGGAAGGAGCCTGAGAGCCAAGAAACCACGTGTGCTTTGCTTAGAGAAAGAAAGCAGGGAAGTCTTCTACCTCGGGTCTCAGACCGAAGGTTTCAAGCTGCTCAAAGGTGGGTGAACAAGGCTATCGCTAGAAGTAACCAGAACCCAGCCTGGAGCAAGGAACCGTGGCTGAACAGCGGAGAGGAACCAAGGCAACTGAACCAGGGAGAGATATCCCATACTAGAGGTACAGACATTCCTTACCGGGGAAACCTGTGCTGGAGGGAGGTCCAGGGATTTCCCCAGAGCATTCACCGATGAGCAGATTGTGGGAGTTCAGAGCCAGACATATATGCTTTAGAACAAGAGGATATGCAAGTGGACTGTGCAGAGCAAAACTCCATATCAGGTGAATTGCCAATGGATTGTACATTGTACACACGTTGTGTGTTTGAACCTTAGTGCTTTTTGGGGAAAAATGAACTTTTATCTTTGCGTTTAACCCTTGGCTTACACGACTATCCTTGAATGAGGAAAAACTACAAGTCCCAGAATGCCTCACTGTGGACAAGAATAGTGTTTAATTCCTTTATTAGAGGACTAAAATTGGCAGCCCTATGCCTCTAGGCCCTTGGCCGGGGCTGGGGTCATGACAGGTATTATAGATTGCTGATATAGTATTTTGAATGTGGCTAATTTAACTTTATATTTAATTGAGATATATATTGGTAGCCAGTGCAAGTTGTATAGTATGGGGGTGATATGATTTCTGCATGGAATATTTGATATAATTGTGTTGTTGTTGTTAAGTGCCGTCGAGTTGGAGTCGACTCATGGCGACCCTCTGGATAGTGTGATAAGGAAGCTTGTAGTGAGCCTATGGAAATAGGAGAAACTGATGATTTTGCTTTTAAGAAAAGTGACATCCCTGCAGTGCACAGGTTTCAGCGTTGGCATAAAGAAAGCAAGCAGAGAGAAACCAAACCTAGGCTGCCACACCCAAGCTCTGCTGATGTAGTTGCAGGCTTGGAAGATAATTGCAAGCACCTGTCCAGAGAGGGAGAGACATTGCCCGAGAAGCAGGGATATAAATCTTGGCTGGAGAGAAAGAGAGGAGAGCCTGGGAGAGGAGAGCCAGGAGGAGAAGAGAGCCCGGAAGGGAAGAACACGGGAAGAGAGAGACCGGAGGGAGAGAGCACGGAAGGAGAGAGCAGGGAAGGCTTCAAACCCCAGTTCATGATCAGAAGGTTCAGAGAGTTCAGAGGTGGGAGCCCAGGACTCAGCACAGGAGTCAAAGGAGCCAAGCCTGGAACAGGGAGCCATGGCAGAGCTCCAGGAAAGAACTCAGGGAAGTGAACCAGGGACTGTTTCCCAGAAGCTGGAGGGAGACTGGTGAACACAGCCATGGAGAAGTGACCACATCTTCAGATACAATTTATCCTTACCAGGTGGAGCTGTGCTCAAGAGAGACAAAGGGATCCTCAGAGAGAGTAGACCCTGAGACATACATTAAAAGCTCAGAGCCGGGCACTGCATTACCGGAGCCAGAGGAAATTCAGGTTGAGCCTATTGAGCCGGATTTATTGCCTCCAGAAGTACTCATGGACTGTAGTCTATGTCAAGCTGTTAGCATTGAGTCCCTTTGCTAAAGAATAGCTGAAAAGATAAAGTTTCCTGAAAAGTAGAGTAATGAAACCTAGCCTGAACTGAAGGTAGGAACTTGTTCTTTTCAAAGGGAAGATACCTGTTGCATGTACATTTGAATGCTTAATGAAGACAAAGGTAAAAAGAAGATATTTTTACTTTGTTGAATGAAGAAGCTGTGTTTTCTTTATCCGTTATATTGATAAGCAGCTGCATATAATTAATGACGGTGAAGCTCATCCAGCCTAAGTTGTAAATAACCTTGAGCGAATGAATGGAGAAGTATTCTGTTACAGTCTACATGGACTTTGTTTGCGGTTGGGGAATAAATTTTGCCATTTGCTTTCGGTTTCATGTCTACACTTCATCTTAGAAGGCCAAAACTACAACTCCCAGCATGCTTCACTGGAGAAAAATAGTTTATTCAACCTTTTATAAGAGAAGTTAATGGCAACCCTATCCCTCTAAGCCTTTGGCAGAGGGCTGGGGCGTGACAATAGCTATCCTAAATTGTGTTCGGTCTTCAGTCAGGCGGCTCATTGTTGACAGACTGGTACCCGTCTTTCTCTAATGATCTCTCTCTTCGCATGATGTGTCCGAAGTATGAAAGTCAAAGTCTTGTCATCTGAGCTTCTAAAGAAAGCTTAGGTTTGATCTCCTCTAGTACAGACTGGTTTGTTCTTTGGGCAGTCCATGGTATACACAGTATTCGCCGCCAGCACCATAATTCAAAGGCATCAATTTTCTTCCAGTCTGTCTTTTTCACTGTCCAGCTTTCACATCCATATGATGTTATTGAAAATACCATGGCTTGAACAAGTTGAATCTTTGTATGGAGAGAGACATCTCTGCTCTTGAGAATCTTATTTAGGTCTTTCATAGCCATTCTGCCAAGAGCAATACGTCTGATTTCTTGACTGCATGTTGCTTCTTTATTGATAGTTGATCCAAGTAGGTTAAAGTTGTTCACAATTTCAATTTCTTCTCCTTCAACGATGAACCTGTTGATTATGCCAGTTGTCATGATCTTTGTCTTCTTTACATTAAGGTGCAGGCCCATTTTGAGACTATGTTCTTTGATTGTGAGAAGCAAATGTTTCAGATCATCTTCACTTTCAGCCAGTAATGTAGTATCATCAGCATAGCAAAGGTTGTTGATGAGTCTTCCACCAATCTTCACACCTCTGTTGTCTTCATACAATCCTGCTTTTCTGATAATTTGTTCTGCATATAAATTAAAGAGGTAGGGGGAAAGTATGCAGCCTTGTCTTACACCTTTGCTTATTTTAAACCATTCTGTTTCTCCTTGTTCCGTTCGAACTGTTGCTTCTTGATCAATGTACAGATTGCGCAAGAGAACGATCAGGTGTTCTGGTATACCCATGCTTCTTAATGTGGCGTAGTTTCTCATGGTTTACACAGTCAAAAGCCCTGCTATAGTCAATAAAGCACAAATAGATATCCTTTTGGTATTCTTCAGTCTTTTCAAGGATCCATCTCACATTCGCAATGATGTCTCTCATTCCTCGCCCTTTCCTGAACCCTGCTTGCACTTCAGGTAGTTCTTGTTCCAGGTATGGTTGCAATCTCT
Source organism: Ichthyophis bannanicus (assembly GCA_033557465.1). Classification (NCBI taxonomy): domain Eukaryota; kingdom Metazoa; phylum Chordata; class Amphibia; order Gymnophiona; family Ichthyophiidae; genus Ichthyophis; species Ichthyophis bannanicus. The sequence goes on along the minus strand of CM066033.1, from coordinate 1,018,925,089 downwards.
TTTGATTAATCTTCAGTAGAATCTTGCTGGCATGTGGGATCAGAGCAATTGTGCGATAATTTCCACAGTCAGTTGGATCACCTTTCTTTAGTATTGGTATAAACACAGATCTTTTCCAGTCAGTTGGCCATGATGTTGTCTTCCATATTTCTTGGCAGAGCCTTGTAAGTATGGTAACAGCTGCATCAGATTGCTGCAATACTTCTATGGGAATGCTATCAATGCCTGGTGCTTTGTTCTTTGATAAGGCTTTCAATGCTGCTTCAACTTCTTCTTTCGTCACCAATGGTTCCCGATCATAAGGTACAGGTTGAAACGGCTGTTGGTCCACTTGATTTTATTTATTTATTTTATTTATTTATTTACATTCTCTTATATACCACGCTATTCTGCATCAGTGCAGTTTACATTGAACAAACTGAAATTACATTGAACAGGGCATTATAACTTGGAGATAACTATCTTTATCATATAAAAACTCTGTATATTTCTTCCACCTTTTCTTGATCTTATCAGCATCATTCAACATAGAACCTTGAGCATCTTGTAACATTCCAATTCGAGGCTGGTACTTTTTCTTTAACTCTCGTAGCTTTAGGAAAGCCGATCTTGTTCTTCCTCTAATAGTTTCTGTTTCTATTTCCTTGCAAGTGTCATTGTAGTACTTTTCCTTGTCCTTTCTTGCTGCACGTTGGAAATCTATGAGTTCTGCGATTGTCTTTCTTTCACCTCTGGCTTTAGCTTCTCTGCGTTTCTGGGCAATTTTCAGAGTTTCTTCCGTCATCTATTTTGGCCGTTTTTGCTTTTTCATCTTTTGTAGAGACATCTCGCTTTCTTCCAACACAACCTTCTTGATGTCATTCCATAACTCTTCTGGAGCTCTGTCATTTGTATCTAAAGCAGCAAATCGATTTTGCAGGCAGTCTTTAAATTCCAGTGATATATTCTCAAGGTCATATTTTGCTGCATTCATAAGTGATTTGCTCTTTTTCAACTTTAGCTTGAGTTTGCATACTAGTAGTTGATGATCTATACCACAGTCAGCTCCAGGTTTTGTCTTTGTTGATGTTACAGAGCTTTTCCATCGTTGACTTCCACAGATGTAGTCAATTTGATTTTTATATAATCCATTGGGTGAAGTCCATGTGTACAGTTGCCGCTTGTGTTGCTGGAAGAAGGTGTTTGAGATGAATAGATCATTGGTCTTGCAGAATTCTATCAGTCTTTCTCCAGCTTCATTTCTGTTGCCAAGTCCATATTTTCCAACTACTTTGCCTTCTTCTTTGTTGCCAACTTTTGCATTCCAGTCACCCATGACTATCAGGATATCCTGTTTGCATGTTCTGTCAATTTCAGCTTGTACTTGTTCATAGAACTCTTCAATTTCATTCTCTTCTGCAGCTGTTGTTGGGGCATATACTTGAATTATAGTTGTGTTGCTAGGCAATCCTCGTAGACAAATAGAGATTAAGCGTTTGCTGACTGCATTGTATTTCATTATAGTTCTTGCAAGTTTCTTCTTTATTATAAATGCAACACCATTTCTTCTTTGTCTTTCATTTCCAGCATAGTAGACCATGTGATCATCTGATGCAAAGTGCCCGATGCCAGTCCATTTCAGTTTGCTGACACCCAACAGATCAAGTTGTACACGTTCCATTTCATTCTTGACTACCTCCATCTTCCCTTGGTGCATGCTTCGTATGTTCCATGTTCCAATGTGTAAGACATCTTTACAGCTTCTGACTCTCTTTTCATGCGCAGCTACATCATCAGTCAGACTTCCCGAGGGCTTTGATCCAACCACATCATAAATGCTGGCTTTATTCTGAAAAGTCTTCAGCTCTTCCCCAGTAGCTAGTTGAGTGCCTTCCGACCTGGGGGTCTCATCTTCCAGCACCATAGCACAATTTGTTTTGTTGTAACTATCCATTGGGTTTTCATGGCAAGATACAGAAGTAGATTGCCAGGCCTTTCTTCCGCGCAGTTTAAGTTTGGTGTTGTTGCCGTTGTCACAAAAATGTGATCCTCCGCCGTCAACACTATCCCATTCTGCTGCTGCCCATATGGGTGGTTTGTCTTGGTCTGGCACCTCAGCTGAGACCTGTCCATCTTGGGAGACCCTGCCAGTAGTTAAACTACCGATAGTTTAGCTCTCAGCATCACTGATGCATGCAAGCCCTCACAGCACGACAAGCTGCAAACCAAGTGAGAGGATATAATTCTAGAAGCTGTATTTTGAACCATTTGTATGGGTTAAAGTGTTGTTTTTGGGAGCATCTGGTAGATAATGTTACAGTAGTCCAAGATTGGAGTTATAAGTGCTTGGCAGACGTCCCTGAAGTCAGAGTACTCAAGTAGCGGTCGTATTCGGTTAAGATTTGAATAGCAGTCCATGAGGACAGTTGTTGATGTGTCTGTGGATGTTTGCCAACTGTCCCAAAAGGGTCATTCCTGACCCGCAGGCCATGGCTTTGTGGCTGTCAGGCTGCTGTAGTGTACTGTCACGGCAGTTTCACCATGTGGGCCCTCCTCCCTGGTGGCCTAGGAAGGTGTCTATATATTCTGTTATCTCTCCTGTTTGCCTGTCTATCATCCAGTGTATTTGCCCTGTTTTTGTTCCTAATACTCAAATACGGGCTGTGTGTTCGTGACGTGCTAGTGAATCTATGACCTGATCAGAGGCAGGCATTAGTTGTGCCCGCACTAGTAGCATGTTTGTGTAACTATTGCACAATTAGTGTGTCCGCCTCAGCCGCACGCCATGTCTCTGCCCTCTCTCTGCCACTTTCTGTTTTAATCCCACCTATTCACATGCTGCTCAGGTAGCAAGGCATTTTTAGTGCGGTCACCTTTGGGCCACACACTTCTTGCTACTGTGCTGCTCAAACACATGTTAGCCCTATGCTACCAGTTACCGTGCTTTAGTAAACATACTCCAATATCTTTACAGTGAGTTAGTACATAAGGTAAAACCGCTGACTATAAAGTTTAGAATTTGCACATGCTAGATGATAACATAAATTAAGACAATTTATCAGTCTTTATCTGTCAAAGTTAAATAAACGCAAGGGCTGGAACTGCTCTTTTAGTGAGGTCCTCAAACCAGTCAAGAATTATATCAATTTATTTAAATAAAAAGGTACTATTTTTTTTTATTTTACCTTTATATCCATGCATTAAACAATTAACAAAACATCCAAACTACTTTATCCCTGTCTTTGGGGAGATGCTTAATGGTGGTTTTAACACCTTTACCTGAAATCTGTAATGCTTAGAAAAGGAGTCCAAATGATTTGTGTGGAAAATGTGAGCCCAACTCACATCAGCTAAATTTCAGAATGGTCTGAATTTAAGAACATTTTTGCATTTTTCCTCTTTAGTTCGGGAAAGTTGTTAATGGGATTTGTGACTTCACCATATTTGATGTGGATTCACTGCTGATTTACCAATCTGTCAGCCTAGATTGAAGGGATAACTTAGTCATTAGAGTATCAGACTATGCTCTAAGGATACCCTGGCTTAGAAGTGAGGTTAATGACTGCAAAACTAATACATTTGGAGAAACTGCCCCAAAAGAAACCAGTAATCAAATCAGCCTTTTCACATTGATGTTTCTTGCGACCTTGGGCAAGTCATTTTACTCTCCATTGTCTCAGGTACTGCTTAGATTTTAAACCTCTTTGGGCAAAGAAATAACTGCCGTGCCTGAACTGTAACTCACCTTGAACTTGTGTTTGAAAAAGCAAATAATTAAAGCTAAAATTCTTACTGAATCTGTTTGATGCTACAGGCTAAACCTGCTCAAACTCTGCTTCAGTATTTGAAAAGCCCACTTACAGGCTCATTCCATCCTGGACACAGGGCCGGCCCGTCCATTGAGCAAGAATGTTGTTTGCACAGGGCCCCGCGTTTCAGGGGCCCCCGCGCAAACAATATTCTGCCCATCAGCCCAGGAAAACTTTAAAAGAAAAAAACAAACTTGCTGCTGCTGCTGCCGCTGCCACCGTGGCAGTGGCAGAATCAAGTGTCTCCCGCAGGGCACCCGCCCGCCCAACAGAGCCCTCCCTCGATAACTCTCCTCAGTGTGGTTTTCAGAACCGCGAATGGGACTCTTTCCCTCTCGCGGCTCTGTTAAGCCTGCTGGGGCTGATGGGAACAGGCATTTCCTGTTTCCCATCAGCCTCGGCCGGCTTAACAGAACCACGAGAGGGAAACCCTCCCTTCGGGGCTCTGAAAACCACGCCGAGGAGAGTGATTGAGGGAGGGCTCTGCTGAACAGGAGGGAGGGCTCTGTTGGGTGGGCGGGGGCCCTGCAGGAGACATTTTATTCTGCTGCTGCCACGGCGGCAGCAGCAGCAGCAAGTTTGTTTTTTCTTTTAAAGTTTCCCTGGGCTGATGGGGGGAGGGGGTGAGGACTGGTAATGGGTTGGGGGGTCTAGGACTGGAAATTGTCTGATGGGGGGACTAGGACTGGAAATGGGCTGATGTGGGGTTAGGACTGGTAATGGGATGTGGGGGAGGCTAAGACTGGAAATGGGCTGATGGGGGGTTAGGATTAGAGGTGGGCTGATGGGGGGGTTAGGACTGCTAATGGGCTATGGGGGGGGCTAGGACTGGAAATGGGCTGATGGGGGGGTAGGACTGGTAATGGGTTATGGGGGGGCTAGGACTGGAAATGGGCCGATGAGGGGTTAGGCCTGTTAATGGGCTATGGGGGGTATAGGAATGGCAATGGGCTATGGGGGAGGCTAAGACTGGAAATGGGCTGATGGGGGGGGTAGGACTGGAGGTGGGCTGATGGGGGGGTTAGGACTGGTAATGGGCTATGGGGGACTAGGAATGGAAATGGGCTGATGGGGGGGTTAGTATTGGTAATGGGCTATGGGGGGGCTAAGACTGGAAATGGGCTGATGGGGGGGCTAGGACTGGAAGTGGGCTGATGTGGGGCTTAGGACTGGCAATGGGCTATGGGGGGGCTAAGACTGAAAATGGGGTGATGGGAGGTTAGGACTGGTAATGGGCTATGGGGGGGGCTAGGACTGGTAATGGGCTGAGTGGAAGGGGGGACTTGAACTGCAAATAGCTGATGGGGATGGGGACGGGGGGCTTGGAATGGAAATGGGCTGTGAGGGAAGGGAGCTTGGACTGGAAATGGGCTGAGTGGGGGGGAGCTAGGACAGGAAATGGGCTGATGGAGGTGCTAAGATAGGACTGGGAATGGGCTGTTGGGGGATGCTAAGATTGGAAATGGGCTGTGGTGGGGGCTTGGAATGAAATGGACTCATGGAGGGGCTAGAACTGGAAGTAGGCTCACTGGGGGCTTTGATTGGAAATGGGCTGAGTGGAGGGGAGCTAGGATTTGACATGGGCTGATGGTGGGGCTCGGAAAGGACTAGAAATGGGCTGATGGGGGCTGGGATTGGAAATGAGCTGATGGAGGGACTCGGATAGGACTGGACATAGATGGGGGAGTTAGAACTGGAAATGGGCTGATGGTGGGGCTAGGATAGAACTGGAAATGGGCTGATGGGGGGCTTGGACTGGAAATGGGCTGATGCGGGGGTTAGAAGGGAGCGGATGCTGGGTGGGGCTGGAACTAGAAGGGAGCTGATGTTGGGGGAGGATTAGAATGGGATGGGGCTGGGGGAGTGAAATGGAGAGGGGAAAATATTTTGTGTGGGAGGGAAGAAAAATCTTTAATTGGCTGGGTACTGGGAGAGTAAGTGAGGATGGAGAGGTGAAATTTAAGTGGATGTAATAGGAATGAGGAAAGAGCACAAGGAAAAAGATTAGTATATTAAAGCAGATGTAGAGAGAGAATGGAAAAAAACTAGAAGAGAGAAGAAAGAACAAATGTACAGATGATGGAGAGTTAGCAGAAGACACGAAGAAACCAGAAGAAAGTGGCTGGAGCAATTGCAACTGAAAAAAATATGCACAAAAGGTAGAAAAATATCTCTTTAATTTGAATTTATTAACTGGAGTATGTCAGCTCTGGGAAATGTGAATCATTAACATCTGTGCTTTATTTAGTACAACAGGAAATTAATTTATAGCTTTATTTCTACAGTGGTGTTGTACATTCCAAGTTTGGCTTTTGGGGTTCCCATTGTCTTCCTGTTTCTAAATTGTGATTCCTTGTTTGGTGATGGTCTATGTTCTGCATGTGTAACTGAGCTGAGGTATTCTACTTATGCAATTCCTATTTGGCATTGCCACTTGTTCTCTTTCCCCAGTAGGTCATGTATTGTTATTCCCTGAAATGTATTGGTTTAATATTTGCAGTGTTGCCTTTTGATAGGTAGGGTATGGTGCTTTATGAGTCCTGGTAGTGCTGTTATGATACGGTGGGTTTGCTATTGGTTCTAAATGGGCAGTGTTTGTAGTAGTTCCTAATGTGCCTGGCGGTTGGCACTGGATTATAGTAATGTAGAAATCTCTTAATCTTTCTTTATCTGTACACTCATTAAGAGGCATGTTTACTAAAAGTTAGTGTATGGTAACATTATGCAAATATTTATGCAAATGAGGCAAATGAGGCCCCACACCGAGTCTCCGCACATGGCCCTGCAGCCTCCCTTGGGCCACCCTTGCCTGGACATACACCCCCTCTGTACGTCTGGTTTAACCGGGCGTACAGAGAGGGTCACAATTGTGATTCTGTGGGGCACGTCTAGCCCTGTGGGATCAGAATCACCATCAGTCCAGTACGTGCAGGCCGGGACTGCGATTCAGCCTGGCCCGCATGTACAGGAAAAGTCCGACTAACTCAGTCAGGGCTTTTAAATGGAGCTGCGGTGCCATGGCACCATGGCTTCATTTAAAAGCCGTGATGCTGGCCGCCAGACTTCAAAAGGGATTTCCCCGCAGCTCGACCCCCGATCTGGCCTCCTAAGGCCAGGGTCAGGCTGTGGGGAATGTCCCTGTGCCCCCCTGCCCCATCCGTGCCCCGGGTCCTAAAAAAAAGTCCAGGGAAGTTATTTCACCTCAGAGGTGGAATAACTTCCCTGCACAAGTTGCTGGCCCTGGACGTACAGGGTCGACGTTAGAATCGGCCCTGTATGTCCAGGGTCAGGGACCGCCAAGACTCCGCCCCTGGACCGCCCCTTCCCCGCCCCCGTCTAACTTCCCCGCACAACCGGCGGGGAGGTTAGACACCAGTGGGGGAAGGCATAAATAGCGGGGATGGGCGCCTCTTTGGGATGTCCATTGCCACTATTCGTGGCACAGAATTGGACCCTTAAGATTTAAACCAATGTTTAAGGAGATTAATCTGCAAACATTTTACAAATGCTCATACTTCTCTAATTCTGAATTAGCTCCTTCTTTTTTTCAGAATATGTTGCTCTAATCTTTGCTTTACATATCTGGTTTGCTGGACTTGTTCTTCTGACTTCCCTAAAAGAATCAGAATCATACGTTTATGTATGCAATGCACACAAACCAGGAGTGACTCAATCTGTCCTTCACAAATAGAATACATCAAAAAAATTGATATGTTAAGCCAACTTAATCATTACCTTTATAGTTCCAAACTTTCAATTTAGGATCAATTCACCTGTGATCATTTGGGCTTCCTATTTACAAACAATTGCTGGTAACTGAGTTTTTCTGAATATTAAATATCTTGGGGTTAGTTTATTAAAATGCAGTAAAATGGTGTGGCACCACACTATTTGGCAGTAGGTTAAAGAGGTGTATCCTAACAGGACTGTCTTGAGAACCCATCTGTTGGAGGTTACAAGGGGCCTACATTCTGCAAAGAAGGCAAGCCTCCCTCCTACTGGAAGGTCATCCAGAACTAGTGCTAAAGTGTCAGCTCTGTTCTCTAGGAGCCTGTGAAAACTCCCCCCTGGGTTTTGACTGAGGCAGGGGAGCAGGATGGGACATCTAGGACTTCTGCTGGTGAGGCGGAGAGTGATAACCTTGCTTGGTTTAGGTTGAGTGGGAGGGAAGAGGATACCTATGCCTGTGAGAGTAATAGGTCCTTTGCCCTTCCTTTGGATACCTCCTGGATGATAAGAAGGCTGGGTCGGAAGTGCACCTGGAGAAAATCTTATGATTGTTACTCAAATATCAGGCCTCTGTAAAAGAAGTTACCAAGCAGCGAGAAAAGACTGAAAACAGCCCATGAGCTGTTTCAGTAGCTGATGCTGATACTCAAGGTAGCAAAAATAGAACTCTGGGCTCGGGGGGGGGGGGGGGGGGGATTGGCTGAAAGAGACTGCTGACCTGAGCTGCAGGACTCTGAACTCCTGTGCCCAGCTGACACCCGAGGGTCTGCCTGCCTTGTGGAAGGGGAAGTTGCCAAAGACCCAGGGGAGGTCTCAGAATTGGCATGGGTCCCCAGGCATCACAGCAAAAAAGGGCCCTGGTCATCAGAACCACACAGGGGCAAAAGCAGCCTGCTGCACTACTGACCTGGTGAGAACTATGTGAGGTACCAAGCATGCTTGCAATGCCCTACACCACAAAAATGAAAAGAACTGTGAAAAAAATGCGAAAGGAACTGCCAAAAACACCAGCATAGCTGTGGTGAAAAAGGAGTTGTGAAACGGGCACCTGAAGAGTCACTTGGGAAAACCTAAGCGGGGCTTCCTCAACTGCCTACATAGGCCTAGGAGGCCTGACTTCCCAAGAAAGGCCTGACTCCTTTTTAAACTGCTTTATCAAACAATACAGAGAGCTAAATACATCCCCACAGCAATGAATAGGTTGAAAAATAAAATTTAGAAAAAATAAAAAAACCTAGCAAGGGCAGATAATAGACAGCAAGAGGAAAGGGGGGCCTGGGCTCACTTCCAACCCTCCTCAGGGGCCCTGCAAGGTCCTCCAGCTTCTCTCTGGCCCACCAGTGCTGGAATCCGTGGGTAACAGTGCTGGGCGCAGGCTGGCTGCCAGATCAAGGAGTCCATGGCATACCCGATCTCCGAGCAATGTAGGGCCTATCAGTCTCAGTCACACAGGCCACAACATTGTGGTATGGACTAGGAAAGACAGGCCTATCTAAGGTTACCATATTTAGGACACTTATTGGAAGAGTGGGGGGGGGGGGGGGGGGGAGGGGGATAGGATACCATAGATCCAGGTTTGAGAAAAGTTGTGGAGGACGGAAGAGCCATCATTACCCTAACCCCTCCTCCACACAGATACATCCATCCCATGACAGCAACAATATCACTTCTAAGCAGACATATCAACAGAGAAATAGAGATTCCTCTGTACTGTGCAAAATATAAAGATAATGCATGAAAATTCTAAAAATAGACATATTTTAATCACTAGATGGAAAATTCATTTTTTCTACCCCCTGTCCCCACTGTTGTAATGAGTCTGCCAAACAAGTGGGAATTGGGGACACAGCTCTAAAATTGGGGACAATCCCCAAAAATCGGGGACACCTGGCAACCTTAGGCTTATCCACACTGCTGCACAATTCCAAACAACTTGCCACCTGCTGGAGGAAAATAAATACTGCCTTCTTTTAGTGCTGTACCAGCATATATACCTAGTAATGACATCACTGAAAGTTGATCAAGTCTGCTTCCACCTGCTGACAAGGGAACATAACCCATTCAAACCTGTTTTTTTTTTGGGCCTTTAAGAGAGTGGAGAAGTGGCTGAAGCTGTGCTGGGATCCCTTCCCCTTCTTTCCTTGCTGATAACAGGATCTGGTATGTCAGAACCTAGCAGTAGATGCTCCTGCTGGTGATTGACACACATCTGTTTGGTGGCAGTTCTGTTCATTGGAGTCCAAGCAGAGAGGAATCCACTGTTGCTCCTTTCCTTTGCATACACTGCTGCAACTTCAGAGACACAATTCTCCCAGCAGCAGCCAAGACTTTCTGTAACTCACTGAAAGAGGAAAATTGCTGGGGAATTGCACTTCTTCAATATAATCATTTAAGCATTTCTAGGTAAGAAGGCATTTCTGAAAGTGGAACTGAGAATCCTCCAGAGGTTAATGGAGAGCTCTGAGTTTCTTTCCTTTCCTGGGCTTCTTCATACACTTCATTGAAATTTGATACTTCCCTTTACCCTACTTTTCACTGTGGACAATTACCAGTACAATATATCTGATTTACCTTTGATTGCTTATATAAAGTGCTGGATGATATTTTTGTGATATTTTATGGGTTCTTATTGTGACCCAGAGTCACTAAGTGCCTTATGTTCCAGTGATACTTTGTGGAATGCCCTTTCTGCCACAGACGGGGGTATTAATTTAGAGAGGGAAGGGATAGCACCTGCCCTAACCTCAGCATGGTGCATAACCTTTGAGGATTTTTCGGCAAGAAAAACCAGGGAAGGAGCTGTGACTTGTAGAGATGATAAGGAACATTTTAGAGTGAGATATGTCATTCTTAGCTTCTTTCTGCAAAGCTGAATTGCAGGGAGGTGGGATGGAGTGGGGCGGGAGGGAGTGCAGAGCTTCCCTAGACAGTGGGGTCCTGGTATTAGATTAGTCACAGGACAAGAGTAATGAGGAACTGATACCGAGTCACTTTGTTTTCCTACTTTTGAACACCTGAACTGGGGATTAAAAATGTAAAGACAGAGAAAAAAAGTTTAAAAATGCCTGGCTATATTTTAAAAAGCAGGGCAAGTTTGGTCCAAATTTGTGCTGTAGGGAGGCAGGGGGAGCATGCTTTCTGGCTGCCCAGGTTTGCCATGGAATCAAGGTGGTGCTAGGGGGCCAAATAAAAAGGAAAACGAGGTTGAAAATGAAAATAAAAAAATAGACTGACAGTCACATTAAAAATAAACGAAAAGGATCAGTAAAGTCTCAAATAAGAAAATAAACATTTCGAATGAAAGGCTGGCTACTTCAAATGAAATGTCAAGTAAAGAAACATGCCAAATAAATAGCACTTTACTGATTCCGAAGGAAAATGTGTGTGCATGTGTGTATGAATATATCGGGAACAGAACCATACCAAGCTAGAAATGAGTCCTGTGCAACTAACAAATCTGGTACCCCCTTCACCCAGCCATGTTGAGTAACTCACTCTTTTTGAGCTTCCTGGAAACCTAGTGATGATATCAGCGCCCCTTCTCTGCTTGTGCCCTGTGCAGTCACACCTCTCGCACAGGCCTAGGTAAGGCCCTGAAGGGGAATCAGGCTGCAGTCTCAATAGAGTGCTGAGGGAGTTAGTGAACAGCAGAACTGATGCAGGAAGCAACTGAGCCTGTAGCAAGCACGGCTCACATGAGATAACAAAAAGCATGTTGCAGTTAAATAAATAGTACAGATTCTAAGCAAACTTTAAAGAAAAGGTATACAAAGATCTGCTAGGGACTTTAGAGCTATGAAAGTGTGCTGTGTGAGTTGGAATAAAATTAGTAAGAAACTATTTCCAGATGGAGCTGTTTGCAAGAACACTTTTACAGAGAGGATAGAATCTACGTGCAGGAACTTCAGTTCCTGTGGCAGCAGAAAACTCTTATGACGTAAGAAATGTCAGAGTGAGTGTCTGTATGAAAGACTGGCATTATAGTTTGTGGTCAGAATGTTAAGTAATTAAGAATTTATTATAGTAGAGAAGTGTGTAGAAAGCTTGAATGAAAGCTGAAGAGAAAACAAATGCAAACGTGAGAACTTTTTCCTTGGTGACTGGAATAAGGCTGAGGGAACTCTGAAACTTTTTCAAGCAGTTTTAAAACCAAGCTCAATGAGGATTTGAATTGATTTATCAGCGAGTGAGAACTTGAATTGTTTTCTTGAAGAGTGAGTTTAATTTGTATACAGTTTTAAGAAAGGTTCAACAGTGTGTGAGACATGCTTACAAGAGCACTGAAGTTCTTCAAGCAGTAAAGGAAAAGCAAGGTTGAAGGTATAAAATTCCCAGTGGAGTGAGAGAAAAATTCAAAAGTGAGCTGTTTTAAAACAGAGCACTGCTCAAAGGATTTATTTAATCCTGAAACAGCTTGAACTGTTTCAATGAAGAAGAGTGCATGAGTGAAGGAGAGAAGGACTGAATGTGTGGATAAGAGAAAAAAACCTTTGCCTAATTTAAGAGAAGTAAAGTAAATTGGCAATTGGTACAGTTCTCAAGAAATGACTGGCAGTTTTAAAAGACAGAGATTTCTCTGGGAGGGAAAGATAGGGCTTATCTGTTATTTTTTTTGGGGGGGGGGGAGAGGGGGGAATAGCAAGCCACACCAGTAAGAGAAACAGAAAACAAAGAAAAGGACAGGAATACTTTTCTATACTACACACATAGCTAAGGAGGTAATTTCTTTTATTGATTTTTAAAGACAGGTAGTAGGTATCCTGACTACAGATGAACATCACTGGAGTAGAGGGGATCCTAAGGCACCCAATATCCAAGAAAGTTGCAAGACCTGGAAAAAAGAATGAAATAAGTGACCGACATACCATAGTGGCTCCTTTTTTTGAAACACACTAGCGCACTAGTATATATTTTTGGAAACTAAAATTTCCTTTCCTTCATAATAGCGCACATTCATCTGCATGAGTGCATGAGAAACACAGAGCTAAAACTTTTCTTCTACTAAGGGATAAAGAAACTTCAAGCTCTAAACAGGTTAACTAATACTTGCCTATTTTTGAAAGAGACAATGTTATACTACAAATACATTTAAAGCTTTATTCACAGAAAATACCCGATTACATTTATTGTTTAAAAAAATTGAATTTGCACCATATTTTCAAATTAAAGTAGAAAATTTTCAAAAGCTCAACTTGTTTAAATGGTTACCTATGGGAGTGTTCTCATTTCTTGGTAAGTCCTGATTTGAATTTAAGGTCCAAGAAGCTGCAGAGTGCTTTGTAGAAAAAATATTTTCTCTGTCAGCTGGGAGTTTCCATTGGCGGCATTGAAAAGACAAAAGAATATCAAAAGGATATCTATATGTGTTTTATCAACTACAGCAAGGTTTTTGACTGTGTAAACCATGAGAAACTCTGGGCCACATTAAGAAGCATGGATATACCAGAACATCTGATCGTTCTCTTTCACAATCGTCACATCAATCAAGAAGCAACAGTTTGAACAGAACAAGAAGAAACAGAATGGTTTAAAATCAGCAAAGGTGTATGCAAGGCTGCATACTTTCCCTCTACCTGTTTAATTTATATGCAGAACAACTCATCAGAGAAGCAGGACTCTATGAATACAACCGAGGTGAAGATGGTAGAAGACTCATCAACAACTTCACTATGCTGATGATACCACATTACTGGCTGAAAATGAAGATGATCTGAAAAGGTTTCACTGAGGATCAAGGAATATAGTCTTAAAATGGGCCAGCATCTTAAAGGTAAAGAAGACAAAGTTCCTGACAACTGGAAAAATCAATAAGTTCATCATTGATGGAGAAGAAATTGAAATATTGAACAACTTTAACCTACTTGGATAAACTATCAATTAAGAAACAACAAGCAGTCAAGATATCTGATGAATGCATTGCTCTTGGCAGAATGACTATGAAGGACCTAGACGAGATTCTCAAGAGCAAAGATGTCTCTCTCCATACAAAGATTTGACTTGTTCAGGCCATGGTATTTTCAGTAACGTTATATGGATACGAAAGTTGGGCAGTGAAAAAGATAGGAAGAAAATTGATGCTTATGGTAATGGTGATGAATACTGTGTATACCATGGACTGCCTGAAGAAAAAAACAGTCAGTACTAGAGGAGATCAAACCTAAGCTTTTTTTAGAAGCTCAGATGACAAGACTTTGACTTTCATACTGTGAACACATCATGTGAAGACAGAGATCATTAGAGAAAGACATCATGCTTGGCCAGGTAGAAGGTCAATGCAAAAGAGGAAGGCCATCAATGAAATGAATCCATACAACAACAGCAGCTACGGGTACCAATCTGTCAACAATAAGCTGCCTGACTGAAGACCGAACACAGTTTAGGACAACTATCCAGAGGGTCGCCATGAGTTGACACTGACTCAACGGCACTTAACAACAACAGCAAGCTGAGAGTTTCCATTGGCTGCTTACTTGAGGTAATTCAATCACTTATGACACTCATAACATCAGGGTAAAGAAGGGAAATGTCCCCATGGGGCCCACAGTTTACAAGAAGTAGAAGCCTCCTGTCCTATTGAGGACAGTCATCTAGAGCAGTAGCAGTCAAAGCAAAACAATGAATGCTGACAGCCACACAAATTCAAAAGTCTCATCAGTGCATACTTTTACCCAGAAGAATGGGCAATTTGCACTTGTAAGGGACAAGGTCAAAGTTATGCACCTAAGAAAGAACAACTCAGATTATGGTTACACGATGCAAGGTTCCACATTAGGATCCACCGCCCAGGAAAAAGATTTAAGCGTCATTGTGAATAATACATTGATACCCTCCACCTAGTGTGCAGCAGCGGCCAGAAAAGCAAATAGAATACTATGAATCATAAGCAAAAGAATGGATAATAAAACCAAGGATATTATAATGTGTCTGTAATGTTCCATGTTGCGACCGCATCTTGAATGTTGTGTGCAGGTCTGGTCACCATATCTTAAAAAGGATATAGCAGAATTAGAAAAGGTACAGAGAAGAGCCACCAAAATGGTAAAGGGGATGGAAGGATACTCCTATGAGGAAAGGCTTAAAAGATTAGGGCTCTTCAACTTGGAAAAGAGACAGCTGAACGGAGATATGATATCGTTGTTGTTAAGTGCCGTCGAGTCGATGTCGACTCATGGGGACCCTCTGGATAGTTGTCCTAAATTGTGTTCGGTCTTCAGTGAGGCAGCTCATTGTTGAAAGACTGGTACCCGTAGCTGCTGTTATTGTATCGATCCATCTCATTGCTGGCCTTCCTTTTTGCGTTGACCTTCTATCTTGCCAAGCATAATGTCTTTCTCTATTGATCTCTCTCTTCACATGATGTATCCAAAGTATGAAAGTCAAAGTCTTGTCATCTGAACTTCTTAAGAACACTTAGGTTTGATCTCCTCTAGTACTGACTGGTTTGTTCTTTGGACAGTCTATGGTATACGCAGTATTCGCAGCCAGCACCATAATTCAAAAGCATCAATTTTCTTCCTATCTTTTTCACTGTCGAACTTTCGCATCCATATAATGTTATTGAAAATACCATGGCTTGAACGAGTCGAATCTTTGTATGGATAGATATCTCTGCTCCTGAGAATCTTGTCTAGGTCCTTTTTAGCAATTCTGCCAAGAGCAATGCGTCATTGGATTTCTTGACTGCCTGTTGCTTCTTTATTGATAGTTGATCCAAGTAGGTTAAAGTTGTCTACTATTTCAATTTCTTCTCCATCAACGATAAACTTATTGATTTTACCAGTTGTCATGATCTTTGTTTTCTTTACATTAAGGTGCAGGCCCATTTTAAGACTATGTTCCTTGATCATGAGAAGCAAATGTTTCAGATCATCTCCAATTTCAGCCAGTAATGTGGTATCATCAGCATAGCGAAGATTGTTGATGAGTCTTCCACCAATCTTCACACCTCGGTTGTCTTCATAGAGTCCTGCTTCTCTAATGATTTGTTCTGCATATAAATTAAACAGGTAGGGGGAAAGCATGCAGCCTTGTCATACACCTTTGCTGATTTTAAACCATTCTGTTTCTCCTTGTTCTGTTTGTTTTCTTGCACAGACTTTACATTGATCAAGAAGCAACAGTTCGATCAGGTGTTCTGGTATACCCATGCTTCTTAATGTGGCCCAGAGTTTCTCATGGTTTACACAGTCAAAAGCCTTGCTGTAGTCAATAAAGCACAAATAGATATTCTTTAGGTATTCTTTAGTCTTTTCAAGGATCCATCTCACATCCGCGATGATGCCTCTCATTCCTCGCCCTTTCCTGAACCCTGCTTGCACTTCAGGTAGTTATTGTTACAGGTACGGTTGTAGTCTCTGTTGAATAATCTTCAGTAGAATCTTGCTGGCATGTGGGATTAGAGCAATTGTGCGATAATTTCTACAATCAGTTGGATCACCTTTCTTTAGTATTGGTATAAACACAGATCTTTTCCAGTCAGTTGGCCATGATGTTGTCTTCCAAATTTCCTGGTAGAGTCTTGTAAGTATGGTAACAGCTGCATCAGATTGCTGTAATACTTCTATGGGAATGCCATCAATGCCTGGTGCATTGTTCTTTGATAAAGCTTTCAATGCTGCTTCATCTTCTTCTTTCATCACCAATGGTTCCACATCATAAGGTACAGGTTGGAATGGCTGTTGGTCCACTTGATCTTTAAACTCTGTATATTCTTTCCACCTTTTCTTGATCTTCTCAGCATCATTCAACATAGAACATGGAGCATCTTGTAATATTCCAATTCGAGGTTGGAATTTTTTTTTAACTCCCGTAACTTTAGGAAAGCCGATCTTATTCTTCCTCTAATATCTGCTTCTATTTCCTTGCATGGGGCATTATAGTACTTTTCCTTGCCTTGTCTTGCTGCACATTGGAAATGTCTGTTGAGTTCTGTGATTGCCTCTCTTTCTCCTCTGGCATTAGCTTCTCTGCATTTCCTAGCAATTTTCAGAGTTTCTTCTGTCATCTATTTTGGCTGTTTTTGCTTTTTCACCTTTTGTAGAGACTTCTCGCTTTCTTCCAACACAACCTTCTTGATGTCATCCCATAACTCTTCTGGAGCTCTGTCATTTGTATCTAAAGCAGCAAATCAATTTTGCAGGCAGTCTTTAAATTCCAGTGATATATTCTCAAGGTAATATTTTGCTATATTCATGAGTGGCTTGCTCTTTTTCAACTTTAGCTTGAGTTTGCATACTAGTTCTGTAGTTGGTGATCTGTACCACATGCAGCTCCAGGTTTTGTCTTTGTTGATGTTATAGAGCTTTTCCATCATTGACTTCCACAGATGTAGTCAATTTGATTTTTGTACATTCCATTAGGTGAAATCCATGTGTACAGTTGCTGCTTGTTTTGCTGGAAGAAGGTGTTTGAGATGAATAGATTGTTGGTCTTGCAGAATTCTATCAGTCTTTCTCCAGCTTCATTTCTGTTGCCAAGTCCATATTTTCCACCATTTTGCCTTCTTTTTTATTGCCAACTTTTGTGTTCCAGTCACCCATGACTATCAGGATATCCTGTTTGCATGTTCTATCAATTTCAGCTTGTACTTGTTCATAGAACTCATCAATTTCATCCTCTTCTGCAGATGTTGTTGGGGCATATATTTGAATTATAGCTTTGCTGATAGACATTCCTCGTAGACAAATAGAGATTAAGCATCCACTGACTGTGTTGTATTTCATTATAGTTCTTGCAAGTTTCTTCTTTATTATAAATGCAACACTATTTCTTCGTTGTCTTTTATTTCCAGCATAGTAGACCATGCGATCATCTGATGCAAAGTGCTCAATGCCAGTCCATTTCAGTTCACTGACACCTAACTGATCAAGTTGTACACGTTCTATTTCATTATTGACCATCTCCAACTTCCCTTGGTTCATGCTTCATACGTTCCATGTCCCAATATGTAAGACATCTTTGCAGCTCCTGACTCTCATTTCATGCGCAGCTACATCAGCAGTCAGACGTCCTGAGGGCTTTGATCCAACCACATCATAAATGCTGGCTTTACTCTGAAAAAGTCTTCAGCTCCTCCCTGGTAGCTAGTTGAGTGCCTTCTGACCTGCGGGTCTCATCTTCCAGAACTATAGTGCAATTTGTTTTGTTGTGACTATCCATTGGGTTTTCATTGCAAAATACAGTAGATTGCCAGGCCTTTCCTCCATGCAGTTTAAGTTTAGTGTTGCTACCATTGGCACAGAAATGTGATCCTCCGCCGCCAACACTGTCCCATTCTGCTGATGCCCAGATGGGTGGTTTGTCTTGGTCTGGCACCTCAGCTGAGACCTGTCCATCTAGGGAGACCCTGCCAGTAGTTAAACTACCGATAGCTTAGCCCTCAGCATCACTGATGCACACAAGCCCTTGCAACATGACAAGCTGCAAATGAAATGAGAGTCTTGGTCTGGCATCTCAACTGAGACCTGTTCATCTTGGGAGACCCTGCCAGTAGTTAAACTACTGATAGCTTAGCCCTCAGCATCACTGATGCACACAAGCCCTCAAAGCATGACAAGCTGCTTCCAAGTGAGGGGGAGATATGATAGAGGTTTATAAATGAATGGAGTAGAATGGGTAAATGTAGATAGGTTGTTTATTAAAAAGTAGAAAGGCTAGAGGATATGCAAGAAAGCTACAGTGTAATCTATTTAAGAGTAATAAGAGGAAATATTTTTTCAATGCATAATCAAATTCTAGAATTTGTTATCAGAGGATGTAGTAAAAGCAGTTTGTGTTAGCTGGGTTTAAAAAAGGTTTGGACAAGTTCCTGGAGGAAAGGTCCAAAAATAATTATTAAAGAGGACCCAGGAAATCCACTGCTTACCCCAGGACAAGCATTGTGGAGCCTGTGTGCCTTTTTGGGAGCCTACCGGGTACTTGTTACCTGGATTTGCCACTGTTGAAAACAGGATAATGGGCTTGATGGACCTTGGTCTGACTCAATATGGCATTTCTTGTGTTCTTATGTTCTTAAAATCTTGGGGAGGGGTGCTTAGGGGTCTAATATAGTAACACAGTAAGTGACAGCAGATAAAAATCAGCATGGTCCATCTAGTCTGCCCAGTAAGGTGCCAGAATTGTAGAGTTGTACATGCCGCTCCCGGCAGATTACCTTCTCTATTTAGAAGTTATTTACGTTAGTTTTGATTCCATCCTCTTGCTATGTAGTGATCCTCTTTGTCTGCCCCATGCCTTTTTGAATTCTGTCAGTATTATTGTTCCTATCACCTCTTTTGGGAGGGCATTCCAGGCATCTACCACCCTTTCCATGAAAAAGTATTTCCTGATGTTGCTTTTAAATTTACCTCCTTGCAGACTCATTTCATGTCCTCTAGTTCTACAGCTTCCCTGCCTTTGAAAAAGATTTGTTCATTGTGAGGAGGAAAAAGGCTGAAGGTTCACCTAGGATGACTAATATCCTTGCACCAGCCTTGTGTGGACCTTCTCTATGCCAATTTAGCAGAGTGTAAAGAAGATGACAGGTGTTGCGCATGCTGCTTACAGGTTTCTATACAGTATCCTTACGCTATCCACCCTTGTTTCCCAAAAGAGAAACTGTGAGAAGAATTCTGCATAGAAGCCTAGACCCCCCAGAGGAGTCTAGAAAGAATAGGAAAGAAGAAGTGAAATGTGGAATTTGTTTTTCTTTATGTCAGGGAAGTTCAGCCATTTGTGGGAAAAATACTAGAGAATCCTTAAGTGGATGAGTAGCTATACCCCTTAGGTAGCCCCAGAGCTATTCACAATATGTTCCGCTTAGGGGCCAGTTACATATCATAGCATTCAGAGTTTATTGTCCTAGGACAGAGTGTTTTTTATGGGGGTAATTTTATGAGGTTTTTCATGTGGATATGGTAGCATATACATGTAGAATTGCTGCATATAAAATTACCTGTCCAAACAAGTGCATATGATGACAAGAATCCAACATAGGTGTGCTTGGGTTGGATTTGGGGCAGAGTGTGGGTGAAGCTGCAATTTATGTATGGTCTTTATGAAATAAGTGTGTTTGCATGTATTGTACACTCGTAAATTTACACCAACGCACATAACTTCATTATAGTCACAATTTCTGCAGTTATTCAGGGACAATTTTAGAAAGACAAATAAACACCAATTTGTTTTTATAAAATAGGCTTAAAGGGGCTGATTTTATATGGAGCTGCATAAAGATATACAGCACTAGCATGCGTAAGTCACCTATTTTCAAGGACATTTGTGTGACTGGACACTTACAGTACAAGTGCACTTTAGGTGGTCATGATTCTGTAAGCATGTACATAAGTCTGATCACGTGTATTTTAGTGTGGACATGCACATGGTGGACATGCACATGGGAAGAGCATAGGTAGAGTGCAAATCTATGTAAGTAAGATATATAATACTATAACTTATATGTGACCTTGAAAAATCTCGGCATGGGCATTTATACCTGTCATAGATCAGGCACTGAGAGCTCATGCCTAGTTTGTGCACATTTTTACATCACGTATACTCTGTTTTATGTAGGAAAGTACACATCTACTTCACTTTATAAAATAGACCTCCAATATGCACATTCTAACATGAGTTAACTATAGGATTACTCTCAAAATGAGCGCCTGCTTGGATTCCAAAGTTTGACAACCTCCAAGCCGCTGTTATTGGAGTGGTGCGCCAGTTAGGAATAGGAGGATTTGTATTGCAATGGATCGAGTCGTTTATGTGTGGGTGTGGCTTCCAGGTAAAGTGTTGGTTTCAGACATTGGAATTATGTACCCGGGAGTGGGGGGTCCCGCAGGGTTCCCCTCTGTCACCCCTTTTGTTTAATGTTTGGGGGCATTGGTGCAGTCCTTTGGACTGTCATACTTTGCTTATGCGGATGATGTCCAAATTTTAGTTCTGTTGGATGGGGATTGGGATACAGCTCTGGGAGTTTTGAACTCCTGTCTTGATTGAGTGCATTTGTGGTTTCTTGGTACTGGGCTTGTTCTCAACTTGAGTAAGTCTGCATGTCTTCGTATGGGTGGTGTGGAGCAGAGTAAGCTTTACATGGTGCCGAAGAAAGGGGATGTTGCTATCTCCTGGGCAGAGGAGCTGCGCTCTTTGGGGTTGCTTTTAGAATGGACAGGAATTGGGGATAGGCAGGTAGCGCAAATGGCACAATCTGTATGGTATAAGCTCCGCTTCATGCATCAGGTGCGACCCTTCTTGGAGGAGCAGGCTCTTAGAGAGGCTACCCAAGCGTTGGTGCAGAGCAGAGCTCGCTTGATTATTGTAATGTTTTACATGTGGGTCTTCCAAAGTGAGCAGGTGATACAGAACTCGGTGGCATGGGTTTTGTTGGCACGACATGCAGATCATGCATTGCCATTTTTGAGGCAGCTCCATTGGTCGCCTGTTTGGGCACGTTGTCATTTTAAGTTACTGGTTTTGATGTTTCAGGCCATGTTGGAGGACCACTCAGGTTATCTAAGTGGTATGTGGCACTGATATGAGCCGCGCTGGGATTTGCGTTTGTCCCAAGGTCCCTTATTGCAGGTGCCAGGATTGGGGGAGGCGTGCTCAGAAAATGAGCAGGTGTACCTCTTCCGTATTGTGGATGCAGAGGCTTGGAATATGCTGCCAGCTGCTGTGCAGGTGGTGGATGATCTGTGTTCATTTAGGAAAATGTTGCTGACGATTTTATTTTCCAGACCTTGATGTGATAGGATCTGGAGTCTTAGGACCTGCTAATTTTAAGTGGGGGTGGTATATGGAGAGTAATTTTATTAGTAGATGTTAGGGGTTGGGGGTTTTATGAAGTTGTCATTGTAATTTGTTATTATTCAATGTTTGTACACCCTGTGGATTGGCATTGCCAGACTGGGGTTATATTGCGAATAAATGAAAAAAATGAAAAGGAATCCCTTGTTTCATGGTGTACCACTTTCTTTCTGTGCTTGTTGGTGATAAATTAACCCTATTTGACTTGGCTGATAGCTTGAACTAATTGTGTAAAGCAAGAAAGAAATCAGGATTCAATCCCAAAAATAATCTATAAAGGAAAGGCAGAGACCGGGGTGGATGGCTGAAAGGAATAGAGGGATTTCAGACAAGAACGTCTAAGCAGGTCTTTCTATTTACTGCTTATACTTTAAATTTCCTTCCTTTATCGATAAGGACAAGAAGTGAGAAGACCACTACCTTCATCCTAAACAATTCTTCAAAATGATTCTTTTGGTTACCATGCAAATGTAACATACGCACAAGTTCATTACTGTCATGGCATGCAGAACTAACCCATTTGGAAAAATCGCCTCCCAGAGAAAACATTCGGACAACCACACGCTAGAGCCGCAAAACTCAGATCAATTCCAGCCAGGAATCCACGTAGGTATGTCTTTATGGTGACTCGCTTAGTAATGGAATAAAAGGCAAGTCATAAATCAATGTGATTTATTGAAGTTCTCAAAGATATTAAAACCATCACATCTCTAGATAAGGCCTTCTGAGCCTTAGAAGACATACGGAGAGAGGCTGATAACATAGAGGGAAATAAATTAGACTGTAAGCTCTGATGAACAGGGAATGTGTCTTACTTCTGAATGTATTACCTTGTAATGCTTAACAAATGATAAATAGTAGTAGTAGTAATGTTTTGCTTGTTGACCCCCATGGACAAAAGTGTATGTGTGCTTTTAACGGAATGTGAACTTTTGTTGTTGTTAAGTGCCGTCGAGTCAGAGTCAACTCATGGCGACCCTCTGGATAGCTATCCTAAATTGTGTTCGGTCTTGAGTCAGGCTTCTCATTGTTGACAGACTGGTACCCGTAGCTGCTGTTATTGTATCGATCCATCTCATTGCTGACCTTCCTCTTTTGCGTTGACCTTCTATCTTGCCAAGCATGATGTCTTTCTCTAATGAGCTCTCTCTTCGCATGATGTGTCCAAAGTATGAATGTCGAAGTCTTGTCATCTGAGCTTCTAAAGAAAGCTTAGGTTTGATCTCCTCTAGTACCGACTGGTTTGTTCTTCGGGCAGTCCATGGTATATACAGTATTCGCTGATAACACCATAATTCAAAGGCATCGATTTTCTTCCTGTCTATCTTTTTCACTGTCCAGCTTTCACATCCATATGATGTTATTGAAAATACCATGGCTTGAACAAGTCGAATCTTTGTATGGAGAGAGACATCTCTGCTGTTGAGAATCTTATCTAGGTCTTTCATAGCCATTCTGCTAAGAGCAATGCGTCGTCTGATTTCTTGACTGCTCGTTGCTTCTTTATTGATAGTTGATCCAAGTAGGTTAAAGTTGTTCACGATTTCAATTTCTTCTTCAACAATGAACCTGTTGAACTTTTACCCACATAAATATAGGGACCTGGAGAGACTGGGGAAGGCAAACTATATGCATAGATTCATATTCAAATCTCTATGTACTTCATGGCAGATATAGAGAAATGCCACAAGGAGTTTCCTTTTGAAAATGGGCTTGTAGTAACCACAGGACAGCAAAGCCCATAGGAAACATCATTATTGTCCCTTCTCTCTATAACTCATAACCAGGCTAATGTTAAAAGCCTCATTATGGACTCATAATCACTCAGCTCACTGTTGTTTGGACCCCTCATGTTGCCTCAAGCTTTCAATTCCATTTATTTTATTTTTCAAACTTATGAGTCTCTCCCCAAGGGCTAGAAAGCATGGCTCATTTTGGCTTACTTGATCTGCCTTTATGAACGCAGTAGCTTTCCCCCCTAACCTTTCTGTTATAATAGCTGGTTTTCAACCCCATTGCTATTGTAATGAATAAGTAAAGTCACAGAAATCATTTGGCATAGCTAGATGTGGAGTCCAGAAAGTGTTGGCAGCATACCAGATAATATACATGCACTCATTTGCAGGCAGCGTAGGCAAATCTACCTATGCATATTCATTGCAGATACTGTATGCTGAAGACCAGAATGACTGGGTGTGCCCTAAGGGTCAAGATGAGAATCACTGCTCTTTTTGAAGCAAGTGGCTCACTTTTCACTTCCGAAAAATATCAAGCCAGTAAACAGCTGTCCATCCACAATACACAATGTGTTGATTTTCTGTGCTACATAGTAAGATTTTCTTCTAAGCAAGCTGAAATTTAGCATACAGTACTTTAGAAAAACCACTAGGTGGGGATATTTTCATACATTCTGTCCAACACATAGCGAAGTGCATACGCACACTGACACACACACACATGCATTGTATAGACCGTAGCATATACTCATTTTCTGAGTTTGTCCCTTGCTTTCTTGAATGCATATATAATCCTTGTGTCATGGCAAGCACTATCTGTCTGGACACGCATTCAATAAAACTGCAGCTTTAATTCCTTGTTACAGTTTTACCAGTAGTCTGGCATATAAAGAACAGTTATTACAATGGTTTTCTTGGCAACAATCTATTGCTACGTGAAAGGATTTACTAAATAAGTTCAGATTAGATCTGAAATATCAATGCACTTCTTTCCAATCACAATAGAAAGAGGTCACAGATACATCAGACACTCAGGTGGCTTTGCCACAAGATATTTCATTAACACTTGGTACTGGGGAACCCCACCAGGATTCTTCCCAGCCACAGGAAGTTTCCCTAAGAGCTTTTTGATCTGTGGTAACCAGAACTGAGGGCTTGTTAAAAGTAAACTGAAACTGGTTGCAAAGTTGAGCTGGCCTACTGTCACACAAGCAACCCAAGTGAGGAGATCCCGCTGAAGTGAGAACCTGCAAATTAGGCCTGAGCGGGCGGCATGTCACACAGTCTACCACTGCTGAATCCTTTGAAACTGAGCCCCTTAGAACTAGCAGAGACAACCTGGAGCAGGGGAAAAGTTCTGCAAGGCCAGACTTTCTGCTTTGATCTTGACGTTTTGACTTAAACTTGACGGACTTTGTGCTCTATTCTTGACATTTTAACTTGGCTATTCGGCACGGCCTTTTCTAATGGTTCCCAACCGGCTGGGACTTTTGAAATCCTTCAGTCAAGGCCTGCCTCATTCCTGACTGGCACATGGTAACTGCCTGCCAGCTCCATTGTGGATGTCCTTTTATTTTTTAATTATTGTATTTTAGATATCTACTTACTTAGACTTTTCACAACACTACTTTTTCACTGCAGCCATCTAAAACAAGATAATTTTTAGACCAGTTTGATTATTTACCTATCTGTATTTTACTTTATTTATCTTCTAATTTAGTTTTTATCCCTCTCCTTCCTCCTGATAGAACTTTGCCCTTCTAAACTCAATTTCTTAGGTTGGATCTACATCCCCATTTTCTTATGGCTCCTCACCACCTTTTCTTCCTTTTTCTGACACTTCCTAACCTTCTCTCCTCAACCTCTCCTTTTCATTCTCTCTCCACCTTCCCCATCTCCTCTCCCATCTTGTCTTCCACTCTTTCTTCAGCTCTTGAGCTTCACCCTTTTCTTCCTCTCATTCATCCCTCTCCTTTCTCTCTGAAACAACTCATCCTTGTTTCTGCCATGCCACCTCTTCTCTTCCCCACACTCTTCTTCTCCTTCTCCTTCTATCATCCGGTGATATTAACCCCAACCGTGACCCCTCCTAGACTTTTCTCTCACTCCCATGATGTTCTCCTTTCCCCATCCTCTCTCTCTTTCTCATGTGCCTTATGGAATTTATTTATTTATTTATTTATCTGTATTTATATCCTGCTTTTCACCGGGTCAAAGCTCATTCCATTTCTAATCGGGTCAAAGCTCATTCCATTTCAAAGCTCAAATGCTCATTCCATTTCTAATAAACTCCCCTTTATTCATGATCTTTTTATCTCTCATGTTTTCCATCTTCTAGCTCTTACTAAGAACTGGCTCCTTCCTGATTACTCTCCTTTGGTCACTGCCATCTGTCATGACGGCTACCAATTCTTCTACACTCCTCATGCCACTGGTCATGGTGGTGGTAGTGTTGGGTTTCTGCTTTCTCCTTCCTGCCTATTTCAACCCCTCTTTCTATCTCAGTCTCACTCCTTTTCCTTCTTTGAAGTCCACTCCATCTGACTTTTTAATCCCTTACCTCTCTGGAAAGCTGATATTTATAGATCCCCTGACAAGTCCACCTCTACTGGCTTTTTTACTGACTGACTCATGGCTCTCCTTATTTCTGGATTCTTCTTCTCCATCCCTTATTCTTGGTGACTTTAATATTCATGTTGATAACCCTTTTGACCCCTATGCTTCTAAGCTCCTTTCCCTTACCTCCTCATTCAACCTCCAGCTTTACTCTTCTGCCCCCTCTCATCAGCATGGTCACTGCCTTGACCTTCTTTTTTTCTTCTCTAATTGTTTACCCCCTAATTTCCATACCTCAGTTCTTCCCTCATCTGACAATCACCTGGTAAGTTTCACTCTTCGTCACTCCCTGCCTCAATCGCACCCTGTCACATCCTATCTTTTTAGAAATCTTCATGCTATCGATTCATTGGCTCTCTCTACTATTGTCTCATCACCTCTTTCCTCCACTTTGTCTTCTATGTCTGTTGATGAGGCTATAGTTTTCTATAATACTGCTCTCTCCTCTGCTCTGGATACTCTTGCTCCACCCATGCCACATCTTGTGAGGCACACTATACCTCAAACCCTGTCTGTCTTTGACTATCTGCTACCTATGCTCCTGTGCCCACTCAGATAAACATATTTGGCTCAAATCCTCCTCCATCTCTGATTTTCTTCACTTCAAATTCATGCTTGCTTCCTTCCAATCAGCCATAGCACTCGCCAAGCAAACTACTGTGTCCATATGACTAACTCTCTTGCCTCTAACCTGTCATCTTTTCTCAACTTTCAACTCTCTCTTCATGGCACCTCCATCTCTGACCCCTCCTTCTCTTTCTGCCTAAACCCTAGCTACACAAGATCAGCTTCATCCCCTCTTCCCCCTCTTCAATACCAACTTTTCCTCTCAATCTCTATTACCCTTTCATCCTTTTCTAAGATCTCCAAAGAGGAAACCTCTCATCTTCTTTCCTCCTCTAAGTTTACTATCTGTTCCTCTGATCCCATCCCCACCCATCTCCTTAACTCCATCTTCTCCTCTGTCATCTGTTCCATCTCACATATTCTCAATCTATCGCTCTCCACTGCAACTTTCCCTGCAGCCTTCAAGCATGCTGTGGTCACACCTCTCCTTGAGAAACTGTTGCTTGACCCTATTTTTATTTATTTATTTATTTACATTCCCTTATATACCACACTATTCTGCATCAGTGCAGTTTACATTGAACAAACTGAAATTACATTGTACAGGGCATTATAACTTGGAGATAACTATTTTACAGGGAACATGGGTTATGGAGAGTTAAGTGGCTTGCCCAAGACCACAAGGAGCACCTGTGGGACTAGAAACCCCAGTCCTTCCAGTCCAAGGTTGCTGTCTTCTAGTAGGATTTGAACCCACAACCTTCCGGCCCGAAGTACCTTTCACCAACCACTAGGCCACTCCTCCACTCCAAGGAATTGGGTATACTTGTCCTTCAAACTATCAATCCATCTCCCTTCTTCCTTTCATTTCCAAACTTCTTGAAGTTCAGTTCTCTGCCATTGCCTTAGATTTCTCTTATCTTAAGCTCTCCTATATCCACTTCAATCTATCTTTCGTCCATTCCATTCTATTGAAACGGCTCTTGTCAAAGTCTCCAGTGACTTGTGCCTGGCCATATCCAAGGGCCTTTACTTGGTCCTCATTCTTCTTGACCTTTCTGCTGCTTTTGACACTGCTGACCACCACCTTCTCCTCAATACATTGTCCTCACTTTGTTTTAGGAGTTCTGTGCTGTCCTGGTTCTCTTATCTCTCACATCACTCCTTCAGTGTTTGTTCTGGTAGTTCCTCTTCTACTGCTATCCCACTCTCAGTTGGTATACCCATGGGTCTGTTCTGGGCCCTCTCCTTTTCTCCCTCTATACCCAATTCCTTGGAGCTTTCATCTCCTTCCATGGCTTTCAGTATCATTTTTATGCTGATGACTATAAATCTATCTATGTACACCTAATATTTCTCTGACATTCCAGGCCTGCATCTTTGCCTGCTTATCTGACATCGCTGCCTAGATTCATTGGCTTTCTCCACTATTATCTCATAACTTCTTTCCTCCGCGCCACTGTTTGAAATTGAACATGGCCAAAATTGAGCTTCTTATTTTTTCACCCAAACCCCCCTCCTCCTTTCCTCTCTGTTGATAACACTCTTATACTTTCTGTCTCTGCTGATAACACTCTTATACGTCCTGTTTCCTCAACCCACAACCTTGGGGTCATCTTTGAATTCTCCCTCTCCTTCTCTACACATATCGAGCAGATAGTTAAAACCTGCTTTTTTTGTCTGTAACATTAACAACATTTGCCCCTCCATTCTGAATACACTACTAAAACACTTATCCACTCTTTAGTCACATCCAGTTTCGACTATTGTAACCACCTTCTTGCTGGTCTCTTTCTGTGTCATCTCTTTTCTATCTGTACAGAACTCTGCTACATGGCTAATTTTCCACCAGCCCCGATATATTCATATAATCCCTGTTCTCAAATCACTTCATTGGCTCCCCTTCCATTACTGTATCCAATTTAAACTTCTCCTTCTGACCTATAAATGCATTCATTCTACTGCTCCTCACTACCTTTCCTCTCTCCCTATACCCCTCCTCGTGAACTCCACTCTTCCTCTACAGTAGCTTACCTCTCTCTTTGTCCTTTTCTTCAACGCCAGACTTCGATCATTTCACCTTGCTTCTTCTTATGCCTGGAACAAACTACCTGAATCTGTATGTCAGGTTTCATCTTTCTCCCTTTGCGGCTACCTTTGGATCCTGATCCCTTGTTTTCCTTGCATTGCCTTTCGTTTTGCTATTTGTCCCCTTATTCTCAACTTCGGTATTGTCTGTCTTGATTAGACTGTAACCTCTAATGAGCTTTTGTATGTATCTGTACAGTGCTGCGCATGCCTTGTAGCACTGTATGAATGATTAATAGTAGTTGTAGTAGTAGCAGGAACTGTTGCTTAGCTGTGTACTTTTACAAAGGAAGCATTTAACAAAGCTAAGGGAAATGGATTCGAGATTTCAGATGATTGAAGATGAGATGTTACTGATTGAACCTTTGGTGGATTCCTTGAAGAAGTCAGGGTGGCTGTCAGAGTGGGGAAGGTTTATGAAGTGTTTAGAAAGAGGAGAGAGTGGAGTGTTAAAGAACTATTTAATGTGAAGAAGCGCTATCGATATCAGAGTTGCTGAGTTTAACCTCTGCTGTTCTTTACAGCTACAGGGGACGGTTGGGGACTAGTACTTTGTGGGGTTGATGTGTGCTGTGTGGATGGTATGTGACAGGGTTTTTTTTTTGGGGGGGGGGGGGGTGGAATAAAACATTGGGAAAATATCTGGGGTGAGAGATTTGATTGTTTGGAGCTTAAAAGTGAATTTTTGTTCCCTGAATTTATCTGAGATATTACCTTTGGAGAAGTGTTTAATAATGAACTCTCAGAGGAATTATATTTAAGAGAAGCTTTTTTGTTATTTTAGAAGTTGTTTCTTTAGGGAAGCTAAACACCTCTCAAGTGGAGGAGTATCCTAATTTATTTATTTAATTTTCTTATATACCGCGCTATTTGTCATCAGTGCGGTTTACATTGAAACAATACAACAATTGGTCAGATATAACAGACCTATTACAAGTAACAGGAAAATTAACATGGAAGTAAACAGGGAAATCATTTATATTTCTAGAAAATACATGTTGGAGATATATAAAATCTATACAGTTAGTTAGGGTAGGTATGAGGTTAAAAGGATGGGGGAGGGGAAGGGGTGTTTAGGTGTTTGAAGTGGTTAATGGTTAGAGCATTGGCTTAGTAACCAAGAAGCTAGGGTTTGATTCCTGCTAGCTCTCCTCGAGGCCTTGGGTAAGTCATTTAACCTCAGAAGGAAGGCCTGACAATCTGCTTCTGGTCACACTGCCAAGAAAACCCAGGAGCTGCTGGGATGCCAGGAGTCAGCACTGACCCAAACGTCCACATCACAGATATCTATCAGTTTCAGAGAGAAAACTTGTAAGGAAGTTTCTTTGAGTGAATAAGAATTTCCTGAAAGGTTTTCAGCAATTGAGCAGAAAGAATTGCATTTCTTTCCTGCAGAGATGTCTTTCCTGCAAAGATATCTTGGTGCTTCATTCTTAAAGATTGACAATAGCTGTAAACACAAGAGAGAAGTAAAACGAGGCAAGTTTCTTCTGGGACTGATAGTGTGAGTGCTGTGCAGTGTGCTCAACAAGGGAAAAACAAAGCTGATTTGTTTTTCTTTACAGCTTTCCCTGCTGTGAGAATTGTAATCACAAGTTTCAAGTGCTTCACTGAGCTGGATAACGTAAAGCTTGGAGCCAGAACGATGCAAGGGTTTTAGGCACCCTAAGTGAAACTTCAGCCGTGTGTCCTCCTTGCAATTAGCTTTTAGACCCCTAATATTCCCCCCAAAGATTATGATTATTAAACTCAATTGTAATCATCTCAAGACAATCCATCCTAAAACAATCTTTTAAAAATGCAAAATGGACATCACACTTTTAAATATGAAACTTCATTTGTAAATATATACATAATGAGGTTGATTTCAAAAAAGCAATTTACAAGGGTAAATGAACTATATGCATATTGCCCATCCAGTCTGCAGGTGAAAGTACACACTGATGATTCTTTGAGTTTGTGTGGCTACCAAAAGCTGCTGCCCATGGTGGCTGCATAGTTTGCCTAGTGGTTGGGCTGGCCCTGTTCAGGTCGGTTTTGATGCTGCTGAGTGAGATGGTGGTGCGTTTGGAAGTTTGAAGTGAGAACCTCGGAATGAGTGGGAGAGTGAGTCTGAGTAGGTAGGGAAATGTAATTATCTTTTATTTTTAATTTTAGTTAGGAAAAAACCTCCAGACTTTATGCCAGTAGTCAAGGTTTTGCTTTATTAATTTTGTTTAGGTGTAGGCCAATTCCGTAGCTGCATGTCTGGGCCGTCCAGATGTCCAGAAATCCAGATGGCTTGGAGATGCACCTGATTCTGCTTCTGTGGCAGCTAGACGTCCCCACGGGAGCAGAATCACGGTGTAGAGCCCCGCCCCTAGCCTGCCCACTCTCCTCCCTGTTGCTGCCCCTGCCCACCCCCGTTCAGAGCCTCCCACACATCTCCTATGTACGTGTGTGGGAACTTTGGGCAAGGAACAATGTAGCGGATGCATGCTGTCATAGTTGTACCATTGAATGAATCGTGACCATTTGGAAAGGTAAGATTTCCTAATGGATGGGTTTCAGGACTCTGCAAGGACATCCATCACCTCCTGGAGAAGCAAACTAGCAAAGGTCAGTTGCTGATCAAGTTCCAAGTCATCAACTATAGACTTCGAGTTAGAATGAAAAAGTCAGCATCCATATTGCATCAGGAGAGGAGTGAATTCCCAGATGAAAAGAGGTCTTGCTCACTAGTTCAGTGAGCCATGGAAACCAAATTTGCCATGGCCTGTAAGAGACTATCAGAAATATGTGGGCAGAATCTCTGATGGCCTATATAGTCTTGGAAATGAGTGGAATGGGAGGAAAAGCATATGAAAGACTTCAATTCCAGGATATGGAGGAAGTTTTTGGAACCAGGCTGTGCTCCATTGGCCTTTTGGAGCAGAAGAACAGGCATTTTGCAATTTACGGAGTAGGAAATAGGTCTACTACTGGAAAGTTCCATTTATTGAAACAATCGAAGGCAGTTTCATCACTGAGTGACCACTCATGAAGGTCCAGCTTACAGCTTAAGTTGTCTTTGATTTGGTCCTGTGTGTCTAGTAGATAGGTTACCTTAAGAAATATATGCATGGAGATCAGTTGGTGCCAAATTATAACTGTTTCTTCCATATCTTCCTGCTGGACCAGTCCTGACAGGTGGGTTGTGTTCCCCTGCCAGCAGATTGGTTGAGATGGGGAGCCAGTGGGGAGCCCGGATTTCGGTCACGTCGCTCCTATGCCTCTATTCGCCTCGGCCACCAGAGGTCTCTTCGGTATTTCTTTGTCTTCAGCAGATGGTGAATGTATTTTCTCTTAAGAAAATCTGAAGATTGAGAAAAAGATTGATTGATTAAATGCTCATGAAATGGGAGGCTCCACTAGACTCAGTGACGGCCCATCCACTAGGCAGGCTAGGTGGCCGCTTAGGGCAGCAGATCTGTGTGAGCGGCAAGCCATGTGCTTTGCAACTCCGGGCTTGAATGGTTGGTCTGGCCCCTCCCTCCCTCTGACGTGACCTTCATCAGAGAAGAGTGGGCGCGACCAGACCAGCTTACAAGTGTGGAGACGGAAAGTTGTTATATAGCTGCACTCCACGCAAGATACTCCAGTGATTCATTTCCATTTAGAGTTAGCATCATTGTTTCATAAGCATACAATGAAACTAGCTGGTCATTTCTTGATATTTGGCAGACATTGTGCAAAAAATGTTTGGGCCATGCAGTGGGCGGAGCCTTCTTAAGTGCTCTATGCACACCGCCATTTCTGTCCTCCAGTTAGGAAATCCAGAGAGATTACTCAAATCACTTTGGGTAATACATGATTTCCTCTGAACTACTCATATTCACTCCTTTTATGAGTCTAGGGGTTACTCCGTGGTTTTGAATACTGAATGAGAATTGGTTACCTCACTGACAGCTGTTTGTATGGGGCCCAATCATTTCTGAGGTGCAGTTAATAAATATTAAGGATTGTTAGAGCTGATTTAATATTCAACCCAGTGGGAAGACATGAGTCACTCCTCTTCCTGCTGGACGTTTTGCACAATTCTGGGGGTTTCGAGATTGTGGCTGGTGATGGGGTTTAGGGGAATGAGGTTTTGCCTAGAGGATGGGGGGATCCGCAGCAAGGCTTGAACTGCTACACATTTCCTACAATTGATGTTGGGCGGCTGCTCAGCCAGCTCCATTTTCTTTCAAATTTTGAATCTAAGGGATACTGACCCTCCCACTGTAGTGATGATATTCAGTTGCTATCCATATTACTTATTCATTTAAACTGAACTGCACAAATTTATTTATTTATGTATTTGTTTTATATACTCTTTATCACATAATCAAGGTGGTTTATAGAGAAGAGAAGTATACTGCTCTGGGCAGTTTACAATGAACAGGAACAGGATAAAGATACAATTAACAATCTTAACTTAAACTAAACTTCATCGACCGTAAGGATGAAATAGGTGGCCAACTATTTATAGGTCTGATGTATCATTATAGAGTTGTAATATAATGTATTAATTTATATCAAGATGGTCTATTGTAGGTCTAACTTTAAATGGATAACATACCTATTTAAAGCTAGGACTGCATATGGAGTGCTGTGATTAAAAATTCACCTAAAGTATACGTTTAACGTTATGTGGTGCTTATCTCACTGAATACTGCCTGCTATTTTTTTTTTTTTTTTTACTGAAAATATGCTTAATTCTAATTAGCCAACTAATTGTAAGGACTTTAAACTTGGCCACCTTGGCCTGCAAGAAATTAAAATCAACACTAAGGGGTATGTTTACTAAACTTTCTTAATGTGCGCGCCGCGCAATTAGTGCATGCTAAGGTACCTTAGCACGCACTAAGGTACCTTAGCGCACGCAAATGATGCTTTACGGGGCAAAAATGGGCTCTAGTGCGCGCTCACGCGCGCAGCAGCACAAACGAGCGCTGAAGGCGGGGAAAGGCTCCCGGAGGGCGGAGGAAGGTTCCCCAGGGGCGGAGAGAAGGGGTCAATGGGTGGAGAGTGGGAGGGGAGAGGCTCCCCGCACACTAACGAGGTGAAATTCGAGGCCAAAAATAATTCGAGGCAAGTGAAAACCTCGCGTTAGAGTCGATTTAAAGGGAAGAGAAACCATTTATGTCAGCAATGTACAGCAAAACCAGGGAAACCTACAAAAAAGTGATAAGTGTGATACATGTGCACAGAACAAAAGTACAAATAAACATTGAAAAGGACCCCAACAAAATAAAAAAAAATCATAATCAAGCTGGGCAATAGTGATAGTAATGGGAAACATCAAAACACACTCCCAAGAAAGCCCCAAAAAATAAATATGAATTTTGGAAGGGTCTACGCTCCGTCCCCATACAAGGTGAATGATCCCACAGTGAAATAGCACTGATCAGAGTTTCCCTCTCCATTGGACAGGTTACCTATGGCATGCACATGTTCCACAACAGCAGGGCGGGCATGTCGGAATGGGCAACTGGACAGATGCTGGGAAAGGGGATACAGAGGGCTGCAGGCGGCACATGCTGTGGTGCAGCTGGGGCACAGTGCGGACTAGGCAGATGCCTAGATGGCACTTAGGAATGCTGAAACTGAACAGCAGCCAGACAGCAACTGATGAGGGCCCAACATGGGCACGAGAGTGTCTATCACAGTGTCACAGGGGATAGTACCCAGCAGGTACCCACAAGGGCACAGAACATTGGCAGGCGGTGTTGGGGGGAAGCATGGACGCCTATGCAGGCACCCCTACCCCAGAACACGCACCATAGGCAGCCGCCTACCTGCACACTGGATGGCTTGAGACTGCACACCACTAGCACCACCAGCAGAAGGGCATGTCAGCATGGTGACAGAGGGGTACTGGTGGTGGAGGGGGGCAGTGGCAGCGGTCCAGAGCCGACCATGGCCTAGCCCTGTGTAGGTGGGTGCCATGCACTGCAACAGACAGGCTCTGTCTGACAAACAACCATGGTATCTCCAGGGACTGCACTGCTTCTGCGAGCACAGTGTGGTGCGGTGAACACAGCCAGTGTGTTCAGGAGCAGAAGGTCACAAGTTCAAGTCCCAGCTGGGGCTGCTGCCAATCCAGTCCCCATATTTTACCCGCTACTAAACCGTGAGAGTAAGGACAAAACTTTATTGCAGAGAACATACGCATGGTTCAAATGCCTATATTTTACCCCACCGAGCACAGACACCAGAAACATGGGCATTACCTAGAGCAGAGTCCCCCAAATGCAGTCCTGAAGGGCCACAAATCATTCAGGTTTTATGCTGTCTCCAATAGAAGGCAATTTCAGCATGGTGGCGGAGGGGTACTGGTGGTGGAGGGGGCAATGGCAGCTGCCCAGAGCAGACCATGGCCTAGCCCTGTGTAGGTGGGAGCCATGCACTGCAACAGACAGGCCCTGCCGGACAAACAGTCATGGTATCATCAGGGAATGCACTGTCTCTGTGGCAACATGGTGGTGCAGTGCACACAACCAGTGTGTTTGGAGGTAGAAGGTCACAGGTTCAAGCCCCAGCTATGGTGCCTGCCAACCCAGTCCCCATATTTTACCCACTACTACAACGTGCTAATACAGACAGAACGTTTAGTGCAGATGACATAAACATGCCCAAAACACCTACATTTTACCCTACAGAGCAAAGACACCATAAACAGGCTCATTACCTAGAGCAGAGTCTCCCAAATGCAGTCCTGGAGGGCTAAACACCATTCAGGTTCCATGCTGCCTCTAATAAAGATGCCTGTGCTGCATATCTATGCACCACCCCCATGGTATGCAGATGTATATCATGCATATTCATGAGGGACAGCATGAAAACCCGAACAGTGTTTGGCACACCAGGACTGGAGTTGGGAACCTCTGCCGTAAAGCAGCAGCCAACAGGGCAGACACACCCACACCCACAGGATCCATTAGCCAATGCCTCCTGGAGAGGCAGGACATTGGGCCCTGCGTGCATCTCCCAATACTAGCACTTGCAGACCTTAGCAATGCCACCCTACACCTGGGAATACGGTACACAGCTATCAAAGGTTTGCTATGATTAATGGCAGATAGCAATTCCTACGTTAAGCACAGTTTGCTGATTGAGCTCCATCATAGCAACCTTTCTGATGTCTGTGGAGTGTGCTTCAGGTCTGGTCTTGGACAGTGTTTACCACCCTGGGGAGTGACCCCCAACATTATTGCATACCATATCCATGCCTGTACTGTGTCCCGGACTGGTGTGGTGGCCAGGGCTGCTAAACTCCTCTATAGTAGCACAATGCTGGCATAGGTGTGGGAGTGTGTGTCTGTCTATCCAGTGTGTGGTGGCTGCAAACACCCTCCATAGCCCACACTGCCAGCACTGTTGCCAGTATTGGCCTGCCAATGTGCATAATGAGGAGCAAGGTACCATGGGTATAGCCCGGACAGGGTGGCCTGGCCAGGATGCATCTGCACAGGGCATAGGGCACTGGCTGGCACATTGTAGTGCCCGGCCACCACCTGTACAGACAGGGTGGCCACAGCATGTCCTGCTGGGAGATCACTCTCACCCTGACTGTGCAGTGACCACAGCATGGCTAGGCACCCCCATAGTGCTATATGGTATTTCTCCCATGTGATATTTATGGGTTTTCTTTTGGGGCTCAGTCAATGACTTATCTGTTTGTTTTGTATGCTGATGTCCCAGTTCTGGGTGCATGAATTTCTACCAGGAACATGCACTATGAACTAGCTAGCAGACTGTCTGCAGCTGGTATGTGTTTTGATGGAGCGCCTTGCAGGGTGCAGCGGCTGAAGGCTTGCTGCAGGAGAATATCAGATAGTGGTGGGGTGCAGCTTAGCATATCCGGGCTTAATGTCTGTCTGCTATTGTGTTATGGATGTGTGCAGAGCTGCATTGACTGCCCTGTAGGGTGTCTGTTCCCCAGCAGGACTGGGGTTGATGGTCCCCTCTACTGCCACCATTGCAGGGAGGTAGAATGTGGATCTGTTGGTGGGAGACCCTGTTTACCACCCTCAGCCCTGGAGGAGGGGGGAGGAGGAGGAGAGGGGAGGAGGGGGAGGAGAGGGGAGGAGGAGGAGGGGGGGAGGAGGAGGAGGAGGAGGAGGAGGAGGAGGGGGGGAGGAGGAGGGAGAGGGGGAGGGGGAGGAAGGTGATACATAATCCTCCTAGGGGTCCATAGGGGCTACACCTGACTGAAACAGATATATCCAAGGTGTGTCTGCAGAAACTACCTATCTCACACATTAGCACTGCTGGGGACCTACAGCATGGCCTGTCTCTGCTGTGGACCTGGTGCTGGGTGCCCAACCTCACCCTCAGGGTGAGTGCAGTACCTGCACAATGTGACGGTGTGTAGCTACTCTGTGCCAGTACCACACACAGTCAGTTCCCCCTACCAGGCCGAGGTGCTGTGGGGGTGCATACCCCATCTTGTGATCATCTGTAGACTGCTGATTTGCATGTGCAGTGCATCATGGGTATGGATGGGTTAACCCTTTCCTGGTGACCACAGCAGACTGTTTGTGTGGTGACTTGCAGTCCTTCTGCAGTCAGCTAGGGGTTCATTAGCAGCTATAGAGCTGTAGCCCACTGGTTACTTCACTACCTGTGGAGCCAGAGGTCATGGGTTCAAACCCACAGTGGGGTTGTTTGATAGGGCTGTCCAAAGCATTATCTATTTTTAATGTACATTAGTGCTTCCAGCAAAAACACCCTCAGCGTACTGTACCCATAAGGTGCCTCAGAGGCCGCTTTATAGGGCGCCCTATAGGGCACCTTATGGTTACCGTCCATATAAGGTGCACTATACAGTATCCTATGGAGCGACTGATAGGGTGCCCTATAGGGGACATTATAGGGTGCCGTGGCGGACAGTGCACTTTATAATGTGTCCTATGGAGTGCCTTATAGGGTGCCTTATGCGGCACCTTAGGTTACGGCACGTGAGGGTGTGTTTGCTGGCAGCAATTAATAAAATACAAATAAAGTGTGGCAGGACACAATACTTACATGTCAAAGCTGATGGTTCAGCCAGCCCTAAGTATTAGGCAGACTGGGGATCAAACTCATGACCCCTGTATTATCAGTCAGTGCCTTAACCATTGTGCTACACTGCTGTTCCTTCTTGCATGTCAGCGCACCTACTTAAGATTTTCATGCGTTTAAATGCACAGTGCTGCCATCAAAAACAGTGCTATGACCTTGCCGTGCCTCATAGGGCACCCTATATGGCGCCCTATAGGCCACCCTTTATGGCGCCCTATAGGCCACCCTTTAAGCAACATTGTAGGGTGCCGTGGCGGACAGTGCACTTTAAAATGTGCCCTCTGGGGTACCTTATGCAGCACCTTATGTTACAGCGCTTTGAGAGAGTGCGTTTGCTAGCAGCAGTAATTAAAATGCCTCATAATGCATTATTACACATAAATGGTAGTGCCTCAGCCAGCCTTATTCATTGGGCATAGTGGGGGATTGAACCCATGACCCCTGCACCATCTGTCAGTGTTTTCACCTTTGTACTGCAGCCCTGTTCCTCTGTCTGCACATCAGCGGGCCTGTTTATGCTTCCCGCGCGCGTTACTCGTGCGCTAATGTGCGCTGCGCACAAGAGCGCGCGGCGCACAAGAGCACGCACGCTAATCCCGTTTTGCTATTTTTGACCGGACCGCCCACTCCTTATATGGCATCCTGCAGACTAACACGGCACGCACATTAAGAAACTTTAGTAAACATACCCCTAATTGTCTCTATCCTAAAGAATTCCTTTTCCTATCAAAACCAATGATCTCACCCCTCAACAATCTATTTGCAGAATCAACATGCTCTCCTGAAATCCTTTAGCTCATCACCACACACACAATGTGAAAATCAGTGCTGCTCTCCCACAGCCATCCAGTACTCTTTGCCTTCCCTAGAAATCATCCCCACAAATGTTCTTAAAGCTAGGTTTGGATGATAACTCCATCATAGCTTCTATCTTGGCGTCCTGTTTCATTCTGGTAATGCCTAGCATCAAAACAATGTTGCGTAACAAGCTGCTAAGAAGTTAGACTAAATCCTTCTGCTGACTTGGCTTTGGGAGCATTTTTGGGGAGTGGAGGGCTTCTGGAAGATGAGTGGAGGATTAAGTAGCTATCAAAGAAAATTATCATTGATTTTCATTTTTGGTGGAAAAGAAGAAGGATCACAGGCTCTTGTACGTAAGCTTAGATAGCTTGATTTAAATCAGCTAGCACGGTGACTACATTTGGACAATTAAGTCAGCCAGCACTGAAAATTAGTATTAGCTGTCTAATTTTCTTCCCCCATCCTAATCTCCAGAATTTAAGGGACTTGGATTCATCCTTATGTATAAACTATCTACCTATAGCCAATATTCCTCTACCAGTTAAGACTGTAGAAACATAGAAACAGTATGGTCTATCTAGCCTGCCCAGTATGGTGGCTAGAGTGTTGACTGCTGCTCCGTGCAGGTCACCTCCCTTGATGCCCTTGTTTAGGATTGTACTCCACTCTCCATGAAGAAACTCCACCCTTGATGCCTTTTGTTTAGGGTTGTACCTGCCACTCCATGCAGGTCACCTCCCTGATGCCTTTTTATTGGGCTTTACCCACCGCTATATGCAGGTCACTCTTGCCAATGACTTTGTTTAGGGTTGTACTCGTTGCTCCGTGCAGGTTATACCCTTCTATTTGTTGAAGCAGAAAAGTTATGCGTTTGTTTTGATTCCATCTTCTTGCTATATAGCAGCGGTTCTCAACCTGTAGGTTGCGACCCACATGGGGGTCACCACAGGATTTAGCAAGGGTCGCCTCACTCCGCCATTAAAAAAAAAAGCGCACAAGTTGCTGCCACTGCTGAGTCTGCTTCTCGGCAGTGGCAAACTCACCGCTTCCCTTCTATTGCAGTCGCGGCTCCCTGCCTCTTAGGGAACCGCAGCTATGCCTGTAAAACCATTGTGGAGCCTTCCTGCCTCTCGACGGGCTCTGTGCAGCATTGTCCCGCCTCCTAAGGAAGTTGTTTACCACTTCCTTTGGAAGCGGGACAATGCTGCACGGAGCCCATTTAGAGACAGAAAGGAGGGGGACTGACATGGAGGGATGGATGGAGGGAGGGGGCTGACATGTACAGGGGGGCTGACATGGAGGGAGGGAGGGGGGCTGACATGGATTGATGAATGGAGGGAGGGAGGGGGCTGACATGGACAGAGGGGGGCTGATATGGAGGGAGGGGGGCTGACATGGAGAAAGGGAAGAGACAGGGGGACATACTGGACAGACAGGGGATAAATGCTGGACAGAGGGGAGAGACAGTGCGGGTTAGGATTATAATGGGCCGATGGGGGGGGGGGGGCTAGGACTGGTAATGGGTTGATTGGGGAAGACTAGGACTGGGAATGGACTGATCAAGGGGGTGTTGGGACTGGTAATGTGCTGATAGGGGGTAGGACTGGTAATGGACTGATGGGGGGCTTGCACTGGAAATGAGCTGATCAGGGAGGTTAGTACTGGAAATGGACTGATTATAGGATGCTAGTACTGGTAATGGGCTGATGGGGGTAGGACTGGTAATGGGCTGATTAGGGGAGCCTAGCACTGGTAATGGGATTGAGGAGGGACTAGCACTGGAAATGAGCTGATTAGGGGAGGCTAGGACTGGCAATGAGCTGATGGGGGGTAGGACTGGTATTGGGCTGATTAGGGGAGGCTAGCACTGGTAATGGGTTTGAGGGGGGACTTGCACTGGAAGCGAGCTGACTGGGGGGCTTCGACTGGGAATGGGCTGATTGTGGTGAGGGGAGGATAGAGCTGCTGGCCCTGGAAGAAAACTGGGGGCTAAGGCTACAAATGGGCTGATACGAGGGGATGGGAGAATGGAACTGGAAGGGAGTGGATCTGAGAGGGGCTGCCATGGTATTTGTACTAGAAGGGACTGGTCGGTGGGGAAGGAGGGGGACTGGAAGGGAATGGACACCAGTGGCAGTCATGGGAATGCAAGTTGACATTGGAAGGTACTGAGAGTTAGGGGCTGATACTGTGGAGGGTTACTGGGAGTGGAAATAGGCTGATGGAAAGAAGTGAAGAAAACAAAAGAAGAGATAAGAAATGGCAGATGGACCATAGACCACAGAAAGAGAGCTAAATGAAGACAGGAAAGCAGAAGCCTCAGATCGGGACCAGCATGATCAGAGAATAAATTAGTCAGACAACAAAGGTAGAAAAAATAATTTTATTTCATATTAGTGATTTGACTACAAAATCATCATAATTTAGAAATCAAATATTGTTACTTGTTATTGTGATTAATTATTGTGGTTTAAATAAGTAAATTTTATAAATAAAAACATATTGCAAAGGCCTATAATATATTAATAATTCAAGAAATGATTACAGCAACAATGCGTTAACGGTAAAGGAAGAAAGACACATTTGATTTTATCATTGGGGATCACCACAAGTTGACCAATGGTAAAAGGGGTCACGGTACAGAAAAGGTTGAAAACCACTGCTATATAGGGACTTTCTGTGCCTGTCCCTTGCTTATTTGAATTGTGCCACTGCTTTTACCTCTATCACCTCCATCAGGAGGGCATTCCAAGTCTCCACCATCCTTTCTGTGAAAATGTATTTACTGATGTTCCTTTTAAAGTTTACCTCCTTGCAGTTTCATTTCATGCCCTCTAGTTTTACAGCTTCCCCTTCTTTGAAAAAAGTTTGTTCATTACTACCCTTTAAGTATTTAAACTTCTGTATCATATCTCCCCTGTCCCTCCTCTCCTCTAGGGTATACATATTTAGGTCATCAAGCCTCTTCTCATATGTCTTCTGGTGCTGGCTCCAAGTCATTTGGGTGGTCTTTTTCTGAACCGTTTTAAGTCTTTGTATATCCTTTGTGAGGCATAGTCTCCAAAACCGAACACAACACAACACTCCCAAGTGAGGCCCTGTTTGCAGCAACATCTTGAGGAGTGTGGTTTATTAGATATGCAATTTGGGTTCTGTGGCCGACATATCACAGAGATGCTGTTGGTGACTTTGTTAAATGAGTAATGGGTTGTTACTGACAAGGGAAATTCAGTAGCATCGATATAGATAGATTTATATTCTACATTTGATGTGGTTCATCACTATTTATTACTGGAAAAACTCAGTGCAATGGGCCTAGCTGGTAAAGTGTGGGAATGATTCTCTGGATTTCTAAAGAATACATCACTCTGTATAAATTGGAATAGGGACATTTCTTAATCATGAGGGTTCCCCACATTCACCATTTTGTTTAACATGCTTTTGAGTTCATTGGGGAGGATCTCTGAGAGAAAATGAAGCACTGTTTTCATATGCATACAGTGTTGTTGTACTATTTCCCATAAAAGGTTCCATACCAGTTTTGCATATATTTCTAGTGTGTTATTTTCATTTAGTTTATTACCAGATGACTTTGTACAATCTGAAAATGAATCCTGAGAAAACAAAGATACTATGGATGAGGGTCCTATTTTAGCAGGTTCAAAACTAAACTATTATACAGAGATTAAGATAATCGGTGTGTAAATTGATTCCATGGAATATCATGTTTTAACTATGGCCTAGAAATTATTTCCCAAATTAAGAATGCTGTGTTATTTAAGGGATTATTTTTCTTTTGATCATATAAAAAATAGTGTAGGCAGTGGTTACACCTAACTTGGATTATTGCAATATGTTTCTTTTGAGTAGGCTGCTGCATCAGTTTACTAGATCACAAACCCCACAAAACACCACAGCAAGGATGATTTTAGGGGGGGGGGGTCTAGATGGCATAGCATTACTGTACATTTGGAATGATTACACTGGTTGCCTGTATTGGCCAGTATAATTAAATTAATGTTTGCAAGGATTGCAGCCTGTCCCTGGGGCTGGTGGTTCAATTCCCACCTAGGGACGGCAATCTCAGGCCAGAGGGACTGGAGTTTCTAGTCCTATATAGGCAATCCTTGTGGCCTTGGGCAAGCCACTTAACCTTCCATTGCCTCAGGTACAGATGTAGGTTGTGAGCCCTTTGGGGACGAGGGAATGTATCCAGTACCTGCTTGTAGTAATTGCAAACCACTCTAATGCCCTTCAGCCTGGGCAGTATGTCAAGAAATTGCATAAACATAAATCTAGTACATTATTACACCCCTTTATGTTTTTTAAGATCTGTGGGTGCATTTAGAATACCTTTTTCTGGTTAGCTTTGTCTAAAGCAGTGCTTTTCAAACTTTTATCCTGTATGACTCCTTTTTAGCAACTGAAAATTCACAAGACCCCAGATAATGAAATCAAACTGGCAGGTCTCCAGCCTCCTTCCCCATCCTTCACTCATCTAAAGCAGGAAGGCGGCAGCAACAGTAGTGGCAACAGCAGCAGCAGACAGCACAGGGTCCCTTGTGTCAGTGTGCAGTGCAGTGTGTACTTACAGACCTCAGTACTCAGCATGGGTTTCCAAGCCAACAGGAAGCTTACCCAGGAGGGGGACAAGGGCCTATGAATGTTCACTGGCTCACAGGCCACATGCTGACTGGTGACTTGGCATAGATCACAGTGAAAGTCCAGAGAGATGTTTCTGTGACCCCATCCATGTTTCTGTGAACCCATCCATTAATGATGGTACGCCATTTGGGGTCCTGACTTCAAGTATGGGAACTATTGGCCTAAAAGGAACACTAAGAAAGGCATTCATGTGGGGGGGGGGGGGTTGCCTCAGGTCTCTAGAATACACTACTTCTTGATTTAAAAGCAATGAAATCCCAGGTGCATTTTAGGAAGGCATTGAAGACTTGGATGCTTCAGAAATTATTTAGTTAATTATTTTTGTTTAATGTCATCTTATTTATTTAAGTTTTTTTTATACTGCTTTATCATTTTAGTCAAAGCAGTTTACACTGTAACTTGATAATGTACATTAAACAGACATTGATAACTTAGATTCTTCTGAGGCAATGGAGTGATTTACCCAAGGCCACAAGGAGTGTTAGTAGGAATTGAGCCCTGGCCATCAAGCCAGTGTTCTAACCATTAGGCTACTCCTTCATTACAATTTTTTATTGTATGAAGCAGAAGGTATGCGATCTTGTACATTGAAATCCACCTTGAGCTCAATTTCTTTGGGTTGATGCAGAATATAAGAACTGAATTGAACACAACCATTTTAAACTGGGGCTGGATCCGAGGAGATCTGGGGCAGGGCTATAAGTTACACGGAGCAGGGCCAATGTCAAGCATGCACATACTTTTAAAGTATTTTTATCAGTATACACACAGATCTTTAGAGAAAATGTAATGCAGGTACTTTGTGATGTAAAATTGACTAGATTGGTGA
Source organism: Ichthyophis bannanicus (assembly GCA_033557465.1). Lineage (NCBI taxonomy): Eukaryota > Metazoa > Chordata > Amphibia > Gymnophiona > Ichthyophiidae > Ichthyophis > Ichthyophis bannanicus. The sequence goes on along the minus strand of CM066033.1, from coordinate 1,018,881,419 downwards.
GGGCTTTAAAGTACTTCTGAAGTTGGTACGCGATCAAAAACCTTTTGCTTATGCATTTGATGGAAGTGGATAAAAAGTTTTTATTGACCTTTGGGAACAGAAATTTTGTTTTGTCATTTTCAATTGATTGCTTTGTATAGTTTAAAGAAAAAAAATACCATTATCTTCTGAAACGAAAACTCAATATTATCTGGGTTGAGCAAGGTTTACCTGCCAGTTCTACTATAATCCACCCCCCTCAAAACAAATCTGAATCTCATCTAATTTAATCATTTTTACATAAGGTTTGTCACGCTAAGACTAGAGTTCCCAACCCAGTCCTCTGAACAAACCCAGCCAGACTGTTTTCAGAATACCCCAATGAATATTCTTTCATTGTATGCAAAATACATCTTATGCATTTTTATTGTGGATATCCCGAAAACCACACTGACTGGGTATGTCCCAAAGATTGGGTTGAGAACCCCTTCTCTAATGCAGGGTTTTTCAAACTTGTCCTGGGAAACATGCCAGACAGGCTTCCATAATATTCACAATGAATATGCATGAGATAAATTTACATACATTGGAGACACCACATTTGCAGATTTCTCATGCATACTCATTGTGGATATCCTGAAAATCTTTCCTGGAGCCCAAGCAAAGGTTTGGGAATCCCTGTTCTAATGGGAAAGTTTAAAAACATAAACGTTTCTTATGAATACAGTACATAGCATTTGAAACAGTGTCACTGTGTATGTTGGTTTAAGGATATCTCTAGATTTCAGCAGGTCTCATACACGTAGCTTGCAATATTAATCTTGAAAATAGCAAGCAATGAGCATGCAAACAAAATTCATGACCTATGGTTGGTACAGCTGAATTGAATGAATAAACACATACAGTGTGTCTCATGTTTGAAGAAGGATGATGTTTAAGTTAAATTTAGATTATCACATGCTGAAAATGTAATGGGTGAATAAAAGAACATTGAAATCTGACATTACTTCATCTATTAAGTCTAAATAACTATCTGAATCTGAAAAGCTGCCTTTAGAACTTCTAGATAACTCAACCAGCCACTAGACGTCAATGCTGCTTCACAAAACGGTGGTGGAAAAATTGCCTTGGCAGAAAACACTTAGCTGAAATCCAATCCCATTCAACATCTTTTCCTAGCTAGGAGAAGCCTGCAAAATAAACAGATTAGAAATGAAGGTGTCCCTAAGTGAGAGGACAAAATACTGTACAAAAAGTGGTATTACTAGAAAATTCTATAGTCAAATTGATGGGTGTGATATTACATGAATTAAGTGAAACACCAAAAGAGATTTGATTTATTGCACAGGTACAGGTGAAGAGAGATTTGTAGCACAAACTGAGGTCTCTCTACCAAAGGTTTTCTCCCCTCAATGCGGGAGGCAATTTTATAAGGAGCTACATAACGTTATGTGCCATGTACCTCATGTAAATCATGGTAGTTTAGTGATTTACATGCATAAATGAGCATTTACGTGCATTTTTTAGGCAAAGTTTATATTGTATGTGCATCAGCCCAATGGTGCATACCTTCACTGTGGGCATGAGCATGGGCAGAGAGGACAAGTACATGCGGAAATTATAAAATACTATTACAGTATATATGAAGTTCTTTACAAATTTAGACATGGGCCTTGTGCCAGCTCTAGAGCCGGTGTAACTTACTGGGCTTTAAATTGACATTCCTTTTCAACCACCTTTTACAGACAAATGCAGGCACCTGCTTTTCTTTACGAACCTAGTGCTTGAGTAGACACTTACTTTCAGGTGTAAAGTAGGCACCGGCACCTTCTTATAGAAGTGCCCTCTAATGTCTATGGGATAAATATTTACACTCAATATTCCAAAGGACTTATACATATAGCATGAGAGCTTAGAAAGGGCATCCAGGTGCATTCTGGGAAGTCCAGGGCAAAACATCTGAGAAAATGCTGGGGACATTTACATGTCGGCCCCATTATAGAAACATAGATGTCTCCAAATGGAGAGCCACAAAAATGGCATCTTGGACGTCCCGGCTGGCATTTTCTAGAAGGGGCACATTCATGTTCATTGCACACACTCAGACGTAAGGTAGTAGGTTAATAATCTGTCTAAGGTTTATATTTACATGCAGTTTTCTTTGCCCAGGATATACAGTATTGACAGTGACAATGACAGTGCATTTTGCTCTTCCCCCTGGTAATGTCAACATGAAACGAGTATTTGGTTGCTCCTTATTCATGGTCAGGAGCAGATAGAGGCATGGATGCCTCAACAACCAGGACCAGACATGCTTGCGCAGTTATGGAATTGCAACTCGATGTGCATCTTTGTTGCTCTGCCAGGCCACTCTTCCAGCACACCCCTGTTCTACTTGGATGCTCTCACGCAAGGGACATTCATATACCCAGTTTCTAAAATGGCTCCAAGGATGCCCTTGTGAATTGGATGTCTGTGCACCTGTTTTCTGACATCAAAAACACAAATAGGGCTACCAAAATAACCTACTGTAAGTTGCCTATCAGTTGATATTCAGGAGCACTATATGGGTAGTGCCATGAAAAATTCCCTCTAAATGCTCTAACACTTTCTTGATAGTGCCAGGATGGAATTAGGGAAGATGAGGACCTTTCGCCTAGCTATACTTATAACGCTGACATTCAACTACTATCCGTAGAGTTAAGTGCAAAATCAATAATCAAGTTAAAACAATAATCTGTACATAAAGAAGATGATTTGATAAGGGGACATCTAGCTATAGCATGTTTTCAGGTACCTATATTAAGGCAAGACAAGTACTGTAGAAGCCTAGTTGCCGTTATAAAACACTAGCTTAAGTGGCAGATCTCATGCTTACATTGCAGGCATGGACATTTACACCTGCCCAAGGACTGGTGTTAAGGTATGCACCTATAATTTTTTAGATACACTTGTAAATAATAGTATTTTATAATTTATGCACATAGTTGCATACTTGACCCATGCTGTACAAAAGCTCCACCCTAATTTAATTAATTTAATTTAATTTAATGATTATTTATATACCGCTCCTTCCATTGATCAGGTGCGGTTTCCATATAACAACAATAAACAGGGTGATCTGTTTTTACATATAACAATTTGTAGTTAGGTAATTACAGTTAACAAATAACAATTAACAATTAGAGAACTATGTACAGTTGAACAGAAGTAAACTATATACATATTTTTGTTTTTCATCTTTCTTAATCATTTTGTCTAAGGGTTACAGCGCTTCATTCTTTTGTTGAATAGTGTATTACCTTGGGTAGGATTATCCCTTATCTAGCTGGGGGGTGAGAGATGGGCTGATCATAGATCCAAAATGCTTTGTGAATAAAAATGTTTTGAGTTTTTTTCTGAACTCTATTATATCAGGTAATTGTCTTAATTCTATTGGGATTGTGTTCCACAAGATGGGGGCTGCATGGGAGAAGGCTTTCTTGTTAGTGGATTTATTGGCTCTAATGAATTCTTTTGGTGGGGTTAATTGATTTAGCTGGTCTCTCCTTTGGAGATTATGGGTGGGTTCTATTTTGATAAGGTTATTTATGGACAGGGGTGCTGTTTTTGTTATGGCTTTGTAGGTGGTTAGGATAGTTTTGTATTCTATACGGCTTTGAATCGGGAGCCAGTGTAGATATTCTAAAGTCGGGGTTATGTGTTGGAAAGGTGGGGCCTTCGTAATGGTTCTTGCTGCTGCGTTTTGTGCTAATTGGAGTTTCTTTAAGGCTTCTTTAGTTATGCCAAGTAGGGTCTGATTTGCGAAGTCAAAATGTGGGGTTATGATTGCTTGTATGACGCGTTGAAAATCCTGTAAGTGCATTAGTGGGCGGAGTTGCTTTAGCATTTTTAGTTTAAAGTAAACTTTTTTTGTTATATTCCTTACATGTGTGTCCATACTGAGGTGTTTATCCAGTATAACACCCAAGTAGCGTATTTCAGATTTTAGTAGGATATTATTATTTTGTAATGTAATATGAGTGGGAGGAATGAATGTTGTGCATTTAGTTACTATTAGCGTTTCTGTTTTTGAGTGATTAATGTACAGATTGTTTTCATTTAGCCAGATGTTGATTTCAGTGAGGCAGTCGTTAATGAGTTTTATAGGGATATTTGGGATTTTGAATGGGACATACATCATTATGTCGTCCGCATACAGGTGATAGAGGACATTGAATTTTTTAAATATTTTACAGATGTGTTTTAAATATATGTTAAAAAGTAACGCTGACAGTGCTGAGCCTTGTGGGAGGCCTATTTCTTGTTTGTATGTTTTTGATGTGAGGTTTCCGATTTGTACCGTTTGAGCTCGGTCTGTTAGATAAGAAGTAAACCATTTTAGAACAGTGGATTTTATACCTATTTGTTTAAGTTTATTAATCATTGTTGAATGGTGAACGCTGTCGAAGGCTGCAGAAACATCAATGAATATGAGTAAGAATGCTTGTTTGGGTTTGTCTATTCCCCTCACAAGTGTATCAATTAGCACTGTTAGGAGTGATTCTACTCCGTGTCTTGGGCGAAACCCATATTGCTGGTCGTCAAGTGGTGCTGAGCTATCAATGAACTCCTGTGTTTGAATTTGTACGGTTTTTTCAATTAATTTGGCCATAAACGGAATACTTGATATGGGTCTATAAGAATTAGGTGATGATTTGTCAAGGGTGATGTTTTTTAGGATTGGGCGGATCTGTGCGTGTTTTAGTGTGGAGGGTAGGTATCCGGTTTTTAGGGAGAGATTTATTATTGGGAGGATGAATTGAGAGAGTACAGGTATGGAGTTCTTTATCCAGGTTACTGGACAAGGGTCCAGTAGTGAGGTTGTAGTATTAATGTTTGTGATGATGGATTTGAGCTCCACCTTGGTTAAGGGTTGAAATTCAGACCATTCGTCTGTGTTATGTAGTTGCGAAGTATCTACTGGTTTAGGTTGTAGGGGGTGATACGTTATCTTGTTCATGTAGTAATTTGCCAGTGTCTGTGGGGTAATGTCTGTGATTTCATTGCTGGAGTTGTGATTATTATTTGTCAGTTTTTGGACTATTGAAAAAAGTTCTTTAGGTCTGTTTATTGTGTTGTTTAAGATGGAGGCGTGGTAATTTTTCTTAGCATTATTTATTGTGTCTTTATACTTGTTAAGGTGTGTGAGGTATGAATCTTTTGTAATTGCGTTTTTATTTTTCCTCCATTTATCCTCAGCTTTTCTTAAGTTCTTTTTCATTAAATTTAGGTCTTTATTGTACCAGGGGGCTTGACCATCTTTAGAGTGCGTGTTTTTTTTTTTTTTTTTTTTTTTTTATTTGTTTAAACCATTTCACAAACAGCAGCCAAATTGGCTCCACTACAAAGTGCAGAGGGAGGAACAGGATACATAATACATGTGTATGCCTACTACAATAAAAACAACCAGATAACTGAAACAAAAAACAAAAAACAAAAAAAACAAAAAAAAAAAAAATGAAATTAATACTAAAAGTGAGGGGCATTCCAATCTAGCCGCGCACCAACCTATCTTATGGCAGTTAACACTCTTGCGTTCCCATTACTGGTTTGTTAACCAGGCAACCAGTATTGTCCCATCGGGGATGAGGGGCGCCTAACTTCAAGTAAACGTTGACAGGCTCCCATTTGACGAGCATCCTAGCCAGGCCAGGTCTTTTATTCACGTAAAATTCCTCATATAACTTGTGTTGGCAAACTAAGTTCCACCAGTGATTACTGCTCACCTTCTCAAAGTTCTTCCAATTGATTAGGATAACCTTAATGGCTATGCTAATCAGGACGTCTAGGAGCCGGGATTCTTGCTGATCAAGTACAAGACCTACCATCGTGGATTTGTAGATAATTGTCTGGTAAGATAAGGGAATGGTAAAACCAAGAATCTTGGATATTCTTCCCAGCACCTTCTTCCAATAGTCCTGAAGGTATACACAATAATACAACATGTGTGACAGAGTTCCCATCTCTACTTTACAGGACCAACATCTATTACCGGCTTGTGGTGCCCATTTCATTATCTTGACGGGAGTCAGATATGCTCTATGTGACAGAAAAAACAGCGACTGCGTCAACGATGCTGCTCTGGATACTCGTGTGAGAGTCCAAAAGGTGTCCCACTCCTCCTGTTGTGTATAATTCCCTGCTTCTTTTGACCAAGCTGATTGCACGCTGTAACACCTCTTATTGGTGCCCGTCCGAAACAAGTTTAGAAATTTGGAAAGGATTCGGGAGTCCTGCTGCAGCTCACAGAATTTTTGGAGTAAGGGCCATCCAGGTTTCAGTAGCACCGGGGAAACCCCGGCCTTGTTCAGGCAACTCCGGAGTTGGCACCACTGGAAAAAACACGTCTTGGGTAGGTCGTATTCAGCAACCAACGTTTCAAAAGTTTTGAATGAGGGACCGTGTATGAGCTGTCCAAGAACCGTGATCCCACAGCTCGCCCACTTCTTCCATAAAAATGGTCTTCCCCCTATAAGGATATCTCGATTCAACCAGAGTGGGGTCTGCATGGAAAGATCCTCACCCCCTTCAATGTACGCTGACACCATCCGACAGGCATGTTGGGTCGCCATGATAACCGCATTTCGCCGCCTGTTTACGGTGCCAATCATCATACTCATGTCGGTTAAATCATTCATCGCTGCTTCAACTCGTCGCCATCGCGGAGGTTCAGCACCGTCTTCCTCAAGCACCCATTGCACACTTTGTTTTAACAGGGCTGAATGATGCAACCATTCAGCATCAGGGAACTGCACCCCGCCGTCCTCCTTGGGTAGTTTGAGTTTCCAAGCAGCTATCCTGGGAACTTTCGCGTTCCAGAGGAAGGATAGTAACATGCGATTCACTGTTTTGTAGAAACCTTGCGGGAAAAGTATTGGAATCATGCCAAGTATATAACTGAGTTTCGGAACTAATACCATTTTAATCGTCTCCAGTCTTCCCCACCAGGTAAAGTTCAGAGGAGACCAGGCATTGGTACAGGAGCGGACTATTTCCTTACAACATTCCACTGCGCGGGTTACAGTCTCAGCCATGGTACGTCCATATTCGACACCGAGGTATTTGAAGAATGAGTGGGCAAACTGAAAAGGGTACGCAGTGAACATATCAGGTCTGACCCTAGAGTTTAGGGGAACAATTATAGTTTTGGTTCGATTAATCTTGTAACCAGAGATTGATGAGTAAGCATCAATCAAGTCCATAGCAGCAGGTAAGGAGGCTGGTTGCATAAACAGTATGAGATCGTCTGCATAGGCTGATAATTTGCATGGACCGTCCGCCAGGGTAATTCCAGTGAGTCGGTCGAGCTGTCGGGCCGATATCAGTAGCGGCTCTAGGGCGAGGTTGAAAAGTAACGGGGATAAAGGGCACCCTTGTCTGGTGCCTCTTTGTAGAACAAAAGCCCCGGAGGTAGCCGAGTTAGCTGCTATCCGAGCAGTGGGATTGGCATACAGGACCATAATCCGCTTGATAAAGGCATCTTCGATTCCAAACCATTTCAGAGTCTGGACCAGGAAATTCCATTCCAGCCTGTCAAAGGCTTTTTCAGCATCCAGAGATAAACCTATCAGCGGATCTGAAGTCTTCTCGGCTGCGAGCATCACATGAGCAAGTAATCTTCCATTATCAGCGGTGGACCTGCCGGCCATAAAACCGCATTGGTCTGTATGTATTAGCGAACTAAGAACTTTGTTAAGTCGATTCGCAAGCAGTTTCGCGTAGATCTTATAGTCTGCGTTAAGCAGCGAGATAGGCCTATAATTCTCAATTTTCTGAGGATCCCGTCCTGGCTTGGGATGTATCACGATGGTCGCCTCCGCAAAGGCTCCAACTGCTAGAGAATCGGATGCCAGACCACTGTAGTATGTGTATAACATTGGTATCAGACATGTTTGGCATTTTTGATAAAATTCAAGGGGAAGACCATCTGGACCAGACGCCTTACCTGTGGCAAGTTGACCCATGGCCTGTTGTATCTCACGGAGGGTGAAGTCTTCCTCCAACATTTGCGCCTGGGTACCCGATAGTTTGGGGCCAACAATACCAGAGATGAAGTCTTGAAATTTCTCTGCCTCACAGGCTACCTCTGAGGTGTATAGCATTTCATAGAATTCTTTGCAGCGCTTTAAGATCTGATCATTTTGTAACAGAAGAGTTCCATCTGCACTGTGCAGTGCCGGTATATGAGTCATGTTTCTCTTCGCCTTCAGCAGTTTGGCCAGGAGCGATCCCGCGCGGTTATTTTCGTGGTAATAGGTGCTATGCTGCAGTCCGACACCAAACTGCGCTCGCGCTGAGAGGATAGCATTATATCTACTGCGCAGTTTCTGCAGCCGTATCAGAATCATGGAATCTTTCCGTTTTGTCAGTAACCGCTCACCCGCTTTTATCTGGTCTTCCAGCTCCTGTTGTTCTCTTCTTTGGGCTTTGCACTTCTGAATAGAGTAGGTGGTTATGTGCGCCCGAATGGTCGCCTTAAATCCCTCCCACCAGGCCCATATTGATGTCTCAGTGGGACTGTTGAGCTTGTCATATGATTCAATTTCCTTATTTATGTAGGCCACAAAGTCTGCATCGGATAACAAGGCTTTATTGAAGGTCCACCGACGGGGTGTCTGGTGCGTTTGCCCAGAGTCAAGGACCAGTGTGACAGCCGAATGATCTGAAACTGTTCCCGCCTTGATATCAGAAGCTATTACCTGTTTGACCAGTCCACTGGTCACAAGGAAGTAGTCGATCCTCGTCTGGGTAGTGTGGGGCAACGAGTAAAAAGTATATTCTCTTTCTGTGGGGTTAAGGAGACGCCAGGCATCATTAAGATGTAATTCTTTTATCATACTCTGTACAACTGCATGAGACTTCACTTTATGGATCGGTCGATATGGGTTCCTGTCCATCAGGGGGTCTAAGATCATGTTGAAGTCTCCTCCTAACACTATTTCCGTATGGGCCTTATCTAACAACACCTTGGCAACGGTCCTGAAAAAGGAGGGGTCATCTGTGGTCGGAGCATATATGTTCATGAACGTATAATATTTCTGTGCAATTTCCATGGTGGCACTGATCCACCTGCCATCAGGATCTGATTTGGTTCCCTTGACTACTGCTGCTAAGGACTTTCGCATCAGTATCAGCACACCTCCTTTTCTTTTCACAGCGGGTGCTGCTGCTACCAACTGATAATACACTGAGGTTACCTTTAAGGACTCATTGTCTGACAAGTGCGTCTCTTGTAGGTATACTAGGTCGGCGCGCTTCTGTTGACAGTAATTAAGGATTTTCTTGCGCTTCACTGGATTCGCGATTCCTTTAACATTGAGGGTCAGCAGCGTTATTCTAGTCATTGCATGGGACATATTGGGACAGTACTGAACATGGGAGCTCTATGGTATCATGCGCTGGAGGATCTTTACAGTTAATGCATCGTACTAGATTGGATTGCCCACTTACAACACAAAACTTAACATTGAAACATCTGTTGGTGAAGGACCAACCTATCAGAGCAAAAACTTCCATATAACAACCTCCTCCCTGCCCTACATCGCACAGCATTTGTTACATTACGTTCCTACTGATGCAAGTTTTAGTGTTGTCAAGCTATATTAACTAACAGCGTTTATTTAAACAGGCGAATCTGCATTTGTTATAGTATAACAACTAGGAACTGAACTGCACCCAGCACTAATCCTGCATTTGCTATACCAGACTATCTGGGAGATACATGTACAAAGACTTAACATAGGCTAGACCTAAAAATATATCCCTGTATAGTATTAGCCCGTATACTTAGTAATGCAGTCTCATCTCCAGGCTCTATCAAGTGTCCATGGCGCTGCTCTCTTGCAGGAAGGCACGTAGCACACTCGCGTCGGTGAAGTTTCTGGTGGAGTTATTCAGTGTGACCCTCATAGTGCCAGGATAGTAAAGGCCATACCGTGCTTGCAATTTTTGCAGTAGAGGCCTACACGCTAGCAATTCCTTCCTGCGATCCATCGTGGGCTTACTCAGGTCCGGAAAGAAGGAGATCCTCTGACCCTGTAGCAGCAGTGACCCAGCTTTCCTTGCCGCTTGAAGGATTTGCAGAACCTGGGGATAGCGCATGACTTTCATAACAATTGGTCTCGGGTACCGGCTGGTTTCGGTTTTATGCATTGGCACACGGTGGGCCCGCTCGAGCTCAAAGGCCTTGTCAAAGGAGATTTGTAGCAGTTCAGGGATCATTTTTTCAAGGAACGCTATCATATCTGCTCCTTCGATGCCTTCAGGGACTCCTATCAGGCGAATATTGTTCCGCCGTGAACGATTGTTTTGGTCCTCTTATTGTGCTTCCACGAGCTTAACTCGCTTAGATAGAGACCCGACGCAGGAAAGCATGGCGTCATGTTTTTGTACGATGCCTTCCGTTGCGGTCAGCCGACTATTCAAATCTTGCATTTGACCTTTCAGCTCACCTAGATCTTCTTGTATCGCTGCCAAGGATGTTGTATTGGTCACAATTAGCTCCTTCACGTTCCTCAATTCTAACAGAATCTCTTTTATGCCTTCCCCGGTCGGCTCTTGATTGGGCGGCGCCATTTTTTGGGGAGAACCGGCCTCCGGTTTCGGCCTCTTTGACGCTGGACTGGTGCCCTGGTGAAATTCCAAGCGTGCAGGTTTTAATGTTGTCATCTTGCCTTATATCTAAATACTTCAGCGATTACTTTTAGGCGCTGTGTTAATTGATAATTGAGCAGGATTCTTCTCGGGCACGAGGAGCTCTAAGCTTACACGTCCATCTCGCTCTGTGGCTGGCTCCGCCCCCAGAGTGCGTGTTTTTCTTATTTATTTGTTTTTTAGCTGCAGCGTTATTGATGGTTTTGTGCCAGTTTGTTACTGCTGCATCTAGGTTTTGTGGTGAGGTTGATAAGTTAGGGATTATGAGGTCAAGGAATTCTTCTTCATTGTATTTTCTAAATCTTGAGGTAGGTGCATTAGTTGGTATTCGTTTAACTGTTGCGTTGTTTATTGTGATATTGAATTTAATAAGGTAATGATCAGACCATGGGGTCGGTGTGCAGTTGAGGGATGTTGGGTTATATAGTTGGTAGAGTGCGTTTGGTAGGAATACCATGTCAAGGATACTACCTTTTCCATGCGTGCTAGTGTTTATTATTTGGTGGAAATCCATGTCTATTGTTGATTCTATGAAAAGGGAGGCATATGAGGCTGGTAATGAGGGGATGTTAAAGTCTCTGAGCATTATGATTGGATTTTGGTCAGTGGAGGAGCTTAAAAAGTCAATTAGTGGGTCTAGTTTTTCTGACTGTCTGGTGGCCTGTAAATTAGGCAGATTGTTATGTTGCCAATTTTCACAATGATGGAATCTATATTGGTGTGTAGGTTCGATGTTAGTTTTTTGGCTTTTAGTTCTTTTTTTAACATTATTAGTACTCCACCACCTTTTTTGTGAGTTCTATGTGTGTAGAAGGTGTCGTAGTTATTGTTGCTTAGTTGATTTAGATAAACGTTGTCTGTGTCCGATAGCCATGTCTCAGTTATACATAGTATATCTGGTTTTTGGTTGTCTAGGATTTCTGTGAATATAGGTAACTTATTTTCATTGACCTGGCGTTAATTAGTATTGTTGATAATGACTCTAAGTTTTTGCATAGTTTAGTGTTTGTTGACTGAGGGGATGAGGAATATTTTATGTGAATTAATCTATGGTTGTTAGTTTTGGGATGATATACTGTGTGTGGGTGCCATGATGGGGGGTTGTTTCGTGTGAAACTGTGTATGATGGGGATATTTTTTAACATTATTGTTATGTAAGCTCTGAGCAAGGGTTATTATCACTGCTAATGTGATACTAATTAGTATAATTTTACTTTTGGCAGGGTTAATTAGTTGCATTTTGGGAGCGGTGTTATACTGGTGACATGCCAACCAATCAAACACATGTCTCTGGTAAGAATTTTATGAGGCCATTTATGCCATATGTGCCCAGCATACACATGAAAATAAGTTTATAAAATTACCTCTATAGCGGCTGAATATCACCACTATGGTGGTCATTTTAGAAGCCCTATTCATGAGTTAGACGTCGAAAACAGGCACATAAATGTGCAAATCACAGAGATGTCTCCAAAGCCTTTTTCGAAGCTGGGTATGGAAATGTCCTTGGGGAGAGAATGTCTACATTGTATGGGGACATGGCAGAGCTATGTCCAGGGACGTTCTGTAAAGATACAAGTTGGTGCCTGATTTCAGAACCGACAAGCACGTTTCTACCCAGCAGCGATAATGTTCATGTCTCTACCTGCTCCAGAGTATGAGTAGACATCAGAAAAGGGAGTAGGGAATAGAGCAGAAGGAACTCTGAATTCCCATTACTCTTCTCAACTATAAAAAAACAGGCCACTTACTTTATGGTTGGCACGTCAATGCATGTCTTTGCTTGCAAAATAGAAGGAGGAGACATGCTTTCGCCATGGTATTGACATCCCTGTCCTGAAATATTGTCGCAGGGACATCTATAGGTTCATTTCCACAGATGCCCATTTTGGGCATGTACACATTTCTGAAATCACCCCAGAATTTGCACATTGCTGGCATTTGTTCAGGTTTTTTTCTTTACAGAATATTTCTTTACGGAAAGAGTGGTAGATGCGTGGAATAGTCTCCCAGTGGAGGTGGTGGACACAAGGACAGTATCTGATTTCAAAAAAGCATTGGACAAACACAGTGGATATCTAAAGGTAAAAAGGGGACTGTTGTAGTTGATATGGAAGGGCAGACTAGATAGACCATGTGGTCTTTTTCTGCTGTCATATTTCTATGTTTTGGCCTGAACATCCCACATTGCACCTAGATGTCATTTCTAAATGCCCCTTCACATGTATAACTACCTGCTACGAGCACTTTCTACCTATTTTCAGCATTCCCACTTATCTAGATAGTGGTGGTGAATATATGCATTATTTTTAAGCACCGCAGCTGGCTTTAAAAAAGAAGATTCTCAGTGCCTGATCTGAATGCTGATCCATAAGTAAAAAAAAGCTAATGCCAGTCAAAGTCAGGAAGAAAGGAAAGGGTGGAGACAAAATGAATTAAATAAGGAACAAAAGGATAAAAGATGGAACAAAATATGGAAAGGGAGAGAAAAGGAAATTTTTAAGAGCAAACAATAAGCATCATATTCATGCAGTGGTTCTTATGAGATTTAATCTGCCAAGCTTTATTGATTTTATATATCACTCCAATATATACGTCAGATCGATGTTGACAAGCATTATGCGGTTGGCATGAGTATTAACCAAATGGGCTTTTTTTTTAATTTGGGGAAGCTGAATATATAATTCTGGACATTTAATCTTTTGCTTGTATTGTTTGTTTTTTTGCTTGCAATATTTATTTTATTATGTTTTGATATTATTTTCATATGCTTTTGATCGACTTAAAACCGATAGCAATCAGCAGAATAGAAGGGTTTATAAATACATAAATAAAAAGAATTATGTGGCATAAAATGGGGCAGAGTTTATGGTTACCGCACTTTAAGTGGCAAAATTTCTGACTGATTGAGATAAGTGGATATCAATTAAAGGTAACATCAATTAAGCCTGGGGTAATAGTGTGTTAGAATGGAATGTACTTTGCCTTTTGACACCTAACTGACAGAAATATGGGAATAACCATTGCAAAGAACTGAAAAATCTCAGTATATTCAGACCTGGAGAGAGACGAGTGCTCTTTTGTAAGTTCTAACCGCCATCCTTGGAAGCTTTCTGACAGTGGAAGGGACAGTTCAGGAGCTGCATATGTAAAGTGTATAGTACAGTACTTGACTGATTTGAAGTGATTGATGACTTGGAGCTCAACAAGACCCAGATGACTCTGCTACACTGTTAAGTAATAAATCATATGAAATCTGTACTGCTTAGTGCAATTTGCCATTTATAGTATAGTGCCCAGCACATTTGTTTGATGGGACATGCACTCGGACTGTCCCGGGAAACGAGTCAATGGGTGGGAAGGATAAAAGAACTGCTGGAAAATCTGGGATTGATGAGCACAAAGAGAGGGGATGTCTAGGAAAAATGTGTATGGCTTCCTGCTGATTTATAACAATAACTTCAAGACATTAAACTATCTGAGCAAATAAATTAGAAACAGTCATAACTGGAATCTGTGCACACTAATTAATGTGATCATCAAAGTGTGGCATTTGCAGCTCTGAGCTTGAAAACAGTATGTATTTCCATTTTATTAAAAACACAGTCCATATATTTGTCTCTAGAGACATCGCTCCTCACAAAGTGGTCAAATGGCAATGCACCTCAAAGAGAACTTTGCAAGAATACTCCCTCTGGAGAACATTTCCATCCATGCTCCAGGCTCTATGCGTTGTTGATTTATTTTAATTAGCACAGTATACACTACATGCTCTTTGTGGCTGATGTCAACATGCATGAAACTCACTATCCCTTTTCCATTATGCATAGTCTCTCTCCTGATACTAGCAACATCTGGAGTTAGACAAAGAAAGCTAAGCGATCATGCCCATACCATGAGGTCAGCTCTAACTAAGAGGAAAAGGCTAAAAAACTCTTGCCCATACATCAATCACCACTCTACCTCATATGAATGACTTAAAAAAAATGTCACGAAGTCCATTAAGCATGGAGAAAGTAGATGAATGAAGAAACATGAAAATCTACAATAATAGATAGAAAACATGATGTTATAGAGGTTGTTGTACAGAGGTTTTGAAAGGCTGACATAATTGCACAAGTTAAAAACAGCAAGATTTATTGTCTCATCATCACTGCATACTTCACAACGTCCTCACTTGCTGTTATCCATTATTATATTTCTGAAAAGAACATGTATTCATATACAATACATTTATCCTTTCTAAAACCAGAATCCTGGTAGTGGTTTAGCCACAGGGGTGGGTATCCACTTCTCTCAGTTGTTTGTGGGGTTGGTATCCTTTATGCCAGACCTGCATAACCTGGACCCCATTTAGCAGTGATCGTTAGCCATAGGTTTCCCATATCTATGTGGCCTCTGTGTTGGACTAGCAGATCTGCACATGGAGCCATGGCTGTCCCCCCCCCTTGAGGGGGGGTCCACACTCCTCCTTAGCATGGGTTCAGTGCCAGATATATGAGGGGTATGATAGGTGAGGGCTCCAAATTCCCAAACCCCACACCAGCGGCATCGCCACCTGTCTATTACACCCTAGGTTATCAGGCATCCTGGGTGACTCAGGGTGAGAAGATTCATACTCCAGAGCCCGCATGCTGGGCAAAGCTAACACCTTGTCTTCACCAGAATGGGCAACCCCTGCTCATGCACATGCAACATTTATGCCCTAACACCTGCCCCCTTGTAATTTAGCCCATATCTCTGAGCTGTGCAACAGGGTACACATATTTCCCAGTCAGTCTTCTCTATTATTCACTTGCCTCTTGCACCAGGTGGGGTAGGGAGCCAGTCTTGTAGCGCTAGTAGTAGTAGTAGTATTGTTGTCTGTTCTCTCTGCTGAGGTATGGCGGACTACCTCCACATATATTGACAAGGTGGCACTGCTGTGTTTCTGAGCCATGGCCGACATACGTCCTTGCTTCAGTGGAGAAGAGTGCTCCTATCCTCCACACACCACAAAGAACATAAGAACTGAAGATATGCCATACTGGATCAGACCAAGGTCCATGAAGCTCAGGTCCAATATGGTCAATCCAACATGGCCAATCCAGGTCATAAGTACCTGGCAGGTTCTCAAAAGGTAGACAGATTTCATGTTGCTTATTCTGGAGTAAGCAGTGGATTTCCCTGGTCCTGTTTAATAATGATTTATGGACTTTTTCTCCAGGAATGTGTCCAAACCTCTTTTAAACCCAGCTACACTAAACAGCTTTTACTACATCCTCTGGAAACAAATTCCAGAGCATGATTATATGTTCAGTGAAAACATATTTTCTCCTATTAATCTTACATGGGATATATTGTAGCTTCATTGTTTGTCCCCTAGACTTTGTATTTTTTGAAGGTAAACAATCAATCTATGTCTAAAGGTTCCACTCCATTCATTATTTTATAAACCTCTATCATATCTCCCCTAAGCTGTCTTTTTTCCAAGTTGAGGAGCCCTGACCTTTTAAACCTCTCCTCATAGGACTATCCTTCCATTCTCTTTACCATTTTGGTAGCTCTTCTCTGTACCTTTCTAATTCTGCTATAGCCTTTTTAAGATATGGCAACCATAACTGCACACAATATTCAAGGTAGCAAAATAGAGAAAAGGAGTGGGGCCACCAAGCCCACATGCACCACTAAGGCTGTCAGTCCTGGCCCCTCTGATGAACACTTTTCATTTCTGAGGAGCTGGGTGGTGTGCATAAGCTCAATGGCCCCACACCTTCTCTCATGGGGCTTTCGAGCTTGCGTATGCCACCTGACCCCTCATAAATGGGAAGTGTTCATCAGAGGGGGGCGGGACTGACAGAACCTCAGCAGAGCATGCGGTCTTGATGGCCCTGTTCCTTCTCTCTTTTTTGCCGCTGCTGCGTGTCCAGAGAAGCAGAAGCTGCATGACAGGCAGCAGAGAGAGGAGAAGAATATACCCGATTGGTGCAGGGGCAGGCAAAAGGAGATGCTGGATTGAGTTAAAGGAAAAAAAAACAGAAAGCACTCTTGCTCAGAGGAGAAAGGGGGGATGTTGGACACTGGGACATGGTGAGAAGGGATCAGTATAGGAGGAAAAAAGAGGTATGTGGGTAAAGGACTGGGGAGAGGATAGAAACTCAAAGGACAATGGTGGATAGGGGAGTGGATGGAGACCCAAAGGACAGATAAAGACACAGAGGGATAACGGGAGGGAGGGGGTTGAGTGACAGTGGAAATTCTGGACTTGGGGGGGGGATAGGAAGGCAGAAGATGCTGGACCAGGGGTGAGGGTGTAACAAAAACAGAAGGAGATAATGAAGCAGAAGCTGCATGACAGGCAGCAAAGAGAGGAGAAGAATATACCTGATTGGTGCAGGGACAGGCATCACTGCCAGGGAGGGGCTCTTGAATAGTGGATGTCCTGCAGACACCTGGTTGAACCTGGGCTCCACAGCTTCTCTTACAAACAGATAAGCTTATAGCTTTGTATCTTTTAATAAGCTTGCAGCTTGGCATCTCTTACCTATTTTCTTACCTACCCTGTTGGTTGTGTAGCTGATATATAATATTTAACTGCTGTTGGATTTACCTACTATCCTGGTGGTTGTGTAGCTAAGTTAACTGCTGGTTTTATATTCACTTCTGGGAATAATCTTTCTGATTACATTCCTTGTGTAGCCCTCCAATCAGAAATCTAAAGGTGCCCTCGGTTCAGGTAAGGCCTGCTGGCCAAGGACACTTAGGTTCCCGCCCACCCCACCCCTCGCCCCACCCACCCCAGGGCTGTATTGCTTATATAGCGGTCATATACATTGACATCTATCCTCTTAATTTGATCACACATGTCTTGTATTCAGTGCAATAATTGTGGTGCCTTCATTCCGAGACAAATCATCTGGAACCTAAGAGCTTGCCCTATATGCCTCAAGTTGGCAACCATACATAATGAATTGACTCTATTAAGGGAAGAAGTAGCTGCAATGAAACACACCTCTTCTAGGATACAAACCAAACAAAGTCCCCCGCCGCTCCCACAGAGACTCAAACATCCAAGGAACAAATGGATCACAGTGGGCTCTGGTAGACTACGTCCTGCAATGCAGAAACACCCTGTACATCAAGAGAAATCACTGCATAGTGCCTTCTCTGCTTTGGTTAATGAGGATGCCCAAGCCAGGGAAGCTCAAGGGCCCATAAATGAGATAGTCATTGTCCAATCTCCTGATAAAGCACCAAATATGAAGAAAGACTCAAGGAACTGAAAACTACTACTACTTGGTGATTCCATCATCAGAGGCACCAACTTGGAAACACAGTTCAAAGGAAGGAAGTTAGTCAAATGCCTCCCAGGCTCTTCATCTAGCAAGAATGCAAACCAAATTGTTGATGTACTTAGCGCTGAAAGTGAGCACTCAAAAATTTATGTTATCATCCACTTGGGGAGAAATGACCTGGCTAGAAACAGTGCCACTACAGTTCAAAGGGACTTTCAAACTCTGGGGGAGAAACTAAAGCCCATTGTTAACACACTAGCATTCTCAGAAGTTCTACCTGTTCTTGGTAAGGGGGCAGAAAGGCTACATCGCATAAACAGCTTTAATGCATGGCTCCAAACCTGGTGCAAAGAGGAAGGATTCAGGTTTATAGGTGACTTGGGGAAACAGATGGACCAACAAGAGACTATACTGTGCTGATGGACTACATCTCTCTGTCCCAGGGAAAAGAATCCTAAGTGAAAAATTCAGGCAGTATGTGGATATGCATTTAAACTAGAAAAAGGGGGTGACGAATGGGGAAGGTCAAGTTCTGGACGTCACTCCCTGAAAAAGCAGAACAACATCAGAAACAGCCACACTTTTAAACCGCACATTAAAAACAAATGGGAAAAAGTGGACAGAACAAAATCAATGCAAAACACAACGCAAGCCAGTTAAATGCTGGAAAGCAATGAGCACAAATGCTTGAAGCTTATCCAATAAAGTTCCAGACCTGGAAGCCCTAATGGTGGAAATGGACTTGGACATTGTGGCCATTACAGAAACATGGTTTAATGAATCGCATGATTGGGATATGGCCATAGCTAGCTATAATCTATTCAGAAGAGACAGAGAAAATGGAAGAGGAGGAGGAGTAGCCTTGTATGTCAAAAGCAATATTAAAGTTACTGAAATGCAGGGGGCATGGGGAAAAGAAGAAGCGCTCTGGATTGTGTTGGAAAGAGGAGATGGCACTGTCATCTATACTGCTGTAGTCTCAAATTGAAGAGTTAGATAACAAATTGATTATAGACATTGTCAAAATAGCCACAAAGGGGGAAGCGATCATATTGGGTGACTTTAATCTACCCGATGTGGATTGGATTACTCCTTCGGCAAATCTGGAAAGAAGCAAAAAAATTGTGGATGCTCTCCAAGATGCGTTACTTAGACAAATGGTGATGGAACCAACAAGGGAAAGCTCAACGCTGGATTTAGTGCTCACCAACGGTGATAGCGTGTCGAATGTCTGGGTGGGTGCACCTGTGAGCAGCAGCAATCATCACATGGTGTGGTTTGAGATAAAAACCAAGGTGCAGTCCAACTATAGCAAGCTCAAAGTCCTAAACTTCAAAAACACCGACTTCAATAAAATGGCCATGTACCTAAAGGAGTAGTTGACAGGGTGGAAGGAGATAAGGGAAGTGGAATTGCAATGGGCTAAATTAAAGGTGGCAATAAAAGGGGCAACAGATAAATATGTAAGAAAAGTAAATAAAAACAAAAGGAAAAGGAAACCTATTTGTTTTTCCAAAGAAGTGGCTGCTCAAATAAAGGCAAAAAATACAGCTTTCTCAAAATTCAAAAGCTTGCAAACAGAGGAACACAGAAATGAATACAGGATCAAACTCAAAGAGACAAAAAGAGAAATAAGGATAGAAAAATCAAAGGCAGAGGAAAAGATGGCTAAAGATGTTAAGCGTAGTTACTCACCTGTAACAGGTGTTCTCCAGGAGCAGCAGGAATCAGTCCTCACATATGGGTGACGTCGGCGCCGACGGAGCCCTCGCGGAGCAATTTTCCCCAGTTTTCAAAGAAAGCCTTTGGGAATTGCAGCGCGCATGCGCGGTCCTCTTCCCACCCAAGGGTGCCATCTTGCTCAGTCAGATGACATAGCTAAAAGACAGCAAAAAATTAGCAAAAAAGAAAGCATAGAACTGCAACTCCAAGGGGAGGAGGGAGGGTTGTGAGGACTGATTCCTGCTGCTCCTGGAGAACACCTGTTACAGGTGAGTAACTACGCTTTCTCCAGGTCCAAGCAGGAAGTCAGTCCTCACATATGGGACTCCCAATCTTAAGGCTACCGGAGACCCTAAGCACAAAAAGGAGCTCCCTCAAGCTCAGTAGCCCAGAAGGAAGGAATCTTCTCTGAATACGTCTCCAACCGGTAGCCCAATATCCGGGATGGAGGGTAGGAGTTGCCTATACCTCGAAGAGGTTACGGAGGACTGCCTGTCCGAAAGCACTGTCCCTGCGGGACTCCCTCTCCAGGCAGTAATGGGCCGCAAAATTCTGGCTTGAAGACCAAGTAGCGGCCCGGCAGATGTCTGCCAATGGAACAGAGCGGAGGTAAGCCACTGACGTAGCCTTCGCCCGAACACGATGGGCCGTGACTCGACTTTCCAACGAGAGGCCGGCTGCCTCATAAGCCCAAGCGATACAGTCAGCAATCCAGATGGACAGAGTACGCTTGGAGACAGGGAGCCCCAACTTATTGGGGTCATAAGAGACGAAGAGCTGAACAGCCCTTCTGTGCTCCCGCGTACGGTCAAGGTAGAAGGTTAACGCCCTTCTACAGTCCAGGGAGTGTGGCCTGGGAAAGTAGGTCGGAAGCACCACCTCCTGGTTGATGTGAAAAGGGGAAACCACTTTGGGAAGAAACTTAGGGTGAGTCCGTAGGACTACCCGGTTCTTGTAGAACCTAGTGTACGGAGGATCAGACACCAGGGCCTGCAGCTCACTAACGCGTCTAGCAGAAGTGAGGGTCACCAAGAACAAGGTTTTCCAAGAAAGAAAACGAAGAGGACAGGTAGCCATAGGTTCAAAAGGCGGACAGGTAATCCGCTGTAAAACCACATTGAGATCCCAGTCCGGGGCTGGTGGGCGCAAAGGAGGTTTAAGGAGAAGGAGGCCTCTGAGAAAACGAGCCACCAGAGAGTGGCTAGAAAGAGGTCTGCCATCCACCGGCATGTGATGGGCAGAAAGAGCACTGAGGTGGACCTTGACCGAGTTGGACTTAAGTCCAAGATTGGAGAGGGAAAGCAAGTACTGCAAGACCACTGATGCTGAACAGGAGAAGGGATCTTGAGACTGCTGAGCACACCAGGCGGAGAACCGACGCCACTTAAGAGCGTAGGACTTCTGGGTGGAGGGCCGCCTGGAGGCCAAGACGACCTCCTCCACATCTGGAGGCAGGCAGAGGGGAGCAAGGACTACCCTTTCAGCAGCCAGGCCATCAGATGAAGGGAGCGGAGGTTGGGGTGCAGGAGAGTCCCCTGATCCTGTGACAGGAGGTCGGGCTGAAACCCCAGAGGAAGAGGGGTGTCCACCGCCAGCTGCATTAGAAGCGGGAACCAAGGTTGTCTCGGCCACCGGGGAGCCACTAGGATCATTGAGGCTTTGTCTCTGAGAACCTTGAAGAGTGTCCGAGACACCAGCGGCATGGGAGGAAAGGCATATAAGAGGCCTGTGGACCATGGAATCAGAAAAGCATCCGCCGCTACTCGGAGAGGATGCAGTTGTCGAGAGCAGAATCTGGGAAGTTGCCGGTTCAGAGGACTGGCAAACAGATCCATGGTGGGGAGGCCCCACTTGAGAAAGATCCGTTGAACCACCATCGGATCCAATCTCCACTCGTGTGGCTGGAGGATCCTGCTTAGCTTGTCGGCCAGGTAATTTTCTTGACCTGGGAGATAGACAGCTTTGAGGATGATGCCGTGGTGGACGGCCCAAGAGCATAGTTTCTGTGCCTCCTGACAGAGAAGGAAGGAGCCTGTTCCACCTTGTTTGTTCACGTAGAACATTGCAACCTGATTGTCTGTCTGTACCAGCACCGACTGGTGAGAAATCAGGTGAGGGAATGCTTTGAGCGCTAGGCGGATGGCTCTGAGCTCCAGGAAGTTTATCTGCTGAGCAGACTCCCAAGGAGTCCAGAGACCTTGAGTACATGTCCCTTGGCAGTGTGCTCCCCAACCCAGGAGAGAAGCATCGGTCGTCAGGACCTGAGAATGCGGAGGGGGCTGAAAAGTCACTCCTAGTACTAGGTTTGGCAGATGAAGCCACCATTGTAGAGAGGAGACCAGCTGGTCGGATATCGGTACAGAGTCCGCTAGGCTCCCAGTGGCCTGATGCCATTGTGTGCGAAGGCACCATTGAGCAGGTCGCATGTTCAGGCGGGCATTGGGGGTCACATGGACCGTGGAAGCCATATGGCCGAGCAGTCTCAGAAATTGCCTGGCCGAGACCAGGGCATTGCTGTGAAAGTGGCTGGCGAGATCCATGGGTCGCTTGGCCCTGTCCAGAGGGAGGAAGGCCCGCGCCTGAAGAGTGTCCAACCTGGCGCCGATGAATTCGAGATTTTGAGAGGGGAGCAAAGTGGACTTTGCGAAGTTTATGACAAATCCCAAGTGCTGGAGTAGAGTCATAGTGCGATGAGTGGCCTGAGTGGCCTCTTGGGAAGACTGGGCTCTGATGAGCCAGTCGTCCAGGTATGGAAACACAAAAAGGCCTTGAAGTCTTAGATAGGCCGCCACCACTGCCAGGCATTTGGTGAACACCCTGGGGGCGGAGGATAGGCCAAAGGGCAGTACTCTGTACTGGTAATGATTTCCTCCCACAACAAACCTGAGATATTGTCTGTGGTCTGGATGAATAAGGATATGAGTATACGCATCCTTTAGATCCAAGGAGCATAGCCAGTCGCCCTGCTGGAGGTAGGGCAGCAGGATTCCAAGGGTAAGCATCTTGAACTTTTCCTTTGCAAGGAACTTGTTGAGGTTTCGCAAGTCCAGGATGGGTCTGAGGCCTCCTGTTCTTTTTGGTATCAGAAAGTACCTGGAGTAAAACCCTTGACCCTTCAGGTGGTGGGGCACCGGTTCCACAGCCTGTTCCTGAAGGAGACTTGCTAACTCCTGAAGGAGTAAGTCCTTGTGCAGAGGGAGTCTCGGAGGCTCCCCTTGATAGTAGGAGGGAGGTACCTGATGAAAGTGAAGAAGATAGCCCTCCCGAACTATGTGAAGTACCCAGGTATCTGTGGTGATGTTGGACCACCTTTGGGCAAAGTGGACCAGCCGGCCTCCTGTGCTGAGAGAAACCAGCTGAGGGGGAGAGGCTATGCTGATGAAGTCAAAAACCCCCACCCTGCTGAGCAGGGGCAGGTGGTGCAGGCTTGAGGGCTTGCTGCCTATGGGACCCATTACCCCGTCCCTTGGCCTGCTTTCCCTGTGGGGGGAGTTGCTGAGGCCTGATACTGAGGGTAGTATTTATAGGCAGCCGCCTTCCTCGGGTAAAAGGGCTTTTTCCCCGAGCCCTTCTTCTTCTGAGAAGGGGCAGAGGTCTTCCTTGAGAGACGAGTCCTGGTGAGAGTCTCAGTCTTGATCTGTGCAGCCTTCTCATCCATGGGCTTGCCAAAGAGGTTTTCACCTCGGCAGGGGACATCGACCAACTTGTCCTGCACCCATGGCTCGAGGTCGGACGTCTGAAGCCAAGCCTGGCGGGGTCCACCGATGCCGGCTGCGGCTACTCGAGCCGATGCCTCAAAACCATCGTAGGCTGCTCGAGAGATAAACTTCAAGCACTCTCGAATACCAGTTGACAAGGTTTGG
The DNA here is from genome assembly GCA_033557465.1 of Ichthyophis bannanicus. NCBI lineage: Eukaryota > Metazoa > Chordata > Amphibia > Gymnophiona > Ichthyophiidae > Ichthyophis > Ichthyophis bannanicus. The sequence goes on along the minus strand of CM066033.1, from coordinate 1,018,857,886 downwards.
AACCTCTGCAAAGGTTCGTCGGAGAGACCAGCAGAGAACCCGGCTATTTCTTTAGCCAGGTCCCGGAGATACATGCCCATGTAGAGCTGGTAGGTCTGGACTCGACAAGCAAGCATAGAGCCCTGGAAACACTTCCTACCGAGGGCATCCAGGCTTCGGTCCTCCCTACCGGGGGGCACCGAGGAGTGCATTTTTTGACTCTTAAGTCTATGCATGGCCGATTCCACCACCATGGAATGGTGCGGTAGTTGTGCCTTTTGGAAGCCGGGGCTCTTGCGGACTCGATAAATGGAATCGACCCGCTTGCTTAATACCGGCGACGACGCCGAGCTCTCCCACATGGGGAAGAGAAGTTGTTCCAGCATCGGAGGAACCGGTACAATAAAGGCCTCCTTCGGGGGAGAGTCATATTGGAGGGCATCGAGTTCTTCGACTCGAGGCTCCTCCTCGGGATCCGCGGGGAAGGCCAAGGCCTTGGCCATATCCCGCACGAAGTCCGAGAACCGGGTATCCTCTGGGGGGGACCGTCTCCAAGGTTCGGACTCGGGGGAGTCTGATGGGACACACCGAGTCCGAAAGGAACCAGGTGACTCTTCGTCCTCGGATTCCCAGGCCGACTCCTCGGAGGAGGAGTCGAGCGGCTCCGGTCGGGCGGGCATCGATGCCATCCGCCCCGACGCCGAGGGAGTCGGCGTCGACGACCTCGGTTCCGAACGGGAGGCCGAAGGAGACCGCGACCGAGGATCGACTCGAGCCCTCATGGACTCGAGGATCGGCTCGGTCTCTGGGGTCGACTTGGAGGTCGACGTCCCGGAGGTCAGGGCAGAAGCACCGGCGAAGCCAGCGATCAATGCCCGCTGCTGGTCCATGAAGGCAGTCAGACTGCTCTCCAAGGCCGTCAACCTGAGTCCGAGCTCAGGAGACCCAGCAGCCCCCGACTCGGGCCCCGATGGCGTCGGGCCCAACGTCGGCTCCTTCAGAGGTGAGTCTACGAGGACAACAGTACTCACGTGAGCGGGCAAGTCCATCTCGAGACGAGGATGTTTTGAAGGTCTCTCCACCTCCGAGGACCCGGGACGGGAATCGGGGCTATGCGACCTGGCCCTCGAGGAACTAGGAGCGTCCACCGATCCCGCCCTCGCGGGTTTCTTCTTCCGATGATGTTCCCGGGTAGGAGACCCCCTTTCAGAGGAACTTCGACGATGCTCAGGACCAGAGTCCCGAGACGTCGAAGCCTCTGACGAGGTCCGAGCCCGGCCGGAGTCAGAGAAGATCCGTTCCCGCTGATGCTGCCGACTCCTCAACGCTTTTGAGGACATTTTGCCACATGGACCACAGATCATCGGGTCATGATCGGGTCCGAGGCAGCAGAGGCAGAAGTCATGTGTGTCTGTAAGAGACATGAGTTTCTTACAGAGGTCACACTTTTTAAACCCGCTGGCAGCCATTGGGGGAAAAAGGGCCCCTGCGAGGTCGAAAGACCGGGCTGCCAGTGAAAAAGTAAAAAGGCGCGAAATCTGTCATGAAGGACAAAAAACCGAAAAATAAAGAACGGACTCGCAACCGGCGTCGCGAGTCCGGGCGGGAAAAGAACTGGCGTCGAAACCGAGAGAAAAAAAGAGAAATAAATCAACTTTTCTGCGGGGATTCACAAACAACGTCTGTAGGGCTCCGAGGAAAAAAGAAGATTGAGCAAGATGGCACCCTTGGGCGGGAAGAGGACCGCGCATGCGCGCTGCAATTCCCAAAGGCTTTCTTTGAAAGGTGGGGAAAATTGCTCCGCGAGGGCTCCGTCGGCGCCGACGTCACCCATATGTGAGGACTGACTTCCTGCTTGGTCCTGGAGAAAGTGTGGCGACAAAGCTTTCTTCAGGTATATTCGGGAAAGGAAGAAGATCAGAGGTGGAATCGCAGGACTCAGAAGTGCTGGGAACAGACTCGTGGAAAGGGACATTGAAGAAGCGGAATTGCTAAACAAATACTTCTGCTCTGTTTTTACTAAAGAAAATCCTGGAGAAGGACCAACTGTGACTCCCAAATATAAAAATGGGAATGAAGTAGATACCACACCATTCACAGAAGATGACGTGTTAGAACAACTTGCGAAACTGAAAGTGGACAAGGCCATGGGACCAAATGGGATACATCCCAGGATACTGAAAAAGCTCAGAGAGGTTCTTGCAGGGCCGTTAAAGGATGTTTTCAACAGTTCCTTGGAAACAGAAGTTCCTCAGGACTTGAGAATGGCTGATGTCGTACCTCTACACAAAAGTGGTGACAGGGAAGAAATGTCAAACTACAGGCCCGCGAGCCTTACCTCGGTGGCGGGAAAAGTAATGGAGGCGCTTCTGAAGGAGCGAATAGTGAACTTTCTCAAAACCAACAGGTTGCAAGATCCGAGGCAACATGGTTTTACCAAAGGATGATCTTGCCAAAGAAATCTGATTGAGTTCTTTGGCTGGGTGACCAGAGAACTAGATCAGGGGCATGTGATGGATGTCATCTACCTGGATTTCAGCAAAGCCTTTGATACTGTCCCTCTTAGGAGGTTTATCAATAAACTCAGTAGTTTGGTGATGGGTCCCAAGGTGGTAAACCGGATCAGAAATTGGTTGACTGATAGACGACAGAAGGTGATGGTAAATGGAGCTCACTCGGAGGAAAGGAAGGTGATTAGCGGGGTGCCCCAGGGTTCGGTCCTGGGCCCACCACTGTTCAATGTATTTGTGAGTGATATTGCTGAAAGACTGAATGGAAAGGTCTGTCTTTTTGCAGATGACACGAAAATTTGCAAGAGTGGACTCCCCCGAGGGAGTGCTTAACATGAGAAAAGATCTACAAAAGCTGGAAGAATGGTCTAATGCTTGGCAATTAAGATTTAATGCAAAGAAGTGCAGAGTCATGAACTTGGGTAGCAGAAACCCAAGGAAAATGTACGCGATAGGGGGTGAGAGGTTGGTGTGCACGGATCAGAAGAAAGACCTTGGTGTGATTATTTCTGTAGATCTCAAGGTCGCAAAACATTGCGACAAAGCGGTGGCAAAAGGCAGGAGGATGTTGGGCTGCATTCAAAGAGGAATTACCAGCAGAAAGGAAGAGGTTCTAATGCCACTGTATAAGTCATTGGTGAGGCCTCACTTGGAATACTGTGTTCAGTTTTGGAGACCGTATCTTGCAAAGGATGTAAAAAGAATGGAAACTGTTCACAGGAAGGCGACGAAAATGATTTGGAGCCTGCGTCAGAACCCTTATGAGAAGAGACTTGAAGACCTAAATATGTACACTTTGGAGGAGAGGAGGGATAGGGGAGATATGATTCAGACCTTTAAATACTTAAAGAGAAATAATGAACAAACAAACCTCTTCCAAAGACGGGGAAGCTGTAAAACTAGAGGGCATAACATGAAGCTGCAAGGTGGTAAATTGAAAGGCAATGTCAGGAAATACTTTTTCACTGAGAGGGTGGTGGATGCTTGGAATGCCCTCCCGATGGAGGTGGTGGGGTCAAATACAGTGACAGAATTCAAAATGGCATGGGACAGACACAATGGATCCATTTATAGCAACAGAATAAAATCAAAATAAACTGAACCATCTAACTTCTCAACAAATAGGGGTGTCCTGCATGGAGCGGTGGGTTCACCCCTAAACAAAGACATGGGGAGGGCTTTCCTGCACAGAGTGGCACCTACTCCTGCCATCTTACTGGTCTTTATCTGCCGTCATTTACTATGTTACTAAGATAAGCAGGGGATAGGGACAGAAAATGGGGATGTTGGACATCAGGGGAATAGAGAGATGCAGGGCATGGGGGGAGGAGTATGAAGAGAGGGGGATGATGCTGGACGTTGGGAGGATAGGGACACAAAGAGTTGATGCTGATGACTGGGTGAGAAGGGTGATAGGAAATCCTGACATGGGGTGCGAAAGACAGAATCTTGCCAGAACATGGTAAACCGCTGTTTCTAATTTCTAATTCTCTGCTGTGAGCCAGTGGGGGAAAGGGGTGGGAGAACGGCTCGAGTTGATGTCTAGTGGGGATTGGGATTGATGTGGCTACACTTGCTTTTGGCCACCAGAGATTTGAAGACTAGTGGCTTGAGGATCACTCAAGGTAGGGCCTGACGAGTGTGAACACTTGTCTCCACAAACCCCTATGCAGCATTCTGACCTTTTGAGATTTCAGTCTAATTTTTGTCTCCATATTTCTACTTTCACTTTGTGGTCATTTACTTTTATTTGGTGAAGGTCTATCTGTGTTCTGTATGTGTGGCCAAGGCTGGGTATTCCATAGCATGGAATTTAAACTTAAGACTGTGTAGAAATCTGGCTTGTTCGGTTTTCCTGATAGTTACACTGATGTTCTAGGGCCCACTGCAGTATTTACGGTGCTGCCTTTTCCTAAGTAGGGTCCTTGTTGTGTGAGTTTTGGAAATTATGCTGGCATTGTAGTTTTTCTCTTGGTCCTGAATGACTTTCTTGTGTTAATTCACAGTAAATACTAAACATTAAATTGATCAATAGGAGTAGCTTCCAAAACAATCATACAATAATAAACAAAGCCACCCATTGGAGGAATATGCAACATTCAATAAACTAATTCAAGAAAAAGTAATCTTTCTGTCGGACCCCTTTTGTAGACTCTAGACATAGATATTCCAGTCTAGCAAGCTACGAGTTCCTTTTTATTCTGAAAAGCATAAAAAATATGGGTCCGATGTCTGTAAAGACATTTACATGGTTTGTAAACTATGTAAATGTCTCTAACCAGGATATTCAACAGGACTAGCACAGTTAGTGCCAATGAATATCCCCGATCTTCTCCCTTACACGTCCCAATGCTAACCGCTTAGCATCGGGGTGTGTTGTGGATGTTACGAGGAGGAGTGGAGGCAGCGACTGTCAATACTGGGCAGCGGCAAGATTGTATGCTGCCTGGTTAGTGACCTGCGGCTAAAAGATAGGTGAGGCAAAAGCTCGCCTTTTAGCAGCAGTAGCTACCGGATAGCATGCAACATTGTACTGCCCGGTTATCTAGTGCATCAGGGAGGCTGTGCGGCAAACTCGGATATTCAATGCCAGGGTTGCATATGACCCCGGCATTGAATATTCCGGGTTAGGGGTCGGCACATGCGGCGCATAGCTGGCATTACTCAATATCAGGCTCTATATGTCCATTATTCACAATTCTTTCATTCAGTATAGTTCAATAGGAGATCAAAAAAAATAGTAATTTCAAAATATACCACTGTATTCTGGATTACATCACTACTCGTGCTTTATTTATTTTATTTTATCTATTTATTTTGCATTTTTATACCGCAGTTTCCTAAAGTTCAATTGCGGTTTACAAGTAACAACAATGAATTGTACAAAGGATACAAATTCAGTTTACATAGACCGATATTAACTATGTACAGTTGTAAACAATAAAACATAATGTTTTAACTATATACAAAGTAAGATTTGTCTTGTGTTATTAATGTGATCTAGCTGAATGTGAGTCTAGCTAACTTGGAGGGCGAGTTTGTGTGAGGTAAATGTTTTACGTAATAGAGCCAAAGTGCTGTATGTAAAGGTAGGTTTTAAGATTTTTTCGGAAGGTGGATAGGTCTTTTGTGGCTCTCAGACTATCTGGAAGTTTGCTCCACAGGGTGGGGGCGCAGTTGGTGAATGTTCTGTTATTTGTAATTTTTTTAGACTTTCTGAAGTCAGGCGCAGTTGTGAGTTTGTTTTTATTACAGTCTCGTTGAGTATGAGAGGACTTTTCACAAGTGATCAGGGAGGATAGATGTGATGGGGAAATGTCATTGATGAGTTTGAAAGTGGTTAGGATTATTTTGTATTGGGTACGGTAATGTATAGGGAGCCAGTGTAAGTCCGCTAGTATTGGTATTATGTGATCCGTTGGGTTGACATTTGCTGTTATTCTGGCAGCTATGTGTTGTGCGGTTTGTAGAGGTCGTATTGTTTGCTTAGGCAGGCCTGGAGCATGGCGTTGGCATAGTCAAAGTGAGGGGTGACAATTGCTTTAAGTACTGATTTAAAGTCGTTCAGGTGAAGGAGTGGGTGGAGCTGCTTTAGTAGTCTTTGTCAACAAACCATTCCAAACTATGTTGCTTGATTTCCAATAATGTTACTTGCTTTCAAATTGACATAGTACTATGTTTCAGATGGCATCAAAATTACTGAACATGTAGATAGTCATGTCTTAATGGGAGACAGTCAACATGACTTTAGCCAAAGAAGATCTTGTCTTACTAATCTGTTATGTTTTTTTGAAGGTGTGAATAAACAGGTAGACAAAGGTGAGTTGGCTGATATAGTGTATCTGGATTTTCAGAAAGCCTTTGCCAAGGTGCCGCATGAGAGACTCTTGGCAAAATTAAAAAGTCATGGGATAGGTGGCAGTGTAATATTATGGATCAGGAACTAGTTAAAAGATAGAAAGCAGAGGGTAGGGACAAATGGCCAATTTTCCCAATGGAGAAAGGTGAATAATGGAGTACTGCAGGGATCTGTGCTGGGTCTGCTGCTTTTAATTATATTCATAAATGACCTGGAAATGGGAATAATGAATGAGGTAATCAAATTTGCAGATGACACAAAATTATTCAAAGTTGTTAAAACCCATGAGGATTGTGAAATATTGCAAGAGGGCCTTGATAAATTGGAAGACTGGGCATCCAAATGGCAGATGAAATTTAATGTGGACAAGTGAAAAGTTATGCACCTAGAAAAGAACAACCCAAACTATGGTTACACGATGCAAGGTTCCACATTAGGAACCACCACCCAGGAAAAAGATTTATTTGTCATCGTGGATAACATGTTGAAACCCTCTGCCCAGTGTGCAGAGGCAGCCAAGAAAGCAAATAGAATGCTAGGAATTATAAGGAAAGGAATTGAAAATAAAACAACGGATATTATAATGCCTCTGTATCATTCCATGGTACAACTGCACCTTGAATATTGTGTACAATTCTGGTCGCCGTACCCTAAAAAGGAAATAGCATTATTAGAAAAGGTGCGGAGAAGAACCACCAAAATAGTAAAGGGGATGGATGGAAGGATATACCTATGAAGAGAGGCTAAAAAGATTAGGGCTCTTCAACCTGGAAAAGAGACGGCCGAGGGAAGATAATTTAGAGATCTATAAATTAAAGAATGGAGTGGAACAGGTAAACGTAGATTGATTGTTTACGCCATCAAAATATAGAAAAACTAGGGGACATGCAATGATGCTACAGTGTAACCTATTTAAGATTAATAAGAGAAAATATTTTTTCATTCAACGTGTAATCAAACTCTGGAATTCGTTACAGGAGGATGCAGTAAAAGCTGTTAGCGTAACCTGGTTTAAAAAAGGTTTGGACAAGATCCTGGAGGAAAGGTCCATAAACTATTATTAAAGAGGACCCAGGAAATCCACTGCTTACCCCAAAACAAGCACTGTGGAACCTGTATCTTTTGGGGAAACTGCTAGGTACTTGTGACTTAGATTGGCCACTGTTGGAAACAGGATATTGGGCTTGATGGACCTTGGTCTGACCCAGTATGGCATCTCTTATGTTCTAAGCATCTTGAATGTCAGTTTTTTAACTTCTAAAAATTTATTCTACCTTATCTCTCACCGCAATGCCTGTTTTTCTTAAATAGTCTCTTATGGGCATAGGGCAGATATTGTTCAATTAAACTAAATGATAATTTAATAATTTACAAAAATACAAATGTTCTGCATGGAAATAAATTGGCAAAATGATGATTATTCAGGATAATAAGTGAGATGCTTTATCCCTAAGGCAGACTATCTGGAGGCTTAAGCTTGTGTCATCAATCTACTGTTCTCTGCACTGAAAGAGAAGTTAAGTCAGCTAAAGGAAGAACTGAATAAAATTATAAAAGCCTTCCTACTATACAGCATGTGAAAGTCTCTCCCTTCTCCCAGAAAGGATGACAAAATAAAAAAAAAGAATAGATGGGTTACAGTGAACTAGCAGTATAAGGTCTGTGACACTCCTCATGCCCAGTGAATGCCCATACAAAGAAGCTTGTTTACTAAAGTGTGTTAAGCAATTCGTATAGAATGTGCTTAAAACAGCCAGTGCATAAAAATCTCATGCTAACTACTTGTCATGGTATGAGGTGAGAATGAGGCAGGTTATGGGCAAAGATGGGCATGGACCATAGTCATCGTGTTGTACATGCTGTACACTGTCAAAGGTGTCAATATCTTGGATGTACTTAATACCACCTCACCATTGCCTTCCTATCAGGAACCCCCCCATCCAATAATATTCCACATCCATCAGCATCCCAACCCTCCCACTCAGAGCGTCACCTGCCACACCCCATCCTCCGATCCACTACCCAACACTTACCATGGCATATCCTTGATGGTTTAGTGGTGGGGCGGGAATGATCCCCATATACTCCTAACCCATTGTTGCCCAGTTTCAAAATGGTAGTTCTGATCCCTAGTAATATTCTCTAGACACTATTACTAGTGGCCAAACTGACCCGCAAAGGCACACTGTATGTGCTTATAAATAAATAAATACATATATGTATGTTCTATCCTGAAAATACCTGAGTGAACAGTTTTCACAGTAACAAACCTGAAGAACAGACTTTACTCCAGAATAGTGAAGAAAATTCCATATCCAGTGGTATAAAGAAAAGTCTAGTGTGGGCCCCACCAAAGACAGACTCAGAATGAATTAGCCATGGAAAGAGTTAAAGTTTTAGACACAACAGTCTCAGTCAACAATAAATACCTACAAGCAACTGTATACAGGAAACTAAAAGACAGATGCACGTACCTTCACAACTTCAGTTCCAGTTCTTCATACATTAAAGCTTATTATATATGGCCAAGCTACACCATACTATACTGTATTTGCTCCGACCCAAAGGACAGGAATAAACATCTTAAAGCTCTAACTCAATCTTTCAAACAAAAGAGCCATCACTCCAAAATAATTTCCAAGAAAATTGCATCACCACTCAAAACACTCAGGGAAAACCAGGAAAGGAGACCATGGAGCATGTGCCTTTCATAATAGCAATCAAACCATAAAAATATCTTCAGCCCCTACTACCAGAGGATGAATTGCTGAAAGAAATATTCCTTGCTTCTCCAATTATAATCTTCCAGCAACCTGCTAATCTGAAACAACAATTTATAAGGTATAAGTCCAAAAAAAGAATCACAAATAGAAGAAAAAAAATCACAAAACATAGTAAAGCACAACAATGCAAGTTACAGTATATCAGTTCACAGGAAGCTACAGCTGCTCACATGGGAAAGACATTCAAAATGAAAGGCTGACATTCATGCAGCATGCACGAACAAATACAAAAGGATGATGTATCAGTGAAACGTCTAAAATTAAGGACACATAGGGGTATGTTTACTAAAGTGCGGTAAATGTGATTAACGCATGTTGTACGACATTAATGATCGTAAGTGCAGTATAATGTGCGTAATCACACGCCAACGACCGTTAACGTCATACTACGCGCGTTAACCGTAGTTAACGATCGTAAAGCCCCACGGCGCGTTAAAACAGCACAGAAGGTGGAGAGTGGGCGGAGAGAAGGGGTCAATGGGCGGAGAGTGGGCGGGGAGAGGCTCCCCTCACACTAACGCGCTGAATTTCAGAGCTCAATTCCAATGCGAATGAAAACCTGTCGTTAAAGGCATATTAAAGGGAAGAGAAACCATTTCCGTCAGCAATGTACAGCAAAACCGGGGAAACCTACAAAACGTGAGCAGTGTGATACATGTGCACAGAACAAAATATCAAATAAAACGTTAAAATGACCACAAGAAAAATGGTAAAAATTATAATTCAGCTTGGCAACAGTGATAGCAATGGGTAACAATAACAAACACTCCCAGGAAAGCTCCAAAAAAAAAGAAATGATGTTTGGAAGGGTCTATGCTCCGTAGACCCTTTCAAAAATCATTTGTTTATTGGAGCTTTCTTGGGAGTGTTTTTCAATGTTGCCCAATGATATCATTGTTGCCCAGCTTGGTTATGGGTGTTTGCCCCTTTTTTTGAGGTTGTTTGTGAGGTTTCTTTGCACTTTTGTCTCCATACAAGGTAAATGAGCCCACAGTACAATTGTGCAGAGCAGGGTTTCTGACTTGTCAGGCCAGTTTTCCTATCTCCAGACTGCACTGTCTCTGTGGCCACAGTGTGGTGCAACGGACACAGTCAGTGCCTGTAAGACCAGAGGGTCACAGGTTCAAATCCCAGCTGGGGCTCCTGCCAACCCAGTCCCCATAGTTTTACCCACCACTAAACAGTGATAGTAAAGACACTTCTTTATTGCAGAGAACATACGCATGGTTAATACGCCTATATTTTACCACACCAAACACAGACACCATAAACAGGCGAATTACCTAGAGCAGAGTCTCGCAAATGCAGTCCTGGAGGGCCCCACACCATTCAGGTTCCATGCTGCCTCTAATAAAGATGCCTGTGCTGCATATCTATGCACCACCCCCATGGTATGCAGATATAGCTCATGCATATTTATGAGGGACAGCATGAAAACCCGAACAGTGTTTGGAACACCAGGACTGGAGTTGGGAAACTCTGCCATAAAGCAGCAGCCAACAGGACCAGACACACCCACACCCACACCCACAGGCCCCATTGGCCAATGCCTCCTGGAGAGGCAGGACATTGGGCCCTGCCTGTATCTCCCAATACTAGCAGTTGCATACCTTAGCAATGCCACCCTACACCTGGGTATATGGTACACAGCTATCAAACATTTCCTCTGATAACTGGCAGATATCAATTCCTACGTTAAGCACATTTTGCTCATTGAGCTCCACCATAACAATCATTCTGATGTCTGTGGTGTGTGCTGCAGGTCTGGTCTCTGACAGTGCGTACCACCCTGGGGAGTGACCCCCAACAGTATTGCGTACCATATCCATGCCTGTACTGTGCCCAGGACTGATGTGGTGGGTATGGCTGCTGAACACCTCTATAGTAGCACAATGCTGGCATAGGTGTGGGGGTGGTTGTCTGTCTATCCAGTGTGTGGTGGCTGCAAACACCTTCCACAGCCCACACTGCCAGCACTGTTGCCAGTATTGGGCTGCCAATGTGCATAATGAGGAGCAAGGTACCATGGGTATAGGCCGGACAGGGTGGCCTGGCCAGGGTGCATCTGCACAGGGCATAGGGCACTGACTGGGACATTTTAGTGCCCGGCCACCACCTACACAGACAGGGTGACCTCAGTATGTCCTGCTGAGAGATCACTCTCACCCTGACTGTGCAGTGACCACAGCATGGCTAGGCACCCTCATAGTGCAATAGTATTTCTCTCATGTGATAGATCTGGGTTTCTTTTTGGGGCCCAGTCACTGATTTATCTGCTTGCTATGTATGCTGACATCCCAGTTCTGGGTGCATGCATTTCCACTGGGCACATGCACTATTGACTAACTAGCAGACTGTTTGCAGCTGGTATGTATCTTGATGGAGTGGCTTGCAGCGGCTGATGGCTTGCAGCAGGAGAATATCAGATAGTGGTGGGGTGCAGCTTAACATATCCAGGCCTAATGTCTGTCTGCTATGGTTGCTGTTCCCCTCTACTGCCACCTTTGCAGGGAGGTAGAATGTGGATCTATTGTTAGGAGACCCTGTTTGCCACCCTTGGGGAGGGGGGGGGGGTGGTGGTACATGGGCCACCTAGGGGTCCATGGGGGCTACACCTGATTGAAACAGACAGAGATATCCAAGGTGTTTCTGCGGAAGCTACCTATCACACATTAACACTGCTTTGGACCTGCGCCATGGCCTCTTTCAGCCATGGATGGTGCTGGGCGCCTCACCGCACCCTCAGGGTGAGCACAGTACCCGCACAATGTGACGGTGTGTAGCTACTCTGTGCCAGTACAACACACGGTCAGTACCCCCTACCAGGCCGAGGTGCTGTGGGGGTGCACATGGTCACTTCCCCCTATCAGGCCGAGGTGCTGTGGGGGTGCATTCCCCATGGTGTGTATCTGTGGACAACTGATTTGCATGTGCAGTGCATCATGGGTGTGACTGGCACAATCCAACCCTGGGAAAATCCAGCACCTGCTCACAGCCTCTGATAAACCATAGGCCATCACACGTACATCTGTTAGCATAATGCATAGGTGCAAGACACCCTAAAGAGTCTGTAATATAAGGTGCCCACGCTGGTAAAAACACACGTACCCACGCACGATTGTACGCACGCACCAACGCACGTAGCTACGCCCCTACCAACGCACGCAGCCACGCACGCACCAACGTACGTGGCTACGCACACTGAGAGGGTGTGTTTCTGACACCACTACTCAACGTAAAGAAAAACATGCCTCCTCATTCCTTATGTAATGTACAGGGTGATGCCTGGGCCAGCCTTCTGCGTTAGGCACACTGGGGACTCGAACCCATGCTGCCTGTAACAGCGGTCAGTACAGTAGCCATTGTGCTACAGCTCTGTTTCAGTGATTTGTGTCTGTACGCCTTCTTACGATTAACGCGCAGTAACACGCCACGGCGCCCTGTAACGCTCGTTAGTTTTTGGAACGCGCGTTAGTGTTAACGATGTACCGCCCATGTCCTTATTTGGGGTTTCTGTCACTACCGCGGCTCCTAACGCGAATTTCACTAACGCAGTTTAGTAAACATACCCCATACTGATTTTCCTAGACATGCGATAGAATATTATAGAGAAAACCAGAATGACAGCAAAGAAGATGAACAATTTTGAAAAGAAGATCATTCCATTAATGACTTTACAGTCAGGGTACTTAAAGGAAACTTCAGAAGTTCACAAGAATGAAAACCCTTTGAAAGTAACACAGAAGGATTTAATAGAGACATTGACCATTACAAGATATTGGGCTTTCACTGTTTCATCAGCCCCATCAAACACCCCCCACCCCAGTCTTTTTCTGAGCTGTAATGGCATAGAAAGACAGCCTTAGACATAGATCACTCTATAGTATTTAATCTAGTGGTAACTGTACTGTTTCTTTTTACCTTTTTTGATTCTCGAGAGCTACTAAAAGCTAGTCATAGATATATTAAATTAGTCCAATAGGAACATATCCCTTACATCTTGTTTCCTGACCTTTATCATATCCATGAGGACTAACATGGCAAACACACTTCTTGACTGTTTATATCCCAGAAGAGAAATGCATCAAATGCCAAAATAGGCTAGGGGAAGACATTTTTGTTGGATATAGTCAACAAAGAGAATTCCGAATCCATGACGAGACTAACTAAACATTGGCAACAATATCACTTTCGTGGAAAACCTGTATATCAGCTCTATGACTTTTCAAGAACCAAGAGAACACACAGACAAATTGATAAATTAGTTTTTCACATTTTCATCTTTCTAGGTTTCTGGAAGACTCCCAGGATATGATTGTTACAAGAGCCACCCTTCTTTTCTGCTTTATGATACAATAGGAAAATTGCTGGTGTTGAAGTCTTATTTCAAGAACAAAGATGTATTATTTTGTGGCCACACGATTCAGCTTTCCCTGGATGTAGCTCATACCATACAATCACAAAGTAGAGCCTTCCTGCAGTTAAAACCTCATGCATTAGCTATGGGAGGAACCTTCTTTGCATATGTCTCATTAATTATCAGAAAAATAGCTATGTCTTTGTGGAATCTAATCAATTGGAAACATTCTATATGATTGTCAGTATTATTGGAATAGGCTGGAGTAGGGGTGTGGAAATGTTTTGGGGTCAGTAGTTTGGGATACCATATATAGGAAGATAAGAACATAAGAACATAAGATATCCTATACAGGGTCAGGCCAAAGGTCCACCGGGCCCAGTATCCTGTTTCCAACAGTGGCCAATCCAGGTCACAGGTATCTGTCAGTGTTACCAAAAGGTAGACAGATGCCATGCTGCTTATCCCAGGAGTAAGCAGTGAATTTCCTCAGTCCAATTTAATAATGGTTTATGGACTTTTCCTCCAGGAACTTGTCCAAAACTCTTTTAAACCCAGTCACACTAACAGTTTTGACTACATCTTCTGGCAACAAATCCCAGCATTTAATTATGCATTGAATGGAAAAATATTTTCTCCAATTAGTCTTAAATCTGTTACATTGTAATTTTGTTGCTTGCCCCCTAGCCTTTCTACTTTTTGAAGGATGTCTCCTGGATTTTATTTTAATTTATTCATTTGTTTGCTATCAGTGTTTTTTAATTATTTTATTTATTTGTTTGTTAGTAGTATGACTGATCTCTGCTGGTTGATTTATTTATTTTTTATTTTATTAACATTTTTATACTGCGTTTTCCGAATGATCAAGCGTGGTTTACAAATAACAACATTGTGAATTGTAAAAAAACAGGTACAAATTCTGTTACAGAGAACGCTATTTGAACTATATATATAGAGGTTGATACAAATTTAAACTATGTACATGCATGCGCTTAGGATTTCTAAGCAGTAGGGGTTATTTACATCTCTGAGCTGATTGGGGTGTGGTGTTTAGGGCATAGGTGTGGTGGATACGGGTGTATCTTGTTCTGTTAGTGTGCCATAGTAGATGGAGAATAGTCCCACAAGTACTCCTTGTGGTCTTGGGCAAGCCACTTAACCCTCCATAGCCCATGTTCCCTGTAAGTATTAGCTTATGTGTCTCATATCCCCTCGTGTTAAATCTATCCCCCAATTGTGTTGTGACCACTTTGATTGAAGGATAAGGTGGTATACAAAACTGTCTAATAAATAGATGGGTTTTTTAGGTTTTTGCAAAAAGTTTGTAGGTCATTTAATTCCTTGAGGTTGTCCGGTAGGGCGTTCCAGAGGTTTGGGGCTACATGCGAAACTGCTTTGTTGTTTGTATGCTTCCTGGCTTTCCTGAAGTCTGTTGGGATAGCCAGCTTGTTTTTGTTCCAGTTGCGTTGAGTTCTATTGTTGGGTTCCTTAGATATGAGGATGGAGAAGTAAGGAAGGGCAATGTCATTTATTACTTTGAAGGTGGAGATCAAGATTGTGTAGTTAATGCAGCTTTGGATGGGTAGCCAATGGAGGGCATAAAGAGTTGGGGTTATGTGCTCCATTGGTTTGATGTTCATAATTACCCTAGCAGTTATATTTTGGACAGTTTGGATCTGTCTTATTGCTTGTTTTGTGATACCCTGTAGCGTGGTGTTGGCAAATTCAAAATGGGGTTTTATGATATATGTTTGTATATCTATGATGTATGTTTGTATATCTATCCTATCATATATTGTAGTTCTTTTCTTGTTCTTTATGTTTTATTTATTATATTTTGTAAACGGCTCTGTATGCCCCAAAGGGCAGTATATTAAGCTCTAATAACCCATGTAGTCGATAAAACAGGAAAAATCAAAACGTTACTTTCACATTTATGTTTTATTTTCTTATAAAATTGTAATGCCACATTTTATAATTAAATATTTTATTTATTTATTTATTTATTTTATTTATTTATTTATTTATCTATTACTTCTATACCGCCCCTTCCAGAGATCAAGGGCGGTTTACATGGAACAGGTTAACATATTATGTATACTTCGGTATACATTTACATTGAACAGAAATTTTCTAACTTTTTACAAATCACAACAAATGCGATAAACTGTCCAAACTATTTACATAGGTTATTTACAAGAGGTTATATACAATGTGTTACAGAATAATCATAGGTCATGCGTAAGTGTAAGTGGTGGAATTTATTTCCATTTTTCATAAGTCTTTTTTTGTGTCTGTGTGGGAGGACTATGTGGGGTTAGCTAATTGGGGTTTTGGGAGTTTTGAGTTTGTGTGTTTGTGGATGCTGTGGGACCGGACTTGGGGGGTAGGGGATTTGGAAATGTTCGGAGAATAGGTAGGTTTTGAGTTCCTTCCGAAATTGGGAGAGGTCTTTTATGATACGGAGGCCTAGTGGGAGATCATTCCAGAGCATGGGGGCAGTGAACGTGAAGGCTCTGGCACTTGAGGATTTTTTAGTCTTCGTGAATGTTTTTGACATATCGCGTGAGTGGGCTGCGTTTTGTCTGTGAGCTCTTGATTCGGATGGTGTCTGTAGTAGTGTTGATAGGTGTGAGGGGGCGATGTCGTTTAGGAGCTTGAAAGTTGTTAAGAGAATTTTGTATCTGATTCGGCTGTTTATAGGGAGCCAATGTAGTTCTAGGAGTATCGGGGTCACATGGTCTGTTAGACGAGCTTTGGTGATTACTTTTGCGCAAATGTTCTGGGCTCTTTGTAATAGGTAAGTATTTTTTTGTGGTAGGCCAATTAGGAGACTGTTGCAATAATCAAAATGGGGTGTGATGAGTGTATTAACAACCGATCTAAAGTCATGTGTGTCAAGGAGGGGCCTTAGGTGTTGTATGGTTTTGAGTTTATGAAATATGGTTCTTACTATCTGCTTTATGTGTGGTAGCATGGTGAGGGTATGATCTATTATTACACCCAGGTATTTTACCTCTTTTTTAACCGGTATAGATGTATTGTTGATTGAGATTGTTGTTGGAAAAGTGTCCTCGGTCACGGGTGTTCTTGTAACAAACATTGCTTCCGTTTTTTTGAGGTTAATGCTGAGGTAGTTGGTTTTCATCCAAGAGGTAGTCTCAGCCATGCATTCAGATAGGGAGTGGTAAGTGTCGTTTTTGGTGGTTATGGGGATGGCAAGCATGATATCGTCAGCATAAATAAAGTGACTAATCCTGTGTTTTCTAAATATGTTTGTGATAGGTTGCAAGTATAGGTTGAAAAGGAGAGCGGAAAGGGCTGATCCCTGAGGTATTCCTTGTCCCTGGGGGAATGTTTCTGATGCTTCTTGGTCTATTTGAACACGTATTAGTCTATGTGTGATGTAGGACTTGAACCATTTGAGAACAGTCCCACCTATTCCTAAGTTTTCTATGCTGATGTCGGAGACTTCTGGTATGAAATAGCAAGGCTGGGAAGGGATGGATGGAGGGTGGTGGGGAGGAGGGGTAAAAGATGGGAGAAAGATCTCTTTAGACTGCGGAAGTGAAAAAGGGGGAAAAGTGAAATCCAAAGGAAGAGGCGAAGAGGGTTGAGTAGGGCAAAGAAGTTTGTGATGTTAACTGTTTCATGTTGTTTTGATGTGTTAATGTGGCTCGGTGTGAACAGCGCAGCAAAAAGGAAGATGGGAGTGATCAGAGAGGTCCAAAATGGGTCATGGGGGGGGGGGTGCATAATTGCCTCTTGGAATCTTAGGACAGTACATAGCCCCATAAAAAATTGAAGAGAATTTTGATGAGTCTAGCGTGAGTGAAGGCAGACTTCACCCTCCTGCAGTTCCTAAAGAGGAACAAGAGAAATTGAGAAGTTTGGGGTACACCCAGATGTACTGTTCAGCATACAATTCCAAGAAAAGAGGGGTAGTTGTCCTCGTCCATAAAAATGTCCCATTTATCCTGGGAGAGGTGGGGTGGGGATAAACAGGGGAGGGGGATATGGATCACAGGGTAGGTAGATCAGGCAGAGATAGCAGTTTTGAATGTCTACGCCCCCAATGGGCCAAAAGGAAACTTTTAGAGACAGATGTTACAGGAGTTTACTAGGGTGGCTCGGGGAGACTGGATAATAGGGGGGGGGGGGGGATATGAACTGAACTCTGGGGAAGGAGGATAGATCAAATTTTTCTCCTCCATGGGAAGGAAGGAAAGGAATTGCAGTGCTGTTTGAAGGAGTGGGACCTGACAGATATATGGAGGGCAGAAAATGGCAGGCAGCGGGGCTATACGTACTTCTTATCAAAGTCAGGGGCTTACTTCCCATTAGATTACATTCTAGGGTGAAGGGAACAACTGGGAGTGGTGGGAAACTGTCAGCTCCACTCGCTTACGATATCGGACCACAGGATGGTCCAGCTTCCAATTCCCCTCAATATGGCAAAAATAGCTGCGTGGGAGAGGAGGCTTGTAAAATTCACGTGGAGAAAAAAGAAAGCAAGGGTGGGTCTGGGAAGGCTGACTAAGTCAAGGGAGGAAGAAGGGATCGGGTTCTCTTTCTTGAAGTGGTACTACAGAGCAACAGTGCTCAGGGCTTTGAGAGAACACTACCACCAGGGCAAAGAAGCTGTATGGGTGGAAATAGAGAGAGTGATCGTGACTCCGCAATCAGTCTTCGAGTGGGTGGGAGGGGAGGGGAGGAACGTGATGGGGGTGGAAGGGGCTCCGGAGAGGCATCCACTTCTCAAGGTTTTGAAGTTAGTGGGTAGGGGAGAAAAGAGGGGCGGTACCAGCCATGCTCAATGAGTGGACGAAGCTAAATGATATCTATCCCTTCTCAGCGGGGGAGCTCAGCGAGTTACGACAGGACATGATGGTAACGGGAATGACCCGATTCAGAGACTTGTTAGGGAGAGGAGGAATGATGAGCATGCAGGAGGTGGAGGGGTGCATTGGGAGGCAGATGCCTTTTTTCCAGTACTTCCACCTCTGGTATTTTGTCACCCTTCCTAATGTCATGAAAAACCTGAAAAGGTCCAGTGCGCATCTGGAGAAGGTGGTGTACAAAGGGGGGAAAGTAAATGGATTGTTAGCAAAGTTATATAAAACCCAAGTGTAGGAGGAAGAACAGGAAAAAGGGGCTCACGTGGAGGGGTGGGAGCATTGGAGAGGGTAACCACTTGGAGCAGACACATGGATGCAAATTCATAGAGGCATATATAAATATACTCTCGTCACTTCCAGGTGACAGACACAGTTTCAAATAGTATACAGAGCATACAGTACCCCAATGAGTCAATATAAGGCAAAAAGGAAGGAGACCCCTCTGTGTTGGAGGAGCTGTGGGGAAAGGGACACCTTCTTCCATATGTGGTGCGGGTGCCCAGTGATCAAGCTTTATTGGGAACAAGTCAGAAGGGAAAGAGGAAGAACAGTGGAAGAGCAGGTGACTGATAACCCCTTGGAGGTATTATTATATATTCTGTCCTCAAATCTCTCACTTCCCTCCACCCGACCTCGCATCCTCCTTCCCTCCCTGCAGCCCCCAGCCCCCAGCCCCCTGCAGCTGGCATTCTTTTTTGACACTAAAATCCTAGATCTCCGTGCTTCTCTGCCACATTGCCCCCCCCCCAAATCCTCCCCTCTCTTCCCTCCCCCCCTCCTGCCCCACCGCTTTCTCATAGTTGGATGTCATTTCATTCACTCACCATTTCAGAGCTCCTCAAGTTTATTTCCTCTTCTAGCAAGACCACCTATTCCCTTGATCCCATTCACTCTTCGTGGCTTCTTGCACCCTCTATTGCTCTCCCTCCCTCCATCCTCACCATGATTAATTCCAGCCTTTGCACTGGCACTTTCCCTCACCTTTGGAAGCACGCAGTCATACGCCCAATTCTTAAGAAACCTTCACTTGATCCTCTTGTCCCCGCTCACTACTGGCCAGTCTCTCACCTCCCCTTTCTGTCCAAGATACTTGAAAAAGCAGTCTTTAGGGATCTGGCTATGAGTGTGCTGGAAGTGCAGGGAGCCTGACCAATGGCTCTTGGGACTGCTGCCGCATTTTGAACACTGCTGACGATGCCTTACTCTTCCCCAGAACATCGGGCAGGCATTGTGGGGGTAGCCCATACACAGCGAGGACCCTTGGTGGGTCTTTAAAATCGTGCTCCAGTGACTTACTTCCTTGGATCTGGCTGTGAGTGTGCTGGAGGTACAGGGAGCCTGACCAATGGCTCTTGGGACTGCTGCCGTTGTTTGAACACTGCTGACAATGCCTTACTGTTCCCCAGAACATCGGGCAGGCATTGTGGGGGTAGCCTGTACACAGCAAGGACCTTGTCCTCTTTCCTGCCTATAAGTTTTGAATACTTTTCTGCGACCGCGGAGCATGACCACGGGGCATGCTCTGAATGGGCGTGTCTAAAGGGGTGAGACCCGCCCCTTTGGTACCCCTTCGGCGTCTCAGCGGCGTTAGAGTCTTCAGTTTCCCCTCTGGGTTATCTGTATCCTAGTTTTCTTATTTCTATTGTGTTTTCTGTGGGGAAAAGGAAGGCAAAAACTGGGAGCAGAGTGCTTGGCGCTTCAGCAAGTTTGGTAAAATCGGTTGGCCCTCTTGATAAGCACTTTGCTCCATTACCATTGGCGCAGTCTTCTCCTGAAGGGGACTCCCTGAGTTTGGGAGGGAGATCCCCTCCACCTTGCCTTGTTCCTGTGTTGTCCGCTGCTCAATCTGGGGAGTCCTCTGATCAGGTAAGGTCTGTTGATTCATTAGTGACTCTGCCTAAACCGGTTCCATTGGTAATGCTTGGCAGCTCCTCTGAGCTTCCAACCTTGCTTCCTGATGCAGAGCTTACTTTGAAAGATGTCTTGGGGACTTTAAAATGTATTGATGATAAGATGTCTTCCACATTAAATTATTTAAGTGCCTTCTCTCAGGAAGCTGTTGTTTCTTTACAGCAACTTGATGGGAAAGTTTTGCTTATGGATATGGCCCTTACTAAGCTAGAGTTTGAAGTTCTCCCACTGCATGCAGAAAATGTTGCAGGGATTAAAGATTCCTTGGCTTTACATAATAAGCTTGAAGCTCTTGAGAACTCTATGCGTTCATGTAATTTGCATTTTTTGAATTTTCCTTATACCTCTCTTCTTGCTCCTAAGATTCTTTTAGATACATATTTGAAGGAAGTTTTATCCATACCTGAACCTGTTAAAATTTCTCAACTTTATTATAGTCCCTCAGGCTCAAGAAAAATTAATCTTGTTGAAGGGGAGCTAGATGTGTTGGAGCCTTCCATTTCTAATTTGACCGCCTTTTTAGAGGACTCCCTAGATCTTATTAATTCACGTTCCACTTTGTTGGTGACCTTTAAGTCAATAGAATTTAAACATCGTATCCTTAGGTCATTCTTTAAGTTTAAGTCTGTTAAATTTTGTGGACAGAGTGTGAACGTTTTTCCCGATGTTGCTTGTAGTACCCAACTCAGGCGGAGGCTTTTTCTAGCTTTGAAGCCTCAGATCTTGACCTTGGGTGCTACGTTCTTTCTCCGTTTTCCTTGTAAATGCATCATCAATTATGATGGTGCTTCCTATATTTTTTCTGATAGTGCACACCTGGAAAAATTTATTTCTGAAAGGCAGGGTACAGTAGAGATGGTTAAGGATGAATAATTAGTTATTAGAATGCCTCCTATTTGTGGGCAGTATATGCCTTATTTGTTCTTTGTTTCTTGTTTCATTTTTAATTTTGCAGCCGGATTCCCTTAATGTGGACTTTATCGAGATTATATTGCTTTTGTTTGGATTAATTCCTGTTTTGTATCTTGCGATTGACCTGTATTGTTTGGTTATTGTAAACTGATTAAAATCTATAAATAAATAAAAAAAAAAGAAAGAAAAGGCAGTCTTTAATCAATTCTCTCATTACTTGGAGTCCATTAACTTTCTGCACCCTTGCTAATCAGGTTTCTGCCCCGGCCACAGTGTAGAAACAGTCCTTGCTTATCTCAATGAACTGCACATTGCACATGACCATGGGGATATTTTGGTGGCAGTTTCTTTAGATCTCTCAGCTGCCTTTGATCTTGTGGATCACTCTCTCCTTTCCCGTCTACGTGATGCTGGTCTTCGTGGCACTGTATATCGGTGGTTTCACTCCTATTTCTTTTCCCGGTCATACTCTGTTCTTTCTCACTCCTCTTCGGGTGCTTCTTCTGACCCTATCCCCTTACATTGTAGTGTTCCTCAAGGCTCGATGTTGGCACCTCTTTTGTTTAATATTTTCCTGGTACCACTCGCTCTTCTGATCCAGCAGTTTGGAATACTGGCCTTCTTTTATGCAGAAGATATTGTCCTGCTCCACCATACCTCCCCTCTTCTACCCAATCTCTCCCCTCTCAATTTCTGTCTCCTCTCTGTTTCTGACTGGCTCACCTCCAACTGCCTACACCTGAATCTTTCCAAAACACTTGCTATTTGGTTCCCCATGGTAGTCCCTCCCCCCAGCTAGCCCCATCCTTTGCTGGCTCCTCTATCCCTTTAGTCTCTTATTTTCAACATCTTGGCGTTCTCATTGACTCTGATCTTTCCTTCCATGGGCACATTTCCAATGTCACCAAAACCTCTTTCTTCCTCCTCCGTCAGATTTGAGCTGTTCGTCCCTTTCTCCACAAGCTCTTACTACTCTTGTTCTCTCTCTTGTCATTTCACGTCTGGATTTCTGCAACTTAGTTCTTGCTGGCACTCCTCAATCCCAATTAAGTAAACTTCAACGCATTCAGAACACGGCAGCACACATCATTGCTTACTCCTCCCATTTTGATTACGTTACCCCTCTTCTTCACTTTCATTGGCTCCTGGGTGATCATTGTATTTTTTTTAAGCTTCTCACTCTCGTGCACCAAGTTATCTATCCACGCACCCCTCAATATCTGGCTGATCTTATTCAATCTCACACACCCAGTCACACTCTCCGGTGTCTGCATGTTAACCCCCTTCACCTTCCATCCTCCTCCTGGGCTCACCTACAATCTACCCGCTCCTCTGCTTTTTTTCTTTAATGGATCCACACTTTGGAACTCTTTAGCTTCTTCCCTCAGACTTGAACAAAACTACTGCTCCTTCAAATCACACCTGAAAAGGCACTTATTTTCATCTGCTTTTGACCTCCCCACTCCTTCTATATAATTCTTGCCCTACAATGTATCCTTTCTCCCCTGTCTGGTATGCATGTTTTACTCCTTTCTGTCCTATTAATATTGAAACTTCCTTTCCTTTTCTAGGCCATTGGCCACTCCTGTGACTTTGACATTGTACACCACTTTGCTTTCATAATTGAAAGGCAGTATATCAAGTTCAATAAACATAACATAAACATAAACATAAACATTCCAACACGGGAGCACTCTCCTTCTCCATAACTCTCGACACAGCTCCAGCCACTGCTTGCAGTGCCGGCTGCAAAGCAGCAGTTTGATCTCCTGAAGCCTCCACCAACAAGTTTCTATGCGCAAGGGGTGCTGGCAGCCCCCCACCAATACCTTGAGCTTCAGGAACAGGCCCTCTCAAAGCTTCAGATTCTGCCGCAGACCAGGAAGCACTCCGCTGCAATCCACTCCCAGAAGACCGCTGGACTCGCACAAGCTTCGGTGTTGGTAGCGAACCAGAAGAGGCAGTTGACACACCTGAAATAGCCTCCGGGTTTTCCAACTCCAGCGGACACAACGCCAGGCTTTCTTCTCCTGCAGGCGGTTGCAGGGGGTGAAAGAAAGAATCCAAAGGCCCAACAGGAACCGAAAATAAAGGGGTGGAAGCAAGAACAGGCTGAAAGGGCTTGTAGCATGCCCTAGCCTTCCTCTTTCTCCCCATCACAAGAAAACTCCCGAAGCAGTAACTCAGTCTGTCATCTTGACTCCTCCTTCTCTCCTCTTATGTTTTTATTGATAGATCCATCTTCCGGGTGTCTATTCTGTTGCAGATTTTGGTATCATCCATAAGAAGACAAACCTATCCTGATAGCCCTTCTGCAACATCACTTACAAATATGTTAAAGAGAAATGGCCCAAGGACCAATCCCAGAGGCATACCACTGACAACTCCCCCATCCTCAAAATAAACTCTATTTACCACTCTCATTTGTCACCTCCCACTCAATCAGCTTCTAAGGTCTATATACAGCACAAAGGGCTCTCAGTTTACTTTTAAGTAACCTATGTGGAACCATGTCAAAACCTTTGCTGAAATCAAAGTATTCCCCATCTAGTGCTTTCCCATGATCTAACTCTTTGGTTATTAACCAGTCAAAGAACTATATCAGATTCATCTGACAAAACTTACCTCTGGTAAAACCATGCTACCTCAGATCTTGTAGTCCATTGGATTTCAGAAACTGCAAAAAAAAAAATGCAAAGTGTGCCTTTGAGTCAGTGCACTGTCCTCTATTTTAGCAGCAAATCTATGAAGTTGCTTATCACTGAAATCAGACTAGCCAGCCAGTAGTTCACAGCCTCTTCCTTACTTCCACTTTTGTGAAAAGTAACCACATCCACTCATCTCCAGTCCTCCAGGACCACTCCTAATTCTTAAAAAGCTTTGGAAAAAGTTTGGCAGTAGGGCTACTAGAACTTCCCTAAGTTCCTCCAATACCCTGGATTACTATTTTATAGGAAAGTGATGCATAAGAATGAATGTGATGCTTAGGATTTTTGTTTTTTTTTGCATTGCAGACTATGTACAGACATCTTTTATTTGAAATGAAGACTGTAAAGTAAGCAAAATGTTGTCAACATTGGAGAATTGGATTTCTTGAAAAAAGTTGCAATCATTCAACTAGTTCTGCCAGCACACTATTAAGATAAGTTTTTTAAGACACCGTAGACTTTTGTTGATTTAAGCTGAATTATTGTGGTTACAAATGTTTCAGGAAGATGCCAGTGATTATAAAAACATCTACATTCATGTGTTAAGATGGAAGAAATATAATAACATAAGGACAAGATTGTTAAGTTAATACAGGAGGTTTTTTTTAAACCAATGATTGATCATAATGTCTTTTTGAGCAGACTGTTCTATCAAAGCGTGTTCTCATGTGCAAAGTTAAAATAATGTGGTACTACAACATTAAGAAGTAAAGTACATGAGATTTATTAGGAAAAGGTGTATAGAGTGGAATGCATATTTTTCACAGTTTTTTGGTACATTTATTCCACTGTCATCACCTTATTTCTTTTGTTGATCAGCAGGACAACCAAAAGCAATAGACCTCTCTATTTCTTTTACAAGGTCATCAGCAATAGGCTATTTGGGCAACATTCCAGTCAGAAATATTGCATATTTATTTATTTATTTGAAGTTTTTTTTTATACTGCGCTCTTTAAAATCAGCTTGGTTTACAGTAAAACAAATTTGTACAGTGCAGGCGGCGTCCACAGTGTATTTACAAAGAACAGGGATTGCAACTTGGCTAGCTGGGGAAACTATGTACAGGCTACTCAGTAACACATTACTCAGTTAGGTAACTATATACGTTTGCGACCATCAGGCCAGCTGGCGCGGGCGGCGACATGACTGTGTGATGGCTATTTACAACAAATTGTGTGCTTTATACAAGATTGTGGGCTATCTACAAATTTGTATGCTATACCTGGAAGAGGCCAATCAATGAATATAGGCAGCACGAGGAGATACAGTTCACATATGAAAATCAAACCTGGATATTCACTTAGTTACCATTAAACGAAAAGGCTAGTGGATACAAATGGTCATTTAACATTAAGCATAATGCAGAAGACAAAGTCGAGCAATATAAGGTTAAAGGATACTTACAAAAATGTGGAGAATGAAAGAGGGATGATGCAGGAGTAATCTAAGGAAATATTTCTTTTTAAGAATGGTAATAGAGATAAGAAAAATATTTGAATTTGAGAAAGCATAGGACAATCACAGAGGATCTCTGAGGGAAAAAAAGTTAGATGGAAAGCATTGATATCCATCTAAACTTATATGACTCCTGCACAGGCAGCCTGCGGGGCCTGTGCGATGGTGTCGTCTATGCATGGGTACACAATATGGGCAATGCACGGGTATGCCGGACGGGCAATACACAGGTTCCTGACCCCATACTATCCTGCTTCTCTGGCTGATGTTTTGCTGGTCACATACACGGGTATCACCTGTGCCTTGGGCTCAGTGCCCGGGCTCAGTGCCCTGTGCTTATCTGTATATGCCACGGTGGGCGCCTGCCTCTGTGCTCAGTTTGTGCTGCATTTTCATTGCTTGCCCATTTGTTGGCGCATGACTCACGATTCAGGCATTTTTCCTGAACGGGTACCTTTCTGGGGGTATGGCTGACCTTGGCGCCTTGTTGAATATCGGGCCCTATGAATATAAGATTATTCAGTTCTTTTGATTCTAAACATGATGATTCCCTCACTAATGTATAATTTCATGACTCTGAAAATCAGCATTATCTTGGAAGTAATGCCCGATACTGATTTCTGCCCCCTTGCAAACAGGAAGTCCACATCAGGCATCAGAGTGGGCAAAAGCCAGCCAGAACTGGAGGTTCAGGTAAGCACTTTGGGGCTGTTTGAAGTCATTGCCACTGCTACGGGTCCCAGAGAGGGGTGGCAGCAGTGGCAATGGGGGCTAGGGAGGGGGCAGAAGGGGATGCAGGGGGCACATGAGATGAAGTTCACTTAGAGCACCTCGTATCCTCGTTTCGGCCCTGCTCATTACTGTGCAGAATCTGTACTTATTTCCAGAGGGTTGCCATCTTCCCCAGCAAGGGGGCACTGAGCCCTCCTGTCATCATCATGGTTTACTGCTGAATGACACTGTGTAATGGTAATCCATTCAGCAGTGAACTTTGATGATTGCAAAGGGGGCTATCTCATCTCTCATACCAGTGAAGACAGGGACTCTCTGGAATTGCAAATGCATAATCTGGAGGGATGGACAGTAGGAGATGGAATTTGGGGAGAGTACTTGATGACCATATTGGGGACGAGGTAGATAGGGGAATAAGGAGGATTTATGATAACTTGGAATTTTGACATTGGGTTGGAGGCAAGGGTGATTGTTGTGGAAGATTCCTATTTTTCAGATTGCCTGGTAAAACGTAAATGTCGTTAAGCAGGATATTCAGCAGGTGCCACTGCCGTGTACCCCAATGCTAACTAGTTACCATTGGGGTGTGCCGGGGGTGGCACCTGGCTATAATCACCCATCCCACACACTTCTCTGTATTCAAAAGGTTTTTCTAGGCTGAAAGGAACGCAACTCTCAAACAGCATCAGGTTCAAGAGGAATGGTGTTCTGCGAGTTCTGGGACTGGTAATTTATCGTTGTGGTCAACCTGAGTACAGAATCCCTGTGATCTATCTAGGACAAATCCCCACTATGAAAGTAGAGGCTCCTGAAGAAGGCTAATTAGCCCAAACTTTGCCAGTTGGGCCGTTAAATAAAATGTTTTTAATTGTCTGTGTGCCTTCCACTTGTTGTCTGTTGGTCCTTGATTCTATTGTGGAAGTTTTCCTCGATATCTTTCCTTGACCTTCTGGATGTAACAATTTTCAGAAAGCAGAACAAATAGCTATCCAGCTATTCAGATAAGATTGTCACTTATCTGGATAATTGCATAGAAATTGGATCTTCAGTGGCAGCCACTATCCGGGTGCTGCTGCTGCAGATTTATCCAGAATACATCTAAGCACCACAGCTGATTGCTGCAGTTTGAATCTCAGGCAGTCGATATCTTAGCTGCTTAGTGGCACTTTGACATTTTACCCATAACGGAGTGATAAATTTGTAAGTGATTGGAAGAGGTAGAAGAGTGTTTTACATGCTCAAATAGATACTTCACACACACACACACACACACACACACACAAGCTATCCCAGTGGGAGGGAATGTGTGAAGCTAGGGTGGGATTGGCACTTCTGTGTGCATCTTATAAAATACACACAAGTGACAATTCTTATCGACATATACTGTACATGCACAAAGTTATACCAGTCTCGGAGCAGGTGTGTATATATATATGTACAGGGTGGCCCAATAAAAGTGAGAACATCTCATAAATTAAAAGCTTAAATAGTTTACTTATTTACCTTTTTTTAGCTATATAACGTCTTTATTTCGACAATTTCCGGTCGCCATCTTTTTTTAAAAAATTTGTCAATCGTTTACATCTGTCTTTTTGAATTTTTAAATAACTGATATGCTACGAGATGTTCTCACTTTTTTTGGGCCACCCTGTATATATAAAGCCATTCAACTTCAGTTTTACAAAATATTGTTTCTCTCAAAATAGTCGGATACATACTTTGGTCTGCACTTACCTAGTATTTAGCTTAAAAATGCTGCCTTCCATGTACTGTCTCTAGCAAAAAGTTATACTGAGTCAGAACGTGCATTCTGTTTAAATCAGAGCCTTAAATATGGGTAAATAAATCTAGGTAGCTTGTAGAAACTTGAATGTCAGCACAACGGAATCAGAAGCTTGACATGTAAACCAAGATAAATCAGCTCTTGAAATCAAAGAGAAAAATAATGATTTTTTTCTTGCCTTACCAAGCAAACAAACTGTCCAAGCCCCATGCATAGATAAAGTTCTGTTTTTAATAGAGCTTGAGAATTTATGTCAAAAGGAACTGCAGCCTAAAGTTGAGCAAGAAGCATGAAATCCTATAACAACCGATCCAGAAATATTTTGACATCAAATAGTTTAACAGTCTGATAATTCAAAAGAATGTTTGAACAGATACATGGAAAAAAGCTATAACACGTTAAATGAGGACGTGCGAGCACTCTTTCATCTGCTATAAATTATGCTATTTTAATTACAGTAAAGTCATTAGGCTTAAAATATATGCTCCCCACTTACCGGCAAAATGTTGCTTTTGAATGGTTATTAAATGGACTGCTTTTTTCTGTTGTTGTCTTAGATAATTGAGGGCAGTAAATTTTCCTTCCAGCTACGAAATTACCTTGACATTGTATTAATGTAGGTTGTTTCATCTGGAGTTGTGGTTTGTTAAAGTCTATGTTATTGTCATAGGACCCTAAAGCAAGTATAAATCTCATAGTGCTCTGAAAGGACATTAATGTGAAATTTATTTTCTCTAATGTAAATATTTTTGCAACTATTTGGAAAGCTTAAGTTACAGTAATTCCGTGTATTCTTTCAGTGATATTATTAAAACTGCTCAACCATCATTTCACTTTGGCGTGTATTTACCAATGCTTAGTGAGAGATAACAGTATTATCGCACCTTCTGGTAAACGGGGACCTTATTTATTTATTTATATTCTCTTATATACCGCGCTATTCTGCATCAGTGCGGTTTACATTGAACAAACTTGATTTATGCTATGTAATGAATAGACAGACATGTTTACTAAAGGTTAATGGCCGCTAGAGAAAGAATGTTCATTATGTATCATTACACCTATAGAAATAAAAGGACTGTGGGCCCTTAATGTACGTTAAAACCTGTGAAGACGTATTTTAGAAAGCTTGTCTAGGTGCAATCTGGGACATCCAAGTTAAAACGTCCAAAATTCCATGGGAGGGGCAGCAGTGAAGGTGGGCATATGTAAGTGAATTGTAAAATCAGCCCATCTCCACTCTAAACCATAAAGATCTCCAACAGATAGAAAAGACATGGGAATGTGCAGAAGCATTGTGGAACCTGTATGCTTTTTTGGGAACATGCCAGGTACTGGAGACCTGGGTTGGCCACTGTTGGAAACAGGATACTGGGCTTGATGGACCTTTGTCTGACTCAGTATGGCATTTCTTATGTTCTATATCCTTCTTATGTGAACTTCTGCAGTGGAAGTTAGGCCAGGGTTTCCTGTGCCTGACGTTACTACATATTGTAAACCGGGCTGTGGCTCAGTATTGCCACTGCCCGGTTAGCGATGGGCATTGCCCCAAAATGCCCTGACATGCTAACTGGTTAATTATTGTGGCATGTAACGGTGTTCCACAGGTTTGCAATAAATGCTTTTGGAATATCCCCTCCCCCCCATGGTTACCTACATAAAAATGTGGTTTAAAAATTATCACAGTGAGCATAGGTATTAGTTCCTGACTATTATCCAGTATTGCTCATCCATGTCATCACTAATGATACCACCAGGTATCTCTCTGAGCTTATCAAAAGTGACTTCATGGCTCTAGGACAGAGGGTGAAGCACATAGGTGTTCAGGTGATATTATCTTCAATCCTCCCTGTTGAGGTTAAAGGCTGAGACAGAGAAGTTTGCATCCTGGAGATAAATGCATGGTTGCGTGGATGGTGTCAATGACAGCGTTTTGGTTTCCTGGGCCATGGGATGATGTTCCAAGGGCTGCAGATCAGTGATGGCATCCATCTGTCCAAGAAGGGTTGACATGTCTTCAGTAGCAGATTGGCTAACCTACTAAAGAGGGCTTTAATCTAGATTCGTTGGGGATGGGTGAAGAAAGTCCCCAGCTAAGTGAAAGCTCCCAGGTAAGTGAAACATTAAATATCTCTATAGAAATGGGTAAAAAGGGCAATATCTGGAAAGTAGTATGTATAAATGCCTGTAGCATGGAAAATAATATCCCAGATGTTGAGGATGACTGGGATGTAATTATACCAGCTCAGGAAGGACAGGGTTGGAGGAACGGGAAGAGGGGTTGCACTATATGTAAAAAATAACATTAAAGTTATAGAATTATAGAGCTTAAAAGGGAGAGAGGAGGTACTGTGGGTTAAACTAGAAAGATGGAAAGAGAAATCAATTTGCATTGGCGTGATATACAGACCCCCCTCACAGGGAGAAGTAATAGACAGAGATTTAATAGAAGACATACACAGCATTGCTAGGAAAAGGGAAGTGCTGATGATAGGTGATTTCAATATGCCGGATGTGGATTGGCACATCCCTGCTGCAGTGTCATCTAGAAGTAAGGAGATCCTGGATTCTTTACAGGGAGAATTATTCAGGCAATTGCTAACAGAACCTACACAAGAAGGGACCATACTGGACTTGATGCTAAGCAATAATGAAAGTGTTTCTGATGTTATAGTGGGAGATCATTTCACATCCAGTGATTACCAGATGGTGTAGTTCAGTTCTAGATTAGGGCTGATAAAATCCATTCAAAAATGAGGGTCTTAGATTTTAGGAAAACTAACTTTGCAAGATGGGCCAATACCTCAAAGAGTTATCAGTGGGATGGGAACAGCTGGGGGATGTAGAAAAACAGTGGGCAAAACTGTAAAGGGATATTTTAAGGGCAACAAACCTTTTTCTTAGAAAGATAAACAAAGGTAAAGGAAAAAGAAGTAGCTGAAAAGATAAAGAAGATGAGGGAGGCCTTCATGAAATCAAGAGATCACAGAGAGAAGAAGACAGGCCTCTATATTTGGAAAAACTTAGTGAAGTTAGCAAAATAGTCAAGAAAGCAAAGATATTAAAAGTAGAAGAAATAGCCAATGCAATACAATGGGGGGATAAGACATTTTTCAGATGTGTCAATGAGAAGAGGAATGTGGTATTGTCAGACTCAAGGGTGAAGGGGAGGAATATATAGAAGTTGATGAGGATAAAGCGGATTTACTTAACAAATATTTCTGTTCTGTGTTCATAGATGAAGGGCCAGGAGCACGACCTCAGAAAACACTCACAAATAGGAACAGAAGCGTCAGGGATCTCAAACAATTTTCAGAAGACTGTGTTTGAGAGGAACTAGCTAAACTAAAAGTAGACAAAGCGATGGGACCGGATGGGATACATCCGAGAATACTGAGGAAACTTGGGGATGTTCTAGTGAGCCAGGGGTGGCTCAAGGCAATCTACTGCATGAGGTGAGGGATAGATGCCCCCCCCCCATAGGGCCCAATTCTGTGCCACGAATAGTGGGGATGGACGTCCATCCCCTCTATTCGTGCCCCGTCCCACTGGCGTCTAACTTCCCCGCTGGTTGTACGGGGAAGGTAGAAATGTGGCAGGTGCAGGCCTGTGACCCACGGTGTCTGACATAGGCAGGCCAGCATGGCTAGCTTGACCTGTAAATGAGGCCTGTGGAGAGGCATATAGGATTGCACATCCCCCAATATGCTGCTATTGTAAGAAAGAACTCAGTAGAAATATTGAATTAGTTTAGATAAGCAGAATTGCAGAATTAAGAAATGGAAAAGTACAGAAAAGATGTGTTTTAAAGTTACTGATAAGAAAGAGTACATTTGCAGAGAAATATTGAGGAGTGCTGACAGATGAGTTACAGAACCTTGCTCTTCTGCACGCACAAATGGTCCCATAGCCTTGAAAGTGTGAAAGTAACAAGTTGATGAACTGACCATTGTAATTGGGACTAGAAGGGGGGCAGGCAGGTGTCATGCCTACAGAAGCCCACAGAAGGAACATAATTGGAGAAACTTATCAGTACCGGGACCAATAGAGGGGCTACGGGAGGTACGGGAGCGTACCGGGACCAATGAAATGTTTTTCTATACCTAGAATGGAACAGAAGTCTATAAAAGTTGTTGTAATGCTTGAAAACTTTGCTCAGCCATTTTGAAATTGTCTTGCTTGAGACTTGTGCACAAATAAATGATTTGGACCTTCTGAACAGACTCCTGGTATCATTGGTTTGTCTGCGCTTTGCTGCTACATATTCCTTGGTGCGTTGGCCGGGAAGTTGTGGAATCAAAGTGTATATAGGGCAATATACCACGACTTTCCGCCTCTATAGGCTTGGTCCTGCCGGGATCGCGCCCTTCCGACGAGGGCCGCTCCCTGGCGCCACCGGTCCCTTGTATCGGAGGGAGCTGGTCGGACCTCGGCGGGTGACGAGCCCGGCTGGAGTCAACGCCTCGAACCCGAGTGAGGGGAGTCCGAGGTCCAACTCATGCGCCTGCTTGGGAAGTTTGAGGACCGGATCCGGTGAGTATAGTTTTGATTTTGGGTCTAGACAGAAATAGAAAGAGCAGTACTGCCATTGGAACTTGGAACTTGGAATTTGTAATCTCGAGATATTGGGAATTGGTAAGAGAGCTTGATCAACTCTCAAGGAAGAGCCGAGTAGCCTGGCATGGGAATTCGCTAGGTGAAACCCTCATCCTTTTTGTAATTGTACTTGGAAAAGACTAGTCAGAATAGATAGAAACGAATGCATTCTGGGATACGTTGCTAGCATGAGTGTGTGAACGAAGTGTGAATGAGAGGTCTGGCAGCACGGACCAAGTGAAAGCTGACCCCTGATTAGCGCATTTCCTGACCGGGCGACCGCGTTCAGGTCGCGAAAAGGGGGAAGCGATTGTCGTCTTGTCTTGTTATTTGTATTCCCTATACGTTTCCAGGGCCGTGAGGACCCCTTACCCACGGTCCGCCCACCTTTTCCCTTCTGTCTGTTGTTGCGCGCACACATCGAAATGGGAGGGGCGGAGTCTACTAGGAACACTCCATTAGAATGTATGATCGCACATTTTAAAGAGGGATATTCAGGAGATTATGGTATTAAAATGACAGCAGCCCGTTTGCAGATTTTGTGTACTAGGGAGTGGCCCGATCTAGACCCCATCTGGCCCCGAGAGGGAACGTTCACCGTAGAGATTATCCAGTCAATACACCGTAGAGTGCGGGTAGCGCACCCCGATCAGTACCCCTATATAGATTCCTGGTTAAGTATTTGTGAAGATCCGCCCTCCTGGGCGCAGCGCTGTTATGAGGAACAGTGCAGAATAATGTTAGCTAAAACAGATTCTAGACAGAGAAAGGAACAGCCTAGAATGAAAGAGCAGGATAAGAAAGCCAAGAAGAAACCCATCTTGGCAGATCCCGATTCCCCAGAAGTAGTCCTCAGGCAGCCCCGAACCCCAGGTCCAGTAAGAATAGCCCGGCGGCGTCCTGCCCCAGCACCCCAGAGACCGCCGGAGCCGAGGCCAGACCCAATCCCTGACCTCCCTCCTCCTGGAGAAGAGGAAGAGAGAGAATTAGCGGAGAGAAGAGAGGAGGATGTAAAAAGTGAGCCAGAAGCGGAGCTAGAAGAGGAGGAAAGTGAGGATCCCCCAGAAGAAGAAGAGGAAAGTGTACAAATCATTGAGGAAGTCAGCGCCAGCACTAGCAAGCCAGTGAAAGAAAAACCCAAAGCAAAACCAGTTGAGAAAAAGACAGCAACTCCTGCAAAGACAACGACAATAGCCCTTAGATCCCAGACTCAAATGACGCCTAGGACAGCCAAACTGTTTCCCTTAAGACAAGTCCCGGGAGTGCCCGTAAAGAATGATAATGATGAAGTGGTAGCGGGACCCCTAACTTATGTGTATATCCCGTTCTCTACAACGGATTTATTAAATTGGAGGTCGCACTATGCCTCCTATACTAGCAAGCCCCAGGAGCTGACAGAATTAGTAACTAGTATTATGGAAACTCACCAACCCACTTGGCCAGATTGCCGTCAGCTCCTGACCACCCTATTCACTACAGAAGAACGAGCGAGAATTAGAAAAGCAGCTATCGAATGGATGGCAGAAAACCCTGCAGCTCCAGCGCAGGGGCAGAATATAATAGATCGTAGAGAAGCAGCTCAGAGAGAATTCCCAAATGAAGACCCCCAATGGGATCCGAATACAGATGAAGGATCCACCGCCCTAGCCCGTTTTCGCCAAGGCTTTTTACAAGGCCTGCGAAGAGGAGGCCAAAAAGCTATGAACCTTTCCAAGGTAGCAGGAATTATCCAAGGAATAGATGAGAGCCCAGCAGATTATTATGAAAGATTAACTGAAGCTTATAGAATGTATACTCCCTATGATCCCGAGGCACCAGGAAGTTTATGCATGGTGAATTCTGCTTTTGTAAACCAGTCTCAACCAGACATTAGACGTAAATTACAGAAATTAGAAGGGTTTGCGGGCATGAATGCAACACAGTTATTGGAAGTCGCTCATAAAGTGTATGTGAATCGTGATACTGAAAGACAGAGAGAATGTGATAGAAAGATGAAGAAGAAAGCTGATTTTTTGGCTGCGGCCATAGTTGAAAAGAAAAGGGGAGGTGTCCCTAATCGAAGGAGCAGAGGAAGAGGGCGGGGTCAAGGCGGAGGCCGGACCCAGAGACTAGGCGTGAACCAATGCGCCTATTGCAAAGAGGAAGGACATTGGAGAGATACTTGCCCGCAACTCGAAGACGCCCAGCAAGATGACGAATACGATCATCAGTGGCGAGAAGAAAGACGAGGCCGTCCCCGAGGCCGAGGAGGAGCCAATCGAGAACAATTCCAGCGAGAGAGGGGAGGAGGAGCCATCCAAGCATTGGCCACACAGGCCCATGATGAGGATGACGTGGATTAGGACAGACCGGGCTCCAAGTTTGCTTTAGGTCTCCAGGAGCCTATGGTCGAAATACAAATAGGAGACCAATTTATGAACTTTATGGTTGATACTGGAGCAGAACATTCAGTAATAGATAAAAAGATAGCCCCATTCACCAAGAAAGCAGTCACCATTATAGGAGCAACTGGTGCCAAAGCCACAAAGTCTTTTCTTCAAAACCGAATATGCAGTCTAGGAGGACAGCAAGTAACTCATCAATTTCTTTACATGCCCGAATGTCCAGTACCATTACTGGGACGAGACATGCTAGCCAAGCTTCAAGCCCAAATATCTTTCTCTGAGCAAGGAGAAATGCAAATGACAGTGAATTCTCAAGCCAAACCAGCAGGAATAATGCTGCTGACAGTACCCCGAGAAGAAGAATGGAGATACTACATTGATGATTCGATTCAAGATACCTATTTTGAACAAACTTTAAAGAACATTCATGCACCACTTGAAGTATGGGCAGAAGGCAGTCCCCCAGGCCTAGCCAAACATATAGCTCCAGTGATTGTAACCCTCAAGCCTAGCGCTACACCAGTGCACGTCGAACAGTACCCTCTCCCAAGAGCTGCAATTGAAGGTATTCATCGCCACCTACAGAGATTACTTGAGTATGGCCTACTGAAAGTATGTCAATCCCCATGGAACACCCCACTTTTGCCAGTGAAGAAGCCTGAGACAGATGATTATCGCCCAGTGCAAGATTTGAGAAGAGTAAATGATGCAGTTGAAACTATACACCCAGTTGTACCCAATCCTTACACTCTACTAGGATTGATACCCGCTGAAGCTACCCATTTCACTGTACTGGATTTAAAAGATGCATTCTTTTGCATAAGATTAGCCCCTGTAAGCCAAATATTGTTTGCATTTGAATGGCAGGACCCCATCTCTGGAAGAGGGGGCCAACTCACCTGGACAAGATTACCCCAAGGATTCAAGAATTCACCTACCATCTTTAGTGCTGCACTAAACCAAGATCTTTCAAGCTATCCAGTAGCCCCGGGGAGGAGAGTACTTCTCCAGTACGTGGATGATCTGTTGATAGCTGCCATATCAGAAAAAGAATGTATACGAGCCACCCAAGATCTCTTGCAGTTACTAAATGAAGCTGGATATAAAGTTTCCAGAGCCAAAGCACAACTATGCCAAACAGAAGTGAAATACTTGGGTTTTCGTATTACCCAAGGAAGCAGAAGATTAGGCAGAGAAAGAAAAGAAGCAGTATGTAGAATTCCAACTCCAACAACCAGAAAGCAAGTTAGAGCCTTTCTGGGAGCGGCAGGATATTGCCGAATCTGGATACCCAACTTTGCCCAAATTGCCAAACCACTGTATGAAGCCACAAAAGGAGAAGAGAAGTCACCACTGGAGTGGGGACTTGAGCAGGATACAGCCTTCCAGAAGTTAAAAGAAGAATTGATGTCGTCACCAGCACTTGGACTACCAGATGTCCACAAACCTTTCCACTTGTTTGTACATGAAGCACAGGGAAATGCCTTAGGCATGTTGACTCAGAAATTAGGAAATTGGGAACGACCTGTAGCCTACCTATCGAAACAATTGGACCCTGTGGCCAAAGGATGGCCACCCTGCTTGAGAGCAGTGGCAGCTACAGCGCTACTAGTGAGTGAAGCAGACAAACTCACATTAGGACAGAACATACGAGTCACTGTGCCACATGCAGTCCTTGCCCTTATGGAACAGAAAGCAAATTATTGGCTCACCAATTCCCGAATGCTAAAGTACCAGAGCATGTTATGCGAGAACCCACAGATACAACTCGAAGTGAGCCATGCCCTGAATCCAGCCACCTTGATACCCATCAGTGAAGAACTCCCAGAACATGACTGTATCGAAGTCATGGAAACTGTGTTCTCAAGTCGACCTGACCTAACAGATGTGCCCATAGACAATCCCGACCAGATCTATTATGTTGATGGGAGCAGTCTCATCCTTGACGGACGACGCTGTGCCGGATATGCAGTCGTCACTCAACACGAAGTAGTTGAATCATCAGCCCTAGCCTCAGGCACATCAGCCCAGAAAGCCGAATTGATAGCACTCACCAGAGCATTGTTATTAGGAGAAAAACTTGTGCTAAATGTATATACAGATTCCAAATATGCTTTCACTACCTTGCATGCCCATGGAGCTCTCTACAAAGAAAGAGGACTCATCACATCCGGAGGAAAATCAGTCAAATATGGCCCCGAGATATTGATGTTACTTGATGCAGTCTGGGCCCCAACACGTGTAGCTGTCATGCATTGTAGAGGACATCAAGCAGGAAAAGGAGAAGTTGCTCGAGGGAATAGATTTGCAGATGCCTCAGCACGACAAGCAGCTATGACAGGACAGATTGCCCCACAAGCTATGCCAATGCAAGCAGCATTGTTTCCAGTACCCTTGAATCTATGGACCCCACGATATACCACCAAAGAATTGGATTACTATTGTGACAAAGAAGAGGGAATATTGAAAGATGGATGGATTGAGCTGCCACCAGAAGAAGGCAGTCAACCTCCGGGAAGAATAGTGATTCCAGAATTGTTAGGACCAGCCTTTGTTAAAGCTTTTCACGAAGCTACCCACTATGGAAAAAGTGCCATGGAAAAAGCACTCAGACCACATTTCTACATCCCTCTGATGACAACCATATCAGCCTCAGTAGCACGACAATGTCAGATCTGTGCCAAGAATAATGCCAAGCAAGGCCTTATTACAGCACCCCGAGTTCAGTCAAGAGGTGTGACCCCCATGCACAACCTCCAAGTTGATTTCACCGAAATGCCAAAAGCTAATGGATACCATTACCTACTAGTATTAGTTTGTACTTTCTCTGGGTGGGTAGAAGCATTCCCAACCAGAACTGAGAAAGCCCGAGAAGTTACCAAAGCCTTAATGAGAGAGATTGTCCCCAGATTTGGAATCCCAGCAGTAATAGGGTCAGACAATGGACCCTCATTTGTCTCTCAAGTTACTCAGCAGTTAGCAAAAGCTTTGCAGATACAGTGGAAGCTCCACACTGCATACAGACCCCAGAGTTCAGGGAAAGTTGAGCGAATGAATCGTACATTGAAAGCCCAAATGTCTAAGCTTTGTCAGGAGACACACTTGAAATGGCCCCAAGTGCTCCCCATAGCTTTACTCAGAATACGCTCAGCCCCTGTAAAGTCAACAGGATTTTCCCCTTTTGAAGTTTTGTATGGTAAACCCCCACCAATAGTGCAGGGAGTCAAAGGAAATCTAGCCCAGATTGGTTCAGAAGTAACCAGACAAGAACTCCTAGCTCTTAGTTTTGTTCTGCAGACTCTCCATACGTGGATCCAAGACCAGTTGCCTATCAACTTGACGGAACCCTTGCATCCCTACCAGCCTGGAACTTCGGTGTGGATCAAAGATTGGAAGAAGATACCGTTGGAACCCCATTGGAAGGGACCGTACACCGTCATCCTGTCTACCCCAACTGCAGTAAAGGTAGCCGAGATCGACGCCTGGATCCACCACAGCCGAGTCAAGCCCGCCGCCGATCCTGAACCAGAGCGGTGGACAGCAGAGCAGCACCCTGATGTACCCTTGCGAGTTACTCTGAGATGGCAACCAGCAGCATAGACACTTCATCACAAGTGCTTTGCAGTAGCCAAGTCTTTCGAAGAGGATTGCTGTTTTCCATGCAGCAACAGTGTTGTTTCAACGAACCCAATTTGTGTGTGTGATTTGACACACTACTTTGAGACTACGTTGACTAAGCCAGACTTCACAAGCCAACTGGATTGCTAAGTTGGCTAATGTGTGCTGGACACCTTGAGGATCTTCAATCAACACTCAGCACCCGTTAAATTGCTTCATTAGCAAACGGGACGAAGAATAATAGACCGTCGTGATCAAGATCAGCAAGCTGAGGATTCAGAAGAACTCCAATCAACATCAACATGTATCTTTGCTTCTGCTTTGCCTTGGTTGCCTTCTTTGGAGGTTTTGAACAGACTTATGCTCTACCTCCATGCACCGCTTGTATTACCTCTACTAGAACTGGACTGAAAGTAACTCAGACTTTGCTTTACCATTCTTACTATACCTGCAAGGGAACAATAACTCGGTGTATCTATAACACCACTGAACTAAATGTTTGCACTCATGGCAAAATTAAAGCATGCTATAATCCGCATCAGAATCCATCCTATTACACGTTGGAAATAAGATGGAAGGATGCAGATGGACCTATATTAGCTGCTACACCACCACTTAAGGACATTACTAAACCTGCTGTTTTGAATTTTGATGCATGTAATGCTATTAATAGAGATAGTCAGTCCACCTGTGGTACATGGGAGAAAGCGTATCGAAATGACCATAAGTATATGTGTCCAGAAGGTGCCACAAATTGGTGGAAGTGTACAGGTAAAACAGGATCAGGGTATAGTACTGCTACAGCGGCAGACTACTATTGCCCGTATTGGGAATGTGTTTTTTATGCTACCTGGAACACTGGTATAACTGATGAGAAAATAGATAAGCGGATGGCTACTCTAACCAAGCCAACCACGAATGATAAATGTCAGAAAGATGCTTGCAACCCCTTACATTTGCGTGTACATAACCCCCATGCATGGAAACAAGGATATAAGTTTGGTTTACGTATTGCAGGAGGAGGAACAGATCCAGGGACCATTGTGCATGTTAGATTGAATACCCAAGCCCACAAGTCATCTAAATATCATATTCATAGTACCTTTTATGAAGCAATGCATGTAAATAAGTTTGAGATCCCTCACCCTTCACAGAATTTGTTTCTAGAATTAGCCGGAGCAGTAGTATCTAGTCTTAAGATCACAGATTGTTATTTCTGTGGCGGAACCCAAATGGGAGACCAATGGCCCTGGGAAGCCCAAGAGTTGAATTATTCCATGATTTACAATCAGACTGAATTACACAAGACAACCAGTGAATGGGTGTTAGCGCACTCAATCGTTGGACGTCTTTGCTATGCCAGAACTGGACCCCAGTTCACCCAAAAGGTAGGACAGCTGGTCTGTCTTAGCCAGAAATACTATAATGCCACGACCAAGAAGGTAGCATGGTGGTCAGGAATCAGACATCCTGAACCTCCTAACCCATTAGCCAGATTTCCTGAACTTGCAGGTCTATGGACTAACCTTGCCAAAGTCCAAGCCTGGCAAGCCCCACCTGGCCTATATTGGATCTGTGGAAACCGAGCATATGCGCAACTCCCGCCACAATGGGGAGGAGCATGTGTCTTAGGAACCATCAGACCTTCGTTCTTCCTGTTAAACACTGAACATGGAGAACAATTAGGATACCCTGTATATACTACCCACAAACACAAAGGAGCATCTAGACAGAAAAGAGAGGCCTTACAGATAGGCAAGTGGGAGAAATGGCAAGGTGATGATTGGCCACCAGAAAGAATTATTGAATATTATGGACCCGCCACTTGGAATGAT
Source organism: Ichthyophis bannanicus (assembly GCA_033557465.1). Lineage (NCBI taxonomy): Eukaryota > Metazoa > Chordata > Amphibia > Gymnophiona > Ichthyophiidae > Ichthyophis > Ichthyophis bannanicus. The sequence goes on along the minus strand of CM066033.1, from coordinate 1,018,817,565 downwards.
GATGGTATGTGGGGCTACCGAACCCCAGTCTACATGATTAATCGTATTATTCGCTTACAAGCAGTAGTTGAAATAATAACCAATGAAACTAGTCATGCTCTCACGCTCTTAGCTAGACAAAGTACTCAGATGCGCACTGCCATATATCAGAATCGCTTAGCCCTTGATTATTTGCTAGCAGCTGAAGGAGGAGTATGTGGTAAGCTGAATTTAACCAATTGCTGTTTGAAAATAGATGATAAAGGTCAAGTAGTTGAAGAAATTGCTAAAGATATGCAGAGACATGCTTATGTGCCAGTACAGACTTGGCACGCCTTGAAATTTCCTAATTGGTTTGCTAACCTTTTCTCTTGGCTGGGAGGATTTAAGACTTTTATTATCTTAGTACTAATCCTTGTTGCTGTTGTCCTCTGCTTACCATGTTTAATCCCATGTTGCATGCGTTCCCTTCATAGTGCTATTGATAGTACAGTAGAGCGGAAGACCGCAACTAGAATAATGGCTTTATACAAAGTCAGCCCTAGTGGAACTAGTAAGAATCCTTTAATCAGGATTTGAATCCTCTGGAAAGTGATTTAATTCTCACACCTTATTAAGTAATAGGGTGAGATTAATCAAAGGGGGGAATGTGGCAGGTGCAGGCCTGTGACCCACGGTGTCTGACATAGGCAGGCCAGCATGGCTAGCTTGACCTGTAAATGAGGCCTGTGGAGAGGCATATAGGATTGCACATCCCCCAATATGCTGCTATTGTAAGAAAGAACTCAGTAGAAATATTGAATTAGTTTAGATAAGCAGAATTGCAGAATTAAGAAATGGAAAAGTACAGAAAAGATGTGTTTTAAAGTTACTGATAAGAAAGAGTACATTTGCAGAGAAATATTGAGGAGTGCTGACAGATGAGTTACAGAACCTTGCTCTTCTGCACGCACAAATGGTCCCATAGCCTTGAAAGTGTGAAAGTAACAAGTTGATGAACTGACCATTGTAATTGGGACTAGAAGGGGGGCAGGCAGGTGTCATGCCTACAGAAGCCCACAGAAGGAACATAATTGGAGAAACTTATCAGTACCGGGACCAATAGAGGGGCTACGGGAGGTACGGGAGCGTACCGGGACCAATGAAATGTTTTTCTATACCTAGAATGGAACAGAAGTCTATAAAAGTTGTTGTAATGCTTGAAAACTTTGCTCAGCCATTTTGAAATTGTCTTGCTTGAGACTTGTGCACAAATAAATGATTTGGACCTTCTGAACAGACTCCTGGTATCATTGGTTTGTCTGCGCTTTGCTGCTACAGACTGGGACGGGAAAGGGGAGGATCAGGGACAGTGTTAGGGCAGGCATTGAGCAGTTGACGGCCCAGGACGTACAGGGCCGATTCTAATATTGGCCCTGTACGTCCGGGGCTGGCAACTTGAACAGGGAAGCTATTCCACCTCTGAGGTGGAATAACTTCCCTGGATGTCGGGGCTGGGAAAGGGCCACAGGGGGCAGAGAGCATTCCCTGCAGCATGACTCTGGCCTGGGAGGCCAAATCAGGGGTTGGGCTGTGGAGAATAAACAGTTTTTTCCTGCAGCAGGCATCGCGGCTTTTAAATGGAGCCGTGGTACCATGACAACCGGATGCCATAGCACCGCAGCTCCATTTAAAAGACCTGACTGAGTTAGTCAGGCTTGTCGTGTACGTGCAGGCTGGGCTGAATCACAGTCAAAGCCTGCACAATTCTGATCCTGTGGGGCTAGATCAGAATCACGACCCCCTCTGTACATCTGGTCAAACCAGACATACAGAAGGGGTGTACATCTGGGATGGAATGAGCCCTATAGTGTGTAAATATAAAGACAGCACAAAGTCCAATCATTAAATTGAAAATAAATTAATCTTTCTACCTTTGTTGTCTGACCATTTTATTCTCTGGTCATGCTGCTCCTGATCTGAGGTTTCTGTTTTCCTGTCTTCTCTTATAGTACTCTTTCTATTGTCTATAGGCCAAGGTGGTTTACATTGAACAAACTGAAATTACATTGAATAGGGCATTATAACTTGGAGATAACTATTTTATAGGAAATATGGGCTATGGAGGGTTAAGTGGCTTCCCAAAACCACAAGGAACACCTGTGGGATTAGAAACCCCAGCCCTTCTGGCCCAAGGTTGCTGTCCTCTAGTGGGATTTGAACCCCAACCAGCTGGCCTGAAGCACTTTGCCCCAACCACTAGGCCACTCCTCCACTCCATTTTCTTTATTAACTATTTATTTAAACAGTTTTTCTATACCACCTCTTCCAGCAATCAGGGGTGGTTTACATCGAACAAATACGAGTTACATAGACCATTGTAGTGAACTAATTTCCATTGAACTATTTAACTATTTACAGGCCATCTGTCCAACATGTTAAAGTATGGTGGAAGATGGTTAACATTTAACTATTTACATAGTCACTCTGCAGTGTAGATACGGAGGAGGGGACTGGATCGGGTGGGGAGGATTTCATGGAGGAGTAAATATTAGTATTGCTGCAGATGAAGTTATTATAGTATTCAGAGAATAGTAAAGTCTTTAGTTCCTTACAGAATGTCTGTAGGTCTTTAATTGACATGAAGGGAATTCCAAAGATTGGGTGCAGTGTATGTGAAGGCTCTATTGCTAGTAGATTGTTTAGTCTTATGGATTGAAAGAGATATTGAGAGGCAATTTTGATTGCTTTTTCTCCTTCTTGTAGCATCTGATTGTAAGGATGGAGGGGGAGATGTTAGTAAGCAGTTTAAATGTCATAACTATTATTTTGTACTTAAGCTTCTTGCTATCGGTAGCCAATGAAGGTTATATAGTATTGGTGTAATGTGATCAGATAAATTTGCTTTATTAATAATCCTGGCTGCTACAGTCTGTGCTAATTGAAGAGTATATAGACTCTTTTTGGATAGACCTTGTAAAATACTGTTGCAGTAGTCCAAGTGAGGTGTGATTAAAGCTTGGACTACTGTTCTGAATTCGTTTGATTCCAGAAGGGGTCTGAGATGCTGGATTGTTCTTAGTTTATAGAATATGGTTCTAGCAGTTTGCTTTATTTGAGCTGACATACTGAGTGAACTATCTATTATTATTCCAAGGTATTTCCCCTCATTTTTTACTTGTATAGTGGTATTGCATATCTTAAATGTTGGGGGGGGGGGGGGGGTGAAGTTTTGATTTCTGGTTCTGAAAAGAACTATTTTTTTGAAAATTTATGTGGAGATTTTTTTGCATTTAGCCAGGATTCTGCTTCTTGTAGGCAATCAGTGATGTTTTGATATGTTGGGGGTTTTATATCTAATGGTGCATATACCATAATACTGTATCATCTGCATAGATGTGGTACCTGATTTAGTGTTTTTTGAAGATTGCACATAATGGTTTTCTTCACTTCCTTCCATCAGCCTATTTCCAGTCCCAGTAACACTCCCCATGTGTCAGCTCCCTTCCATTCCCAGTGCCCTCTCCCTGCCAGCCTCCTCCCCATTACCCAGCCACCTACCAGTCCCATCCCCAAGTGTCAGCCCCCTCCAGTCCCTCCCCAGGTATCAGCTCTCTTCCAGTCTCCCTCCAGTCCCACCCCCAGGTGTCAGCTCTTTTCCAGCCCCTTTCCAGTACCATTCCCAGGTGTCAGTTCCCTTCCAGTACCAGTGCCTCCTCCATGCCAGCCTCCTCCTCATTACCCAGCCACCTACCAGTCCTATCCCCAAGTGACAGCTCCCTCCAGTTTTACCCCAGGTGTCAGCTCCCTTACAGTCCCCCTCCAGTACCATCCCCAGGTGCCAGCTCCCTTCCAGCCCACTATTTCCCCTGTTTCAGCTCCCTTCCAACCCTCTCTTTCCCCTCTGTCAGTTCCCTTCCAACCCTCTCTTTCGCCCTCTGTCAGCTCCCTTCCAGCCCTCTCTTTCCCCTCTGTCAGTTCTCTTCCAACCCTCTCTTTCCCCCTCTGTCAGTTCTCTTCCAGCCCTCTCTTTCCTCCTCTGTCAACTCCCTTCCAGCCTTCTCTTTCCCCCTCTGTCAGCTTACTTCCAGCCCACTATTTTCCCTGTGTCAGCTCCCTTCCAACCCTCTCTTTCCCCTCTGTCAGTTCCCTTCCAGCTATCTCTTTCCCCCTCTGTCAACTCCCTTCCAGCCCTCTCTTTCCCCCTCTGTCAGCTCTCTTCCAGCCCTCTCTTTCCTCTCTGTCAGTTCCCTTCCAGCCCTCTCTTTCCCCTTCTGTCAGCTCTCTTCCACCCCTTTTTTCCCCTCTAGTTCCCTTCTAGCCATCTCTTTCCTTCTCTGTCAGCTGTCTTCCAGCCCACTATTTCCCATCTGTTAGTTCCCTTCCAGCCCTCTCTTTCCCCCATCAGCTCTCTTCCAGCCCTCTCTTTCCCCCTCTGTCAGCTCTCTTCCAGCCCTCTCTTTCCCCCTCTATCAGCTCCCTTCCAGCCCAATATTTCCCTTCTATCAGTTCCCTTCCAGCCCTCTCTTTCCTCCTCTCTCAGCTCCGTTCAGCTTCCTCTCCTTCCTCCCATGTCAGCCTCATTCCACTCCCTCTTCTTCTCCCCATGTCAGCCTCATTACGCTCTCTCTCCTTCCCCCCATGTAGCTCCGTTCCACTTCCTCTCCTTCCCTCCATGTAACTCCTTCAGCTCCCTCTCCTTCCACCCATGTAGCTCTGTTCCGCTCCCTCTTCTTCCCCCTGTGTAGCTCCATTCAGCTCCCTCTCCTTCCCCCATGTTACTCTGTTCCACTCCCTCTCCTTCCCCCATGAAGCTCTATTCAAATCCCTCTCCTGCTGCCCATGTCAGCTCCATTCTGCTCCCACTCCTACCACTCATGTCAGCCCAGTTCCACTCCCTCTCCTCCCCCCTGTTTCATCTCCATTGCGCTCCATTCCCTTCCTCAGCAGCTGTGATAGCAGTAATAATTTAAGATGAAAAGGAAACCAGTGTAGAGCCTCCCAACCCTATGGAATCCCTGCTGCTCTGTCCCACCCCCAAAAGGGAAGTGATGCTAGAATGGGATGCAGCAGCAGGGGTTCCATAGGGCTGGAAGGCTCCGCACCGGTTTCCTTTTAATTTTAAATTACAGCTATCGCAGCCGCAGCAGCTTGTCCATCTTTTTTTTTTTTTAATATATGAAGGTGGAGTGAGTCGACCTTTGGGTGCGTTTTTGCTTCCCCCACAGGTTTGCCGCCAGAGGCTACCGCCTCACTCCGTCTCATTATAGAGCCGCTCTTGGGCTCCGCTGGCTCACCTTTTCAATGGCTCTTTGGAGTCAGGAATGGTGCCAGAGGACTGGAGAAAGAAACATTTATTTATTTATTTAATGGTATTTATATACCGCCTTATCATTCAATCAAGGTGGTTTCCATGGCAAACAATCAAGGGGGGGGGGCAAGTGTCTTCATGCAGTGTATAGTGTGGTGTGTAGGTGTTGGCGGTGATATGATTAGAGTTGTTTTATCTACATAGTGCGCTATTATACATGGTGAGCTATTATACAATCTTATATACAGTTTCGGGTGGTGGGAGGGACTGATGTTCTGTCTTGTATGTTGGCTCAAGAGGTATGACCATAGTATTCGATGAACAGGGTTGTCTTCAGCTGTTTTCGGAAGTCCTTGATTTCTGTGGTTAGTCTCAGTTCATCTGGGAGGGAGTTCCAGATGGATGGAGCAGCCAGGGAGAGTGCTCATTGTGCAGTGTCTTTGTGGGTCTTGGTGAAGTCTTTTGGGGTGTTTACACGATTGGAGGTGCCTTTTCTTCTTGGCCGTGTGCTTGTGTCAGGTTGTATGAGTGTGTGTAGGCTTATGGCAGAAGAGTGCTGTTTGATCTTGAATATGTTTATGATAGTTTTGTATTTGATGCGTGAGATGATTGGGAGCCAGTGCAGTTCTTTCAGCATGGGTGTGATGTGATCGTGTCTTGTAGTACCGGATATAATGCGGGCAGCTGTGTTTTGGGCCAGTTGAAGCGGTCTGAGGGTCTGCTTTGGTAGCCCGGTGTATATTGGATTGCAGAAGTCTAGTAGAGGGGTTATTAGTGCCTGGCAAATGGTGCGAAAGTGCTCTGGGTCGAGGAGGGGCTTGAGTCTTTTGATGAGTTGCATTCTGTGGTATGCGCTTTTGGTTGTTCTGCCTATATGTGCTTGGAGGTTAAGTTCTTTGTCCAAGATGACTCCGAGGTACTTTACTTCTGATTTTACATGGTCCCTTTACACAAAATCAGAAGTAAGAATGTGTTTGAAAACTACAGGCCAGTTAGTCTAACTTCTGTGGTTAATAAATAATTGGAAATGCTGCTCAAAGAGAAAATAGTGAGATTTTTGGAGTCCAGTGGGTTACTGGATTGGTGATAGCATGGATTCACCAGAGGCAGGTCTTGTCAGACAAATCTGATTGATTTCTTTGACTGGGTGACCAGGGAGTTGGACCAAGGGTGAGCCCTAGATGTGGTGTACTTGGATTTCAGTGAAGCCTTGACACAGTTCCATAAATGTGACATCAACAAACTGAGCACCCTAGGGATGGACCCTAAAGTTACTGACTGGGTTAGAAATTGGTTTATTTATTTATTTATTTTATTTATTTAACATTTCTTATATACCGCGCTCTTTGTCATCAGTGCGGTTTACATTGAAACAATATAACACTTGGTCATTTGAGTATGACTTTCATTTACATATAACAGGGATTTTAACATGGAGGTAAACTGGGGAAAACTATTTACATTTCTAGCAATATACATGTTGGTACACAACTTGCAGTAGTTTTATGCAATTAGTTGAGTGGGAGGTGAGTGGGAGGTTGAGTGGGAGGTGACATGGTTGAGTGGGAGGTGACAAAGGGTACAGGTAAATGGACCTCATTCTGAGGAGAGGGGGGTTACCAGTGGTGTGCCGCAAGGATCTGTCCTCGGTCCAATTCTTTTTGCCATCTTTGTTAGTGATATTGTGGAAAGGCTGTCGGGTAAGGTTTGCCTCTTTGAGGATGATACCAAAATCTGCAATAGAATAGACACCCAGGAAGGTGTAGATAACATGAGGAGGGATCTAGCTAAGCTTGAAGAATGGTCTAGAATTTGGCAGCTGAGATTTAATGCTAAAAAATGCAGGGTCATGCATTTGGGCTGCAAAAATGCAAAGGAGCTGTACAGTATGTGTGTGTGTGTGGGGGGGGAGTACTTATGTTCACAAAAAAAGAGCGTGACCTGAATGTGATTGTGTCTGATGATCTTAAAGTAGCTAAACAGGTAGAAAAGGCAATGGCGGAAGCTGGAAGCAGGGCCGGCCCGTCGATTAAGCGAGAATGTTTTTTGCACAGGGCCCCACATTTCAGGGGGCCCCGCGCAAAGAACATTTCGCTTTAAAAGTAAATACATAAAAAAAAAAAAAAGCTGGCTGGTGCCACCGCGGCAGCGGCTGAATCGAGTGTCCAGCGGGGCCCCCCCTGCCTGGCAGAGCACTCCCTCCCTCCCTGCCTGCTTGGCTCAGTACCTCTCCGCTTCAGCTTTCAGAGCCGCGAAGGGAGAGCTTCTCCCTCGCGACTCTGTTAAGCCCACCGGGGCAGATGGGAAATTTCCCATAAGCCCCAGCGGGCTTAACAGAGCCGTGACGGAGAAACTCTCCCTTTGTGGCTCTCTAAGCCGAAGCAGAGAGGGACTGAGGCAAGCAGGCAGGGAGGGAGGGAGTGCTCTGCTGGGCAGGGGGGGGGGGAGCCAGCGGGACACTCGATTCGGCTGCTGCCGTGGCAGCAGTGGAAGCAACCAGCTTTTTTTTTTAAGTTTTAATTTTCCCTGAGCTGATGGGGGGAGGGCGGTTAGGACTGGTAATGGTCCGGTGGGGGGTAGGACGACGTGGGCTGATGGGGTTAGGACTAGTAATGTGTTGTGGGCTGATGGGGGGGGGGGTAGGACTGGTAATGGGCTATGGGGGGGGGCTAGGAATGGAAATGGGCTGGGGGGTTAGAACTTGAGGTGTGCTGATGGAGATAGGACTGGTAATGGGCTGATGGGGGGGGGGGTTAGGACTGGTAATGTGCTGTGGGCTGATTGGGGGGGTTTAGGACTGGTAATGGGATGGGGGAGTTGCTAGGACTGGAAATGGGCCGAGTGGAAGGGGAGGCTTGATCTACAAATAGCTGATGGGGAGAGGGGCTTGAAATGGAAATGGGCTGAGTGGAAGGGGGGCTTGAACTGCAAATAGCTGATGGGGAGGGGGGCTTGGAATGGAAATGGGCTGTGAGGGGAAGGAGCTAGGACTGGAAATGGGCTGAGTGGGGGGAGCTAGGGCATGAAATGGGCTGATGGAGGGGCTAGGATAGGACTGAAAATGGGCTGTTGGGGGGAGCTAAGATTGGAAATGGGCTGTGGTGGGGGCTTGGATTGAAATGGACTCATGGAGGGGCTAGAACTGGAAGTAGGCTCATAGGGGGGTTGGATTGAAATGGGCTGAGTGGAGGGGAGCTAGGATTTGACATGGGCTGATGATGGGGCTAGAAAAGGACTAGAAATGGGCTGATGGGGGGCTGGGATTGGAAATGAGCTGATGGAGGGACTCGGAAAGGACTAGAAATGGACAAGGGAGCTAGGACTGAAAATGAGCTGATGGGGGGGCTAGGACTGGAAATGGGCTGATGTGGTGACTAGAAGGGAGCGGATGCTGGGTGGGGCTGGAACTAGAAAGGAGCTGATGTTGGTGGAGGATTAGAATGGGATGGGGCTGGGAGAGTGAAATGAAGAGGGGAAAAAATATTTTGTGTGGGAGGGAAGAAAAATCTACAATTGGCCGGGTATTGGGAGAGTATGTGGGCAGGGGCGGCCCAAGGGGGGTGCGGGGCCATGTGCGGAGACTTGGTGCGGGGCCTCATTTGCATAAGTGGTCTTATTTGCATAAATATTTGCATAATGTTACCATTCACTAACTTTTAGTAAACATGTCTCTTAATGAGTGTATGGATAAAGAAAGACTAAAAGATTTCTACATTACTATAATCCAGTGCCAACCGCCAGGCACATTAGGAACTACTACAAACGCTGCCCATTTAGAACCCATAGCAAACCCGCCGTATCCTGACAGCATTACCAGGACTCACAAAGCACCATACCCTACCTATCAAAAGGCAACACTGCAAATATTAAACCAATACATTTCAGAGAATACTGGGGAAAGAGAACAAGTGGCAACGTCAAATAGGAATTACATAAACAGAATACCTCAGCTCAGTTACACATGCAGAACATAGACCATCACCAAACAAGGAATCACAATTTAGAAACAGGAAGGCAATAATTAAACTGGGAACCCCAAAAGCCAAACTTGGAATGTACAACAACACTGTAGAAATAAAACTATAAATTAATTTCCTCTTGTACCAAACAAAGCGCAGATGTTAATGATGCACATTTCCCAGAGCTGACATATTCCAGTTAATAAATTCAAAATAAAGAGATATCTTTCTACCTTTTGTGCATTTTCTTTTCAGTTGCAATTGGTCCAGCCACTTTCTTCTGGTTTCTTCATGTTTTCTGCTAACTCTCCATCGTCTGCTGTCCATTTGTCCTTTCTTCTCTCTTCTAGTTTTCTTTCCATTCTCTCTCTCTACATCTGCTTTAACATACTAATCTTTCTCCTTTTGCTCTTTCCTCATTCCTATTTCATCCACACAAATTTTACCCCTCCATCCTCAATCCCCAATTACTCTCCCAATACCTGGCCAATTGTAGATTTTTCATCCCTCCTACACAAAATATTTTTCCCCTCTCCATTTTAATCTCCCAGCCCCATCCCATTCTAATCCTCCCCCCACATCAGCTCCCTTCTAGTTCCAGTCTCACCCAGCATCCATTCCCTTCTAGTCCCTGCATCAGCCCATTTCCAGTCCTAACCCCCCATCAGCCCATTTCCAGTCCTAGCTCCCCCATCCATTTCCAGTCCAAGTCCCTTCATCAGCTCATTTCCAATCTTAGCCCCCCCATCAGCCCATTTCTAGTCATTTCCTAGCCCCACCATCAGCCCATGTCAAATCATAGCTCCCCTCCACTCAGCCCAATTCCAGTCCAAGCCCCCCCATGAGCCTACTTCCAGTTCTAGCCCCTCCATGAGTCCATTTCAATTCAAGCCCCCACCACAGCCCATTTCCAATCTTAGCTCCCCCCAACAGCCCATTTCCAGTCCTATCCTAGCTGTTCCATCAGCCCATTTTCAGTCCTAGCTCCCGTCCCTCACAGCCCATTTCCATTCCAAGCCCCCTCCCCATCAGCTATTTGCAGTTCAAGCCTCCCCTTCCACTCAGCCCATTTCCAGTCCTAGCAACCCCCAACCCATTACCAGTCCTAGCCCCCCGTCAATCAACTTCCAGTCCTAACCCCCATCACCCCATTTTCAGTTTAAGCCCCCCCTATAACCCATTACCAGTCCTAACCCCCCATCAGCCCATTTCCAGTCAGCCCCCCATAGCCCATTGCCAGTCCTAAACCCCCCCATCAGCCCACAGCCCATTACCAGTCCTAACCACATCAGCCCACCTCAAGTCCTAACCCCTCCCCATCAGCCCATTTCCTGTCCTAGCCCCCCCATAACCCATTATCAGTCCTACCCCCCCCCATCAGCCCACTACCAGTCTTAACCCCCCCCCATAGCCCATTACCAGTCCTAACCCCCCCATAGGCCCACTACAGTCTTAACCCCCCCCATAGCCCATTGCCAGCCCTCATCAGCCCACAGCCCATTGCCAGTCCTAACCCCCCATAGCCCACTGCCAGTCTTAACCCCCCCTCCCTAGCCCATTGCCAGTCTTAACCCCCCCCCCTAGCCCATTGCCAGTCTTAACACCCCCTCCCTAGCCCATTGCCAGTCTTAACCCCCCCCTCCCTAGCCCATTGCCAGTCTTAACACCCTCCCTCCCTCCCTAGCCCATTGCCAGTCTTAACACCCTCCTCCCTCCCTAGCCCATTGCCAGTCTTACCCCCCCTCCCTCCCTAGCCCATTGCCAGTCTTAACCCCCCCCTCCCTAGCCCATTGCCAGTCTTAACCCCTCCCCTCCCTAGCCCATTGCCAGTCTTAACACCCCCCTCCCTAGCCCATTGCCAGTCTTAACCCCCCTCCCTAGCCCATTGACAGTCTTAACCCCCCTCCCTCCCTCCCTCCCTCCCTAGCCCATTGCCAGTCTTAACCCCCCTCCCTAGCCCATTGCCAGTCTTAACACCCCCTCCCTAGCCCATTGCCAGTCATAACACCCCCCCTCCCTCCCTAGCCCATTGCCAGTCTTAACACCCCCCTCCCTCCCTCCCTAGCCCATTGCCAGTCTTAACACCCCCCTCCCTCCCTAGCCCATTGCCAGTCTTAACACCCCCCCACCCAAGCCCATTGCCAGTCTTAACACCCCCCCTCCCTCCCTAGCCCATTGCCAGTCTTAACACCCCCCTCCCTCCCTCCCTAGCCCATTGCCAGTCTTAACACCCCCCCTCCCTCCCTAACCCATTGCCAGTCTTAACACCCCCCCTCCCTAGCCCATTGCCAGTCTTAACACCCCTCCCTCCCTCCCTAGCCCATTGCCAGTCTTAACCCCCCTCCCTCCCTCCCTCCCTAGCCCATTGCCAGTCTTAACCCCCCTCCCTCCCTCCCTCCCTCCCTAGCCCATTGACAGTCTTAACCCCCCTCCCTCCCTCCCTAGCCCATTGACAGTCTTAACCCCCCTCCCTCCCTCCCTCCCTAGCCCATTGACAGTCCTACCCGCCCCCCCTCGGCTCATGGCAATTTAAAAAAAAAAAAAAAAAAAAGCTGGCTGCTGCCGCCGTGGCGGCATGGTGTCCCGCAGGGCTCCCTCTGCCCGGCGGAACTCTCCCGGCGTGGCTGAGCCCCTCTCTGCCGGCTAGCAGATACGCGAAGGGAGAGAGTTTCCCTTGCGTCTCTGTTAAGCCCGCAGGGGCAGATGGGAAATTTCCCATCAGCCCCTGCTTCTCATCAGCCCCTGCGGGCTTAACAGAGACGCGAGGGAGACTCTCTCCCTTCGCGTATCTGCAAGCCGGCAGAGAGGGGCTCAGCCGCGCCGGGAGAGTTCCGCCGGGCAGAGGGAGCCCCGCGGGACACTCCATGGCGCCAGCGGCCAGCTTTTTTTTTTTTTTTTAAATTAAATTAAGAAAAAGCAGAATGTTCTTTGCGCGGGGCCCCCCGAAACGCGGGGCCCTGTGCAAAAAACATTCTTGCTCAATGGACGGGCCGGCCCTGTATGTGGGGATTGAGGATGGAGGGGTAAAATTTGAGTGGATGAAATAGGAATGAGGAAAGAGCAAAAGGAGAAAGATTAGTATGTTAAAGCAGATGTAGAGAGAGAATGGAAAAAAACTAGAAGAGAGAAGGAAGGACAAATGGACAGCAGATGATGGAGAGTTAGCAGAAGACAGGAAGAAACCAGAAGAAAGTGGCTGGAGCAATTGCAACTGAAAAAAAATGCACAAAAGGTAGAAAGATATCTCTTTATTTTGAATTTATTAACTGGAATATGTCAGCTCTGGGAAATGTGCATCATTAATGTCTGCGCTTTGTTTAGTACAAGAGGAAATTAATTTATAGTTTTATTTCTACAGTGTTGTTGTACATTCCAAGTTTGGCTTTTGGGGGGCCCAGTTTAATTATTGTCTTCCTGTTTCTAAATTGTGATTCCTTGTTTGGTGATGGTCTATGTTCTGCATGTGTAACTGAGCTGAGGTATTCTGTTTATGTAGTTGCTATTTGACATTGCCCTTGTTCTCTTTCCCCAGTAGGTCATGTATTGTTTTTCTCTGAAATGTATTGGTTTAATATTTGCAGTGTTGCCTTTTGATAGGTAGAGTATGGTGCTTTGTGAGTCCTGGTAGTGCTGTTAGGATACGGCGGGTTTGCTATGGCTTCTAAATGGGCAGTGTTTGTAGTAGTTCCTAATGTGCCTGGCGGTTGGCACTGGATTATAGTAATGTAGAAATCTTTAAGTCTTTCTTTATCCATACACTCATTAAGGGGCATGTTTACTAAAAGTTTGTGTATGGTAACATTATGCAAATATTTATGCAAATGAGGCCCCGCACCGAGTCTCCGCACATGGCCCCCGCACCCCCCTTGGGCCGCCCCTGGCTGGAAGGATGCTTGGGTGCATAGGGAGAGGAATAGCCAGCAGAAAAAAGGAGGTGATAGTGCCTCTGTATAGGTCTTGCAACCTCATTTGGAGTATTGTGTGCAGTTCTGGAGACCGTACCTTCAAAAGGATATAAACAGGTTGGAGTCGGTGCAGAGGGTGGCTACTAAAATGGTTAGTGGTCTTCGTTATAAAGCATATGAGGACAGAGTTAACGATCTTTGAGGAAAGACGGCATAGAGGAGGTATGATAGAGATGTTTAAATATCTCCATGGTATAAATGCACAGGAGGAGAGCCTCTTTCAATTGAAAGCAAGCTCTGCTACAAGGGGACATAGGATCAGGGTGAAAGGGGATAGACTCAGGAGTAATGTGCATTAATATTTCTTTACGGAAAGAGTCGCAGATGTGTGGAATATTCTCCCAGTAGACGTGGTAGAGATGAGGACATTATCTGAATTCAACAAAGCTTGGGACAAACACAGAGGATCTATAAGGGAAAAGAGGGGACTATTGTAGTAGTTGATATGGAAGGGCAGACTAGATATGCCATGTGGTCTTTTTCTGCCTTCATGTTTCTTTGTTTCTATATGAGAGAATGCATACTTTTACTTGTGTCAGAAACGTATGGGACAGGAGGTCAGCCCAAAAAACCCTCCTTTGAATGTTTCCTAAGATTTAAGTTCTTTATGATGTATTAACATAAGTAATTATAAAGAAATTCTGATATCTACAAGGTAGAAATCAGGCATAAAAACTGGAACTTATTCTGATTCCATGTTCAAAATTCACATCTGTAGGACCAGGGCCGGCCTGTCCATTGAGCGAGAATCATTTTTATTTTTATTTACATTCTCTTATATACTGCACCAGTGTGGTTTACATTGAACAAACTGAAATTACATTGAACAGGGCATTATAACTTGGAGATAACTATTTTACAGGGAACATGTACGGGGCTATGGAGTGTTAAGTGGCTTGCCCAAGACCACAAGGAGCACCTGTGGGACTAGAAACCCCAGTCCTTCCGGCCCAAGGTTTCTGTCCTCTAGTGGGATTTGAACCCCCTGACCTTCCGGCCTGAAGTACCTTGCCCCAACCACTAGGCCACTCCTCACTCCAATGTTGAGAATGTTGTTCGCACAGGGCCCCGCGCTTCAGGGGTCCTCACACAAACTCAATTCTTGCTCAATGGACGGCTGCAAAGGGAGCCAAGGAAGCCCACGCAAGGCCCCGGCTCCCTCTGAACAGCCGCCAGCATGAGGAGTCTTTTCCCTCACGCTGGCGGCTGTATCTGTGAAGCCGCGAATGCTGGGAAAGGTTAAAGGCTGACCTTTATTTGACTTGTCAGAAGCTTCTTCCCAGAAGCTCAATATGACACAGATAAGGACTGTAAGTGCCACCCGGTCTTCTGAAGAGCAAAAGCTGCTAAGGATACATCCTGTTAAATAATATATATTTTGTCTATTTAGGAAACATATTTGTCAAAAGAAGAAAAATGACAAGTGCAGTAGAGGGCAAAAGAGCCAACAAAGCTCCCAGCAGGAGATTGGTACAGTGGTTATGACACACATGGTTTTAGTTGAGCTAGGGCATACAAAATAGCTTCTTGTAACGCTTTACTAATGTACAAGTCAGGAGGAAAATTAATGGTATTCCAGCCCTATTTTTACATAACAGTGCTCACTGTTCAAGATGTGAAACCAGTTTTATGCCATCGCTGTTCTCTTCTAAAAGCCAAGCGGGCAGGGATAGCCTTCATTTGCTGTAGAGCAGAAAATCAAAGTTTATGGATAGCAAATGGCCATAAAAAAGTACATTTGAGATATTACCAGTGTTATGGTTTCTTTTTTTTTATTTGTAATAAACATATATTTAACTTTACTATTATTAGTAGTGATAGGATGATAATATGTTTTGTCAGTGCTTGGTCGGTAGGGCCAAGGGTGAGTATCACTTTTGATCTCATCAGAGAGAGTGAAATTAATATTTTATGTATCACTTCGGGGTATGTTACTACTACTACTACTACTACTACTGAGCATTTGTAAAGTGCTACCAGTCATATGCAGCGTTGCACAGACATGTAAGAGACAGTCCCTGCCCATTAGAGCTTACAATCTAGTCAAGACAAAACACAGAAGGTGTAAGCAGGGATAAACTAGGGGAAAGAAAAGGGGGGAGAAAAGGAGATCAGGTGAGTCAAGATCCAAAAGCAACAGCGAAGAGGTGAGCTTTCAACTTGGATTTGAAGAGGGTTAGAGAAGGTGCCTGGCGTACTGACACAGGTAGTTTGTTCCAGGCGTAAGGTGCAGCAAGGCGAAAGGAACGAAGTCTGGAGTTAGCAGTAGAAGAGAAGGGCACAGATAGAAGTAGTTTGCTAGAAGAGCGGAGTTCCCGAGGGGGGTTGTAAGGAGAGATAAGAGAAAAAAGGTACCGAGGAGCCGCAGAGTGAATGCATTTATAGATCAGCAGGAGAAGTTTGAACTGGATGCGGAAACGGATAGGGAGCCAATGAAGTGATTTGAGAAGAGGAGTAATATGGGCATGATGAGGCTGGCGGAAGACTAGTTGCTCAGCAGAGTGTTGAACAGATTGAAGGGGAGAGAGATGACTCAAAGGGAGACCAGCAAGGAGTAGGTTACAGTAGTCAAGACAGGAGGTGATTAAGGAGTGGATAAGCGTTTTAGTAGTGTGTTCAGAAAAGAAAGGGCAGATTTTGCTAATGTTATAGAGAAAGAAACAGCAGGTCTTAGCTACGAGCTGGATATGTGTGGAGAAAGAGAGAGAGGAGTCAAACCCTCCCCCCCCCCAGATTATGGGCCGAGGGAACAGGAAGGAGTACAGAGCTATCCACAGAGACTGAGAAAGGAGGAAGAGGAGGGGAGGTTTTAGGGGGAAAGATGAGAAGTTCAGTCTTGGCCATGTTCAATTTCAAGGGGTGGTGAGACATCCAGGCAGCAATGTCAGAAAGGCAGGCAGAGATCCGGGTCTGGATTGCCAGAGAGAGTTCAGGCATAGAAAGGTAGATATGGGCGTCATCGGCATACAGATGGTACTGAAAGCCATGAGAAGAGATAAGTGCACCAAGGGACTTGGTATAGAGAGAGAAAAGGAGTGGACCCAAGACAAATCCTTGGGGGACACCAACTGGGAGTGGGGTAGGAGAGGAGGAGGAGCCATCAGAACACACACTGAAAGAGCGATGGGAGAGATAGGAGGAGAACCAGGATAGTACAGAGCCACTAAAACCAAGCGAGGACAGGTTATCGAGGAGAAGGTTGTGGTCAACAGTGTCAAAAGCAGCAGAAAGGTCGAGAAGGATGAGGACAGAGTAAAGGCCCTTGGATTTTGCCAGGAACAAGTCACTGGAGACTTTGGCAAGAGCCGTTTCAGTAGCATGTAGAGGACGAAAGCCAGACTGTAAGGGATCCAGGAGGGCATGAGAGGAGAGGAAGTCGAGGCGGTGGCGGTGAACCGCACGTTCAAGTAGTTTAGAAATGAAGGGAAGGAGAGAGATGGGTTGATATAAGGACAGGTGGGATCAAGTGAGGGTTTCTTGAGGAGAGGTGTGACTACAGCATGCTTTAAGTCAGCAGGGACTGTTGCGGTGGAGAGTGATAGATTGAGAACATGAGAGATGGAAGGGACAGCAGTGGAGGAGATGGGGCTTAGGAGATGGGTGGGGATAGGATCAGAGGAGCAGGTGGTGAGTTTGGAGGAAAAAAGGTGTGCAGTTTCCTCTTCAGAGATCACAGGAAAGGAAGAGAGGGTAGCAGAGGTGGGGGGGGGGGGGAGAGAGTTGGGCGTGGAGAAGGGGAGGAGGGGAAGTATCTGACTTTGTGGGGAATTGGAGGGTTACAAAACTGGGCGTAAGCACTGGCAGGTTAGATGCAAAACATTGATAAGGTAGACAAAAAGAGAATTTGTAAAGAAGCTTGCCGTGGAAGCGAAAACTCATAATAAACATTTTCATGTACATTCAAAGCAAAAAGCCTGTGAGGGAATCAGTTGGACCATTAGATGAGAGAGGAGTAAAAGGAACACTAAGGAAAGAGTTTAATGCCAAAAATGCAGTTGTGTTAAAAATCTCAAGTTAACTGCTTAACGTTGGTCGGGATAGAATCTGAGCAGTTCAGGGGCAGAGCATGGCCATTGCAGTTAGTGCAGGCATGTTTAATGCATGCTAACCAACAATGTTGTACTTAGTGCGGCTGCACTTACGGCAACCTCAATGGGTGGCTTTAAGTATACCTTCATTAATCGCAGCAAAGTACTTAGCATGGGGGTGGCATAAAACACAAGCTAACTACATGAGAACATGCTGGACAAGCCTCTATTTGTTAGCATGGGTTTGTTGCCAGTCTGATGCTATGTTTTGGGGATGAATGTGTAGTAAGCTGCTGCATTTTAGTAAACATGCCCCTAAATGAATTATTTACTTTGGTCTCTACAGAAATGTTAATTAAAGATAATGAATTGGAGGAATTAAAACAAATTTCGGTTACCCTGGAAGATGTAATAGGACAATTTGACAAGATAAAGAGTTGTAAATCACCTGGATTGGATGGCATACATCCCAGGGTGCTGAAAGAACTAAAAAATGACACTGCAGACTTACAATTAGCAATTTGTAAACTATCACTGGATTCATCTATAGTTTCGGAAGATTGGAGAGTGACCAATGTAATGCCAATTTTTATAAAGGGTTCCAGGGATGAGCCAGAAAACTACAGACTAGAATAAGGTGAAAAGTGGAGTACCCCTGGGATCTGTGTTGGGCCTGCTGCTTTTTAACATATTCATAAATGACCTCGAAATGGGAATAACAAGTAAGGTGATCAAATTTGCAGATAACACAAAATTATTCAAAGTTGTTAAAACATAAGAGGATTGTGAAAAATTGCAAGAAGACCTTGATAAAATGGAAGACTGTACATCCAAATGACACATGAAATTTAATGTGGACAAGTGCAACATTATGCACCGAGAAAAGAATAGCCCAAACTATGGTTCCACGATGCAAGGTTCCACATTAGGAACTACCACCCAGAAAAAGGATTTAGGCATTATTGTGAATGTAGGCATTATCTGAGTGGGGGAGTAGCCGGATATTTAGAACTCTGGCTTGGAGAACCAAGAGACCAGGGTTTGATTCACACTAGCATTTCTTGTGGCCTTGGACAAGTCATATAACCCTCCATTGCCTCATAAAAATCCAAGTTATTAATGTCCCTGTTTAATGTACATTAACAAGCTTAAGTTACAATGTAAATGGCTTTGACTGAAATGATAAAGCAGTATAAAAAACCTGTTAAAGGAATATGTTGAAACCCTCCATCCTGTGTGCAATGGCTGCTAAGAAAACAAATAGAATAGGAATTATAAGGAATGGAGAATCAAACCAAGGATATGATAGTGCCTCTGTATTGTTCCATGGTGTGATCGCTCCTCGAATATTATGTGCAATTCTGGTGGCCATATCTTAAAAAGGATATAGTAGAATTAGAAAAGGTACAAAGAGCCACCAGAATGGTAAAGAGTATGGAAGGGTGCCTTTATAAGTAAAGGCTTAAAAGGTTAGAGCTCTAGAGATGGCTGAGGGGAGATATGAAAGAGGTCTATGAATTAATAAATGGAGTAGAACAGGTAAACATAGATCAATTGTTTACTGCATCAAAAAGTAGAAATACTAGGAGACACACAATGAAGCTTCAATGTAACCCATTTAAGATTAACAAGAGAAAATATTTTTCACCCAATGTGTAATCAAACTCTGGAATTTGTTACCAGAGGATGCCGTAAAAGCTGTTAGTGTAGTTGGGTTTAAAAAAGGTTTGGGCAAGTACCTGGAGGAAAGGTCCATAAACCATTACACCATTTCCCTTTACACAAAAGTGGAAGTAAGGATGTGATTGAAAACTACAGGCCGGTTAGTTTAATCTCTATGGTGAGTAAACTATTGAAAACGCTGCTGAAAGAGAAAATAGTGAGGTTTCTGGAGTCCAAAGGATTACCGGATCTGTGGTAGCATGGATTCACCAGAGGCAGATCTTGTCAGACAAATCTGATTGATTTCTTTGACTGGGTGACCAAGGAAATGAACCGAGGAAGAGCCCTAGGAGTGGTGTACTTAGATTTCAGTAAAGCCTTTGATACCATTCTGCATAGGAGGTGACAAAGGGTACAGGTAAATGGAGCTCACTCTGAGGAGAAGGAGGTTACCAGTGGTGTGCCGCAGGGATCAGTCCTTGGTTTGATTCTTTCTGATATCTTTATTAGTGATATTGCAGAAGAGCTGTTGAGTAAGGTTTGCCTCTTTGCGGATGATACGAAAATCTGCAATAGAGTAGACATTCAAGAAGGAGTAGATAACATGAGGAGGGATCAAGCTAAGCATGAAGAATGGTCTAGAATTTGGCAGCTGAGATGTAATGCTGAAAAATTCAGGGTCATGGATTTGGGCTGCAAAGATCCAAAGGAGCTATACAGTGTAGGGGGTAAGTATTTCTGTCCACATAAGAAGAGCGTGACCTGATCGTGATTGTGTCTGATGATCTTAAAGTAGCTAAACAGGTAGAAAAGGTGACAGCTAGAAGGATTCTTGGGTGCATAGGAAGAGGAATTGCCAGTCTTTGATGCGACCTCATTTGGAGTATTGTGTGCAATTCTGGAGATTGCACCTTGAAAAGGATATAAACATGTTGGAGTCGGTGCAGAGGGTAGCTACTAAAATGGTTATAAAGCATATGAGGACAGACGTAAGGATCTTAATATGTATACTTTGGAGCAGGCATGTCCAACTTCGAACAGGTCGTGATCTACTTTTTCCGGCCAAAAGTGCCGGTGATCTACCACCATGAAAATTAAGTTTCAAATTAGTTTCAATTTAAATTTTAACCCAATAAAGTTGGAGGATTCCCCCCCCCCACACACATTTTTAATGAACCTTCTGTCATTTACTTGGATGTGATCAGCTTTTAAGCAAATTAAACAAAAACAAAACAGAGAGACGAAGATCCAGTAAGAACTGTGAGGGGAAATGGAAAGTACATTTTTTCTTAAAGTTTTATTGTGCAATAACTTTCTTTAACTGTCTTAATAAATTTCTTTAACTTTTATTGAGTAATTTGTGTTAAATTTAGGTTGAGTATTGATCCAGGCTGATCTTGCACAATCTTTCATATTTTGCTCTTGCTCATTAGTGAGACGTCTGAGCCTGCATTTCATCCACCAGCTTTTTGAAGTTGGGTGAATATTGCGTGAGGGCCAGTCTCAGGGAATCCTGGAGATGTTCATCTGTCATGTTGGAACATTGTGTACTCTTTGTCATTTTCAGATGGGAAAATGCAGATTCACACAAATAAGTTGAACCGAAACAGGAGTGTACAGCTTCACTGCATCTTCTCAAGTTGGGAAATTTGTCTCTAGGCACTAGCTTCCAAAACGATTCTTGTTCAGCACGGGTCTTGAGAAAAATGTCACTTTTAAGGGTTAATATTTCGTTTTCAAGAGATGGCTTGCAGCTGCAGTTGCTTTAATGTCCACATCTACTTTGAATGGGTATGATAAGTACTCCACAACTGTTCCAATTTTTTGGAAGTCACAGAATCTATTTTCAAATTCCTGGATAACAGAACAGATTTCTGTCACATACTTCTCGTTCTGAAAAACAAAATTTGGATATTGTCTCTGATGGTCCTGCGTATTAGGAAAAATGATCAAAAGTGTTGTTTGCAAGGTTAGTCATCATTAGCACAAATTTGCTCTTCTAGGATGAAACTGTACTCATCTCGCCAATGCATTTGTTTTTACCTTGTAGTTCAAGGTTCATATCATTTAGTTCGCCTGTAAAGTCAGCGAGAAATGCCAGATCACATAACCACTCCTCATCTTCCAACTCTGCTTGGTCATCTTCAAAAAACTTCTTATTTCATTCAGTAAATCACGAAATCTTTGCAGAAATTTGTACCTATTTAGCCACCTTACGTCTGTGTGCAAAATGATTTCCGCTGCCCCTTCATCAAGAGTAAGATTGAAAAGCCATCTTTGAAGTGATCTTCCACGAACTGAATTTACAATTTTGAAGTGATGTCCATGACAGTCTTTGTATTGAGTCTCTTGCTTGCCAAAACGTGCTGGTGAATGATGCAGTGGTAAGAAAGGAAATCTGGGAAGTCGTCATGCTGTCTACAGAAGGCTATGAAACCGTTAACCTCACCTGTCATTGCTCTTGCTCCATCAGTAGCGATGGAAACAAGTCTATGCAATGGAAGATTACACTATATCACAAAAGAATGGAAAGAATTGAATATTTCCTGACTGGTAGTTCTCCCTTTTAAAGAAATCATTCCAAGTAGTTCTTCTTTAACACTGAAGTCTTCAAAAACTATCCAGATAAAGACTAGTAACTGGGCTATGTCTCTTATGTCTGTATGTAGATTCATCCAGTTGGAGTGAGAAAGCAACACAATTTGAAACATCCTCCAACAATTGTTCATTTGTGTCTCCACACATCTTTTCTATTCGCCGCACGATGGCGTTTCTTGACAATTGTACATTTTGAATAGCAGCTATGATCTCTTTCTTATTTTTAAATCCTTCAAAAAGATTGTCAGCTGCTTCAAGAAAACAATCTTTTACAAATTCCCCTTTAGTGAAAGGTTTGCATTTCTTTGTGATCAGGTTGCTGACCTTGAAGGATGCTATAGTTGCATTGACCGAATGTGACCTTGGCTTCGCCATCATCTGTTGCTGAGTAGCCAATTTCGATTTAAGTACTTTGAGCTTCAGTTTATGAATTTCACTTTGGGTGGAAAATCAGCATCAATCTTATTGCTATACAGAGCCTTATAATGACGTTCCAGATTACCCTTTTTGGGCAAGGATACTGGGGCGTTACAAATCAGACAACAACACTTGTCTTTCACCATGATGAAGAAGTAGTCCATTTCCCATTCATCATGAAAGTGGTAGGTTTTGCTCTTCTTTGGAACACTCATATTGGTTATACTGGGGTGGCTGGATGTAAGAAGGCCAAATCTGCTAAATTAGTATAAACATGGCTGAATCTGGTCCAAAACTGTCACTGTCCCAAAGTATTAAAGATCAACAGGAACTGAAGACCTCTGGATGATGTGCAATACAAGGACTGGAGATGCCAAAACCACACATGCAGTTCTAAAAGTAAAAATAAGAATTCATCATACTTGCACCAGTAATCAAATGCCACCAAACAATCATCAAAAAAATTCAAACACCTGTTCAGCAAACCAGATAAAATCAAATACCACCAAACAAGTTCAATTACCACCACACGTGATTTAATAAATTCTGCACACAGTGTAGAATCAACGCAAAGACAAGGCAAAATAAAATTGCAGTGTAGAAGCAATGCAAAGGCTAGGCAAAATAAAATTGCAGAGGCAAGCAAAAGTCTCAGTGGTTTGAACCAATTCGAAGGCAAGGCATAGGCAAGTTAGAACAAATTGGAAAAGCCCGCCAAAATCACCAAATTCTTGACACTTTGTTGTTTCTGCCCGAAAACGTTTAGTGAAAGCGAACTATAAAGCGACCAACGACCAGCACACGACACAACTGATACCGTAAGTGTATTCAGGTATATAAGGGGTGTTGGGGCGGGGGCAGGAATGGGTGATTCTGAGAGGCAGGAGACCAGGTATGATGCCAGGCCTGTGGCGGCTCGTTGCAGGGGACAGGCAGCAGCCCCCTGGGGTACCCACAAACTATTGACACGAAAACAACAAGCGCCCCCAATACACCCGCAGGCAAGATTCCTGCAGGCAGGGAAAAAAGACAGGCAAAGGATCAGCAGCAGCGGCAAGCCCTTGGCAAACGACCTGCCGGCACGAGCTGTCTCCTAGCGATGTGGCGAGCTGCTGGAGAGATGGATCCAAGTGGGGCTGGCGATCTAACTCTGACCCCTCCGCGATCTGCAGGTAGATCGCGATCTACCTGTTGGACATGCCTGCTTTAGAAGAAAGGTAGGATAGAGGAGATATGATAGAGATGTTTAAATACCTCCATGGCATAAATGCACAGGAGAAGAGACTCTTTTGATTGAAAGCAAATTCTGCTAGAAGGGGACATAGGATGAGAGTGAACATGGGTAGACTTAGAAGTATATGTGGAAATATTTGTTTACAGAAAGAGTGGTAGATGCGTGGAATAGTCTCCCACTGAAGGTGATAAAGATGAGTCCAATGCAGAAGCACTCTAGATAAGTACATTATGATGTAATACTGTTCTTATTTTGCAGATTACATGCGTAAGGATGTTGTAAACAAGTCAGGAAATCAGAGAGCTGCAGTATCGGGTGATTTCCCATTCTGTCCTCCTCCTTCTCCTTTGCCTGCATATGCATTTCTAGTTATTATTATCTAATGATACCTCATCTCTGTACCCTTAGATTATGCTCCTCCTCTTGATTAATAATTGATTAGTGATATATGTTGTATTTTATGTCTGCTCACATGTATATTTTTATCCAGCAATGTATATACGTTTTATATTTTTTTGTTTTCATGCCATTTTGTTCAGAATGGCCACCAATTGGTGTATATATTTATATTTTTATCCTTTTATTTATTGATTGATATATGATGTTTTTAATTTATGATATTATAGTTTATGTTTGTATGTTATGATTATTTATTTTAGTGCCATTACACCCCTGAAGAAGGCAAGAGCCAAAACACAGCCTGTGTTGGGTGTGGCTACACAGTACAGAAAGGCAAGATCTTTAAAATCACTGCACTCCTGAGGTCTATTAATAACTACAGTATAGAAAATAAGATTCTGAATGTTGAGGCTTTAATGGAAGAGACCGTCTTTGATTTTGTGGCGGTTACAGAGACATGGTTCATGGAGAACCATGACAGGGATGTAATTATACTGACCTATAATTATTCAGAAAAGACAAGGTAGGAAGAAAGAGAGGAGGAGTGACACTATATATAAAAATAATATTAACGCTACAGAATTACAGGGTTTATGAGAGAAGAAGGAGGCACAGTGGGTTAAACTGGAAAGAGGGAATGGAGCATCCATTTGCATTAGTGTATAGACCTCCTTCACAGGCAGATGTGACAGAGATTTTATTGAATAAATCTGCAGTATTGCTATAAAAAGAAACCTGCTGCTGATAGGTGATTTTAATAGCTGGATATTGATTGGGACATCCTTGCTGTGGTGTCATCTAGAAGTAAATAGATCATGGATTCTCTACAGTAAGAATTATTCTGGCAACTGGTAACAGAAACCACATATGAGGGGACTACATTAGACCTGGGGTTTACCAATGGGAAGAGTGTTTCTGATACTATAGTGGGTGACTATCTCGCATCAAGTGATCACCAGATAGTGTGGTTCAGTATTAGGACAAGAACTGATACACTCCATTCAAAAGTGAGGGTCCTAGACTTTAGGAAAACTAACTTTGCCAACATGAGACAATACTTTAAGGAGTTATTAGCAGGATGGGAACAGCTGGGAAGGGTGGTTTGTAGAAAAACAGGGGATATCATAAGGGCAATAAACCTTTTTATTAGGAAAGTAAATAAATGTAAAAGGAAAAGGAGGCCACTATGGTTCTTGAAAGAAATAGCTGAAAAGACAAAAAAAAAGTGGTCTTCATAAAATACAAGAGATCACAGAAAGAAGACAAGTATCGATATTTTAAAAAGCTAAGAGAAGTTAGGAAAGTAGTCAGGAAAGCAAAGATACAAATGGAAGAAAAAATAGTTAATAATAAAATGGGGGAGAAACATTTTTCAGATGTGTTAATGAGAGGAGGACGTGCAAAAATGGAATTGCAAGATTCAAGGGTGAAGGGGAGGAATATGTAGAAGCTGATGAGGATAAAGTAGAATTGCTGAACAAATATTTCTGTTCTGAGTACACAGATTAAGGGCTAGGAGCAGGAGCTCAGAAAACACCAACAAGTGGAACAGAAGTGAATGATTGTCAGATGACCGTGTTCACAAGGAGCTAAATAAATTGAAAGTAGACAAAGCGATGGGGCCGAATGGGATACATCTGAGAGTATCGATGGAACTTAAGGGAAGTTCTAGAGGTTCCACTCTCTGACCTTTCCAATGCTTCTTTAGAGTCAGGAGTGGTCCAAGAGGAATCTAGAAGGGCATATACAATCCCTTTATATTAAATCAGAAGTAAGGAGGAGGCTGGGAGTTAGAGGCCAGTTAGTCTGACTTTTGTGGCGAGTAAATTAATTATAATGTTGCTAAAATAGAAGATAGTGAGGTTTAAGACTATAAGAAATGCCTTATTGGGTCAGACCAAGGTCCATCAAGCCCACAGTGGCCAATCCAGGACACAAGTACCTGGCAGGTTCCCAAAGAGGCATAAAGGTTCCACAATGCTTGTCCCAGGGCAAGCAGTGGATTTCCCAGGACCTTTTTAATAATGGTTTATGGATCTTTCCTCCAGACACTTGTTCAAACCTTTTTTAAACCCAGCTACACTAACAGCTTTAACTACATCCTCCAGTAACAAATTCCAGAGTTTGATTACGCATTGAGTAAAAAAATATTTTCACTTATTAGTTTTAAATGGGTTGCATTGTAGCTTCATTGTGTGTCCTCTAGTATTTCTTCTTTTTGATGGCGTAAACAACAGATCTACATTTACCCGTTCCACTCCATTCATTAATTTATAGACCTCTATCATATCCCTCCTTAGCCAACTCTTTTGAAGTTGAATAGCCCCAACATTTTAAGCCTCTCTTTATAGGGGTATCCTTCCATTACCTTTATCACTTTTGTCACTCTTTTTATACCTAATTCAGCTATATCCTTCTTAAGATATGGTGACCAAAATTGCACACAATATTCAAGGTCCATTCACACCATGGAAGGTTTCTGGAATTCAATGGAATGTAGCATCCAAGGCAGCATGGTTTTAATAGAGGCAGGTCTTGTCATACAAATTAAATTAATTTCTTTGGGTGACCAGAGAGTTGGTCTGAGGGAGAGCCCTAGATGTGGTATACTTAGAATTCAGTAAAGAGTTTGATATTGTTTTGCACAGGCAACCTCTAAATAAATAGAGTGCCCTAGAGATGTACCCTAAATTGATTGACTGGGTTAGAAATTGTTTGAGTGGGAGGCAACAAAGCTACAGGTACATGGAGCTCACTCTGAGGAGAATGATGTTACCAATGGTCACCCACAAAGATCTATCCTTGGTCTAATTCTTTTTAATATTTTTGTAGGTGATACAGTGTGGAAGGGCAATTGTGTAAGGTTTGTCTCTTTGTGGATGATACCAAAATTCATAATAAAGAAGAAACTCAGGAAGGTGCCGATAACATGAGGAGGAATATAATAAAACTTGAAGATTGATCAAGAATTTGGCAGTTGAAATTTAACGTTAAAAAATGCAGGGTCATGCATTTGGACTGCAAAATTCCGAGGAAGTGGTAATTATAGGGGTGAAATACTTCTGTCCATGAAAGAAGAGCAAGGTCTGGATGTGATTGTTTCTGATGATCTTAAGGTGGCTATAAAAACAGAAAAGGTGACGGCAAAAAGTGGAAGGATGCTTGGGTAGCGAATGGTCAGCAGGAAGAAGGAGGTGATAGTGACTCTGTATAAGTCTTTGGTGAGACCTCATTTGGAGTATTGTGTGCAGTTCTGGAGGGCACACCTTCAAAAGGATATAAACAGGACAGAGTTGGTGCAGAGGGTGGCTACCAAAATGGTTAGTTGACTTTATCATAAGGCATAGGGGGACAGACTTGAAGATCTCAATATGTATACTTTGGAAGAAAGGCAGGATAGGGACGATATTATAGAGACATTTAAATATCTCTGTGGTATAAATGCACAGGAGGAGAGTCTCTTTCTATTGAAAACAAAAGCTCTGCAATGAGCGGGCATAGGACGAAGTGAAAGGGGATAAACTCAGTTCTTTCTGTCCACGGTGAATCCAGGGCCCGCAGATGTCCCGATATCACGCTTGTAGCATTCTATTTTCTGGTGCGCATAGAGACTGTGCGCACTGTGCGCATGCGCTATGCGGTGCTTTCGCTTCTACCATGCTAGTGCCATGCCACAGCCCTTGAGTTTACTGCTGCTTCTAGGCTCTGGCATGCTACTAATGTGCAAATTCCACACGCTAAGTCCATGCTCTCTATAGTACTTTAGTTAAGATGCCCCATAGATGCCTATGTGTGGGCTTAAAATGGAGGCGTCCCTGCTGATTTAACCTAAGCTCCCTGTTAAAAAAATGACCTTCTTAGTTGTTCACATTAATGCAAAGCATGCACGCACGTTTTCCTATGTGGACTCTGACGAATACCGAAAACCAAAGTAGATGCGTACTTTTCACGATGAAAAATATGCTGAATTTTCAAAATAAAAATATTCATGTACTTTCTCTCTGACTACTACTACCCCAGAAAACTACAGGGGGGGAGGTGTCATTTTGGAAACCCTATTCATGCTTTGAATGTCTGAAAATGGGCATAGAGATGTCCAAAACTCCAGAGCCAGTTTAGAATCCTGGTCTGTGGATGTCCCCAGTGTGAGGCCCACAGAAGTGTAAGTACGGAAGGGGCACTGACATTATCACTGAGCATCCATGAAGCCCCATAAGAACTAGTTCCTGCAGGTGGCTGGGAAGGCAGGGGGCACCGGGTTCATGAGTTGCACAGGGTGCATTTCTAGCTTGGTATCGTTCTGTGCAGGTTCAGAGGTACAGTTAGGTCAGGGAAGGGAGCAACATACTGTAGTTTTGCATACAAGCCACAAACCACATCGCATTTAGAAAAATCAACCTAGAATCCTCAGTGTATTAAAATCCCTAGAAATCCCTAGTATATTAAAAACCACGATTAACAATTGAATAATGTAAATATTTAACTAATGTAAATAGTTACAACATCTGCATAATTATATATTCCATGTTACTTGTTGTTGTTTACGAAAAGTTAATTGTACGTAGTTTGAAAAAAACAAGATGTTCCATGTAAAACCATGTTCATTATGTTAATTGTAAACTGTTCATTGTGTTACTTGTAAACCGCCTTTGATCTTGGGAAAAAGCGGTATAGAAGAAAAGCATAAATAAAATAAAATAAATAAATTGTTTTGCCAGAAAAAGCATTCATAGGAAGAGCCTGACATCAGTACCGGGGAAAATGGTAGAAACCATCATAAAGAACAAAATTACACAGCATGTAGATAGTCATGACCTAATGGGAGACAGCCAACATGGCTTTAGACAAGGAAGATCTTGTCTTACTAATCTGATATGTTTTTTTGAAGGTGTGAATAAGCAGGTAGACAAAGGTGAGTCGTTTGATATAGTGTATCTGGACTTTCAGAAAGCCTTTGACAAGGTCCCTCATCAGAAACCTTTGGCAAAACTAAAAAGTCATGGGATACGAGGCAGTGTACTATTGTAGATCGGGAACTGGTTAAAAGATAGAAAGCAGAGGGTAGGGCTAAATGGCCAATTTTCCCAATGGAAAAAGGTGAATAGTGGAGTACCCCAGGGATCTGTACTGGGTCCGCTACTTTTTGACATATTCATAAATGACCTGGAAAAGGGAATAACGAGTGAGGTTATCAAATTTGCAGACGACACAAAACTGTTTAAAGTTGTTAAAACCCAAGAGGATTGTGGAAAACTGCAGGAGGATCTGGATAAATTGGAAGACTGGGCATCCAAATGGCAGATGAAATTTAATGTGCCATTTGGATCTTCCTTGCGTGTATATATGTATTTATGTATATATGTAAATGAACTCCCCCATAGCTAAGAAGTGTTAACTCTGTATGATGTGCTTTTCTGACAATCTGTATGTAAACAAAATTTGTACCTGCCTTGATTCGGCAGTTTCACAATAGTAATCCTACCCGCTTCTGATCGCTGGAAGGAGCGGGCTACAAATGCTTGCTAAATAAATAAATAAAATAATGTGGACAAGTGCAAAGTTATGCACCTAGGAAAAAACAACCCACACTATGGTTACACAATGCAAGGTTCCACATTGGGAACCACCACGCAGGAAAAAGATTTAGGAGTCATCGTGGATAACATATTAAAACCCTCCGCCCAGTGTGCAGTGGCGGCCAAGAAAGCAAATAGAATGCTAGGTATCATAAGGAAAGGAATGGAAAATAAAACAAAGGATATTATAATGCCTCTGTATCATTCCATGGTACGACCGCATCTTGATTATTGTGTGCAATTCTGGACTGCCATATCTTAAAAAGGATATAGCGTTATTAGAAAAGATACAGAGAAGAGCCACCAAAATGGTAAAGGGGATGGAAGGCTACTCCTATGAAGAGAGGCTACAAAGGTTAGGACTCTTCAGCCTGGAAAAGAGACGGCTGAGGGGAGATATGATAGAGGTCTATAAATTAATGAATGGAGTGGAACGGGTAAACGTAGATCGATTGTTTACGCTATCAGAATATAAAAAGGCTAGGGGATATGTAATGAAGTTACAGGGTAAACTATTTAAGACAAATAAGAGAAAATATTTTTTCACTCAACGTGTAATCAAACTCTGGAATTTGTTACCGGAGGATGAAATAAATGCTGTTAGTGTAGCCGGGTTAAAAAAAGGTTTGGACAACTTCCTAGAGGAAAGGTCCATAAACCATTATTAAAAGGGACCCAGGATATCAATGCTTGACCCAATACAAGCATTGTGGAACCTGTGTCTCTTGGGGATACTGTTAGGTACGTATGACCTAGATTGGCCACTGTTGGAAACAGGATACTGGGCTTGATGGACCTTGGTCTGACCCAGTATGGCATATCTTATGTTCTTATGTTAAAAGCAAGTACAAATCTCAGCAGGTACCTTTTCCCCAGGCGTTTTTCAAAGAAAACTCATACCTTCTTTTTCAGAACTGCTGAAAAATCTGTGGGACTTTGAAGATGCCTACAGGTTTGAAAATGTCTCCACTACTTCTTTTCCATTACCAGTGCCATACCCAACCCTGTATGAGCAGTGCAGCCGCACAGGGCACATTTAGAGCTGACCACTAGCCTCGGCTCCCCCCACGCCGCCTGCCCTTGCCTTGCCTTTGCTTTTCCTGTTCCCTTGGGGGCATGACTGGTGACATCAGTAGAGCAGATCTCCAATTTAAAAAAAAACACTTGAGTCTTTCCGATGCTACACTGGCATGGCTGGTCCGATCCCTCATTCCTCTGATATGAACATGCGTCAGAGGAGGGAGGGATCAGATCAGCCATGCAAGAAGGGGCGGCCCAAGGGGGGTGTGGGACAATGTGCGGAGACTTGGTGCGGGACCTCATTTGCATAAGGGGCTTGATTTGCATAAATATTTGCATAATGTTACCATACACTAACTTTTAGTAAACATGCCTCTTAATGAGTGTATGGATAAAGAAAGACTAAAAGATTTCTACATTACTATAATCCAGTGCTAACCAACAGGCACATTAGGAACTACTACAAACACTACCCATTTAGAACCCATAGCAAACCCACCGTATCCTAACAGCACTACCAGGACTCACAAAGCACCATACTCTAGCTATCAAAAGGCAACACTACAAATATTAAACCAATACATTTCAGAGAATAACAATACATGACCTACTGGGGAAAGAGAACAAGTGGCAATGTCAAATAGGAATTACATAAACAGAATACCTCAGCTCAGTTACACATGCAGAACATAGACCATCACCAAACAAGGAATCACAATTTAGAAACAGGAAGACAATAATTAAACTGGGACCCCCAAAAGCCAGACTTGGAATGTACAACAACACTGTAGAAAAAAGCCTATAAATTAATTTCCTCTTGTACTAAACAAAGCGCAGACGTCAATGATGCACATTTCCCAGAGCAGACATATTCCAATTAATAAATTCAAAATAAAGAGATATCTTTCTACCTTTCGTGCATTTTTTTTCAGTTGCACTTGCTCCGGCTACTTTCTTCTGGTTTCTTCATATCTTCTGCTAACTCTCCATCGTCTGCTGTCCATTTGTCCTTTCTTCTCTCTTCTAGTTTTTTTTCCATTCTCTCTCTACATCTGCTTTGACATACTAATCTGTCTCCTTTTGCTCTTTCCTCATTCCTATTTCATCCACTCAAATTTTACCCCTCCATCCTCAATCCCCACTTACTCTCCCAATACCCAGTCAATTGTAGATTTTTCTTCCCTCCCAAACAAAATATTTTTCCCCTCGCCATTTCACTCTCCCAGCCCCATCCCATTCTAATCCTCCACCAACATCCAGCTCCCCCCAGCATCCGCTTCCTTCTAGTCCCCGCATCAGCCCATTTCCAGTCCTAGCCCCCCATCAGCCCATTTCCAGTCCTAGCTCCCCCATCCATTTCCAGTCCTATCCGCGTCCCTCCATCAGCTCATTTCCAATCCCAGCCCCCCCCATCAGCCCATTTCAAGTCCTTTCCTAGCTCCACCATCAGCCCATGTCAAATACTAGCTCCCCTCCACTCAGCCCATTTCCAATCCAAGCCCCCCATGAGCCTACTTCCAGTTCTAGCCCCTCCATGAGTCCATTTCATTCCAAGCCCCACCACAGCCCATTTCCAATCTTAGCTCCCTCCCCTCACAGCCCATTTCCAGTCCTAGCCCCCAATCAGCCCATTTCCTGTCCTAGCCCCCCCTTCAGCCCATTTCCAGTCCTAGCTTCCTCCCCTCACAGCCCATTTCCATTCCAAGCCCCCCTCCCTATCAGCTATTTTCAGTTCAAGCCCCCCTTCCACTCAGCCCATTTCCATTCCAAGCCCCCGTCCACATCAGCTATTTGCAGTTCAAGCCTCCCATTCCACTCAGCCCATTTCCAGTCCTAGCAACCTCCCCAACCCATTACCAATCCTAGCCCCCTCATAGCCCACTTCCAGTCCTAACCCCCATCACCCCATTTTCAGTCTTAGCCCCCCCATAGCCCATTACCAGTCCTAAACCGCCATCAGCCCACAGCCCATTACCAGTCCTAACCCCATCAGCCTACCTCAAGTCCTAACCCCCCATCAGCCCACTTCCAGTCCTAACCCCATCAGCCCATTTCAAGTCCGAGTCACGCTCATAGCCCATTATCATTCCTAACCCCCCCATCAACCCACTTCCAGTCCTAACTCCCATCACCCCATTTTCAGTCTTAGCTCCCCCCATAGCCCATTACCAGTCCTAAACCGCCATCAGCCCACAGCCCATTACCAGTCCTAACCCCATCAGCCTACCTCAAGTCCTAACCCCCCATCAGCCCATTTCCAGTCCTAACCCCCCCATCAGCCCACAGCCCATTACCAGTCCTAACCCCATCAGCCCACCTCAAGTCATACCCCCCATCAGCCCATTTTGAGTCCTAGCCCCCCATAGTCCACTTCCAGTCCTAACCCCCATCACCCCATTTTCAGTCTTAGCCCTCCCAAAGCCCATTACCAGTCCTAACCCCCCCATCAGCCCACAGCCCATTACCAGTCCTAACCCCCTCCCCCATCAGCCCAGGGAAAATAAAAAAAATGTTGGCTGCTGCTGCTGCGGCAGCGGCAGAATCGAGTGTCCCACGACCCCTCCCCCCCTGCCTAGCAGAGCTCTCCCTCCCTGCGTCAGTCCCTTCGGCACGGCTTTCAGAGCCACGAAGGGAGATTTTCTCCCTCACAGCTCTGTTAAGCCTGCCGGGGCTGATGGCATTTCCTGTTTCCCATCAGCCCTGGTGAGCTTAACTGAGTTTCGAAAGGGAAACTCTCCCTTTGCAGCTCTGAAAGCCGCGCCAAAGGGACTGATGCAGGGAGGGAGGACCTGGGGGGGGGGGGGAGCCCCGCGGGACACTCGATTCTGTCGCTGCTTTTTTAATTTTATTTACTTTTAAAGGAGAATGTTCTTTGCGCGGGGCCCCCTGAAACGCAGGGCCCTGTGCATAAGACATTCTCGATCAATGGACGGCTGGTCCTGAATGCAAGTGCAGAGTCAGAAAGACCCACTTTTTTTTTTTTAATTGGAGGTCCGCACCGCTACCGTCAATGGAACAGAAAAAGCGGCGTGGGGCGAGGATAGGCTAGGCAGGCAGCCAGCTGGAGATGAAGAGGTGTAGGGTAAGATGACAAATATGTGATGTGGGGGGGAGGGTAGGGGGGGGGCGGCACACCAGGTTTGCAAGTCACACAGGGCACATTTATGGCTTGGTACAGCCCTGTCCATTACTAAACATTCTTGATTTCCTGTGCGTTGACTCATACAGAGCAATTGATCTTCCATTTGCTGTACGTAGACTGTATGTCCCCCACATGCTAAAACTAGTAGGACAGGCTGCTGTTTACAGAATGCATAAATAGAAATAACCTAACACAAAACATGTGCAACCAGAATGCTATTGCTTAAGTTAATACTAATGTTTCCCCTAGTGTGTCCATGATTATACTGTTCCACTCAGGAATACACATTCGTCTTTATTTTCCCCACCACTACCAAAAAATGCAAGGAAAACATGCAGCAAATAAATTCAAGAAGAATTCCAGCTGTGTTTAAACATTTCAATCATAAAATGTTTTGCACCGCATGGGGCTTCATTAAGTTATTTATATCTGGCTACTAATGTGCCCAGCAGTGCATCTGAATAACTAGTTAACTTAAAAGTTGTCGCCTGTCTTGGGTTAGTGCAATTTTGAAGTGAATCCTGCTTCAGTTCCTTTAATACAGTGGGAAATAGTGGTTTCACGTTGTGTCAGAATCTATTACACACATAAGTGACTGCAAGCACGTTAAGACTCTCTCAAATGAAAACTGATGATGACTGGACTCTGCAAAAGAAGAAATATAATTCTGTAGCATTTGTTACTGAAGTTATAGGCCTGTAATACTATCAAATGAAGCAGTCATTGAACAAGAAAAAGAAGAATTAAAAGGCAGTTGCTATAAGCACGTTTTACCTAAAAACCCAAACTCAAACCAATCTAGGAGTATACAATTTTTTGTTGTCTAAGTCCAGTTCCTCTAATACCCCTTGCACGGTTGTTTTTAGGAGGGGTCAATTGGAATTTTAGGAGGGTATGGGGTGGCCTACCTCTCAAGATCTAACATCACTTCCTGTTCCTTGGAAGTATCACTGAAGCAGAAGCTGCAGTAGGACCAGAAGATATAGTTCCCCCCTCCTCTTGCTCTTCAATAGCTTAGGCATGGCCCCTCAGGGATGAATTGCCTCAGGGCTTGCATTCCCTAGGGTCGATATTGCTCCTAAGACCTATCCTTTATGCAGAGCTAATGTGCCATATAAGTCAATATATGGTCAGATGGGACACCTGTTTAATATTCAGCAATGAGAGAGGAAAACCCTATGTCCTCCTTTTGAAGACAATTTTAAAAGTCATCTCTGCCTGTAAAGCAGTACTTTATGTGTATAAATAGGCACTTAAAGAATTGTGCTTCCAATACATACATATACCCTGTACATGCAAACAAAAGTAATCTTGGGGGGGGGGGGTCGGGGAGAGTGGTTTGTACTTTGAAAATACACCCATGTGTGTAAAATAACACTGAAATATTCATGTGATCATGCCAACCTGAGTGAGTCTGATCTTGTCTGATCTCAGAAACTAATCAGAGCTGGTCCTGGCTAGTACTTAGATGAGAGACCACCTTAGAATACCAGGTGCTGTAGTGCTGTAGACTTAGAATATGGAAAAAAGGCTTGGCAATCTACTTCTGGGCCCAGCTTATAAAGAAAACCCAGGGGATAGCTACAACTATCGACAGAGTCACTAGGAGTCAGCACTGACTCAACAGCAGACAACAACAAAAATGATTATATAATCTGGAGTAATTTTCACAATTGAAACATGCACGTACTTATTGTTTGAAAATTCCCTGGAATATGCATGGAGAAAAGTATGCATGTACTATTTCAGTGACCATGGCATGTCTAGGTTCTCACATAGCACTCTACACTATCTGCCTCCAGTGATACTTTTGTGTTCCCAGTGCTGGGGCCCCAATCACTGAGATGGCAGGTTGGTGCACGTAGGTCCTCTGTGAGCATGCACTATGGACTAGTTAGTGGACTGTCTGCAGTTAGACTGTGCATGGTTGGAACACCTATAAGGTGCAGTCTGACTGTGCTGTCTGCTGGTGACTGACAGACAGTGGTGTGAGGCAGTTGGGGTTTTCCAGACCTAACTCCAACATTGCTGCTGGTCTTCCACTGCCCCAGTCACAGGTATGGCTCTGGCCCACCAACCCTGGAGGGCTGTCTTATACCAGCAGGATGGAGGTTGCTTCACAGGGGCTGGGGCACCTGTCCCTTACCTACAAAAAGGGTGATGTGGGCCCTTTGGGGTAGGTAGTGTATACCACTGTGACCTATAAAGGCACTGCTACACAAACCTCATGCAAGTCTAGAAACCCCTCTGCCCTGAAAACAGGTGCCCATGTCAGCCAGACTCTAACACGGGGTACACACTAATCTGGGAGGTGCCTGGTCCTAGAGGAACACATGTGACTGCAGGATACAGATGGACACCGAATTACCTTCGGCTGCACTGCAAGGAACACCTGTCACACACTGGGAGTGATAGGGATGTACAGCAGGACCTATCTCTAGTACCACATGTACTGCAGACCTGGTGCTGGGCACCCATCCTATCCCTTCATGGTGAACACAGAACCTGCACAATGGCATGGTCTGTAGCTACACTGTGCCAGTATCATGCACTGATGGTTCATCTTTCCAAGCTGAGGTACCAGAGAGGTGCAGACCCCATTTGGTGATCAGCTGTAGACAGCTATTCAGCATGTGCATTGCATCATGGGTACTGGTGGGGTTACCCTAGCCTGGCACTCAGAGCAGACAGTTTGTGCGGTGACCTGCAGTCCTTCTATACCCAGCATCCGGTTGCCATGGCACTGTGGCTCCATTGTAAAGCTGCGATCCTGGCTGTCGGCTCCTGCACTGCATTCTCTGCAGTCTGACCCCCGATCTGGCCTCCCAAGGCCAGCCTCAGGCTGCGGGGAATGCTTAATGCCCCCTCCTGCCACTTTCTGGCCCCAGGCCTGCCGACCCCTGGCGACTATGGAAGTTATTCCACCTTGGAGGAATAACTTCCCCGTGCAGGTCGCTGGTCCTGGATGTACAGGACTGACATTAAAATCGGTCCTGTATATCTACGGCTGATGACCGCCCACCACCCGTCCTAACTCTGTCCTTGATCCTCCCCTTCCCCACCTCCATCTAACTTCCCTGTACAACCAACGGGGAAGTTAGCCACCAGTTTGAAGGGGCACAAATAGCAGGGATGGATGTCCCGTTGGGACATTCATCCCCACTATTCACAGGTTGGAATAACCCCAATAAGGTCTACTAGCCAGGGGCACTACATTCTTGATATTTTATTTCAAATTGAAGTATATATTTACTTTTAGATTTGCAGAGACCTGGTTTCCTACTTAATTTTGCAGTAAAGCTATAAATTTGAAAGTTCCAGGGTCCTTTGCATAGTGGACTGATACACAGAAGTAAGATTTAATTTTGACCTTCTGAAGTTCACACTGTTAGAAGCCTGCCTTACAGAGTGTGGTTAATTCAATTAGTCTCTGCTGCCTGAACAAGCTTATACCAAGAGGCTCTACAAAGCTAAGTTTTAAAACTTTACTAGATGACTGGTGTTTGATATAAATGTTCATAACTTTTCCTTGCCTATCTCTTACTTATTTTCTACTCTTATAAGTCAACTTAGGCACTGTGGTGTATCAGGGGCACTGCACCAAGGAACAGGGACAAATACAGAAAAAAACAAACAAAAAAAAAAAAACCCTTTGCTCTTCCTATCTTTCTGTCTGTATCCCATTTCTATCTGTTCACAGCCACCTTGATCTACAGTCTAGTGGCAGACAACCTAACCTTTGATTATAAGTTTAGGAATATTTACCTTGCCTACATTCCTTGCCTATATTCCTTTTTAAATCAGACATCTGATTGTGCCCTCAGTCATATAAGGTCTACCAGCCAGAGGCACTTAAATTCGCACCCACCCTACCCCTCACCCCACCCACCCCGGGGTTGCATTGCCTTTATAATCATCATATAGATTGACATCTGCTCTCCAATTAGGTGTAACACCCATCTGTTCCCTTTTTTGCCTTGTCCTATCACCACTTTATCACAGTTCTTAATCAGCATGTTGTATAATCAATGCAATAGCTGTGGTGCCTTCATTCTAAGAAGAATCATTTGAAGCCTAAGAGCTTGCTCTATATGTCTCAAGTTATCTGCTATACACAAAGAAATGATTTTATTAAGGGAAGAATTAGCTGCAATTCAACATACCACGTCTAGGATACAAATTGAGAAAAATCCACCACTATACCCACAAAGAATTAAACTGCCCAGGAACAAATGGATCACAGTTAACTCAGGTAGATTGTGAC
Organism: Ichthyophis bannanicus; assembly: GCA_033557465.1. Classification (NCBI taxonomy): domain Eukaryota; kingdom Metazoa; phylum Chordata; class Amphibia; order Gymnophiona; family Ichthyophiidae; genus Ichthyophis; species Ichthyophis bannanicus. The sequence goes on along the minus strand of CM066033.1, from coordinate 1,018,780,032 downwards.
CTGTAGCATGGAGACAACCTCTCCATCAAGAGATATCCCTGCATAATGCCTTCTCTGCCCTGGAAAATGAGTAGGTGTTCAATTAGTGGAAATGGAAGCATCCTTAAATGAGAAGATTAATGCCCAATCTATTGATAATGCACCAAATATGAATTAAAAATCAGAAAACAGGAAACTACTACTACTTGGAGATTACATCATCAGAGGCACCAAATTGGGAACACACTTCAAAGGAGAGAAGATGGTCAAATGCCTCCCAGGCTCTTTAGCCAACAGGAATATGAACCAAATTGTTGGCATAGAGGCACATTCCAATATGGCCATCCAGGCCGCTGTGTGTCCGATTGGAAATGGGATGTCCAGAGGTAGACCCGTTTCTGATCCCGCGGGGGCTAAACGTGTCCGCGGGATCAGAATTTGGTTTAGGGCCTGAACGTGCACAGTGAACATACTATCTCTGTTGCATGTTGGGTTTAGGGCCTGAATGGAGCCACAGTGCCATGCCAGCCGCCACCAATTTACTTCATTCCCTGCAGCAGCACCCTCGGTCTGCCCTCCCATGGTCCGGTTGCGAGGAATTTCCTGCACCCCCCTACTTTTTGTTCCCAGCCCAGCAGCTTGATCCCCTGACATCCAGAGGGACTTATTCCACCTCTGTGGTGGAATAAGTCCCCCGTCTAAGTTCACAGCCCCAGACATACAGGGCCAACCTCAGAATCGGCCTGTATGTCCGGAGTCTTGGACCACCCATTCCCTGCCCTCGCTCCAACTCCAGAACGCCCCCTCCTGCCTGCATTGTTCATACGGGGAAGCTTTTGCCGGGGCCAGCAGGGGGACAAATAGTGGGGATTGACGTCCATCCCCGCTATTCGCGGGACAGAATGACCCCCATAGTTAATGCAGAAAATGCACACTCCAAAATTGATGTTATCATCCACTTTGGTACAAATGACCTGGCTAGAAACAGTGCCTCTACAGTTCAAAGGGAGTTCCAGATTCTGGGAGAGAAACTCAAACCCACTGTTTATAGCATTCTTAGAAGTTCTACCTGTTCCTGGTAAGGGGGCAGAAAGGCTGCATTGCATAATCAACTTTAATACATGGTTCCAAACCTGGTGCAAACAAGAAAGATTTATATATATATAGGTGACTGAGGAAATAGATGGGGCAACAGAGGCTATACTGCGTTGATGGACTACATCTCTCTGTTGCAGCAAAAAGGATCCTAAGCGAAAAATTCAGGCATTATGTGGGCAGACATTTAAACTAGGGAAAGGGGGTGACAGATGGACAAGAACAAGTCCAGGATGTCACTCCCAGCAGAAACATAACACTAGCAACAGATACACTATTAACTCACACATCAATGGAAGAGGCAAGCCAGTCAACAAATGCTGGAAGGCAATGAGCACAAATGCTCAAAGCCTAGCCTGACCTGAAAACCCCAATGGTGAAACAGACTTGGACACTGTGACCATTACAGAAACATGGTCTAACAAGTCACATGAATGGGATATAGCCATAGCTGGCTATAATTTATTTAGGAGAGATAAAGAAGGCAGAAAAAGAGGAGGAATAGCCTTATATGTCAAAAGCAATATTAAAACTGCTGAAATGCAGAGGACGCAAAGAAAAGAAGAAATGCTGTGGATTGTGTTGGAAAGTGGAGATGTCACTATCATTCATACTGGTGTAGTCTACAGGCCTCCAATTCATAGGTTACAAAGGTAGCCATGAAGGGGGAAGTGATTATATTGGGTGACTTTAATCTACCAGATGTGGATTGGAGTTTTTCTCTGAAAATCTGGAAAGAATTAAAAACTTGTGGATGCCTTCCATGATGCATTGCTTAGACAAATGGTGATGGATTCCACCAGGGAAAGTACGCTGCTGGATTTAGTACTCACTAACGGAAATGGCATGTTGAATGTCTGAAAGGGTGCCCATGTGAGCAGCAGCTATCATCACACGGTGTAGTTTGAGATAAAAGCCAAGGCTTAGTCCAATCACAGCAAGCTCAAAGTCCTAGACTTCAAAAACGCTAACTTCAGTAAAATGGCCAAGTGCCTGAGGAAGGAGTTAGCAGGGTGGGAGGAGGTAAAGGAAGTGGAACTGCAGTAGGCTAAACTAAAGGAGGCAATAAAAGGAGCAACAGATATATATATATATAAACAAGAGGAAAAGGAAACCTATTTAGTTCTCCAAAGAAGTAGCTGAAGAAATAAAAGCAAAAATCACAGCTTTCACAAAATTCAGAAGTTTGCAGAGACAAAAAGAGAAATAAGGATAGAAAAATCTAAGACAGAAGAAAAGATGGCTAAAGATCTAAAGTGTGATGACAAAACATTTTTCAGGTATATTCATATTTCTGTTCTGTTTTTACTGAAAGAAATGCTTGAGAAGGACCACCTGTGATTGACAAATATACAAATGGGAATGGTGTAGATACCACACCATTCACAGAAGATGATGTGTTTGAACAGTTTGCAAAACTGAAAGTGAACAAGGCCATGGGACTGGACGGGATACTGAAAGAGCTCAGAGAGGTTCTGGCAGGGCCTTTAAAGGATGTTTTTAATAGATCCTTGGAGACAGGACTGGAGAAGGGCTGATATGGTACTTCTTCACAAAAGTGGTAAAAAGGAAGAAGTGGCAAACTACAGGCCAGTAAGCCTTACCTTGGTGACGAGGAAAGTAATGGAGGCGCTCCTGAAAGAGAGAATAGTGGGCTTTCTCTAAACCAATAGGTTGCATGATCCGAGGCAACATAATTTTACCAAAGGACGATCATGCCAAACAAATCTGATTGAGTTCTTTGACTGGGTGACCAGAGAACTAGATCAAGGGCATATGATGGAAATTTTCTACCTAGATTTCAGCAAAGCCTTTGATACTGTTCCTCGTAAGAGGCTTATCAATAAACTGAATATCCTCTGGATGGGTCCCAAGGTGGTGAACTGGATCAGAAATTGGTTGACTGACAGACCACAGAAGGTGATAGCAAATGGAACTCACTCAGAGGAAAGGAAAGTAATTAGTGGCATGCCCCAGGGATCTGCCCTGGGACCGGTACTGTTCTATGTATTTGTGAGTGATATTGCTGAAGGACTGAATGGAGAAGTCTGTCTTTTTGCAGATGACACAAATATTTACATTAGAGTGGACTCCCCTGAGGGAGTGGATAACATGAGGAAAGATCTACAAAATCTGGAAAAATGATCTTATGCTTGGCAGTTAAGATCTAATGTAAAGAAGTGCAGTATCAGGCACTTGGGATGCAAAACTCCATGGAAATTATTGTATGTGATAGGGGCGAGAGGTTGGTGTGCACAGACCAGAAGGACCTCGGAGTGGTTGTTTCTGAGGATCTCAAGGAGGCAAAACAGTGTGACAAGGCAGTGGCCAAAGCCAGAAGGATTCTGGGTTGCATACAGAGAGGAATTACCAGCAGAAAGGAGGAGGTATTAATGCCACTGTACAAGTCGTTGGTGAGGCCTCACTTGGAATATTGTGTCCAGTTTTGGAGACCATATCTCGCAAAGGATATAAAAAGACTGGACATGGTTCAGAGGAAGGTGAACAAAATGATTTGGTGCCTGCACCAGAAGACATATGAAAGAGACTTGAAGACCTAAACATGTATACTCTAGACAAGAGGAGGGACAGGAGAGATATGATACAGACCTTTAAATACTTAAAGGATATTAATGAACAAAGAAACCCTTTCAAAGACAGGGAAGCTGCAAAACTAGAGGACATAACATGAAGCTTCAAGGGGGTAATCTGAAAGGCAATGTCAGGAAATTCTTTTTCACTGAAAGGGTGGTAGATGCTTGGAATGCCCTCCCGATGGAAGTGGAGAGGGCAAATACAGTGACGGAATTCAAAATGGCATGGGACAGACACAATGGAATGCTTTATAGCAACAGGATAAAATCAAAATAACCTTAACTATCTCAGTTATCTCAACAAATACGGGTGACCTGCATGGAGTGGTGAGTACACCCCTAAACAAAGGCATGGGGAGGGGTGACCTGCACAGAGCAGCAGGTATATATACTCTTGCCATCTAGCTGGGCAGACTAGATGGACCATGATGGTCTTTATCTGCCATCATATTTTATTTTTTATTTACATTCTCTTATATACCATGCTATTCTGCATCAGTGTGGTTTACATTGAACAAACTAAAATTACATTGAACAGGGCATTATAACTTGGAGATAACTATTTTACAGGGAACATGGGCTATGGAGGGTTAAGTGGCTTGCCTGAGACCACAAGGAGCACCTGTGGGACTAGAAACCCCAGTCCTTCTGGCCCAAGGTTGCTGTCCTCTAGTGGGATTTGAACCCCTGACCTTCTGGCTTGAAGTACCTTGCCCCAACCACTAGGCCACTCCTCCACTCCTATACTATGTTTCTATGACATAGATGTAATCACACTAGATATGTGTAAATTCAAAGTATTCTAAAATGGCTCTTGGGAAGTGCATATGATTAGGACACCTGAATGGCCATTTTCAGATGTCCAAATCATGAATAGGGCTTGACATAAGGACATAAGAACATAAGATATGCCATACTGGGTCAGACCAAGGTCCATAAAGCCCAGCATCCTGTTTCCAACTGTGGCCAATCTAGGTCACAAGTACCTAGCAGTTTCCCCAAAAGAAACAGGTTACACAATGCTTGCATTGGGTAAAGTAGTGGATATCCCAGGTCTCCTTTAATAATGGTTTATGGACCTTTCCTCCAGGAACTTGTCCAAAACATTTTTAAACCCAGCTACACTAAGAGCTTTTACTACATACTCCGGTAACAAATTCCAGAGTTTGATTACACATTGAGTGAAAAATATTTTCTCTAATTGTCTTAAATAGGTTGCCCTATAGCTTCAATGCATGACTCCTAGTCTTTCTATATTTTGGTGGTGTAAACAATTGATCTACGTTTCCCCGTTCCACTCCATTCATTAATTTATAGATCTCTATCATATCTCCCCCCAGCCGTCTCTTTTCCAGGTTGAAGAGCCCTAACCTTTTTAGCCTCTCTTCATATGGGTATCCTTCCATCCCCTTTATCCTTTTGAGGGCTCTTCTCTTTAGCCTTTTCTAATAACGCTATATCCTTTTTAAGATATGGTGACCAGAATTGCACACAATATTCAAGGTGCGGTCGCACCATGGAATGATACAGAGGCATCATAATATGCTTTGTTTTATTCTTCATTCCTTTCCTTATGATACCTAGCATTCTATTTGCTCTCTTGGCCGCCGCTGCACACTGGGGCGGAGGGTTTTAACATGTTATCCACAATGATACCTAAATCTTTTTCCTGGGTGGTGGTTCCTAATATGGAACCTTGCATTGTGTAACCATATTTTGGGTTGTTCTTTCCTAGGTACATAACTTTGCACTTGTCCACATTAAATTTCATTTTGGATACCAGTCTTCCAATTTATCAAGGTCCTCTTGCAATTTTCCACAATCCTCATGGATTTTAACAACTTTGAATAATTTTATGTCATCTGGAAATTTGATTACCTCACTCGTTATTCCCATTTCCAGGTCATTTACTGATATGTTAAAAAGCAGCAGACACACCACAGCTTCTAAATGACCCCCCCTCCCCCAAATGAATTATTTGCTTTGGTCTTTCCTGAGGAAGATGTGAGGGAGCTACCAGGCCAGAAAAGGATCTTGAATTGGAAAAAGTGATCAAATTTGCAGATAACACCAAATTTTCTAAATTTTAAATTGCATATGTATTGTGAAAAACTGCAGGAGGGCCTTGCAAGATTGCGAGACTGGCATCAAAATAGCAGGTCAAATTTAATATGGAAAGTGTAGACTGATGCATATAGGAAAGAGTAAACCAAACTACAGCTACACAATACTAGGTTCCACATTAGGAGCCACCACTCAAGAAAAAGATCTAGGCATCATAATGGACAATATGTTGAAATCTTTTGCTCAGTGTGCAGAGGTGGCAAAAAACATCAAACTGAATCTTAGGAATTATGAGGAATAGAATAGAAAATAAAACAAAGTATATTGTGATGCCTCTGTATCACTCTATGACCACACCTTAAGTATTGTATGCTATTTTGGTCTCTGGCTCTCAACAGAGGTTCCTTCAATTCCAGCTACAGTAACTGCATTTACTTGGCAATGAATTCCAGAGTTCAATTGTGTGTTGAGCGAAAAAAATATTGTAACTAGAAAAGATCTAGAAATGGGCAACTAAAAAACTAAAGAGGCTAGGACTCTTTCCTGTAGCTAGGAGAAGGGATGGCTGTGGGTAGATATGATAGAGGGTCTATATAAACCTGAGTGGATGGGAATGGGTAAATCTGAATCCAATTGCTTACACTTTCAAAAAGTACAAAAACTAGGGGTCAATCCATGAAGTTAAACCAAGTAGTACATTTAAAACAAATACAAGAAAATATTTTTTTTCACTCAATAGATAATTATGCTCTGGAATTCATTGTTAAGTAAATGCAGTTAGTGTAGTTAGGTTGTATATTGTAAAAGGTTTGGAGGAAAAGTCCATAAATCACCATTAAGGTAGGCTTGGGAAAGTCACTGCTAATCTCTGGTGGTAGGCAGCACAGAATCTTGTTACTTTTTGCGAGCCAGCCAGGTATTTGTGACCTGGATTTGCCACTGCCTGAAACAGGATACTGGGCTGGAAAATCTTCCTAATAATGTTTAAAGAAATTAGATTAAAATATAATGAACTATCTTATCATAATACTCATGACTTCTTTCTACTTGGCAGTTCATACATCTGTTCATCAGCTTGGAAGAAACATCATGATTTGATGCCTATTGAGAGAAGCAAAAAAAGTGGCTAATCGATTATCTAATCATTATCATACTCTAATATATATGTTTGTGTATGGAATTATTTACTGTAATGATATATTTGAAAGAATACAAAACCTTGTCTTCATTAGAGAAGATCATCTAAGACAAATATACAAGCATATGTTTATAGTTGAAAGCCTGGCAAAAAAACTAATGGTCAGATGTTCTGGTTCAGTAACTGGAAAAAATAAATAATTTCTGAGAGGAAGGATTCTTCAGCTTTGGGCAGCTAAAATAGTAAGAAAATAAATTCACACAAAAGTCAACTTCCTGTTTTCTGGGCCTACATTTCATACTGGCAAAATGTATCTATTAAACTCGATTTCATGCTTCTATAAATAGCCCTGGCACTCTTTTACACACTGTCCCATGTATTTAACAACTGGAAGTATATTACAGTATTTAATGTGCCATAGAGACTTGCATAAATGGGAAAAAGACTACTTCTAAAGAACACAATATTTTAGTTGGACAAAATGCAGAAAAATAATCATAACATTTACCAAGTTCCCAAAGAACTAGTAGACGTCATACAAGCAGTAGTATATCCATGCTAAAATAGCACTTAATATGGTAATATATACCCAAAACATAGTAGATAAAGACCAAGGTACTCATGTAGTCTGCCCAATTGAAATTTGTGCACCTGTGAATCTGCTCATATGAGCTCCCATATGCAACTCGGTGCCACCTTCTTCTAGGGATGTGCATTTTCATTTCATATTAGTACATACATGAGCTATTTCATGTTAGCCTGCTCTAAAATAAAACAAAAATAATGTAATTACAAAAACTCCATTAAATAAAAAATGAAATGAAAATGTCTCCCCCAAGGGCAGCTCAAGGCAATCTGCTGCCTGAGGCGAGGGATGAGATGGCGCCCTCCCCCCCCCCGGGTGTCAGCTCCCTTCCAGCTCCCCCCCATGTTTGCTCTGCTCCTTTCCAACTCCTCCATGTCTGCTCCCTTCCAGCTCTCCCCCCCCCCCCATGTCTGCTCCCTTCCAGGCCTCCCTGTGTGCTCCCTTCGAGCTCCCCCCCCCACCATGTCTGTTCTGCTCCCTTCCAGCTCACCCCTGTTTCTGTTCCCTTGCAAGTCCTCCAGTCTGCTCCCTTCCAACTCCCCCCCTCCATTTCTGCTCCCTTCCAGCTCCCCTCCACAATGACTGCTCTGCTCCCTTCCAGCTCCCCTTCTGTTTCTGCTCCCTTGCAAGTCCCCCCGTCTTCTCCCTTCCAGTCCCCCCATGTCTGCTCCCTTCCAGGCCCCCCTATCTGCTCCCTTCCAGCTCCCCCCATGCCTGCTCCCTTTCAGTCCCCCCTGTCCCTTCCAGCTTCCCTCATGTCTGCTCCCCTCCAGGCCCCCCTGTCCCTTCCAGCTCCCCCCATGTCTGCTCCCTTCCAGCTCCCCCCATGTCTGCTCCCTTCCAGGCTCCCCTGTCTGCTCCCTTCCAGCTCCCCCCCATGTCTGCTCCCTTCCAGGCCTCCCTGTCTGCTCCCTTCCAGCTCTCACCCATGTCTGCTCCCTTCCAGGCTCCCCTGTCTGCTCCCTTTCAGTTCCCCCCCATGTCTGCTCCCTTCCAGCCCCCCCCTGTCTACTCCCTTCCAGGTCTTTCCCTGCTCCCCCCCCTCACTGATTCATCCTTTAAAAAAAAAAAGAAAGCAGCCGCGGGAACACTTCTCTGTTCCCGTGGCTCTGCTAACTTTTAAACTTCTGGGTCACAGAGTTTCTAAAGGCCTTTAGAATCTCTGCGACCCGGCAGTTTAAAAGCAGAGCCATGGGAATAGAGAAATGTTCCCACGGCTGCTTTCTTTTTTGGAAGCAGCAGTGGCGGAGGCGGAAGCGGAAGTGACAGTGATGACCTGCCCCCCCCCCCCCCCCGCTGGCGCCCTCATGCCATGCTTATTCGGCTTATCGGTTAGCACCAGCCCTACTCTTGTTGGAAGATTGGCGGTGGTTCTATCATAGGCAGTTTCTAGGGAGCGGCAAATCAGAAATAAACCCAGCTGGAGTGCCACCCCCTAGAAACTGCTACCTGAGGCCACCGCCTCAGTTGGCCTAATGATAGAACCGCCCCTGATCTCCCCTGCACGCTCCTCTCTTCTTCTCTCCACAATTTTTAACCATTCTCTCGCGTTCTCACCACTCCATTTTTACTAAGCATGCCCAAACTGTACTTCAGTAGTGGCTTCCACCTAAACTACCTCAGGTCGTGCCATCTTCAGTTTTCCTCCTTACCGTATATACTGAATGCCTAAGTTAACACTAAGGTTCCCTTCTGTGCTAGCCTCCTCTTGCTCATTGAAACTTGGGTTTAACCATGGCCTCTCCATGAAGGTCCCACATCTTTTTTGAAAGCCTCACTGCTGTTCAGATTGATTACTTGATTGATTTTGTTATTAACATTTATTCCTCACCCATCACAGAGTTGCTGGGCAAGTTAAAACATTACATTAATAATTTTTAAAACCTATAAAAGCACAAACATAAGACGCAAACAAACGAGGTTATCCCAATGTCTTTGAGGATGTCCAGTGCAGTGCCAGGACTGTTTTTGGGTTGTAAATGCTGCTCTGAGCAGGTTACCCCATTGCCTTCATTGACGTGTGGTGCATTATGTGGTTTTAAAAATATACCTTTCTGAAGCGGCATATGGCAAAGTAGTGACATCATCAGAGCTTCAAAAAGTGGAACTTGGAAAACATTTGAAAGGGAATTATCCCAGTATGGCTTTGTTCTAAAAGGAATTGCACAAATTGAAGAGTGAATGAGAGTGTTAGAATTCAACATCACAGATGGAATTAAGAAATAGATATATGGATTATATATGAAAAATAAAAGAAAAAAAGAAGAAAGAGAAACATAAAAAGGGAATTTGGAAGGTTTTTTTCTGACCTGTGATGTTTGAGACATAGAAAGTTAGTCTGATATCAATCTCTGTGGTCTTGTTTCTTCCCCATTAGATTAAGGAGTTACTATAAATTATTTGGAAGATAAAGAATTTTCTGCTTGTGGATGGTTGTATTTACTGTATATAAGAACATAAGATATGCCATACTGGGTCAGACCAAGGTCCATCAAGCCAAGTATCCTGTTTCCAACAGTGGCCAATCTAGGTCATACGTACCTATCAGTTTCCCCAAAAGACAAAGGTTCCACAATGCTTGAACTGGGTCAAGCATTGATATCCTGGGTCCCTTCTTAATAATGGTTTATGGACCTTTACTCCAGGAACTTGTCCAAACCTTTTTTAAACCCAGCTACACTAACAGCATTTACTACATCCTTCGGTAACAAATTCCAGAGTTTGATTACACGTTGAGTGAAAAAATATTTTCTATTATTAGTCTTAAATAGTTTACCCTGTAGCTTCATTGCAAGTCCCCTAGTCTTTCTATATTGGAGTGGAGGAGTGGAGGAGTGGCCTAGTGGTTGGGGCAAGGTACTTCAGGTCAGAAGATCAGAGGTTCAAATCCCACAAGAGGACAGCAACCTTGGGCTGGAAGGACTGGGGTTTCTAGTCCCACAGGTGCTCCTTGTGGTCTTGGGCAAGCCACTTAACCCTCCATAGCCCATGTTCCCTGTAAAATAGTTATTTCCAAGTTATAATGCCCTGTTCAATGTAATTTCAGTTTGTTCAATGTAGATCACACTGATGCAAAATAGCACAGTATATAAGAGAATGTAAATAAATAAATAAAATATTCTGATAATGTAAACAATCAATCTACATTTACCCATTCCACTCCGTTCATTAATTTATAGACTTCTATCATATCTCCCCTCAGCCGTCTCTTTTTTAGGTTAAAGAACCATAACCTTTTTAGCTTTTCTTCATAGGAGTATCCTTCCATCCCCTTTACCATTTTGGTGGCTCTTCTCTAACCTTTTCTAATATCGCTATATCCTTTTTAAGATACGGCGACCAGAATTGCACACAATATTCAAGGTGCGGTCTCCCCATTGAACGATATAGAGACACTATAATATCTTTTGTTTTATTTTCCATTCCTTTCCTTATGATACCTAGCATTCTATTTGCTCTCTTGGCCGCCGCTGCACACTGGGCCGAGGGTTTTAACATGTTATCCACAATGACACCTAAATCATTTTCCTGGGTGGTGGTTCCTAATGTGGAACCTTGCATCGTGTAACCATAGTTTGGTTTGTTCTTCCCTAGGTGCATAACTTTTCACTTGTCCACATTAAATTTCATCTGCCATTTTGATGCACAGTCTTCCAATTTATCAAAATCCTCTTGCAATTTTCCACAATCCTCTTGGGTTTTAACAACTTTAAATAGTTTTGTGTCATCTGCAAATTTGATAACCTCACTCATTATTCCCCTTTCCAGGTCATTTATGAATATGATAAAAAGCAGCGGACCCAGCACAGATCCCTGGGGCACATCACTATTCACCTTTCTCCATTGGGAAAACTGGCCATTTAGCCGTACCCTCTGCTTTCTATCTTTTAACCAGTTCCTGATCCACAGTATTACACTGCCTCCTATCCCATGACTCTAGTTTTGCCAAAAGTCTCTGCTGAGGGACCTTGTCAAAGGCTTTCTGAAAGTCCAGATACACTATATGAACCGACTCACCTTTGTCCACCTGTTTATTCACACCTTCAAAAAAACATAACAGATTAGTAAGACAATATCTTCCTTGTCTAAAGCCATGTTGGCTGTCTCCCATTAGGCCATGACTATCTACATGCTGAGTAATTTTATTCTTTATGATGGTTTCTACCATTTTTCCCGGTACTGACGTCAGGCTCACCGGTCTGTAGTTTCCCGGATCACCCCTGGAAACCTTTTTAAAAATTGGTGTTACATTGGCGATCCTCCAATCTTGAGGTATTAGAGATGATTTTAATGATAGTTCACAGATTACCAATAGCAGGTCTGCAATCTCATATTTCAGTTCATTCAACACCCTTGGATGTATACCATCCGGCCCAGGTGATTTGCTACTTTTCAGTTTATCTAACAGTTCTAATACATCTTCCCGATGTATCGATATTTCCTTCAATTTTTCCGCACCTTTAAATACCACTTCAGTCATGGGTAACATCCTTACATCTTCCTTAGTAAAGACCGAAGCAAAGAATTCATTCAGTCTCTCCGCTATCGCCTTGTCACCTCTTAGTGCCCCTTTAACCCCGCTACCATCTAATTTTACCAGCTAACTCTCTCACAGTTTTTTTGCTACGAATGTACTTGAAAAAGTCTTTATTTTGCGTTTTTGCTTCCGCAGCAACCTTCTTCTCAAATTCTCTCTTTGCCTGCCTTATCAATGCCTTGCATTTGACTTGCCAGTGCTTGTGCTGTTTCCAGGTTTCATCGTTTGGCTCTTTTTTCCATTTCCTGAAAGATGCTTTTTTGCCAACAACAGCCTCTCTGATCTCACCTTTAAACCATGCTGGCAGTTTTTTGGACTTCCTTCCACTTTTCTTAAAGTGTGGAGTACAGCTGGTCTGGGTTTTCCAAGATAAGAATATAAGAACATAAGATATGCCATACTGGGTCAGACCAAGATCCATCAAGCCCAGTATCCTGTTTCCAACAGTGGCCAATCTAGGTCATACATACCTAGCAGTTTCCCCAAAAGACACAGGTTCCACAATGCTTGTACTGGGTCAAGATAGCAGTTTTCAACAATGCCCAAGCTTGATGTAAGTCTATAACCTTTGCAACTGCTTCTTTTAGTTTTTTCTTAACTATTTTCCTCATTTTATCATAGTCTCCCTTTCGAAAGTTAAAAGGTAGTATGGTGGATTTTCTTACTATCTCTCCTCCACTAATTAAATCAAATGTGATCATGCTGTGATCACTGTTGCCAAGTGGCCCCAACACCCTTATTTCTTGCACTAGATCTGGTGTTCCACTAAGGACTAGATCTAATATGGCTTCCCCTCTGGTTGGTTCATGAACCAGCTGCTCCAAGAAACAGTCATTCATTTCATCTAGGAACTTATCTCCCTAGCATGTCCTGCCATGACACTGACCCAGTAGATACCGGGGTAATTGAAATCACCCATTATTATTACTGCGCAGTAACGTTTGTTAGCTTCCTTGATTTCTTTGAGCATTTCTTCATCCATTTGTTCATTCTGGCCAGGTGGGCGATAGTACGCCCCCACTGCCATCGCCCTCCCCTTTTTACATGGAATTTCAATCCATAGAGATTCCACAGCAAATTTTGTTTCCTGCAAAACTTTAATCCTTTCTGACTCCATGCCCTCTCTAACATAGAGTGCAACCCCTCCACCAATTTGATCATCTCTATCATTACGATATAGTTTGTACCCAGGTATCACAGTGTCCCACTGGTTGTCCTCCTTCCACCATGTCTCTGATATTCCAATCATATCTAACCTCTCATTTAGTGCTATATATTGTAATTCTCCCATCTTATTTTTTAGACTTCTTGCATTTGCATACAAGCATTTTAGAGACTGTATTTTATTCATATTAATTTGGCTATTGGTAGACATGGGTAGTTTGGTATCTTTAAGCTCTGTCCGCTCCATACTCGAGGGCATTTGGGCTACTTTACTCTTTTTTGGAACCTCTCTGCTTTTGGTTGTATCCTTCAAGGATACATTCTTCCGAACCATGTGCTCTTGGGCAACTGTCGGCTTTCCCCTATTATCTAGTTTAAAAGCTGCTCTATCTCCTTTTTAAAGGTTAATGCCAGCAGCCTGGTTCCATCCCGGTTAAGGTGAAGCCCATCCCTCCGGAAGAGCCCCTCCTTTCCACAGAATGTTCCCCAGTTCCTAACAAATCCAAAACCCTCATCTCTGCACCATTGTCTCATCCATGCATTGAGACTCAGGAGCTCTGCCTGCCTTTTGGGTCCTGCGCATGGAACAGGAAGCATTTTGGAGAATGCTAACCTGGAAGTTCTGGATTTCAACTTCCTACCTAAAATCCTAAATTTAGCCTCCAGAACCTCCCTACCACATTTTCCTATGTCATTGGTACCAACATGTACCAAGACAGCAGACTCCTCCCCAGAACTATCTAAGACCTTATCTAGGTGGCTCGTGAGGTCCACTACCTTTGCACCAGGCAGGCATGTTACCAGGCGATCCTCACGTCCACCAGCCACCCAGCTATCTATATGCCAATGTTCGAATCACCAAATATAACGGCTGTCCTAACCCTTCCCTCATGGGCACATGGCCCTGGAGAAACTTCCTCGGTGCGAGAGGGTTTTACATCACCTGGAGGACAGGTCCTAGTTACAGGATCACTTCCTGCCACACCAGAGTGATGCTCTCCTGTCACATGACCTCTCTCCTCCATGGCAACAGGAATGCTGCCAGACTGGAGGTGGGACTTCAGAACTATATCCCTGTAGGTCTTGTCTATGTACCTCTCTGTCTTTCTTATGGTTTCCAAGTCTGCTACTCTAGCCTCTAGAGAATGGACTTGTTCCCTGAGAGCAAAGAGCTCCTTGCACCTAGTTAACATGTAAGACCTCTCACCAACTGGGAGAAAATCATACAAGTGACACTCAATGCAAAAGACTGGAAAGCCCCCATCTCGCTGCTGGACTGCTGTCTACATCTTAGTTTTAAGCTTATGAAATTTAAACTACAAGCTCTCTGCTGGGTTCCAAATTTAACCAGAAAGCTCTCTTCTGTGTTTTAAATTTAAACTTAAACTGCTGATACTATGCCTTGACTGATTTAACAAGAAACACTGGCTTCACAGATTAATTAGCTTTAATACAAAGAAGTCCTTTCAGAAAATTCCCAGAAGTATAAGCTCACATGTGCAGATCTCTCTCCAGAAGTAGCAGTCACTTTTTCTAGTCCTTCAAGGCTCTGTTCTCCCCACCAGACACAATAAAGATTCTAGATTACACCCTAACTACTAAACAAGAAGTCAAATACCTCGGTGTTACCTTTGACCAGCAACTCATCTTCCAATCACACATAAGAAGAACAACCAGAACAGCCTACCACAAGCTTAGAACCATTCACAAACTCAAACCGCTCCTCAATGATAGTGACTTCCGAACAGTATGTTAAGCCATAATAACACCCATGCCATAATAACACCCATATTAGATTATTGCAACGTGATCTACCATGGCCTTCCTAAGAAAACAATACTCCCCCTGCAAATGGTGCAAAACACTGCTGCAAGATTTAGAACTGGAACAGCAAAATACAACCATATAACCCCAACACTTTACCAATTACACTGGCTCCTGGTCACCGTATGCTCTAAATACAAGAACTTAATAATATAATCTTCAAAATATTGAACAACCTAACTCCTCCGATTCTTCAGCCAATGATCTAGAAAACACATCAGACCAGAACAAGAAGAGGAGCCGATAACAACATCCTGGAAATCCTAACAAGCATCAGAGCAGCAAGACAATCTACTTGCAAAAGAGCCTTCTTCTTGTATGCTCCCCAGCTGTGGAATGAACTACCCGCCTCAGTACGAGCAATTAAAGACCTATTGGACTATAGGAAAGCAATAAAGACTCACCTCTTTCTGGAATACTATGGTACCACCCTAAAGAATACTGATTACACGTATATGATCTGAAGAAAAATCCATCAAATTATGGAACTTATTGGAATCACCCCATGAACATTCTGATGTAATATTTCTGATTAAACCTCCTTGACTTCTTCCTCAGCATATACATAACTACATAACACACAGCCAATACCATACAAACGTATCTATATATAGTTAACAATTGTTAAAGAAACCCTTTGTATCCAACTTAATCTTCCAAGTTCTATATCCTGTTCTATGTAAAAGTTGGTTGCTGTGATGTTCTATGTAAACCGCTTTGAATTAATGATAAGGCAGTATAAAAAACCTGTTAAACAAATAAATGGGAAAAGGAGCCAAATGACGAAAACTGGAAACAACATAAGCACTGGCAAGTTAGATGCAAGGCATTGGTAAGGCAGGCAAAGAAAGAATTTGAAAACAAAATTTGTAAGCAAAAATGCATAATAAAAATGTTTTCAAGTACATTTGCAGCAAAATGCCTCTGAGAGAGTCATAGGATCATTAGAAGACAGAGGGGTAAAATGAGCACTAAGAGGGGACTAAATAAATTCTATGCTTCGGTCTTTACTGAAGAAGATGTAGGGAAGTTACCCATGAATAAAATGGCATGCAAAGGTGATGCATCTGAAGAACTGAAAGAAATATTGATAAACTGGGAAGATGTATTACAACTATTTGATAAATTAAAGAGTAGCAAATCACCTGTACCAGATGATAAATATCTGAGGGTGTTGAAAGAACTGAAATATGAGATTGCAGACCTACTACTGGTAATCTGTGAACTATTATTAAATTCATCTGTAATACCCGAAGATTGGCAAATGGCCAATGTAATTAAAATTTTTAAAAAGGGTTCCTTGGGTGATCTGGGAAACTACAGACGAGTGAGCATGATGTCAGTACTGGGCAAAATGGTAGAAACCATTATAAGGAACAAAATTACTGAATATGTCATGGTTTAATGGGAGAAAGCCAACATGGCTTTAGCCAAGGAAGTTCTTGTCTTACTAATTTGTTATATTTTTTTGAAGGTGTGAATAAACAGGTAGACAAAGCTGAGCTGATATAGTGTATCTGGGTTTTCAGAGGCCTTTGACAAGGTCTTTCATGAGAGACTCTTAGTAAAATTAAAAAGTCATGGGATAGGAGGCAGTGTACTATTGTTGATCAGGATCTGGTTAAAAGATAGAAAGCAGAGGGTAAATGGCCAATTTTCCCAATGGAGAAAGTTGAATAATAGAGTAGCCCAGGGATATGTGTTAGGTTCGTTGCTTTTTAACATATTTGTAAACGACCTGGAAATGAGAATAACGAGTGAGATAATCAAATTTGCAGATGTATTGTGTAACATTGCAAGTGGACCTTGATAAATTGGAAAACTGGACATTCAAATGGCAGATGAAATTTAATGTGGACAAGTGCAAAGTTATGCAACCCAAACTATGGTTACGCAATGCAAGGTTGTGCATTAGGAACCAACACCCAGGAAAAAGATTTAGGCATCATCGTAGATAACAAGTTGGAACCCTCCTCCCAGTGTGCAGCAATGGCCAAGAAGGTAAATACAATGCTAGGACTCATAAGGAAAGGAATGGAGAATAAAACAAAGAATATTACAATGCCTCTGTATCATTCCACGGTGCAACCGCACCTTGAATATTTTGTGCAATTCTGATCGCCATATCTTAAAAAGGATATAGCGTTATTAGAAAAGGTACAGAGAAGAGCCACCAAAATGGTAAAGGGGATGGAAGGCTACCCCTATGAAGAGAGGCTAAAAAGGTTAGGGCTCTTCAACCTGGAAAAGAGACAGCTGAGAGGAGATATATAGAGGTCTATAAATTAATGAATGGAGTGGTAAATATAGATTGATTGTTTATGCCATCAAAAAGTAGAGACTAGGGAATATGCAATGGAGCTACAGTATAGTGGCACGATTCATCCAGAATGCATGCCGAATTGATCACATAACGCCAATCTTATATGACTTATACTGTCTGCCCATACAAAGCCTCATCAAATTCAAGATATTAATGACCACTTTCAAAATCATCAGAAAAATAGCTCCCCAAACTCTTTCCCAATTAATTAAAGTGGCCCCCGTCAATCGACTAAGAAGAGAACAAATGACCAACACTCTCTCTACCTCATCAGCTTTCCGTAAGTCTAAACAGTGCACCAACAGCAGAGCATTTGGGTTTATATTCACAATGTTCTGGAACTTCTTACCACCCAGTCTCCGAAACATTACAGACTTAGGGGTATGTTTACTAAACTCCGAAATTGTGCGGGGCCGCGGTAGTGTGCCTGTGCCATATAAGGAGTGGGCGGTTCAGGCAGAGAAAAGAAAAAACTGGGAGACAGCGACCGTACTTGTGCGCATCGCGCTAATGTGCGGGGTCCACATTAGCGCTTGGGAAGGCTAAGTGGCGCGCTGCTGGGCACAGAAAAGAGCAGAGCTGTAGTACAACGGTGAAGACACTGACCAATGGTGCAGGGGCCATGGGTTCAATCCCCCATTGTGCGCAACAAAAGCTGTTGTCTGAGGCAATAACTGTAATGGGTTAAAGTGCTGTAGGAAGCATGTTAATTTTGTGCTGCATAAGGCGGCGCACTGTTAATTTTGGGTGACATTAGGCGGTGCGCTGTTAGGTGTGGGCGTCATAAGGCGTAGCACTGTAAATAGTGGGCATTAGGCGGCGCGCTGTTAAGTTTGTGCAGTTTGGGCGGCAGAAGGTGGTGCGCTGCTATGCCATGAAGGCCTAAGGCAGTGCGGCAATGTCCAAACACAGGAATAGAGCCACAGCACAATGGTTAAGACACTGACCAATGGTGCAGGGATCAGGAGTTCAATCCCTCACAGTGCCCAGTGAACAAGGCTGGCTGAGGCATAACATATTATGGGGATGAGTGCTGTAGGGGGCATATTAGTTCTATTTTATTTATCAGTACTAGCAAACTCACTCTCAAAGCGTGTTAACATAAGGCAATAACACAAAGAGGAGAAAAAGAAGCACTGCCCCATGGTTCTCTCCTGAATTGCGATCCTCTCTGACCCAACTCCGCAGACTGGAACGCCGCTGGCGCAGATCACTTTCCACTGAAGATCAGACCGCCTACCGTACTCACCTCTCCACACACCGTGAAGCAATCACAACCACAATGAAACAATACCACACAGACACTCTAAAGAGATCACTGAATAAACCACGTGACCTCTTCAACCTGGTCAAATCCCTCTCAAAGGAACCTTCTCCCGAACAACACAGTGAGATTCATCCACAGAAATTCGCTGACTACATGCAATCCAAGATAGTGCAAACTAACAAGGTGTCAACAGTCCCGTTCCAAGAACCAACGAATGCAACCCCACTAAATAACTTCTCTACACCATCCACTAAATGCATCGAGGAAACCATAGCATCTCTCAATACCTCCACTGCACAAACGGACCCATGCCCAGCTTTTTGGATTAAGGAGCTACGTTGTGCGTTCAGCCCCTTCATTGCAAATCTAATGAACCTCTCATTCACAACAGGGTACTTCCCTGCAGCACTCAAGCAGACTTCCATCAGGCCACTTTTGAAAAACCCCAAGCTAGACCCGCAAAAGGTCGAATCTTATAGGCCTATAGCTAGCATTCCCCTCTTAGCCAAGATAATTGAGAAGGAGGCACAACGGCAAATCCAAGATCATATAGACACCACAGCTCCCCTAGATCACTGCCAACATGGGTTCAGAGAATATCATGGGGTCGAGACCCTTCTCACTAACCTATTCAACGACATTATCATAGGCATTAACAACATCCGACAAGGATTTGTACTCGTCTTCTTAGACATCGCTGCGGCGTTCGACTCGGTAAGCCACGAAATTCTCCTCGGACGACTGAAAGAGAAAGGTATCTGCAACAGTGCATTAGAATGGTGTAACTCTTATCTGGATGGAAGATGGCAATATGTGAAGTCCGGTACAGAAGAGTCAAAACGCTTCCATCAAAAGCAAGGTGTGCCTCAAGGTTCCTCATTGTCTTCCCTACTATTTAACATATACATGCAGCCCATCTGCGACGTCATAAGATCCTTCAAAGTCAACTGCTTGATATATGCAGATGACATTCTCTTATATATGCCTTTCTCTACAACTCAATTAGACCTGGCACCGTTGGTAGACTGCCTCAATTCGGTCTCAGAGTGGCTCCAATCACAAAACCTTTGCATTCAACATAAAAAAACAGAGGTGCTCTTCATCTCCAAAGACCCCAACTTCACCCCTCCAGCCCACGTCAGTGTCAAGGAAGCTGACCTACAAGCTAAAGAAACAATAAGATACCTTGGAGTTACATTGGACCAACGTCTGGATATGAAACATCACATAAATAACATAGTTAAAGCTGTATACTTCAAAATACGCTCGCTTAGGCATATGCGTTCCCTGTTGGACCCGGATGACTTCCGAACCATATACCAAGCACTAATCCTGCCACACTTCGACTTTGCAAATGCCATATTACAAGGTCTCCCCCAATCCACTCTTAGCCCACTACAGATGACCATGAATGCCGCAGCAAGAGTCCTCTACGGAGCCTCCAGAAGCGATCACGTAACTCCCATTCTTAAACAACTTCACTGGCTCCCCATCCATGGGAGGATCATCTTTAAAACCCTAGTACTATCATTCAAGGCAATCAAGGGTATCTCATCCTCCTCACTCACAGATCTGATTCACACTGTACCCCCCAACAGATCCAGAAGAACAACAGCCGTAAACCTACTGACAACCTCGAAGGCATTGACAAAGTGCAACATGACAACCTCAAACAGAGCCTTCAGTTTCTATGTACCCAAATGCTGGAACGCTCTACCCTCTGACATAAGGGCCATTACTGACCTACTCCAGTTCAGGAAGGCACTCAAATACCACCTCTTCCTTCAATACTACCCTACCAGCAATTGAACCAGAGGAAGTGACCCACTCATGAACACACCATGCCGTTCTTGATATTATTAAGACTCTATTCTTTTCTATGTAATTATCTCATGTATATAGTTTACCCCGGTTCTCCAAGTTTGTACTCCTGTTCGATGTAAACCAAACAGCTTGTTGTTATGGTCTTTATGTTATAATGTAAACCGCGCTGATGCCGAATAATGCGGTATATAAGAACTTGTAATAAATAAATAAATAAATAAAGGCGGCCCATACGGCACATGTTAAAGTTCACTGTCCGCCAAGGCACCCTAGAATGTCCCCTATAGGTCACCATATATGTTGCATCACAGGATAATGTATAGTGCACCTTATATGGACGGCAACCATAAGGTGCCCTATAGGGCGTCCTATAAAGCACCCTCAGCGGCACCTTATGGGTACAGTACGCTGCGGGTGTTTTTGCTGGCATCAACATATGCACATTAAATAAAAAAGACTTTGGACAACCCTAGCAAATTACTCCACTGTGGGTTTGAACCCATGACCTCTGGTTTTTCAGGCAGTGAAGTAACCATTGGGCTACAGCTGCCAGCAAGCACCTGGCTGGCTGCAGAGAGCCTGCATGTCACCACACAAACAGTCTGCTGTGGTAGCCAGGATAGGGTTAGGCCACCCGCACCCATGATGCACTGCACATGCAAATCAGCTGTCCACAGATGAACACAAGATGGGGAATGCACCCCAACAGCTCCCCGGCGTGGTAGAGGGAAGTGGCCGTGTGCACCCACACAGCACCTCGGCCTGGTAGGGGGTACTGACCGGGTGTTTTACTGGCACACAGTAGCTACACACCGTCACATTGTGCAGGTACTGTGCTCACCCTGAGGGTGTGAAGAGGCACCCAGGACCAGGTCCACAACACCCTCCATGAATGAAAGAGGCCATGCCAGAGCTTCACAGCAGTATTAATCTGTGAGATAGGTAGTTTCTGCAGAAACACTTTGGATATCACTTTCTGTCTTAGTCAGGGGAACCCCTTATGGACACCTAGGTGGGCTATGTACCACCACCCAAGGTTGAAAAAAAACAGGGTCTCCTATCAACAGATCCACATTCTACCTCCCTGCAATGGTGGCAGTAGAGTGGACCATCAACCCCCGGTCCTGCTGGGGAACAGACACCCTACTGGGCATTCAAAGCAGCTCTATACACCTCCACAACACAATATCAGACAGACATTAGGCCTGGATATGCTAAGCTGCACCCCACCACTATCTGATATTCTCCTACAGCAAGCCTTCAGCCGCTGCACCCTGCAAGGCGCTCCATCACAACACAGACCAGCTTAAAACAGTCTGCTAGCTAGTCCTGGTGGAAATGCATGCACCCAGAACTGGGATGGCAGTGCACACCAGCAGATAAGTCAGTGACTGGGCCCCAAAAAGAAACCCATATATATCACATGAGAGAAATACTATATAGCACTATGGGGGTGCCTAGACATGCTGTGGTCACTGCACAGTCAGGGTGAGAGTGATCCCCCAGCAGGACAGAAAGAGGTCACCCTGTCTGTGTAGGTGGTGCCCTATGCCCTGTGCAGATGCATCCTGGCCAGCCCACCCTGTCTGAGCTATACCCATGGTACCTTGCTGCTCATTATGCACATTAGCAGGCCAATAATGGCAACAGTGCTGGCAGTGTGGGCTGTGGAAGGTGTTTGCAGCCAACACACACTGTATAGACGAGTTGTGGGCAATCTCGGTCCTGGAGGGCCGCAGACCAGTCAGATTGGCAGGATATCTGTAATGCATATATATCGCATGCTTATTCATTAGGGATATCCCGAAAACCTGACTGGTCTGCGGCCCTCCAGGACCGAGATTGCCCACCCCTGGTATAGACAGACACACACTCCCACACGTATGCCAGCATTGTGCTACTATAGAGGAGTTTATCAGCCTTGCCCACCACACCAGTCCTGGGCACAGCACAGGCATGGATATGGTACGCAATACTGTTGGGGGTCACTCCCCAGGGTGGTGACCACTGTCAGAGGCCAGACCTGAAGCACACACCGCAGACATCAGAAAGATTGTTATGATGGAGCTCAAAGAGCAAACTGTGCTTAACGTAGGAATGTCTATCTGCCAGTACTCATAGCAAACGTTTGAGAGCTGTGTACCGTATACCCAGGTGTAGGGTGGCATTGCTAAGGTATGCAGGTGCTAGTATTGGGAGATGCACGCAGGGCCCAATGTCCTGCCTCTCCAGGAGGCATTGGCCAATGGGGCCTGTGGGTGTGGGTGTGTCTGCCCCTGTTGGCTGCTGCTTTACGGCAGAGGTTCCCAACTCCAGTCCTGGTGTGCCTAACACTGTTCAGGTTTTCCTGCTGTCCCTCATGAATATGCATGAGCTACATATACATGCCATGGGGGTGGTGCATAAATATGCAGCACAGGCATTTGTATTAGAGGCAGCATGGAACCTGAATGGTGTGTGGTCCTCCAGGACTGCATTTCGGAGACTCTGCTCTAGGTAATGCCCCTGTTCATGGTGTCTGTGCTCGGTGTGGTAAAAGATAGGTGTATTACCAATGCGTATGCCCTCAGCAATAAAGGTTTGTCCTTACTATCACGGTTTAGTTGTGGGAAAAATATGTGGACAGGATTGGCAGTAGCCCCAGCTGGGCTTTGAACCTGTGACCTTCTGTTCTTGCACACACTGTCTGTGTGCACTGCACCACCGTGTTGCCACAGATTGACTGAATTCCATGGGAGGTCCATGACTGTACATCCAACAGGGCCTGTCTGTTTGAGTGGATGGTGCCATCCTGCACATGGCTAGGCCACTGTTTTCTGTGGCTAGCAGCCACTGCCCCTCCACCACCTGTACCCTTCCGCCATCATGCTGGCATGTCCTTATCGTAGTAAAACCATATGACCTGATTGAGTTGTGGCACTCCAGGCCTGCATTTGGGGGACTCGGCTGTAGGTAATGCCCATTGTTATGGTGTGTGAGCGGTGTAGGGTAAAATATGGGTGTTTGCAACATGCTTATGTTCTCTGCAATAAAGGAGTGTCTTTACTATCTCTGTTTAGTGGTGGGTAAAATATGGGGACAGGGCTGGCAGGTGCCCCAGCTGGGATTTGAACCTGTGACTCTCTGGTCCTAGGGATACTGGCTCTGTCTGCTGCACCACACTGTGGCCACAGAGACAGTGCAGTCCCTGGAGATAGGAAACCTGGCAAGAAGGAGTCGGAAGCCATGCTCTGCACATTTTTACTGTGGGCTCGTTCACCTTGTCTGGGGACAAAAGTGCAAATACACCACGAAAATGCCTGCAAAAAAAGGGGGAAAAAAGATAGCCAAGCTGGGCAACAGTGTTATTAATGGGCAACCATACAAAACACTCCAAGGACAGCTCCAATAGCAAGAAATGATTTTTGGAAGGGTCTCCACTCCGTAGACACTTCCAAAATTCATTTCTAATTTTATGGAGCTTTCCAGGGAGTGTTTTTGTTGTTGCCCATTAATATCACTGTTGCCCAGCTGAAGTACTATTTTTAATATTTTTGTTGTGGTCATTTTCGCTTTTTATTTGCACTTTTGTTCTATGCACATGTATCACACTGCTCACGTTTTGTTGGTTTCCCTGGTTTTCCTGTACATTGCTGACGGAAATAGTTTCTCTTCCCTTTAAATGCCCTCTACCGCGAGTGTTTCACTCGCGGTATTTTTTACTTGTATATTCGGCCCCGTAAATGTTCGAGGAGCCTCTCCCCTCCCCTTCCCCGCCCATTGCAGCCGTCTCTCCGCCCCTCGGGAGCCTTCCTCCGCCCTCCGTTAGCCTTTCCACGCCTCTATCGGACATTTGCGGGCCCGTACTTGTTCGGAGCCCGTTAGTGTGCCGCGCACGTGTGCGGGGCGCTTAAGAGCACTTAAGTGCTGCTTTTAGTGCGCTATTGTGCGGCGCACAATTGTGCGGTTTTTAGTAAACATGTCCCTTAGCCTCATTCTGCTCCCAACTCAAAATCCATCTCTTCACAGAACATTTTGGTCAAAATGAAACTACAACTCTCACTGACCCAACATAATTTTCCCCCCTCCTCGGCACTAGGCTATCCGACTAATCAAACTGGCCAATAAATCACCCATCCCTTTACCCCATCCTGTACTGACGCATATTATCGATCAACAGAACTGTAAATATGCTATATATAAGTTAAAACTATCTTGAATCATGTACATTCTTGATTGCCTGTTATTGCACCATTTATTGTTACAATGTTTAATGTATCAGTTGTTTTAATTGTAAACTGCTATGATTACCCGATATAGCGGTATATAAACACACAAATATGTAAAATAAATAAATAACCCTTTTAAGACATATAAGAGAAAATATTTTTTCATTCAACATGTAATCAAACTCTGGAATTCTATACCAGAGGATGTAGTAAAAGCTGTTAGTGTAGCTGGGTTTAAAAACGTTTTGGGCAATTTCCTGGAGGAAAGGTCCATAAACTATTATTAAAGAGGACCCAGAAAATCCATTGCTTGTCCCAATAAAAGCATTGTGGGACCTGTGTATCTTTTTGGGAAACTACTAAGTACTTGTGATCTGGATTGGCCACTGTTGGAAACAGGAGTCTTGGTCCAAGGCTCCCAGCTGAGAACTGTTATTGCGATGACTGGACCAAAGTAATTGACAAAGGGATATAAAACAGGTAAAAAGCATATCATTTAACTTTTAAAAAGGAGACTATGACAAAATGAGGAAAATGGTTAAGAAAAAAGTAAAAGGAACAACTGCAAAGGTTAAAAAGCCCAGACCAGATGTATTCCACACTTTAAGAAAGATGAAAGGAAGACCAAATGACAGTCAGCATGATTAAAAGGTGAGGTCAAAGAGGCTGTTATAGCTAAGAGAAAATCCTTCAAAAAGCCAAGTGATGAAAACAGGAAACAACATAAGTAGTTGCAAGTTAAATGGAAGACATTGAAAAGGCAGGCAAACAGAGAATTTAAAAAGAAGTTTGCCGTGGAAGCCAAAGAGCATAAAAGAAGGGAGGGAGTCAGTTGGACCAATAGATGATAGAGGAATAAAAGAGACACTAAGAGAGGACAATGTCATAGAGTAAAGACTGAATGAATTATTTGTTTCAGTCTTAAATGAAGAAGATGTAGGAAACTTATCCATGCCAGAAAGGATATTCAAAGGTGATGTATCAGAGGAATTGAAATAAATCGGGATAAATCGGGAATATATATTATAGTTATTGGATAAATTAAACAGCAGCAAATCACCTGGACCAGATGGCATACATCCCAAGGCACTGAAATAACTGAAATATGAGACTGCATACTTAACTTTTAGTAAACTGCAAACTACCCTTAAAATCATTTGTATTACCAGAGGATTGGAGAGTGGCCAATGTAAGACCAATTTTTAAAAATGGCTTCAGGGATGATCCAGGAAACTATAAACTGGTGAGCCTGACATCAGTACAGGGCAAAAAGGTAGAAACCATTATAAAGAATAAAATTACTGAATATGTGGATAGTCATGGCAGAAATCCAAAATGGATTTAGTCAAGGAAATTCTTGTCTCATTAATCTTTTATATTTTTTCGAATGTGTGAATAAACAGGTAGCTAAAATTAAGCCAATTGATATAGTGTATCTGGATTTTCAGAAAGCCTTTGACAAGATCCCTCATGAGAGACTCTTGTGGAAATCAAAAAGTCAAGGGATAGGAGGCAGTGTATTATTGTGAATTAGGGACTGGTTAAAAATAGAAAACAAAGAGTAGGACAATTTTCTCAATAGAGAAAGGTGAATAGTGGAGTACCCCAGGGAACTATGCTGGACCTGCTGCTTTTTAACATATTTATAAAAGGGAATAAAAAGTGAGGAGATCAAATCTGTAGATGATATAACATTTTCCAAAGTGGTTAAAACATAAGAGGATTGTAAAACATTTAAAGAGGACCTTGAAATATTGGGAGACTGGTCCCCCAAATAGCAGAAGAAATTTAATGTGGACTAATGCAAAGTTATGCACCTAGGGAAGAACAAGCCTGACTACAGTTACAAGATGCAAGGTTCCACAATAGGAATCACCATTCAGGAAAAGGATCTGGGCATCATCAATGACAGTACGTTGAAACACCCTACCGAATATGCAGAGGTGGCCAAGAAAGCAAATAGAATGCTAGGAATCATAAGGAAAGGAATAGAAAATAAAACCAAGGATATTATAATGCCTCTGTATTGCTCTATTGTGTGCAGTTCTGGTCACCATATCTTTAAAAGGATATAGCAGAATTGGTAAAGGTACAGAGAAGACTCACCAAAATGGTAAAGGGGATGGAAGGATATCCCTATTAGTAAAGGCTTTAAAGGTTAGGTCTCTTCAACTTGCAAAAAAGAGAAGGCTGAGGGGAGATATGATAGAGGTCTATAAAATAAGGAATGGAGTGCAACTGGTAAATGTAGATTGGTTGTTTACTCCTTCAAAAAGTAGAAAGGCTAAGGGACACACAATTAAGCTACAATATTGCACATTTAAGAATAATCGGAGGAAATATTTTTCCACATTGTGTAATCAAACTCTGGAATTCATTACCGGAGGATGTATTGAAAGCTGTTAGTGTAGCTGGGTTTAAAACAGGTTTGGGCGAGTTCCGGAGGAAAAGTCCATAAACCGTTTTAAAGAGGACTGGGGAAATCCACTAGATACCCCTGCGGCAAGCACCTTTGGAAACCCGTCGGGTACTTGAGACCTGGAATGGCCATTGTTGGAAAGAAGATACTGGGCTTAATGGACCCTTAGTCTGACACAGTATGGAATATCTTATGTTCTTATGTTGTTATACAGTTGTGTATAAAAGCTTTGATTCTGACTGAACTAGAAATCAAAAGGAGCATGAAGAAACTGCCAGGTGGATAGAGGGAGCTCAGAGAGGTTCTGGGAAGACCTTTAGAGGATGCTATGATGACAGTGAGACATTTGGTGTAAACTCAAGGAGCAGACAAGGCCAAAGGGCAGAAGACGGTACTGGAAGTGGTGTTTTTCTTTGACAAAGCTGAGATACTTCCTGTGACTGGGATATATCTAGATGTTAGTATAGGTATCCTGTAGTCCAAAGAACATAACCAATCTCCTAGATTGTTGAAAGGGGTGCAGGCTGCTGAGAGAAAGCATGCTGAACCTTTCCCGTCCTATCATAGATTTCTGTATTCAGATCTCTCAGATCTAGGATAGGATGGAATCCCTCTGTTTTCTTTGGCACCAGGAAGAACCTGGAGTAAAACCCCTGTCCTTCCTGCTCTGGTGGCATGAGATGGATGGCATTTGCCATATGAAGGGCGTAGGTTTCGGAAGAAGTAATTCCTGGTGCTGAGAGATGAGGAAATAATATCTCAGGAAAGAATTTAGAAGGAGTTCAAATAGATGTAATTGGTAACTGAAGCAGACTATGCTGAGCATCCAGCTGTCAGAGGTTATAAGGGGTCATTAGTCTGTGAAGACGGTGAGCTGGCTTCTGACAGGGAGGGTGTCTAATCCCAGTACTGGTAGGTGGGCTATATTTTCAAACAGCGAGTAAAAATCTCATCTCTGGTTTTGGCAGAGGAGCCAGCTGGGCCTTTTTAGGCCTTTGCTATCTGGTACAGAAGTAAGGTACCTGCTTGGAATGGGAAAAGCACGGGGAGGAGGATACTTATGCCTTGCAACTAGTAGGGACTCCTCTGTCTTCCCTATAGAATCTCCTGGAGAGAAGGCCAGGTTGGTACTGGGCTTGGGGAGGATTTACAAGGTGCTGCTTGACCATGGTAGCAGTCTCCTGAATCTTGTCTCTAAATAGATTCTCCCAAAGTCACAGCACATCAGCAAGTTTGGAGTTTGGCAAAACAGTGCGACAAGGCAGTGGCAAAAGTCAGGAGGATGTTGGGCTGCATACAAAGAGGAATTACCAGCAGAAAGGAAGAGGTACTAATGCCACTGTACAAGTCATCGGTGAGGCCTCACTTGGAATACTGTGTTCAGTTTTGGAGACCATATCTTGCAAAGGATGTAAAAAGAATGGAAACTGTTCAGAGGAAGGTGACCAAAATGATTTGGAGCCTGTGTCAGAAGCCTTATGAGAAGAGACTTGAAGACTTAAATATGTACACTTAGGAGGAGAGGAGGGACAGGGGAGATATGATTCAGACCTTTAAATACTTAAAGAGAAATAATGAACAAACAAACCTCTTCCAAAGATGGGGAAGCTGTAAAACTAGAGGGCATAACATGAAGCTGCAAGGTGGTAAATTGAAAGGCAATGTCAGGAAATACTTTTTCACTGAAAGGGTGGTGGATGCTTGGAATGCCCTCCCGATGGAAGTGGTGTGGGCAAACACAGTGACGGAATTCAAAATGGGATGGGACAGACACAGTGGATCCCTTTACAGCAACAAAATAAACTGAACCATCTAGTTTCGCAACAAATAGGGGTGTCCTACATGGAGCAGTGGGTTCACCCCTAAACAAAGACATGGGGAGGGGTGGCTTGCACAGAGTGGCAGGTGCACCTACTCTTGCCATCTTACTGAGCAGACTAGATGGACCATACTGGTCTTTATCTGCCGTCATTTACTTTGTTACTATGAGAGTTTCTGAATGCCAATATTCATTGCAGAGTACTACTATTACTATTACTAATCATGTGTATAGCACTGCAAGGTGTACACAGCCCTGAGCAAAGACATGTAAGAGAAAGTACCTACTCATCAGATCTTACAGTCTAGTCAAGTCTGCCATGGAAGCTAAAGTACCCAATAAAAACTTTTTCAAGAAAAAAAAGTGTGAATCAGTTGGACTATTAGAGGATAGAGGGCAATGTTCCCTCTAATTTTCTGTAGGCTGTGTGCGCATAAAATATCAGCTGTGCAGCTTTTGAAGGAAGGTTAAATTTTTGTGCGCCACATAACGACACTCGGAGTTATATACTTTAAAATTTGACTACATGTCAGAATACAGTATGTACACCACATTGATTGCACTAAAAAATATTGTAGAACTTGTGAAAACCATAAATACACAACAACTTTTAAATTTTAAGATGTCTGTGTTGTTTTCTATCAGAATCAGAACCGTAATTTTTGTGCGCTCTTTTGTAAAGTATGTGCGCTCACTCGGTGAGGTGTGCGCGCGCGCACACGCGCACAGCTTAGAGGGAACAGTGATAGAGGGGTAAAAGGGGCACTAAGAGAGGTCAAGGCCATAGAGGAGAGACGGAATGAATTCTTTACTTCAGTCTTTATTGAAGAAGTTGTGGGAAATTTATTCATGCCAGAAATGATATTTAAAGGTGATGTATTCAAGGAACTGAAAAAACTTGTAAAAAATTGGGAAGTGTAATACAGCTATTTGATAAACTAAAGAGTAGCGGATCACCTGGACCAGATGGTATACCTTCCAAGGTGCTGAAAGAACTGAAATAGGAGATTACAGACCTAATTTTAGTAATCTGTAATCTATCACTAAAATCTGAAGATTGGAGAATAGCTAATGTAAAGGCAATTTTTAAAGAAGGGTCCAGGGATGATCCAGGAAACTATATACTGGTGAGCCTGACGTCAATACTGGGCAAAATAGTAGAAACTATTATAAAGTAGAACATTACTGAACATGTAGATACAGTAGTCATGGTTTAATGGAAGAAAGCCAATATGGATTTAGCCAAAGGAAAGTCTTGTCTCACTAATCTCAAATTTTTTTTGTAGGTATGAATAAACAGGTAGATGAAGGTGAGCCAGTAGACAGAGTTTATCTGGATTTTCAGAAAGCCTTTGGCAAGGTCCCTCACGAGAGACTGTTGGGGAAATTGAGAAATCATATGCTGGGAGTAGGGCCGGCACGAGGAGATGAAGCACCCTAGGCAAATCTCGTCCCTTGCGCCCCACCCCCCCTGTGGCACCCATTGTCACCACCGCTGTTGCCCTTCTTTAGCACTTGCAGCCATGGCAATGGCTGCAAATAGCCCTGTAGTGCTTAGTTTACAACTTCAGCTGTTTGCTTCCACACCCTATGACACCTGGGGTTGAATTCCTCTCTGAAAACCGGAGGTTAGCATCGGGTGATCGAGGGGTGTGTAAGCAAACAGCCCTGTGGCGCCCAAGTTGTAAGGTAAGACAGGTATGGATAATTTTTTCAATAGAGAAATGTGAATAGTGGAGCACCTCAGGGACCTCTGCTGGGCCAACTGCTTTTTAACATTTTTATAAATGACCTGGAAGGGGGGTTTTTCAAGATGGCGGCAGCTGCCATTCCTGTGTGAGAGCATTTTTTCCTACCTGAATGGGACGGAAGCGCAAAGGCAAGGGGGGGTTTTGCCTTCTCAATCCCCTTCTGCCTCAACGCCGATTGCCTCTGGCCCGATGGATTCTTTTGTTTTGCGCTCCAGCCGGGCTGTGACAGAAATAGGGGAGGAATCCCGAGCTGAGATATCACCGGAGTCTGGAGGCTCGGCGGTTACTTCGGGTCTATCTCTCTCTCCTGTGAGTCCTGCACCGAAGGTTTCTCGTGCCCTGTCCCTTCCGGAAGGGTTCCTGTAGCTTGGCTTCCACCCGAAGTTGGAGGCAGCCGGTGGCTCGAGTGGGCCAGGAAAAGAGGCACGGTTGTCCTGTAGGAATGTTATTCCTGTGGCGTTTTCATCGTTTACTCCAACGGTGCCAAGTAAGGGGGATTCCAGAGGCTTGTTGTTACCTGTGGAGGATCGAGAGCCTGTAGCAGGAATGGCTGCTGGTGAGATGAAATCTGATCCGGGCTTACCGTTTTCTCTGCCGAGACCGGAGAGTTTTACATTGGAATCAATTTGGCAGGCGATTCTTCTTCTTGGGGAGGCCCTGGTACCACGGGTAACTTCTTTGGAACAGAAAGCGAATAATGAATCTTTGATTGTGGAGAGTTTGGATCAACGAGTGAATATTTTGCAACCAGAAGTGGCAGAGATGCATCAGAAGTTGGAGGGATTGGAAGCGCAGTCAGATGCTTTTCGGAAAAACTTTTCATCTATTCAAGCTAAGTTGGAACACTTGGACAATCTTGCAAGAATGAATAACTTGCGGTTAATTAATATCCCTAGAATTTCCTCTGTATCTCCGAGTGAAATGTTTAAACGATATTTAAATGAGGTGTTGGGGGTTTCTGCTGAATTATTTCCCCCCCTTGGTGAGGGCTTATTATCTACCGAAAGGTAAATTGTCCCTTGCGGTAGCTCAGGAGGGAACTGATTTGGCACAATGTAATATTCTAAATGTAACTGACTTATTGGAAAAATTTATTGATGAGACTCCTGTTTCCTCTACCTTGCTGGTATCTTTTGCGTTGCTATCTGATAGAGAGTGGGTGTTGAGGCTTTTCTTCAGGAAGAGAAATTTATCCTTTAAAGGGTTAACGGTAAGAATATACCCGGATTTGGCCAGGGATACACAGAGGCGTAGGAGAGAGTTTCTCTTGTTACGCCCTGATATCCTTCAGTTGGGGGGGGGGGGCTGTTTTCTTAAATTTCCATGTAAGTGTTTGGTAAAATATAAAGGGGTTTCCTATATTTTTTATGATCCCTCCCAACTCAGCGTTCATTAATGCTAGGCGGCTGGAATCTTCTGTTAACCCCTCACTTGATCTCACATAATCATTATTATCACGGTTGGATAGCTTGCTTAAAAATTTGGTTATATTGTTTGATATAGATATACCCCCCTTCTGTATAATATTGTGGGCTAGTGTGGAAGATATTTCTTTCTTTATCTCTCTAGTTTGAGGGTTATTTCCTTGCTGTTTAAGAACTATGGGGCATGTTTACTAAAATCCGCAAAAGAGCGCGCCGCAAAATAGCGCACGGCAACGCGGCACTGAAACGCGCAGAAACGCGTTTAAACGCCCCGCACACGTGCGTGTCACCCCCGCACAGGTACGCGGCTCACTAACGGGCCCCGTACAAGTGCGGGCCCGCAAATGTCCGATAGAGGCGTGGAACGGCGAAAGGAGGGCGGAGGAAGGCTCCGGAGGGGCGGAGGGACGGGGTCAATGGGTGGAGAGTGGGAGGGGAGAGGCTCCCCCCACAGTATCGGGCCCGAATTTCCATGTAAAAACTACCGCGAGTGAAACACTCGCGGTAGAAAGCATTTAAAGGGAAGAGAAACCATTTCCGTCAGCAATGTACAGGAAAACCGGGGAAACCAGCAAAACGTGAGCAGTGTGATACATGTGCACAGCACAAAAGTGAAAATAAACATAGAAAATGACCACAACAGAACTATTAAAAATAGTAATTCAGCTGGGGAACAGTTATAGTGATGGGCAAATACAGAAATCACACCCAGCAAAGCTCCAGAAACAAGAAATGAATTTTGGAAGGGTCTACTGAGAGGAGACTCTTCCAAAAAACATTTCCACGTTTTGGAGCTTTCCTGGGAGTGTTTGCTATGGTTGCCCATTAATATCACTGTTGCCCAGCGTGATGATATTCTGTCCCACATTTCCCGTGGTCAGTTCCGGGGTTTATGTGCACGTTTGTCACCAGACAGGGTGCATATGCCCACAGTAGACTTGCGTAGAGCAGGGTTTGTGACTCCATCCTGCCAGGCTTACTGCCTCCAGGGGCTGCACTGTCTCTGTGGCCAAAGTGTGGTACAGCAGACAGAGTCATTACCTCTAGAACCAGAGGGCAGAGGTTCAAAACCCAGCTGGGGCACCTGCCAGCCCAGTCCCTATATTTTACCCACCACTAAATAAAGATAGCGCAGACACCCCTGTATGCATGGGGAAAACACCCATATTTTACCCAACACCGCACACACACCACAACAATGGGCATTACCTACAGCCAAGTCCCCCAAATGCAGTCCCATACTGCCACAGTGCAATCAGGTCAACTGCTTTTTCTGAGAGACGGTCATGCCAGCATGTTGGCGGACAAGTACATGTGGTGCAGGGGGCAGTGGCTGCTAACCACAGAAGACAGAGGCCTAGCCATGTGCAGGCTGGCACAGTCCACTGCAACAGACAGGTCCTGCCGGATCCACAGTCATGGACAGTCCAGGGAATCCAACCAATCTGTGGCTACACAGTGGTGCAGTGCACACAGACAGTGCATACAAGAACAGAAGGTCACAGGTTCAAAGCCCAGCTGGGGCTACTGCCAATCCTGCCCACATATTTTTCCCACAACTAAACAGTGATAGTAAGGACACACCTTTCATGGCGGGGACATATGCAATGGTAAGACATCTATCTTTTACCCCACTGAGCACAGACACCATGAACAGGGGCAGTACCTAGAGCAGAATCACCCAAATGCAGTCCTGGTGGGCCACACACCAGTCAGGTTCCATGCTGACACTCATACAAATGCCTGTGCTGTATATCTATGCACCACCCCCATGGCATGTAGATGTAGTCCATGCATATTTATGAGGGATAGCAGGAAAACCCGAACAGTGTGATGCACACCTGGACTGGAGTTGGGAATCTGTGCCGTAAAGCAGCAGCCATCAAGGGCAGACACACCCACACCCACAGGCCCCATTGGCCAATGTCACCTGGAAAGGCAGAACATTGGACCGTGCATGCAGCACCCAAAACGAGCACTTGCATAACTTACCAATGTCACCCTACACCTGAGGTATACGGTACACAGCTCGGAGACGTTTGCTAGGAGCACAGGCAGGCAGTTATCCATACGTTACGTACATACTGCTAGTTGGCCCCATCCAAACAATCTGTTAGGTGTTTGCGGGGCATGCTCCAGGCCTGGCCTCTGACGGTGCTTACCACCCTGGGGAGTGACCACCAGCTGTAATGCGTACCATATCCATGCCTTGCCGTGCTCAGGACCGGTTTGGTGGGCAAGGCTACTTACCCCCTCAATCGTAGCACCATGATGGCAGAGGTGTGGAAGTGTGTGTCTGTCTATACAGTGGGTGTTGGCTGCAAGCCCCTTCAACAGCCCGCACTGCCAGCACTGTTGCCAGTATTGGCCAGTCAATGTGCATAATGAGGTGCAAGGTACCATGGGTATAGCCAGGGCAGGGTGGCGTGGCCAGGATGCATCTGCACTGGGCATAGGGCCCTGGCAGGGACATTGGCTGGGATATTGTAGTGTCCGGCCACCACCTACACAGACAGGGTGGCCAAAGCATGTCCATCTGGGGGATCACGCTCACCCTGACTGTGCAGTGACCACAGCATGGCTAGGCCCCCCCATAGTGCTGTATAGTAGTTCTCTCATGTGATATATATGGGTTTCTCTTTGGGGCCCAGTCACTGATATATCTGCTTGCTGTGTATGCAGACAGCCCAATTCTGGGTGCATGCATCTCCATTGGGAACATGCACTATGGACTAACCAGCAGACTGTTTGTAGCTGGTAAATGTCTTGCTATAATGGCTTGCAGGGTGCAGTGGCTGTTGGCTTGCTGCAGGGGAATATCTGGTGGTGGAGTGCAGCTTACCATACCCTGGGCTTATGTCTGTCTGCTATTGTGTTATGGCTGTGTTCCTCAGCAGGACTGGGGTTGATGTTGCCCTGTACTGCCACCTTTGCAGGGAGGTAGAGTGTGGATCCCTTGATGGGGACCATGTTTGCCACGGGGGGGGGGGGTGCCTGATGGCGGCAGACAGGGATATCCATGGTGTTTGTGCATAAACTAGCTATCTTACACATTAACACTGCTTTGGAATGCCCGCTTGGCCTCCATCAGCCATGGCAGGTGTTGTTGACCTGGTCCTGGCCACCTCATTGCACACTCAGGGTGAGCACAGTACCCGCACGATGTAACGGTGTGTGGCTACTCTGTGCCAGTAAAACACCCGGTCAGTGCCCCCTACTAGGCCAAGGTGCTGTGTGGGTGCACCCGGTCACTTCCCCCAACAGGGCCGAGGTGCTGTGGGGGTGCATTCCCCATCTTGTGTCCATCTGCGGACAGCTAATTTGCATGTGCAGTGCATCATGGGTACGGGTGGCCTAACCCATCCTGTTGACACCAGCAGACTGTCTGTGAGGTGACGTGTAGGCTATCTGCAGCCAGCCAGGGGCCTGCTTACAGCTATGGAGCTGTAGCGCAATGGTTACATCACTGCCTGTGCAGCTAGAGGTCATGGGTTCAAACCCACAGTGGGGCCCTTTGGTAGGGCTGTCCACAGCTTTATTTTTATTTACTGTACATATGTCTATGCCGGCAAGACCACCCTCAGCTTACTATACTCATTAGGTGCCTCTGAGGGTGCTTCATAGGGCGCCCTGTAGGCCACCTTATGGTTGCCATCCCTATAGGGTGCACTATACATTATCCTGTGTCGCAACATACATGCTGCCCTATAGGGGTCATTCAAGGGTGCCTTGGCGAACAGTGCACTGTAACATGTGCCTTATGGGCCGCCGTATGTTAACATGCTGGGAGAGTGCGTTTGCTAGTAGTGATAACAAAATAAAATTATACAGCCTCCTACAGCACTCCACAACATAATACCTCAGCAGGCATTTTTCACTGGGCATTGTGAGGAGTTGAACCCCTGATCCCTGCACCATTGGTCAGTGTTTTAACCATTGTGCTGTGGCTCTGGTCCTGTGCTTGTGCATCAGCGCGCCGCCTTGTGCCTATCAGCGCGCCGCCTTCTGCCGCCCAAGGGGACCAGTGCGCCGCCTTCTGCTGCCCAAAAATAACTGTGCGCCGCCTTATGCCGTTCCAAATTAATTTGCCTCCTAAAACAATGTTAATCATTACAGTTACTGCCTCAGCTGACCTTTGTCGTTGCACACACTGGGGGATTGAACCCATGGCCCCTGCACCATTGGTCAGTGTCTTCACCGTTGTACCACGGCTCTGTTGTTTTGTATACTCAGCAGCGCGCCACTTTGCCTTTCCACGCGCTAATGTCGACCCCCGCACATTAGCGCGACGCACACACGTCCGGTTGCTTACTACCGTTTTTTTTCTATTTTCTGCCTGAACCGCCCACTCCTTATATGGCACAGGCACACTAGCGCGGCCCCGCACGTTAGGAATGTTTAGTAAACATGCCCCTATGTTTAATTACCAAATTATCTTCCTTTTTCTTCAAGGAATGCCGCTGAGGCTTTCTTGGTTTTTTTTTTGTTAAAATTTGCATAAATAAAAAATATTTTTTAAAAAAAATGACCTGGAAATGGGAATAATTAGTGAGGTGATCAAATTTTCAGATAACGCAAAATTATTCAAAGTTTTTAAAACACAAGAGTATTGTGAAATATTGCAAGAGGATCTTGATAAATTGGGAAACTGGGTGTCCAAATGGCAGATGAAATTTAATGGGAACAAGTGTAGATATGCACTTAGGGAAGAACAACCCAAACTATGGTTAAATGATATGATACAAGGTGCCACATTAGAAACCACCATCCAGGAAAAGGATCTGGGCATCATCGTGGTTAGTACATTGAAACTCTCTGCCCAGTGTGCAGTGGCGGCCAAGGAAGTAAATAAAACGCTAGTAATCATAAGGAAAGGAATGAAGAATAAAACCAAGGATATTATAATGCCTCAGTATGATTACATAGTGCAACTGAACCTTGAGTATTGTGTGCAATTCTGGTAGCCATATCTTAAAAAAGACACAGCAGAATTAGAAAAGGTATTGAGAATAGCGATCAAAATGGTAAGGGGGATGGAAGTATATCCCTATGAGCAAAGGCTTAAAAGGTTAGGGCTCTTCAACTTGTAAAAGAGACGGCTGAGGGGAAATATGACAGAGGTCTATAAAATAATGAATGGAGTGCAACAGGTAAATGTAGAGCAGTTGTTTACTCCTTCAAAAAATAGAAAAACTAGGGGGCACATAATAAAGCTACAATATTGAACATTTAAGACTAATCGGAGGAAATATTTTTTCACTCAATGCGTAATTAAATTCTGGAATTCATCAGAGGATTTAGTAAAAGCTACTAGTGTAGCTGGATTTAAAAGAGGTTTGGACGAATTCCTGGAGAAAAAGTCCATAAACCATTATTAAAGATAACCAGTAAAATCCACTGCT
This sequence comes from Ichthyophis bannanicus, assembly GCA_033557465.1. Taxonomy (NCBI): domain Eukaryota; kingdom Metazoa; phylum Chordata; class Amphibia; order Gymnophiona; family Ichthyophiidae; genus Ichthyophis; species Ichthyophis bannanicus. The sequence goes on along the minus strand of CM066033.1, from coordinate 1,018,742,614 downwards.
TAGCCCTGGGATAAGTAGCATGGAACGTGTATACCTTTCGGGAACCTGACAGGTACTTTAGACCTGGATTACATAGAAACATGACGACAGAAAAAGACTACATGGCCTATCTAGTCTGTCCTTCCATATCAGTCACTGTTGGGAACAGGATACTGGGTTTGATGGACCCTTAGTCTGACCCAGTATGGTATAGCTTGTGTTCTTATCTGAGACAGACAGCACAAAAACTGGGGACTAAGATATATTTATGGGTGGCTTGGACAATGTATTTTCCACACTCTTTCCCTTGTCCCACTAGGAACTGTGAGACCTTCTCTGCAGGGAAAACATCTGCAAAGTCCTCTAGGCTGCACATGGTATGCTACTAGTGCATGCCCATGAAAAGTTGGTAGGACCCCACGAGGGATGTGAGTATGGTGTTTTGATAACATTTTCTCTCAGAAGAAACCAGGGTCCTAGCATCTCTCCCTGGGAACACCGAAAAATGCAGCATGGAACTTCTGGCCCTTTTGAGAGTAGATTTAATGACCATAGAGTGGTGCCGAAGCCGAAGCTTCTCAAATCTGGGTTCTTTTGAACTCTACATATAGAATCAGCCTTCTTGCTGACAAGAGGCACAGAAGGTGGGGGGGGGGGGGAGGTCTCCCACATTTTCATCTGCCATCTCTGAAAGATGCAGTGTACAGGCACTCTCACTGCTTCCTTGGGGAGATCTGGATATTGGAGGATTTCCAACTCCTTGGCCCCTAGATGTAATGGCATCAGCCTTTTTCCTGACAAACTGATGGGAAGAGATATCCTCAATAGGAGACTTGCACCACTCATGAGCTAGAGAGGGGTCAGATGATAATTTTGGAGACCTCTCCACTGAGAAGTATTCAGAATTATAGTCAGTTTCCCAAGAGTGCACAATCAGAAGTATTGCACGTTTGCGTAAGTCACTATCACAGCTATATTCTTCTTAAACCCACCCCATACATTCCTATCCCTGAGTTACATATATTTATAGAAATTTTTGTCATAGCATCTACTTGTGCATGGGGATTAATTTTATAGAGGCATTTTCTTCACATATACATGCATATACACATGAAAAGTCCTTTATAAAATTACCCACAGTCTATACCAGTTCCAATTAATTTGAAATTTTGAAGCACAACTAGTAGAGGGTTGCAAGTGGCATGACCACATCATACATTTCATGCAAAAACTGCACTGGCCACTTCTAACCTACAGGTCCAAATTTAAAATTCTTTGATCTTCAGGATACTTAAGGAAATGGGCAAGAGATAAAGAATAGGGGCCCGATATTCAGCGGTAGCGGTTAAAGTGCATAGCTATCACCGCTGAACCTTAATCCCAGATATTCAGTGTTGGGGCCATATCTGGCCACTGGCAATGAATATCCACGTCTGCCGCATGGTTCTGCATGGCACGGAAACTTACAGGGCAGTGGTGATATTGAGCTGCTACCACGTTAGCTCCCATGGGTAAAGATAGGCCAGTTTTTCCCGTGCCTGTCCTTATGCACGGGTCGCTAACTGGGCAGCAGCACAATATTGCCACTGCCAGGTTAGTGAAGGGTGCCCCTCCACTCTGCTCTGGAACGCTCATGACACACCCCCATGCTAAACGGTTAGAGGACAATTCTACTCAGGGTACATCTGGGCACTGATTCTAAAGCATGGGATGTCCATTGTCTGCATGCCCAGGCAGCCCTGTGCTCTTGCTGGACTCCTGGTGCCATGGCATCCCATTGACTTTGCACCCGATGCCCAGCAGGAGCACTGAAGGCCCTACGCTGCTCTCAGCCACATTTCCCCTCTGCCCAACTTTTGGCGTAATCTGCCAGAGTCGGGAGCAGGCGGAGAGGCACCACTTGTTGTTGCTCACCTCGTTGTGATTGTCTGCTAGGCTCAATCACCAGGGGGACTTATTTCACCTCTGAAGTGGAATGTCCCCCGTCCATCTTGGCTTTGCCGGACATACAGAGCTGTGACTGGAATAGGCCCTGTATATCCAGGGTCGTGGGCCCACCTCCACTCTGCCCACTCTCTGCCCCTGGCCCTCCCCCTCCAACCCCCATCCAGCGCTCTCTGCACAAGCCCACTGTGAATGCAGGGAGCCTGGGGTTTGGAATTCGCTCCCTGTGAATGGACTTCCAAGATGGACATCCATCCCCGCTATTCGCATTTCAGAATGACCCCCTTAGCATTGGGGCGTGTAACAGTGGAACCCATGGCTATTCAGCCGCACTGAATATTCCTCTAAGTAGCATTTACACAGTTTATAGAACTGTAAACCGTGTAAATGCCTTTGAATATTGGGCTCTAGGTTAACCCGCTACACACTTTATAGGCCTTAGAGGAAATGATCAGTAGTAAAGTTCTCCCAACGAACAGCCTTAGCTGTACCCTTACCCAGGGCTGGTCTGAGGGTATGTGCTGCACTAGGTGAACTCTCAGTCTTGCACACTCCCCTCCTAGACTGGCCCATGTCCTACCACCCAAACAGCACAGAGTAACAGAAAGAAACTGTGATGCAGTACTGGACTGTATTGGTAAGAGCTGTGTCGCGGTTCAGGAGCCATTGCTGTTGATGGAGGCCCCAGACCGGGGTGGCAATGGGGATGGGGGGGGGGGGGACAGCAGGATGGTGGATCTGCCTAAGGTGCCTCCAATCTTTACAGCGGCCCTGGTACAGACCATCTTTTAGGCGTGTGCACATTTGCACATGTTAACAGCCTTGCAATTTTGTACGAGGCCTTTTCTGCACACAAAATCAACTTTATGTGTGGAAAAAGCCTCATAAAATTATCTCCGCCCCACGTGAATATTGTGATCCTATGACAGGGGTCCTCAAACTACGGCTCGCAGGCCACACGCGGCCTGCCGAGGACATTTATCCGGCCCACCGGTGTTTTTGCCGCCGCCGCTGCCTGTCCTCAGGGGCGGCTCTACCATGAGGCAAAGTGAGGCGGCTGCAGTTGCTGGTTGTGTGGCAGGCTTTCCCTTCATGCCTAGAGGCGCTTTGCCTTTCTTTGGTGTTCTGGTGGCCTGATTGGTCTTGTGAGGGTGATCAGGGAGGGGCTTTGTTTCCCGCTCACCTCCCCGATGCCGATCGGGACTGCTGCAGTTGCTGGTTGTGTGGCGGGATTTCCCTTCGTGCCTAGAGGTACCTTGACTTTCTTTGGTGTTCCGGTGGCCCGATTGGTCTTGCGAGGGTGATCGGGGAGGGGCTCCACTTCCCGCTCACCTCCCCGATGCCGACCATAAAAAAGGTAGGGTGTATTAGAATACCTTCTTGTCTATGGCAGAATGAGAACTTTTCTGATGCGTATTCATGTCCTGGAGGAGGTACTGTATAAACTTGGATTCAATATGTGAAGGGCATTGCTGAAATTGGGTGTGGACATCCAAGGTCTTGGGAAAGCCCCAAACATGCCTCTATTCAGCCTTGGATGTTTTCGCACTGGTGACATCCTTAGAACTGCTTTATAAAATGGCTCCAGGGATGCCTCTATGCTTTGAACATCTGTATGTCCATTTTCAAAGCAAGAATAGTGTTCCTATTATACTCCCCCCCAACCCCCCCGATATTTATCATCTTGATTCAAAACATCTCATTCGAGTTTATTTCAGAAGTAAAAATAAAATTAGGCCATACTTCTCCCTAAAGAAGGACTCTAGCTTCCTCTTTCCTATAGAATTTATTAGTTGACTGGAGAGCAAAAGTGGGCAACAAAGAAGAAGGCAAAGTGGTTGGAAAATTTGGACTTGGTAACAGAAATGAAGCTAGAGAAGGACTGATAGAATTCTGCAAGACCAAAGATCTATTCATCTCAAATACCTTCTTCCAGTAACACAAGTGGCAACTGTACACATAGACTTTCCCCAATGGATTGCACAAATATCAAACTGACTACATCTGTGGAAGTCAATGTTGGAAAAGCTCAATAACATTAACAAAGATAAAACCTGGAGCCAACTATGGTACAGATCACCAAAATAAGATATGTGCAGTGTGCATAGGAATTTGTTCATAGTTTTTTTTTAAACTATAGTCCGGCCCTCCAACGGTCTGAGGGACAGTGAACTGGCCCCCTGTTTAAAAAGTTTGAGGACCCCTGTCCTATGACATCAGTCCCATTGGCTATTTCATCTTGCTCACATTAGTTTAGATTTGACTGAGTCAGGAGAAAGCAAGTCACAGAGGAGTTGGTCTATGGATAGGCATTTGCTTGCTGATTTCAGCTGTTATGGAGAAACGCAGATGCAGAGGAAAAATATGCAGAATTCAGTTACAATAATGAGCGAGAATAGATTATATCTTTATCAACAACTCTGAAAAAAACAAAGTCAGGCTAAGGTTATTGTATTGAAAGCTGAACTTGTGCAGCTGAGAAAATCCATAAAAACAGGAAGGCCAATGATGCACTGGAGAGATTAATTAATGCCAGAGTGAGCTCAGTGCTTCAGAAAGCTCTCAAACGGCACCTTATTTGAAGCTAAAAGATATTTTTATGAAGCTGTCAATAAGTCAAACAAATAATTACTGTGGCAAATGAAGAAATTCAGAATTAAAGCGTTAACAAAATAAAAAGCTCCGGAGATAAAATACTTGAATCTAGCCAGATAGCAGAATACATTGCAGGATAGTAAAAATATATTCCTCACAGAGATACCAGTGATCCATAATGACATTTCACAGTGACATAAGAAATAAAAACCACCAAAAATTGATGAGAATACTAGGGAGCTTAGGAAATGCTTTCTAACATAGATTCATAGAAAAGGAAGCTGGGTTAGTATACTGCAAATTAAGTACATGCCAGGCCTCTGTATGTTTTTTCCCCTTGTTAAAACACACTCAAAACTTTATATCTTTGTTATAAAGAAAATAAAAATTTTCTGGAAAAGAGGATACAGAGCTGTTTTAGAATAAGACATTTTATTCAAGACCATAGTTAGGAGTCTTGAATATTTAACCACTAACCTCTCAATTGTGGAGTGGAGTAGAATAGCCTAGTGATTAGACCAGAGGGCTGAGAGCCAGGGAAGTCAGGGCTCAAATCTCTATATTGCTCCTTTTGACCTTGAACAAGTCATTTAACCTTCCATTGCCTCAGGTACAAGCTAAGGATGCTTACTGTACTTGAATGTAACTCACCTTGAGCTACTCCTGAAAACAGCATGAGCAAAATCCTTCCCTACTGTACCTCAATGCAATGTGTCTTGACAGTGGCGTTAAGTTCAAATGAGGGGGCCCCAAGCAAAATTTGCTGAGGGCCCCTCATGATAAAGGCAACGGACATGAGAGGGGGCAGAGATCACCGTTCTCCTCCTGTTCCCTACTCCCTTCCCCCCCAAAACATTTTTAAAAAAAAGTGGCAGAGCATAGCAAACATCACACTTATTTTCAAAGAAATTTACTGAGCAGCCTCCACTGTCTCTTTCTCTATAAAGTGCCTCTCCGCAGCAAGAGGCGGATCCTGCTGCCTGGCCAAAGTCTTGTATTGGGAGACTTTGGCCCCACAGTGGGAAATGCTTTTCTGAGGCTCTGACTGCCACGGAGCAGCGCTTTACAGGGAAAGAGGCAATAGAGCTGTGGCAAACTTCTTTTAAAGCATGATTTTTGCCGCACTCTGCCACTGTTACCAGGGGCGGCTCAAGGCAATCTGTTGCCTGAGGTGAAGGAGAGGGGGCGTGGATTTTTCAGAACTCCAAACAGGGATTGAACCAAACCAAAAAGCTGATTAGATTATATGGAGGAAATGAAAGATGTTTGCACACCAAGGGGCATGTTTACTAAACATTCCTAACGTGCGGGGCAGCGCTAGTGTGCCTGTGCCATATAAGGAGTGGGCGGTTCAGGCAGAAAATAGAAAAAAAACGGTAGTAAGCAACCGGACGTGTGTGCGTCGCGCTAATGTGCGGGGGTCGACATTAGCGCGTGGAAAGGCAAAGTGGCGCGCTGCTGAGTATACAAAACAACAGAGCCGTGGTACAACGGTGAAGACACTGACCAATGGTGCAGGGGCCATGGGTTCAATCCCCCAGTGTGCGCAACGACAAAGGTCAGCTGAGGCAGTAACTGTAATGATTAACATTGTTTTAGGAGGCAAATTAATTTGGAACGGCATAAGGCGGCGCACAGTTATTTTTGGGCGGCAGAAGGCGGCGCACAGTGCTTTTTGGGCGGCATAAGGCGGCGCACAGTTATGTTTGGGCAGCAGAAGGCGGCGCACTGGTCCCCTTGGGCGGCAGAAGGCGGCGCGCTGATAGGCACAAGGCGGCGCGCTGATGCACAAGCACAGGAACAGAGCCACAGCACAATGGTTAAAACACTGACCAATGGTGCAGGGATCAGGGGTTCAACTCCTCACAATGCCCAGTGAAAAATGCCTGCTGAGGCAGTATGTATTATGTTGTGGAGTGCTGTAGGAGGCTGTATAATTTTATTTTGTTATCACTACTAGCAAACGCACTCTCCCAGCATGTTAACATACGGCGGCCCATAAGGCACATGTTACAGTGCACTGTTCGCCAAGGCACCCTTGAATGACCCCTATAGGGCAGCATATATGTTGCGACACAGGATAATGTATAGTGCACCCTATAGGGATGGCAACCATAAGGTGGCCTACAGGGCGCCCTATGAAGCACCCTCAGAGGCACCTAATGGGTATAGTAAGCTGAGGGTGGTCTTGCCGGCATAGACATATGTACAGTAAATAAAAATAAAGCTGTGGACAGCCCTACCAAAGGTCCCCACTGTGGGTTTGAACCCATGACCTCTGGCTGCACAGGCAGTGATGTAACCATTGCGCTACAGCTCCATAGCTGTAAGCAGGCCCCTGGCTGGCTGCAGATAGCCTACACGTCACCTCACAGACAGTCTGCTGGTGTCAACAGGATAGGGTTAGGCCACCCGTACCCATGATGCACTGCACATGCAAATTAGCTGTCCGCAGATGGACACAAGATGGGGAATGCACCCCCACAGCACCTTGGGGGAAGTGACCGGGTGCACCCACACAGCACCTCGGCCCTGTTGGGGGAAGTGACCGGGTGCACCCACACAGCACCTTGGCCTAGTAGGGGGCACTGACCGGGTGTTTTACTGGCACAGAGTAGCCACACACCGTTACATCGTGCGGGTACTGTGCTCACCCTGAGTGTGCAATGAGGTGGCCAGGACCAGGTCAACAACACCTGCCATGGCTGATGGAGGCCAAGCGGGCGTTCCAAAGCAGTGTTAATGTGTAAGATAGCTAGTTTCTGCACAAACACCATGGATATCCCTGTCTGCCACCATCAGGCACCCCCCCCCCCCCCCAGGTGGCAAACATGGTCCCCATCAAGGGATCCACACTCTACCTCCCTGCAAAGGTGGCAGTAGAGGGCAACATCAACCCCAGTCCTGCTGAGGAACACCACCACCCAGACAGGCAGCTCCATACACAGCCATAACACAATAGCAGACAGACATAAGCCCAGGGCATGGTAAGCTGCACTCCACCACCAGATATTCCCCTGCAGCAAGCCATTATAGCAAGACATTTACCAGCTACAAACAGTCTGCTGGTTAGTCCATAGTGCATGTTCCCAATGGAGATGCATGCACCCAGAACTGGGCTGTCTGCATACACAGCAAGCAGATAGATCAGTGACTGGGCCCCAAAGAGAAACCCATATCTATCACATGAGAGAACTACTATACAGCACTATGGGGGGGCCTAGCCATGCTGTGGTCACTGCACAGTCAGGGTGAGCGTGATCCCCCAGAAGGACATGCTTTGGCCACCCTGTCTGTGTAGGTGGTGGCCAGACACTACAATATCCCAGCCAATGTCCCTGCCAGGGCCCTATGCCCAGTGCAGATGCATCCTGGCCACGCCACCCTGCCCTGGCTATACCCATGGTACCTTGCACCTCATTATGCACATTGACTGGCCAATAATGGCAACAGTGCTGGCAGTGCGGGCTGTTGAAGGGGCTTGCAGCCAACACCCACTGTATAGACAGACACACACTTCCACACCTCTGCCATCATGGTGCTACGATTGAGGGGGTAAGTAGCCTTGCCCACCAAACCGGTCCTGAGCACGGCAAAGCATGGATATGGTACGCATTACAGCTGGTGGTCACTCCCCAGGGTGGTAAGCACCGTCAGAGGCCAGGCCTGGAGCATGCCCCGCAAACACCTAACAGATTGTTTGGATGGGGTCAACTAGCAGTATGTACGTAACGTATGGATAACTGCCTGCCTGTGCTCCTAGCAAACGTCTCCGAGCTGTGTACCGTATACCTCAGGTGTAGGGTGACATTGGTAAGTTATGCAAGTGCTCGTTTTGGGTGCTGCATGCACGGTCCAATGTTCTGCCTTTCCAGGAGACATTGGCCAATGGGGCCTGTGGGTGTGGGTGTGTCTGCCCTTGATGGCTGCTGCTTTACGGCACAGATTCCCAACTCCAGTCCAGGTTTGCATCACACTGTTCGGGTTTTCCTGCTATCCCTCATGAATATGCATGGGCTACATCTACATGCCATGGGGGTGGTGCATAGGTATACAGCACAGGCATTTGTATGAGTGTCAGCATGGAACCTGACTGGTGTGTGGCCCACCAGGACTGCATTTGGGTGATTCTGCTCTAGGTACTGCCCCTGTTCATGGTGTCTGTGCTCAGTGGGGTAAAAGATAGATGTCTTACCATTGCATATGTCCCCGCCATGAAAGGTGTGTCCTTACTATCACTGTTTAGTTGTGGGAAAAATATGTGGGCAGGATTGGCAGTAGCCCCAGCTGGGCTTTGAACCTGTGACCTTCTGTTCTTGTATGCACTGTCTTTGTGTACTGCACCACTGTGTAGCCACAGATTGGTTGGATTCCCTGGACTGTCCATGACTGTGGATCCGGCAGGACCTGTCTGTCGCAGTGGACTGTGCCAGCCTGCACATGGCTAGGCCTCTGTCTTCTGTGGTTAGCAGCCACTGCCCCCTGCACCACATGTACTTGTCCGCCAACATGCTGGCATGAACTTCTCTCAGAAAAAAGCAGTTGACCTGATTGCAATGTGGCAGTATGGGACTGCATTTGGGGGACTTGGCTGTAGGTAATGCCCATTGTTGTGGTGTGTGTGCGGTGTTGGGTAAAATATGGGTGTTTTCCCAATGCATACAGGGGTGTCTGCGCTATCTTTATTTGGTGGTGGGTAAAATATAGGGACTGGGCTGGCAGGTGCCCCAGCTGGGTTTTGAACCTCTGCCCTCTGGTCCTAGAGGTAATGACTCTGTCCGCTGTACCACACTTTGGCCACAGAGACAGTGCAGCCCCTGGAGGCAGTAAGCCTGGCAGGATGGAGTCACAAACCCTGCTCTACGCAATTCTACTGTGGGCATATGCACCCTGTCTGGTGACAAACGTGCACATAAACCCCGGAAATGACCACGGGAAATGTGGGACAAAATATCACCATGCTGGGCAACAGTGATATTAATGGGCAACCATAGCAAACACTCCCAGGAAAGCTCCAAAACGTGGAAATGTTTTTGGAAGAGTCTCCTCTCAGTAGACCCTTCCAAAATTCATTTCTTTTTTCTGGAGCTTTGCTGGGTGTGATTTCTGTATTTGCCCATCACTATAACTGTTCCCCAGCTGAATTACTATTTTTAATAGTTCTGTTGTGGCGGTAGTTTTTACATGCAAATTCGGGCCCGATACTGTGCGGGGAGCCTCTCCCCTCCCACTCTCCACCCATTGACCCCATCCCTCCGCCCCTCCGGAGCCTTCCTCCGCCCTCCTTTCGCCGTTCCACGCCTCTATCGGACATTTGCGGGCCCGCACTTGTACGGGGCCCGTTAGTGAGCCGCGTACCTGTGCGGGGGTGACACGCACGTGTGCGGGGCGTTTAAACGCGTTTCAGTGCCGCGTTGCCGTGCGCTATTTTGCGGCGCGCTATTTTGCGGATTTTAGTAAACATGCCCCCAAGGAACTAAAAGAGCAAGAACCAACAGCACAGTTTATAAAACTAAATTATAACTCATTTGTATTTTGTTATTATAAACTGTGTTATGGTTCTTGCTTTTTCTTTATCAACATGTGTTTTGCATCCACAGTGGGTGCAGAGCAGAACCAGGACATTCACCCACAGAAATCAATATCTTAAAAAAACAATCTGATTCTGATCATTTCACTAACAACAACAACAACAAACATTCTCCAGTACCAGGCATATTGTGAACTAATACAAAACCCTACAACAAAGTAAGAGCAAATCTACTATACCATACCATATCAGCATCAACTTCCAAAACTCTCATAAGGAGCCCATCCAAAAATAGCGTCACTGTAAATACAACAGTGTTCCCTGGAACATCCATACACTTATTTAAAAAGCTGAACAAGCCAAATTACTACAGTACAGTATCAATTTTTATGTACAAACTCCATGTTAACAGAACATCTGGGCTAAGTCACACACTCAGAACACAGACCCCCACCAAATACAGAATAAGTAACCACAATCTAAAGTAAAAATCAAAATATGTAGACAAAATTTAAACTGAAACCCCAAGAAGCCAGAGTCCACATGCAGTGCAACATCAGATAAATAAGAGATGCAGTCCCCCCGTACTGTGTAAAATATAAAGATAGCACAAAGTCCAATCACTAACATTAAATAAAATTATTTTTTCTACCTTTGTTGTCTGACCATTTTATTCTCTGATCATGCTGGTCCCGATCTGAGGCTTCTGCTTTCCTGTCTTCTGTGGGCTATGGTCCAGCTGCCATTTCTTATCTCTTCTTTTGTTTTCTTCACTTCCTTCCATCAGCCCATTTCCAGTTCCATTAACCCTCCCCAGTATCAGCCCCCTTTCCAGTCCTCCCCTCCCAGTACCTTCCAATGTCAACTACCTTGCATTCCCACAACTGCCACTGGTATCCATTCCCTTCCAGTCCCCCTCCTTCCCCACTTTCCAGCCCCTTCTAATCCAAATACCATCCCAGGTATAAGCTCACGTCCACTTTCAGTGCCGCCCTCCCCAGTCAGCTCGCTTCCAGTCACCCTACTCTCTGTCCATCCCCCTTCCAGTGCCATTCATACGTCAGCTCCCTTCCAGCCTCCTCCCTATTACCCAGCTATCTACCACTCCCATCCCCAAGTGTCAGTTCCCTTCCAATCCCCCTTCAGTACATCCCAGGTGTCATCTTGATTCCAGCCCCCTCCTTCCCCTGCGTCAGCTGCTTTCCAGCTCCCTGATTTCCCTGGCAGAGCCTCTCAGTATACGCTCCCTTCCAATCCTATTCTCCCATCCCCCCGCATCAGCCTACTTGTAGCCCTAGCCCCTATATTTTTCCAGGACCAGGAGCACTCTCCTTACCTCCCCCATTAGCCCATTTCCAGTCCCAGCCCATTTCCAGTCCTATTCCCCTTATCAGCCCAGTCCAGTCCTAGCCCCCCAAATAGCCCATTACCAGTCCAAGCTCATTTCCAGTGCTAGCCCCCCATCAGCCCATTACCAGTCCTAACCCCCCCAATAAATCCATTTCCAGTCCTAGCCTCCCAATCAGCCCATTTCCAGTCTTAACCCCACCAATTAGCCCATTACTAGGCCCCCTCCCGATCAGCCTATTTCCATTCTTAACCCCCCATCAGTCCATTTCCAGTTCTAACCAGCCCCAATCAGCCCATTTCCAGTCCTAGCCCCCCCCCCCATCAGCCTATTTCTATTCTTAACCCCCCATTAGCCCATTCTAGTTCCAGTGCTAACCCCTCCCAGTCCAGCCCCAGACCTCAGCTGGGAAATTTACCCCCCCCCAAAAAGAAAATGGTAGGAGAAGCTGCTGCCGCGGCAGATTGAGGTGCCCCGTAGCCCCCCGTTGCTCCAGTAGAGCCCTGCCATTCTTTTTCTGGCACTGGCTCAGCTTTGCAGAGCCGCAAAGGGAGAGTGTTTCCCTTTCCCAAGACTCTGTTAAAGTTGAGCCTGCCGATGCTGTTGGCAAACACCCTTCGCTTCCTTGTGGTCACTGATTCTGTAACTTTGGGGTGCTCGAGTTCTGGTTCTTCCTTTCCAGGGATGCTTTCACCTTCTGCACTTCCAGAGCTGCATAATGGTTCTTCAGTTCAAGGGCTGGAGAAGTTGGATTGGTGATTCTGCAGGCCCTGGTGACTTATGTCCAACTTTCGTCATTCTGTAGGCACCCATCTTCTCCTCTGCTGGAGAGCTTGGATGTTGCAAGAAGCATCTCATCAATGTACTTCTCACTGTCTTGAATGCCCCTCAGCCTTGCCACCTCCTCTCTTCTTCCACTTGTTTCCTGAGAGCTTCAGCATGCATGTATCCTACACATGGAACCAGTCCTTTAACTGGCATTGGGACCTCTGTCTGGACAGAGGCAGAAGCTGTAACAGGGGCAACAGCTTTGGCGACACGATTTTTCCCAGCCATTATTCAGTTGATGGAGCTTAGGTATCTGTTGAAGCAAAAGAGAGAGACCTACCAAAGTACCAGCTGGTTTCTCAGCTGTCCTTTTAGAGAAAAAGCAGTTAATTTTTTTTTAGTGTGTTCAAAATGTTGCTGTTCCAAATCCCCTGTGTGTAGTTAATTGGGGATATGCCTTATAAAGCAAGACTGCTCGCTAGGGTGGGTGGGAGTTGGGGGTAGGTAGAGAACTAACATCTGATGAGGTGTCAGTAGCTTCAAAGAGCAGAGAAAGATACTAAAGCAGATTTTTAAACCTACCCCACTAAACAAAATATTTCCCCTTCTAAACTAAAGCACCAAAAAGAATGTAACTTTGTTTTAAAAATGTACCAAAACCCTTTTAAGAGCTCCCAGGCAGAGAGCTAGTAATTTAAAAAGCCACAAATTCTTAACTTTGCTTGAAATGTATAGCCCCTGTTAGGAATGCCAGACAATAGACAGAGAAGAAGCAACACACACAATTCCTTTACCATCCCTACAGCAAAAGTGAAGAGTAACCTGAGCAACTCGAATCGAGCCTTCTCGCTATATGCCCCAAGCATATGAACCATGCAAGCCACCCATAACCTATTAGACTTCTGCAAGAAGCTGAAAATTCACTTGTTTGTCGAGCACATTGGTAGAGAGGACTAGTTCTCTTCCTACCATTAAGTGCACAGAACTCTACCCTCCACTTGATTATTCTGAGCACACTGTATAAATTGCTTCGTTGTATTCTCTGGTTCTGCCCCCTCCTTCCCGCTTATCCATGTTGATCCTCTGGCAATATGTATAGCGTTCCTTAAGTTAGTTTGTTCCTATTTATTCATATGCAACGTCAATGTTTTTGTTAATTTGTTAATATGTAAACCGCCTTGACATTCTGATAGGGCGATATATAGCAGTAGTTCACTAAAATAAATACATAAACATGCTTGGAATATGTATCATCTGTATTAGCTGTACCGATGTTTATTATCACAAATCCTCTCCAGTACTAGGCATATTTTGAGGTAATGCAAAACCTTACAAAAATTGCTCAGGCCTATAATACGATTCTATCGTTACCATACCATAACAGCCCTAACTTCCAGGAGTCAAGAAAGTCCCTACCTGGGAAAAGGCCACATCATAAGCACTTTAGTGGGCACTAGAACATCAATCCACCTAATGGAAAAATTAAATAAGCCATATTACTACAGACCAATCCTACACAGGCATTCAGCACTAACAGAATACCTGGCCTCTCACAAATACAGAACATAAAATAGACCCTCACTAAGTAGAGAATAAATAACCACAAACTAAAAACAGAAATATGTAGACAAAAGTTAAACTGAAACCCAGAGAGGCCAGACCCTGCATTCAGTGCAACACCTGAGAAAGAGAAATAACGGATTCATTTCCCCTTGTATGACACAGAATACAAAAATAGTAGATGTAAATTTCAAAAATTGATATATTCCAATCACTAAATTTAAAATAAAATGTGTTTTTATACCTATGATGTCTTCTTCTAATAGTGTTGGTCCTGTCATTTTTCTCTTTCACCCTGTCTTCTTCACTTTCTCCCCTACATCCATTTATTTTCCTGCCTATCTATTCAGTTTTCATTCCTTCTTACTATCCAGTCTTCAGTCTCCCTCATTTTATCACATCTACATACAGCCTTCAATCTCTTTCCCTTACCCTGGTCTCCCATTCCTCTTCCTCTTATCCTTCTATCTTTCACTAACTCTCCTCTCTCTTCTCTTCTATCAAACATCCCAACCCCCCCCCCTTTCAATCGCTTCTTCTATCCGTCATCTCTCCTCTCTTTCTCTCCCTCTTCCCCATTCAACCAAAAGCTCTCTTTCAAGCCCCCATCTGTCCAGCATCACCTGTTTCCCTCAGCACTCCCATCCATCCAGCATCACCTCTCTTTCTTAGCGCCCCACCACCAAGCATCACCTTATTTCTCTCTCAGATCCTCCATCTGTCCAAGATCTCCTCTCTCTAGCCTCATCCATCCAGCATCTCCTCTCGCTCTCTCTCTCTCTCTCTCTCTCTCTCTCTCTCTCTGCCTCATCTGTCTAGCCAATATTCCTCTCTTTCTTTCTCAGCCCCCAATCCGTCCAACATCTCCTCTCTCTCAGCCTCCCCATCAGTCCAAAATATCCTCTCTATTTCCCTACTCCTCACCCTACCCCCTGGATTCCCCCCTTTGTGTTTATAGCCTTCCATTTTCCACTTCTGAGCCAGCATATCCCCTTTGTTATCCTACTCCCCTTCATGTGTTCACCTTCAAGCTACCAAATCCTCTTTCTCCTTCCCCACCTTATTCAGCGAATCCTTTTTCCCCCTCTAGTCTCTCCCATACCACATATCCCCTACTCCTCCCCCTGTGTTCACTCAAGCCACCATTCCATTTTACTTCCCCAATACAGCATCTCTTGTTCTTCATCTTCCCTGCCGCCGCCGCCACCACCTTCCAGAGACCAGGAGCCCAGGCACGCAGGGCCATTTAGCACAGGCATGATACTGATGGCTGTGCTGGAGCATCCCTCAGCAAAAAGAAGTCTATGTCAGAAGCAGTGGGACCAACACAGCCATCAGCAGCTTGCTTGGGCTAAATAGGTGCCGTGAGGAGTTGGGGGGGCGGGGGGGGGGGAGAACTGTGGCCTCAGCCTTTCAGCCTCTGTGCAATGTGAGAGCTGGGCTTGTTGAGGAAGGATGCTGGGTTTGCTTAGGTCTTGGAAGTGGTAATTTGGGGTTGAGGGTGGGGTGGAGGAAGGTACTTCACCAGAGGCGAGGGCTCTTTTATGCCCGGGCAGTTAGCAAAACTGGCAGGCAGGGTCACAGTGCTGCCTGCTAGTTTTACTTGGAGTTGGGAGGTTGTAGTAGGGCTAGGAAGGCTGAGTGGGCCCTCCTGTAGCCTTGGACCCCACATTGCAGGGGCTGCTTGGGCAGTATTTATGCTACTGTGCCTTAAGCTACCACTGAAGACGTGAACTAAATCCAAACAAATAACTGTACCAGAGGAGGAGATCCCACCTTCTGCATTTTATGGGAGCTCCAGCCTTAGGATCATTAAAAACCATTGTGGGGGTGGGGGGAGATATTCAGTGGCGGTGACTAGCTGTCGCTGCTGAAAGCTAAACCTGTATATTCAATGATGAGGCCATATCCGGCCTGCAGTATTGAATATCCGGGTTGCTGCAGAAGCCAGAAGCTAACCGGGCAATGGCAGTATTGAACCATTGCCTAATTAGCTTCCATGAGTAAAGTTAGGCCAGCCTTTGATGTGCCTGACTTTACCCATGGATCTCCAACCAGTCAGCCGCTCAATATCGCTAGAGCCGCTACATACCCTGCTAACTAGCACTTACACAAGTTGTAGGTCTACAACCTGTGTAAATGCTTTAGAATATCCCCCTCCCCCAATAACAATCACATCCCCCAGTGTCCTGCCACAGAACAGGACTAGATTCTGAGATAAGTCAAAAAATTTTGACGTATAGTAATTATGCATCACATTTGAATACAATTGAATTATTTTGCACATAAAGAAGATCATTTTAGAAGACTTGAATGGCATTTGCATGTGTAAATGATTTACGTGTTTAAGTAGTAATGTTATAAAAGCTACTATTTACATGTGTACACCTACAGCATATGCAATTTTGAAAGGGGCAGGTCATGTGATGTGTTTAATGGGACTGAAGGATACTCATGTACTTCCAATTTTGCAACATTACATACATATGTGGTACAGTGAGCAAGTTTTCAAGCCCTGCGCCTTCTGGAGGGTGATCCGGGAAACAATAGAATGGTGAGCCTAAAGTCAGTGCCAGATAAAGCCATTATTAAGAGCAAAATTACTGACACATGGACAGATATGGTTTACTGACACGGAGTGAACATGGATTTAGCCAAGGAAAAGCTTGCCTTTCCAATCTTCTCCATTTCTTCGAAGATAGGAACAAACATGTGGATAAAGGTGAGCCAATTGAGATTGTGTATTTAGACTTTCAGAAAGCATTTGACAAAAACCCACATTGGAGACTCCTGAGGAAATTAAAAAGTAATGGTATGGAATACAAACAATGTTGTATTGTGGTATGGAAACTGGTTGAGAGATCAAAAACAGAGTCAGGCAAAATAGTCAATTTTCTCAAAGGAGGAACGTTTATAGTAGAGTACCCCAAGGATCTGTTTTGTGAACGGTGCTTTTCAATATATTTATAAGCAATCTACTTCCAGTCACACCTTGCAGAGAAAACCCAGGGGTCGACAGGAGTCAGCAATGACACAAAAGAACACACACACATACATAGACAATGCATTGACATCTCCTGTTCAGTGTGCAGTGGCATAAAAAAAAACAAACCTAGAAGGTTAGAAATTGTTAGGAAATAAATGCAGAATAAAACAGAGGATAGCATAATGCTACTGTATCTCACCTTGTACAATTCTTGACTCCGTATCTCAAAAAATATATAGTGGTATTAGTAAAGGTACAGAGAACATGAGAACATAAGAACATAAAATATGCTATACTGGTTCATACCAAGTGTCCATCAAGCCCAGTATCCAGTTTCCAACAGTTTCCATATCAAAGGAGGCACATTGGATTTAATCTTCGCTCCTCAAGCGGTACTGAACACATCTCAGAAGCCCATGATCTCCATAACCCCTATACCCTGGTCTGATCACAATTTACTCCTCTTCTACATCCCCACTGAACACCTCTCCAACGACAGCAACAAATCAGGTCGCCCCCCAAGTGCCCTTGAAACTCGCTTCCGCCCTTTCAATAAGATTGAAGTCTTGGAGAAAATCCTACCTGCCTTCCACAAGGACTTACCTTCTCAAGATGACTTAATAACCAACTGGGACAACACATTGAAAGCCGCTGCCTGCATCCCTGCTACTGACAGGATCAAGACCAAGGGCAAACAAAAACCATGGTTCTCCTCTGAACTACAAGAATTTTTCCTCCACCTACACAGACTTGAGAGACGCTGGCGTTCCTCCCGATCTCCTGATGCACTCTGCTCATACAATTCATACTTACAAACTCACCGGAAGATGACAATGGAGAAAAGAAAGAAATACCACTCGGATACACTAATGCGGTCCTTAAACAAGCCACATGACCTCTTCAATATTGTTAAATCCTTAACAGGTGATCCAATCACAACCCAACCACTTATGCCACACCCTCAAAATTATGCTGAATACCTACAATCAAAAATGATACAGACCAGTTCGATCCTCACAGCATCAACACCTTCCACCCCACAGACTGTGACTCAACTAGCCACACTTGACAATTTCTCTCAGGTATCCAACAAAGAGATTGAAGAAATAAGAGCAGCTATTAACTTAACTACTGCACCTAACGACCCCTGCCCAGCCAGGTGGATCAAAGAACTACGACATGAACTTAGCCCAACTATAAGCAAGATTGTCAACCATTCCTTCTCAACTGGATCCTTCCCCCAGAGCCTCAAGCATTCATCCATCTGCCCCCTCCTGAAGAACAGCAAGCTAGACCCAAGAAAAGTCGAATCTTTTAGACCTATCTCTAGCATCCCTCTTCTAGCAAAAATCATGGAAAAAGTGGTCCAGCGACAAATACAACAACATGTTGACTCAGAAGCTCCTCTGGACCCCTCACAACATGGTTTTAGAGAAGAACATGGTGTTGACACCCTCCTCACAACCCTCTTCAATAACCTAATCATAAGCATCAACAATATCCATCAAGGGTTCATTCTCATCTTTCTTGACATAGCTGCCGCATTTGATTCAGTAAACCACAATACTCTCCTACAGCGCCTCAAAGAGAAGGGTATTCAAGGTCTAGCCCTGAATTGGTGCAAATCTTACTTATCTGATAGACAGCAGCAAGTCAGAACAGGAGAAGCAATATCTGATTCATTCCCACTTAAACAAGGTGTCCCTCAGGGATCCTCCTTGTCCGCACTAATGTTCAATATCTATATGCAGCCAATCTGTGTTGTGATACGTACCTTCAACATTCAATGTCTAGCATATGCGGATGACATCCTGATGTATGCTCCATCCAACGTAAAACAACCAGATTTTACATCAATAGTTCAGTGCTTCGAAGCTATATCAAACTGGCTCCTCAAACAGAATCTATGTATAAATCACAACAAAACAGACATCCTATTCGTAACATGGAATCCAACATTCATACCCCCTGCCTCATTACAAGTAAACAACATTGAGCTGAAGGCACAACCCACAATCCGATACTTAGGGAATACATTAGATCAGCGGCTTGATATGTCAGCACACATCAAGAAAGCAACAAACTCAATTTACCAAAAGATTCGATCCCTATGTAATCTCCGACCTCTTCTTGACTACTCCGATTTCCGCACTATCTTCCAAGCCCTGGTACTACCACACCTGGATTTTGCCAATATCATACTACACGGTCTCCCACAATCTACTCTAAATCCCCTCCGTCTGGCCATGAATGCAGCCGCGAGAATTCTCGTAGGTGCTCCACGCTCAGAGCACATAACTCCAATATTGAAGAGTTTACACTGGCTACCCCTCCAGGCCAGGACCCTATATAAAACCCTGGTCATGACTTTTAAAGCTGCAAAGAGCCCATCCCTATCACCTATCAGCAATATGATACATGTCACTCCAACAAACAGATCCAACAAACAGAGCTGCTGCACTGAACTCCATTGACCTTCCGAAATGCTCTAAATCTAGAGCCTCTAGAGCCTTCTCACTGTTTGCGCCCAGAGCTTGGAATGCCCTTCCACCTGAAATTAGAGCCATCACTAGTCTCACGACATTCAGAAAGGTCTTAAAACATCACTTGTTTATTGTTTATTGTTTATTGTTTATTTTACATTTACTATACCGCCTCTCATTACACCGAGGCGGTTTACAATTAAAACAAAATAGAGGTTAAAAAGAAAGGAAATTACAATAATTAAAAGCAGAAAGGAGAGTAAAGGCAGAAGCAATACAAATAGAAAACAGAGAGAAGTCTTCAGAGGGGAAAAGCTAGTGAGAAAAGATGGGTTTTAAGAAGAGAGCGGAATTTGGGGTAGGATTCTTCTGTGCGGAGGTTAGTAGGGAGGGAATTCCAAAGAGAGGGTCCTAGGTAGTAAAATGCAGATTTTCTGGTGGATTGCAAATGGGCTTTGGAGGGTGCAGGGAGGTGCAGACGGTTAATGTGAATGGACCGGAGGCTGCGAGAGGGGTTATGATAAGTCAGTAAATCAGAAAGGTAGGCAGGAGTTGAATGATAAATGGCTTTGTGAGCTAAAGTGAGAACCTTAAATGTTATTCAATAGTCAAGTGGCAACCAGTGGAGGTGATAAAGCAGAGGGGTGATATGGTCACGTGGGGAAGCGTGGAGGATCATGCGGGCAGCTGTATTCTGGATCAGTTGAAGACGGTGTTTTTGAGCTTTAGGGAGACCAGAAAAAATAGTGTTACAGAAGTCTAATCTAGTGATAACCAACGAGAGCAGAAGAGTAGTGAGGGCCTGAGTAGACAGAAAGGGACGTACGGCACGAATTTGTCTAAGACATAGAAAAGAACAGCGGGAAACATGAGAGATATGGTCTTGAAAACTGAGATTGCTGTCAAGAAATACCCCAAGGTAGCCGAGTTTGGAAGCCACAGTGATGGGGGAACCTGCAAGGGATGGAGAAAGAGACGGGACAGGAGAGGTGTGAGGAAACCAAATTGCGGCGGTTTTAGAAACATTGAGCACTAAGCAGTTAGAGGAAAGCCAAGTGGAAATAGTTGACAGACAATTTTCTAGCGGTGATAAATCAGGGTGGGATGATGAGGTGTGGTGCAGTAGAAAGATGTCGTCCGCATAGAAATAACTGGAGATCCCGGCTTGTTGAATGATTAGCGCCAAAGGGGCAAGGAAGATGTTGAACAATAAAGGAGCCAGAATAGAGCCCTGAGGGACACCACATGGGAGTGGGAAATGATTGGACAGTGAGCGAGAGGAGGAGACAGCAAAAGACCGGTGGCAAAGGAAAGAATGGAACCAGTGATAGACTAATCCACGAATACCCGCATCCCGCAGACGAGAAAGAAGAAGGGCGTGGTCCACCAGGTCAAAAGCTGCTGAGAGATCGAGTGATACTGCTAGTGTGATGTTGCCCTGATCGTGAGAGGTATGAATTTCATTTACTACAGCGGTGATTGTGGATTCGACACTGAAACCAGGTCTGAAACCAGACTGTCTGGGGTGCAGAAACAGTGTAGAGGCAAGATAATGAGAAAGTTGAGAGAAGACTACCTTTTCCAAAAGTTTAGAGGTAAAGGAGAGATTAGACACAGGGCGATAATGGGCAGGGACAGAGGGATCGAGGGCAGGTTGTTTAAGAGAAGGACGAACTGTGGCGTGTTTCCAGGGAGTGGGGAAGGAACCTGAGGACAAACTAGAGTTAATGATGATCAGAAGAGGTTGAAGTAATGAGACGGAGGGTTCAGAAAACCAAGAAGAAGGAATAGGGTCCAGGTCACAGGTTGTTTTCCGAGTGGTGGATAGCAAGTGAAGCAATTCAGACGAGGAAATAGGTGAGAAGGTGGACCAGGTATGGGAAAGGCATGGGGAAAGTGGGGGAGAAACAGGAGGAGGAGAGGACAAGGCTTGGGGACAATGAGGAAGAGAGGAACGAAGCTTCTGGATTTTGTCGGAAAAGAAGGTTGCCAGAGTGGTAGGACTAGGGGCCGTATCAGGATGTGAGGGGCCCGTAGCAGTTGGGGACTGTAGGCGAGAAAGAGTGTTCAAGGTGACAAAGAGCTGATGGGACCTATTAGGGGCTGCTAAGATTGTGGATGAGTAGAAAGAGCATTTTGCCTGGTGGATCGCAGAGCGGTAGTGAGCGTGACAGGATTTAAATTTATGATACGAAGGGGCAGAAGGAGCCTTGCGCCAAAGACACTCAGCTCTGCGTAAATGAGATCGAAGAAGAAAAAGCCCAGCATGGTACCAAGACTGGTGGGTGCGAGGTCGGGGTTTGATAAGTCTAGAGGGAGCAACTCGGTCAAGGGTATGTGACAGCTCAGCATTCCAGGCGGTAACCTGAGAGGAGGGAGAAGAGGAAGAAAAGTCAGAAGGGAGGGGAGGAAGAGCTGCAGAGAAGGCCTGCAGGATAGTCGAGTTGAGGCGGCGAGAAAGAACAGCAGGTGGAGAGAGGGGGAGGGGAGCCAGAGGAGGGGCTTGAAAGGTGAATAGGAGGTAGCAGTGGTCTGACCAGGGTATGGCGGTGGTTGAAGAAACTGATACAATGTATGGAGAAGACTCTGGGGAAATGATTAGATCTAAGGTATGACCTGCAACATGGGTGGATAAAGAAACATGCTGTACCAATGAGAGATCACGGAGAAGAGAGGAAAAGGCGATGTCCCTCGCTGAGGTAGGGGAGTCAAAGTGGATGTTGAAATCACCCAGCAAGTGAAGTTGAGGGAATTGAAGAACTAAGTCAGAAACAGAGGCTAGAAAGGAGTCCCAGGTGCAGAGGAAGAGGAAGGAGGAAGATAGATAAGAAGAAATTGAAGGGCGGGTAGGCTGTCCAACTGCAGCAAAAGAGACTCAGGGTACGATAATGATGGAGAAGAAATCCTGGAGAGGGGTAGCGAGGAGCGATAAATAACCGCAACCCCGCCACCTGATCGAGAGATACGCGGGACAGATATGGCGTTGAAACCAGGAGGGAGACAACGTTGAAGGAGAGACTCTTCTCCCTCCCTAAGCCAGGTCTCAACCAAGAAAAGAGCATCAATGCGTTCCCGCTCAATAAGATCATAGATCAAGGCAGATTTTGACCGCAGGGACCGACAGTTAAGCAGACTTAGACGAAGGGGTGCTGGCGAGGTGTAGCTGGAAGACGGCAATTGGGGGGACTGAAGAGAACTCCTAGTGGGAGGGGCCGACATGACCGGGCGGAGATAGACACGCGAGGGGACCTGTGAGTGGTTGAATGGCGCAAATAAGGGCAAAGGGCGACGACCCCAAAGTACTGGAATGGCTGACATGGCCAGCAAGAACAGTAAGAGATACCGAAACGAGAGACAAGCAGTGAGACAAATAGATAAGTACTTACAACGGAGTGCAGCGGATGAGAGCATAGAGGTAGCCGAAGGGATTGCGTCAAAGACCGAAAAGGATGGGATAAAGGCACCACACGAGAAGGGAGCTCCGTCGCCCACATCGTCGCCCCAAGGAGCTCGCCCAAGGAGCACGTCCTGCTCCTTGGGCGCGCGCTGCCACGGCGCGGAACGCCGCGTACAGCGTCTTAATATTGGCGGGTCTGGCTGTTGCGCAATCGCGTTGCACGCGATTGCGTAGTCTCTGGGGGTGGAGCTGTGAGGCAGGAGGCAGCACACTGAAAGGAGAAAGACAAGTCAAAGAAGGGAAATACAAATATAAGTAGACAAATACAAAGCAAAGGGGACAACCGATAACTAACGGAAGACAAGGCAGAACAAGCAAAACCTAAAGCAAATGAACAAATACAATGCAGAGCTGGGGACAGCTTACAGGCAGGTATGCAGAGTAACAAGAGAGCCTAAGGAGATGCAGGAACGCCGTGTACAGCGTCTTAATATTGGCGGGTCTGGCTGTTGCGCAATCGCGTTGCACGCGATTGCGTAGTCTCTGGGGGTGGAGCTGTGAGGCAGGAGGCAGCACAAGGCAGGTATGCAGAGTAACAAGAGAGCCTAAGGAGATGCAGGAACGCCGCGTACAGCGTCTTAATATTGGTGGGTCTGGCTGTTGCGCAATCGCGTTGCACGCGATTGCATAGTCTCTGGGGGTGGAGCTGTGAGGCAGGAGGCAGCACACTGAAAGGAGAAAGACAAGTCAAAGAAGGGAAATACAAATATAAGTAGACAAATACAAAGCAAAGGGGACAACCGATAACTAACGGAAGACAAGGCAGAACAAGCAAAACCTAAAGCAAATGAACAAATACAATGCAGAGCTGGGGACAGCTTACAGGCAGGTATGCAGAGTAACAAGAGAGCCTAAGGAGATGCAGGAACGCCGTGTACAGCGTCTTAATATTGGCGGGTCTGGCTGTTGCGCAATCGCGTTGCACACGATTGCGTAGTCTCTGGGGTGGAGCTGTGAGGCAGGAGGCAGCACAAGGCAGGTATGCAGAGTAACAAGAGAGCCTAAGGAGATGCAGGAACGCCGTGTACAGCGTCTTAATATTGGCGGGTCTGGCTCCTAATATACTACCCTGAAGCAACTCCGATTGAACATAGCCCGCATGTTGATCTTGCCCACTTGACCCCGGTGGAAAATGGCTAATCATGATGGTTCATACTTGCACACTTTACCCATACCGTATTTATACTGTACTATAATTATATCTATTTACCACTACCATGTAGTTAACCAAAAATGCCATGTACATAGTTAATCCTACTTTCCACCATGTTTTTTGTATATAATTAACCCTGTTTACCGCCAAGTTTTTTGTACCCTGTTCCTTGTAAAAAAACAATGCTGACTGTATCATTGTGTTTGAATTGTTCATTTGTAAACCGCACTGATTAAAAGCGCGGTATATAAGAAATAAAAATAAATAAATAAAATAAATAATAAATAACAGTAGCCAATCCAGGTCACAAGTACCTGTTAGGTCCCCAAAAGGTACACAGATTCCATATTGCTTGTCCCATGGGTAAGCAGTGGATTTCCCCAGTCCTCTTTAATAATGGTTTATGGACTTTTCCTTCAGGAACTCACCCAAACCTCTTTTAAATCCATCTACACTAATAGCTTTTGCTACATCCTCTGGTAATGAATTCCAGAGTTTGATTATGTGTTGAGTGAAAAAATATTTTTTCCTACTAGTCTTAAATGTGCTACAATGTAGCTTCATTGTGTGTCCCCTAGTCTTTCTACTTTTTGAAGGAGCAAACAACCGATCTACATTTACTCTGTTCTACCCCATTCATTATTTTATAGACCTCTATCATATCTCCCTTCAGTCATCTCTTTTCCAAGTTGAAGAGCCCTAACCTCCTCAGAGGGGCATCCTTTCATCCCCTTTACCATTCTGGTGGGTCTTCTCTGTACCTTTTCTAATTCTGCTATATCCTTTTTAAGATATGGTGACCAGAATTGCACACAACATTCAAGGTGCGGTTGCACCATGGAGCAATAGAGCGGTATAATAATATAATTTTGTTGTTGTTTTTTTCTCCATTCCTTTCTTTATGATGCCTAGCATTCTATTTTCTTTCTTGGCTGTGGCTGTACACTGGGCAGAAGGTTCCAATGTGTTATCCATGATGATGCCTAAATCCTTTTCCTGGATGGCGATTCCTAATGTGGAACCTTGCATTGTGGAACCATAGTTTGCTCTTGTCTACATTAAATTTCATTAGACATTTCGATGCCCTTTCTCCCAATTTTTCAAGGTCCTCTTGCAATTTTTTACAATCATCTTGTGTTGGAATAATTTTATATCAACTGCAAATTTTATCACCTCACTCATTCTCATTTCCAGGTCAGAGAAGGGCAAACAAAATGATTAAGGGGTTGGGATGACTCTCCTATGAGGAAAGGCTAAAGAGGTTAGGGCTCTTCAGCTTGGAAAAGAGACAACTAAGAGGTCAAAAAAATCCTGAGTGGAGTGGCAGAGGTAGATGTGGAATGACTGTTTACTCTTTCAAAAAATACAAGGACTCGGGGACATGCCATGATGCTATAAAATAGTATAATTGAAACAGGAGATTTTCTCTCAGTGTATGATTCATTTTTGGAACTCATTGCCAGCAAGTGGGTAAAAGCAGGTAGTGTAGCTGGGTTTAAAAAAAGGTTTGGACAAATTCCTGGAGTTACAATTCATAAACCATTATTAAGGAAGTCCAAGAGAAAACCACTGCTTATCCCTCGCAATAAGTATCCTGAAACTAGCTACTTTGGGGATATGTCAGATACTTGTGTCCTGGAATGGCCAATATTGGAAACAGGACATTGAGCTTGATAGACCTTTGGTCTGGCCCAATATGGCATGTTCTTAAACCTATTGAAGCAGCTTCAGGAATTAACAAAAAAATCCTTTATTTAAGACAGTAATTTAAAACATAAAAACAGAGTGTGTGCCGTACCTTGCAGGCAAAACCAGTGCAGAGCAATAGACTGTTCCTTAGACATATGTAGCATAGATATAGTCTGGATGGCTGCTTCTTCTTGGTCTGGACCTCCCCCCACCCAGGCCCCCTTAATCACATCCACTCCAGGCTACCTTAACAGTGCCAGGGCTCTGTTAAGGTGGCTCCGAATGGATGTGCTTAAGAGGGTCTGTGTTTTTTTTTATACACGCCTCATAGCATACTTATAAAACTAAAGATCTGCATTTATACTTGCTCCGAAGCACATACAAGTATCAGCTAATTGCCCATTTCGACCTGGGAATTGCAGGAGTGATTGAAGAATAATGGTGATTACCTCCCTAGATTTAAAAACACCTTAAAAATCTCCCCCCAATTTTTGTAACTCAGTTCTTAATTGGCTCTTCCTTGCTGTCTAGTTTTGAAAAAGCAGTACGTATGCATATGTTGCAAAATTGCACCGCGGCTCTTTCATGGGACAGGCTGAGTTAGCCGGGTAGTCGCTGGGACGTACGGCTGGACAGAATTGGGTCCAGGCCTGCACGTCAAGGTGCTAGACCCGATTCTAATCCCGTGGAGGCTGTGGGTTCAGAATCGGGTCTAACTTTGCACATGTGATTCTGCCCAGCTGTATAGAGGGCTGGACATGCATTAATGGAATTGGTCTCTATGTTACTATATACAATTAAAAGAGGGCTGGATGGTATTGTTTCACATTTTCTTTGATATTAACCTACTGAGGAGTTAAGTGTCTGTTTCTGCAGAGCATGGGTGGGCAGGTTTGGATGTTCTCTTTGTTTCTGAGGTTAAGTAGGTAGACCAAAGTGTTCTGTGAACAGGTGGATTCTGAACATTGGTAGGTCAGTGATTGCCCATAATGAGTCTGGGAGTGCGTTCCATGTGCATATACATGCTGGGATGACTATGTTCTTGCATGTGGGATGGTAAAGTGTTCTTGATGGCTTGTTGTCTTTCACGGTTGTGTGAGGGAGTAAGGAGCAGAGATCGTAAATTTCATTAAAAACATTAAAACATTTATTAGTGAATTATTATCTCCAGGTTTCAAAAACAAAGCTCTTAATGCTGATACTTATCACTCCGTGAACTCAGAACACTTTCGTTATTGAATGCCTTGAGAATGCTTTCGGTGTTCTATAACTGACCAATACCCCAACTCATCTTGAACTGATGGGAAGCTCCTTGTTTCAGTAACAAGCTGCTTACTGATGCAAAACATAAAACACAATTAGTTCTTTACCTTATCTAATAAAAAATCAATTTTTACTAAACATATACTTATTGCAGCTAGAAATCTCTGCTCAGGAACTAAAGTTCATAATAGCAGATCAGCATTTTAAATGTTACTAACGCATCAATTAACTTGATTATCTATTTCATCAAATTCAGTTGAGCCGCTAATTGACCTGTTTTGTGCTCAATCAGGCACTAAGTAATTCGATTCATTAATATAATGATGGCAACAGCCACTGTTTAAATTTCTCCTTTTCCTCTTTTCCCTAGCTTATTATTATGACAGACTATTTATTTTCCCTCACAGGGTCACTTTTGCATGTGAGAAATTTTCAACCTATCGCAAATAATCAAAGCAAAACTATTTATGTAGTTTTACTGTGATTATTCCAGCAAGCTCTCTGGATAGAAAAGCAGAAATGCAGACATTCTTCCTACCTCTACATGCAAAAACGACATTACTAGAGTGATGAATTTTAGTGCCAAATGTCCCATGTCTTTAAATGTGGTAAGCAGTGCACTCAGTTAAAATTTTAATGAGATCTTATAACGCTGAACTAAGAATAAGTAAATAGGTCCTCAATGGTCTTCTCTTTATTAGTGGAATTATGATGTAATTGAGCTATTTAGGGTCAATTTTTGAAGGTTTTACGGGTCTAATTTTGCTTTTTGGAGCCTATTTTCAGTCTGTTCCTATCAGGTGGGTGAGTAAGAGTAGCAGATTGAGAGCCTATTTGATATTTAGCACTAGGGACGTAACTTAGCCAGACAAAGCAAGACTTGAAACAAGCTCAGCCCCAGTCCTATCCACTAACCAAATTAATAACTTGAAGCAAGTGAAGGCCATATCAGAGCATATCATATGAGAGAGACCTGAAGACCACATCCTTTGAGATCAGTGATTAGCTGATTTGTTGAAAAGCAGGAAGCTGTTTGTATCAACCTCAAGGATGTTCAAGCATGCTTGTTCTCTCATTGCCTAGCTCCAGGGTCCTTATTGTCAAGTTTCTCTGCTTCAGTACTCAGTTCTAGTTTGCTGCTAGTTCCTGTTCTACTTTTGTTACTTGATTTTTACTCCATGTTCCTGGCTTGTAGTTTCAGTGTATTTCCAGTCCCGTGTCTACCCTTATGGCATGTTGACTGACTCTAGATTGAAGCCTGCTATTCTGGTTTTCTTCTAGTCTCTGTTTCCGTCTTGTGACCATACTTTTAGTCCAGTTTAAAATCTGCAGTTCAGCTTCATGTTCATCTCTAATTCTTGCTATCTGCAAGTTTCAGATTCAAGCTTTTGTCTGTTCAGCACAGCTCCTGACTCTCTCATCCTGAGCCCATACCTAGGGCTCTGCTCTGCTCTAAGTCCCACAAGTCTCAAGAGTGGTAACTTGATAACACTGCAATAGTTATCAAGGCCTAGATCTGTCTGATCAGAACTAACCTACCTCTTGTCCATCTGTAAAAATAAAAAGTTAATTGTGGGATGATAATCCTCTTGATCTCTCATCCCTCTGAATTATGCCCAGCTACAGTAACTGAGAGGAGATAAGCCTGTATTCTCCTCGTGGCTGAGATTGATGGTGGTGGTGGTGGGGTTCTGGAGAAGATGGTGATAATTGGGTGCTTAGGGCATGTCAATTTTAGGGGTAGATTTTTATTTTTACAAACTTTCAAACTACTATTGACCAAATTATGCAGTTTTGCATGCTGAATCTAAAGCTATCTTCAGAAACTGCTTAAGGTGTGTCTTACCTACATCAAATCACAGTTGAAATATGTGGAAATTAAGTAATATTTATTTGAACATACAAATAGTCTGAACAACACCTTAGCCGCGTAATTGTCTTTAAAATGTCATCTATGCAGTTAATTTACTGTAATTTAACAAAATCCAGCAAAGAAGCCATATCTTGTTTGCTTCTGTTTCAGCTCATGGGCTCCTTCCTCTCATGATTGTATACATGACCAGGAGCCTCAGTTGTCATTTTTACACACCTTTCTATGGACTGGGTGTGTGATGGCCAGTCTGGAACCACCATGAGCTTTCTAAGATATGCCTTGATCTCTGCTGTTGTCATGGTATAAGTAAGAGGAGGCTCAGAGACTTCAGAGCCCCAGTCAAGTAATTGGGTGAGTGTAGCTGCCTCATTGTTGATGGATGGTGTTTTCCTGGGTCTCACACTGCTGTCTCCAAGCTAAGTCTTCTTATCTCTTTCT
This sequence comes from Ichthyophis bannanicus, assembly GCA_033557465.1. Taxonomy (NCBI): domain Eukaryota; kingdom Metazoa; phylum Chordata; class Amphibia; order Gymnophiona; family Ichthyophiidae; genus Ichthyophis; species Ichthyophis bannanicus. The sequence continues at coordinate 1,018,713,548 of CM066033.1, read as the reverse complement.
CCTCTGCTCTTCAATATCTTTTCCACTGCATCTCCTCTCTCCTGTTCCTCTTCACTGCACAACATAGCTTGCAGAACAGACTCGCTGTAACCATACCAAGCTGACCTTCTCACTGTAGGCATGACTACCTTCCTTACCTCTTCACACTGTTCTTTCAACAGTTGCAGCTGGAAAAGGAGATGCCAGGGACCTTGTATCCAATTGCTATTTATTTATTTTTTTTATTGCATTTTCAGTCTACAAAAACCAAAATATAGTGAGAGGACAATCCGAAAATTAACAAAGGTTAAATCAGAAGATAGAACCAAGGTAAATACAACCAGGATAAAGTCCACGTTATGGGATCAGCAATGTCCATTCATAAGAACAAAATAAAGTATAGGAAATCAAGAGAAACAATATCTCAACAAATGGAGGCAACATTTTACTAATTATCAGTTCTAACTACCACTTGCCTATCTTTAAGAAATTTTTCAAGGTAGGATACCTCTATAAAGGTATACAAAGCATCCTCCAGGCCAACCAAACATTTGCAGGGAAAATGGAGAAAAAAAAGAAGCACCCAGCGCCAATACGCGGGGCTTAAGCTGTAAAAATTGCCTCCGCCGCAGCTGGATATTTCGTGAAACATCAGGAAAAATGCTAACCGCTTGTCCACAAAATTTAATGGATTTAGTTTTATAAAAAGCCCTAAGGATGCGTTGCTTAACCTCGACGGAGGGAAAGGTAACCAACAAGGTGGCATGGGTAGAGATGTTATCCTGTGAGTCTTCAAGGAAAGCTGTCAAATTATCCATAGTAGGAGCAATTTGATCTAAGCCCCCTTCAACCACGTTAATATTTTTAACAGTAGAGGGAATATAATACAAATGGGAAACATTCACAGAATCAGAAAAACCTAATACTTCCTTAAAAAAAATTTCAAGCAAAATCCTATGTGAAAGTAAAGTTGATTGAGGAAAATTAAGGAACCTCAAGTTACAGCTACGATACGAATTTTCCAGCGCCTCTATTTTAACATGTAAAGACAAGGAATCCTTAATAGCCGCAACGCTCGTAGCATGTAAAGAAGAAACTTGCGATTCTAACTTAGTAGCAAATACATCAACCTGCGCAATTTTCTCATCAAGCTGCCCAAAAGCTACAGTAGCAGCCTGTGAGTAAGTGCACAAAGAATTCATCGAAGTCAACATCTTCCTATCTATGGACTGTAAAGCAGTCCAAATATCCCTCAATGTAATCTCTGACTCCATAGAAGGAGCAGGAAACTCCGAAGAGTTACCTGCTTCCAACAATGGTACAGGAGCTGCTAAAGAAATAGGCGATAATTTAGACACCGTACTTGATACAACTTTTGAAAGAACTGAAAAATTACCTGGAGCAGGAGAAACCGGTGGAAGTCTGATATCGGGGCTAAGAGACACACCTTCAGGAGACTATTGAGCTAGGGGAAGGGGAGCGAAGTGCTTGTCAATCGGACCAACCGGTTTAACATCACCGGTAACGGTCACAGAGGCCTTAGCCCCAGACTTAGCCTTACGCTTCCCCATACTGGCGAATACTAGCTAAAATGAAAACAATACAAATAGAAATAATCACTAGTGCATTCCAACTAACTAACGCACGTTATACAATATAATAAAAATAAAAATAAAATGTCTCAGTAGCGTCAAAGGGGCGTCTAAGGGGCAGGTCAAACCCCTTTGACCACTCCCCTTCGATGCACGTCCCGCGCGCACGCTCCGCGTCTAAGAGAGAACCCGAAGAAATAACACAGAAGACCCCGCAGGGAGGGCTGCCCCAACAGTGCCTGCCCGATGGTAAGGGGGGGAGTAGGAAATCCTCTCAAGCAGACGGCACGGCACGGCAGCTTCCTGAGCCGGTGACTGGGCTCCAACACCTCCAGAAAACGACTAATCCAAGGAAGCCTCTCCAGCTGGTGCAGTTTAAACCCCCACAGAAGACCCCGCAGGGAGGGCTGCCCCAACAGTGCCTGCCCGATGGTAAAGGGGGGAGTAGGAAATCCTCTCAAGCAGACGGCACGGCACAGCAGCTTCCTGAGCCGGTGACTGGGCTCCAACACCTCCAGAAGACGACTAATCCAAGGAAGCCTCTCCAGCTGGTGCAGTTTAAACCCCCACAGAAGACCCCGCAGGGAGGGCTGCTTCAACAGTGCCTGCCCTATGGAAAGGGGGGGAGTAGGAAATCCTCTCAAGCAGATGGCACGGCACGGCAGCTTCCTGAGCCAGTTACTGGGCTCCAACACCTCCAGAAGACGACTAATCCAAGGAAGCCTCTCCAGCTGGTGCAGTTTAAACCCCCACAGAAGACCTCGCAGGGAGGGCTGCCCCAACAGTGCCTGCCCGATGGTAAGGGGGGGAGTATGAAATCCTCTCAAGCAGACGGCACAGCACGGCAGCTTCCTGAGCCGGTGACTGGGCTCCAACACCTCCAGAAGACGACTAATCCCCCAATTGCTATTTATTTTTATATTGAACCAGTTCACCATCTAAACCCCATCCAGAAGTAAGTGATGAATTGATAATTGAGGCACAAAAGACATTAATATGCAATGCAAACACATAAAACTATTATCAGAGCACTTAAACATATTTCAGTAATTTGAGTATTTTTGCACAATTTTCTAGAAATTACAGGTTGTTAAATAACATATTACACAAAATTTAAAGCTACTTGTTGATTTACTCTATGAAATTGTACCATTGTTTTACTAGTACTTTTTTACAATTATGACATTTCCAAAATTGACACACCCTATTGGGTGGTGGTTGTTGATGGCTAGGTTAACTTATTTCAGGTGTGTGAGGGCTCAGTGCCCTATATAGTGTATATAACTTTTTATTTGGGCAGGTGGGAGAGGGAATGAGGGAAATGTCAGCCGTATGATTAGCTTTTTATTTTGGAGGAGAAGGATATACATCTTTGAAGGAGAAGGATATACATCTCTTTTTCTCAGGTGGCTGAGAGAGGGCTTAGCCAGCTATCACTGATTTTCAGCACTTGCCAGCTAAGTTTAGGCATTTGAAAGTTGAAAGCCCTAATTCTAGGCAGGAGATTAATGAGGTAATATTACATATTTAATTGTTATTTAAGAAGATTTGCTATACTGTTCATAACCAGGTATCAGAGCGGTGTACAATATTTAGGGGACCAGATAGTGTCCCAAGAAATTAGAAAAACATGAAACAAAGGGTAAAAGTTACAATTCCATTCAGAAGACTTGACACATTAAGGAAGGTAAAATTGATAGTTTTCTGAGTCATCCTTGGTCTCGTTTTAGCCAGAGGCCTCAACAAATAGCCAGGTTTTTAAGGCTTTTTTGGACCAGCATATGTTTTACATACATAAGGTTTCCATACTTACTACTCAATTGTTTACTAATTAATGGTTATAAATTCAATGGAACTATGTTTAGCTATTATCGTTATGTCAAAAAGCGTTATATACAGATTTTTTATCTGAGATCTAGTTAGTTTAATAGGTATTCGAAGCTTGCTGATTTTGACGGTACTGGCGGCTCAACATAAAAAGATCACAAAAAATAGTAAGTAACTTATAATTCTGTAATAGCTACTGTTTTGCAAATAAAAGTATTTGTAGACTTTAGAAAATAGGTTTAGATAACTGTAAGTTACTTAGTGTCAGAGTTATTGGTGCGTATATCGGCCTTGTATGTTTTTCATACGCTGGGCTAATATGTTGTCGAAACTAATTGCTGTCAAGCATTCTGTTCTAGGTGTTTCAATGGTGCAGTATCGACGCACTACATCAGAAGTGTTTTCACATGTATCATATTCCGCCATCAGAATGGACTGTTGACAGACTATATTATGTCATAATAAAGTGTTTAAAATGAAAACTGCAGTTTCAATAGTATCATACAGTATGTTTATGTCAATGAATATTGGAACTGAATCCTATCTTTTCTGAAGATGGACAATATATTATATTGGACCAGTGTATGAAAAACATACACTATGTGAAACTTCTATTTTCTGCAAAGTTTTATTTTTTTATTATTGCCGGTATTTCATAGTTGTTTGAGTGTAACAAATCTAATAAATAATCCAGAACAGAGAAAGAATATGCGAGCTGTCCAAAACGGGTTAAACACATCAACAATTTCTTAGATAGGAAGAGGCATACCCATTAGAAAAAAGGAGAGGATAATGCAGCTTTTCACATTGCATCCTCATCTGGAGCATCATGGTCAATTGTGGAGGTCACACCTCTAAAAGATTATAGACAGGTAATCCAGAAAATGACTACCCAAATGCATTAAGATCTTTACTGAATGGAACTAGAGAGGCGTGGTTTAACCAAGATGGATGCTTGAGGGTAGACGCGTTTCTTCACTCATGCCGAAAAGGAAAGGGAAGGCTAAGGTTTACCCTGCTGAGCCTTTGCCTTCTGTGCCGGGTCCTATGGATCACTTTGTTGTCATTCCTGAGGTGGCTAAATGGGAGATTCGTACAGGTGTGGGCACTGGAAGCAAGGAGTGCTCCCAGCGTCCCAAGGATCCTGATACCACTCTCTCTCCAGAGTCCACCACAGCCCTTAAGGAAGTTCGCTCCCGCCTCACCTTCTCAGGTGCCTCCAGTGTCGGATGCCGGTGAGGTTCCAGTGCAGGGAAAGACAGCGTTTGGTTGCGGAACAATTACTTCTGAGGATCTCAGAGGCTTTCCTGAAGTGGATTTGCTGACTAAGTACCCCAGGTCGGCGACACTGGCGTGGGTAATGCTTTGAAGGCACCCCTCACTGCTTCTTCACCTATTTCTTTTTAACTTATACGCCCTTTGAAGATCACGCTCGACAGTATTTGGGAAGCTATTATTAATTTGTCTACAGCTATTTTGCACCAGATGGCGGCATTATCGGCCAAGGTGGAGCATAATACTGTGAGTTTGGAGTCTTATAAGATGGTGACTAATTATTTAAAGCTAAAAGTAGACGAGAATGCTCAGACATTGCCATCTTTTTTCTGTTTTAAATGCTTTTGATACTGCTCCTAATAGGAACAATATGAATAAACTGAACAGCCTAGGGGTGGGTAATAAGGTGGTGAACAAGATCAGAAAATGGTTAACTTGCAGACAATAGAGGATAGTAGTAAATTAAATTCACTCATAAAAAAGGAAGGTGAGTAGCAAAGATTGGTCATTATCTTTCAGAACCAGTGCAAGGAGGTGAGGCGTCCTAGGTGAACCTCATCCCTTGCGTGCCCCGTCCTCTCCTAGAGCACTGGCCCTCCCGGGCGCAATTACTGCCCCTGATGTCCCTCTTGGGACTTGCAGTGGTGGCAATGGCTGCAAACAACCCTGCAGCACTTGCCTTGAAACTTTGGTACCTTGGGGATGTTTGCTTCTACCCCCTCCGATGTCTGATGCTGACTTCCTTTGCAAACAGGAAGTCGGTATCGGGCATCAGAGGGGACAGAAGCAAACATTCCCATGGCACTGAAGTTTCAAGGTAAGCATGACGGGGCTGTCTGCGGCCATTGCCAGTGCTGTAAGTCCTGAGAGGGACATCAGGGGCAGCAATGGCGCTCCAGAGGGCCAGTGCTCTAGGTGACTACCTAGTTCACCTAATGGTAGCGCCGGCCCTGTTGTCTTCATGAGTGATGTTGTTGAAGGGTTAAAATGAAAGTTTTGCCTTTTTTGTAGATGACATGAAGATTTGCAAAAGAATAGACACCTTGGAGGGAGTAGACAACATGAGAAGTGATCTACAGAAATTAGAAGCATGGGCTAAACATTAATGTAAAAAGTGCCGTACAGAAATCCAAAAGAGCTGAATATGATAGGAGGTGAGAGGATGTTGTACATACAGCAGGAGAGAGATCTCTAGATAATAGTGTCTGACTAGATAAGTGTCTGAGGGTCTCAAGGTGGCAAAATAATGTGACAAGGTGGTGACCAAAGCTAGAAAGATGTTAGAGTGCATACAGAGAAGCATAACCAGCAGAAGGAAAGAAGTGATAATGCCCCATACAAGTCTTTGTTGAGGCCTCGCTTGAAGTATTGTATTCAGTTTTGGAGTCCGTACTTCACTAAGGCCCTCATTTTAGAAATCAGGTTGCGGGTCTACACATCCCACTGGGATGTGCAGCCCCACAATCCGCCAAAATGGTATTCCCCACCGGCTCTCCACATACGTCCTTTGCTTCAGGACGGGGAGAGCCAGCAGGGGCCAGAGCAAGGGCAGAGCGGGGGTGGGACACCTGGCAGCACATACATGGCAAGTTCAGGTCACGGCCCTGTATATGCTGCTGGACCAGCTGAGCCGTACTGCTTATACCACCTCAGAGGTGGAATAAGCATTTTTGGGGGGGGGGAATTGGGACATGGAAGCCACCCACAGGACTGGGACCAGGTGCAGGGGGGTCCCCGCCACCCGATCCAGGCCACGGGAGGCCAGTCATGGGTCAGGAAGTGGGGATATTGGGGGCCGTATCCACGGTAGTCTGGGGTACCTGCGGAGAGGATGTCCCTGTAAGCAGGAGAGGGCACACCAGGCCATCCTCAGGCCCGATTCTGGTTCCCGGGGGAACATTTTGTTCCCACAGACCAGAATCGGGTCTTTACAGCCCCATCTTCAGCATGGACGTCCAGATGACCCGGAAGCCCCCCCGCCCAGAATGGGACTCTAAGGACATAAAAAGACTTTAAGCAGTTTGAAAGAGGGTATTCAAAATGATATGGTATCTACGTATGAGAAGAAACTGGAAGACCTGAATATATATGCCCTAAAGGAGAAGAGAGACAAGAGAGATATGATAGAGATGTTTAAATACTTGAAAGATATTAATGAACAAATAAACCTATAGAACTAGAAGACAGGAAGTAAAGCTGCAAGAAGATAAATGTAGAGGCGACATCAGGAGATACTTTTTCACAGAAAGGGTGGTGGATGACTAGAATGCCCTCAAAACAGGAAGGAATTCAGAGAGGTATGGGACAAACCCAGAAAATCCCTTTATAGCAAAGGTATAAAATCAAAACAATTGATTTTTTATTTAGTAGCATTTAGCTCATGCCTTTCCAGTTGTTCAAGGTGAGCTACATTCAGGTACAGTAGTCATTTCCTGCATGGAGCAGCAGATTAGATGGACCATGCTGGTCTTTATCTGCTGCCACTTACTATCGTACTAGGGTTTGGCTCAACTTCTTCATTTTTTTCATAATATTTTCTTTTCACCATGAATTATAATCTTTGATTTTTTATTACCACCCTTTGCATTTGTTTTGTTTACTGACTGGTTATGATTTCCTGGATCATTTTTAAATTCCACTGTTGGAAGGCTTTGATCTTTCAATTATTTGCCTTTTTATTCTTCAGCTGTTATAACAATGACACTTACTTTGTTTCTATTGCTGCTTAATGTCATTCTTTTGTTCCCAAGGAGTCCAGAAATGTTTATTGTTATATTTTCTGCTGCTTTCTCATCTGAATGCTATTTAACTGGTCCGTGTCAAAGAGCAAGATTTTTATCTGCACAATTGTCTTTGCTTTGGCAAGTCTTCATTAAAGCTTTTCAAAAATTTACAAGCTGTTTTATGACCACTGTTGGTGTCGTTCTAAATTTATCAAGCATATGACATAAAGCATTTTCACTGAGATACATATAATACAGCCCTGCAGCTGAAGGTGTTATCTGATCTAAGAATCCATATGCCCAGTGCTGCTGATTTACCATAATCCATGACCATGCCATCAACTTTAACCCTTTGAAGGCCTACTTTAAATTTTTAATCCACATTCTGCAGCCGGGTTAATTTTTGCATATTTCAGGAAAATTGTACCCGTCTTATTCAATATGTTCTAATAGTGATTTTCCTTCTGCTATGGCCATGTATTATATACCATTTGATAGGAATATTTAGTCAGAATTTTGGATCCCAAGAGTTTTGGGCTTGGCCTGGAAAGGGTTAAGAGAGATGAGTTCAAGGATGCACTGAATTTCTAATATCATTGTCCAGAACAGGTATCAAACTGTCCAGAACAGGTATCAAACTCCAGTGCTGGAGGGACACAAACCAGTTTGGTTTTCAGGATTTCTCCATGAGACATATCTGCATACAATGGGGGCAGTGCATGCAAAAACATTTCATGCATATTCATTAGGGATAATCTGGAAACCTGACTGGTTTATGGCCCTCCAGGACTGGATTTTGATTAGCACCCTTGGTTTATAAGTTATTACTCTATGATGTATAACATTATTTTCATTTTCATTTAGGTCCTTGTTTAACTTAGGTGTGCTAAGATTTTGCAGTTAACTCACTTACAAGCAAAAGATAACCCATGGAAATTGAAACCCTGTGTGAACTGGGCCACTGCTAGCACTTTTGGGAAGGTAGCCAAACAAATAACAGGTGTAACTAACTGTACAATGTTATCTTCGACATCATTCTCAGTGATAACTGCAAGGTGTAGTCTCTGTCCATTCCATGCCTGTTAATGGCACTTTCCATGTTATATGTTTACTGCTGCCTGTTAGGATATTTCATTGTATATTATTAACATTGTGAGTATCTTATCCAAGTTGTCTTTTATGGTACATAATTTATACTATACTGATATTGTATCATATTTCTCTTAAGAATTCTCTACTGTGCTGTTTCAAGGTGTACATTACTGATACTGTATCATATTAACACCATTTCTAGGGTTTAATTTTCCTAACACCACTGTTCTAATTGTCGTTTGTGCTGACATGGTCATTTTGCTAATGTTATGCTGTCTATGTCAAGTGATACCTACTGTGAACTGCCTTAGGTGAATCTTGTCATAAAGGTGGTTAATGAATCGGCAAATTTGATATCTACCTTCTCCTAACTCAATGCAGCAGCTTAGCCTAGGAACTCACCTAGTTAACATGATTTAAAAATCAGGTGAAATTAAAAAAACATGGTCTGAACATGGAATAGCTATTAAAGTTCAAATATGAATCACTTCAGATCAGTAAACAGTTGGTACGATGCAAGAACTTCACTGAGCATCAATGGTAAATTTGAAAGATTGAGATTATATTCCTTAAACCCTGCCTTTGAAGTGAGGTTCACTACTCTTATGCTATGTGAAAAACTAACTCATTTGAAGAAATTGCCTATGAGGTAAACAGCATGTGATGAAATACTCAGTCAAGAGTGTAACTACCAGTCTTAGAGAAGCCTAACATTGACATGGCACACAAAAACCTCTCTACAAGTAGTGATTACAGCTTAACATGCATGCTAAAATTTCCTAATAGCAGAAAATAGTGTAGTTCTATTTTCATAGCAGCTATTACCTCAACCATATTTAAGGGGTTCATACCACCAAGCTGGGACGGCAATAGATCAACATTATTTCCACATCTTTAGCTTTTAAAACCAATCCTTTAAAACCAGAAGTAGAAGCTAGAATATAACGAACATTCTCACCTGGTGTTCTTAAAGAAGTACATGGGAAGAGAGATGATTCATAATTACTTTACTGAATTCCAGAAGCCATAATTCATTGACACATGTGAAGGCCCATTCTAGATAGTAACCGAGGTACCCGGAGGCCCTCCTCTGCCTCAACTCCAGCCTATGCCTCCAACCCACCTCACTGTCATTGGCACCCCGTTTGTGCCATACCACGCCCCCCCCCACCCTTCTCCTTCCCCTGGCCCCCAGAGTGAAAGAACCAGACACACACTAGATTTTGGTAACAATTATTTGGTCGCAGCTTTGTTTTAACCAATAAGCAAACCAGCCATTTATAGCAAAGTGGTGCATCATCCTCCCCCCATTCCCCCTACCGCCCGCCTCGCCATGTTATTAGCAAAGGCCAGCAAGGTGCCTTCCACCGGGCAGAGACTCCACCGTGATGTCTCTCCCAACCTAAGGATCACTGCCGCTCCCGTGCAAAGAGGCATCAGCCTGAAATGCCCCACCGGGTCGGCGAGCGCCAGTTCGCTACCCCCACCATGCCATGCATGGCTAACACCCCACCCCCTTACCCAGCTGCGACGACCCCCTCATTCCGAATACATGGGAGAGTGGGTAGGGACACCTTCTCTTCTTGGCATCCACACCGCAGATTTCCCTACTTGCTGATGCCCCGCCTACCAACCGGCACCAGCTCCAATCCACGACTCCCATGTCACCAACATGGGGCCGCTGGCGCCGGTGTCCACACGCCCCCACCCCCACCACCCAAGCTGCCGATGGCAAGGGCTCCAGGCCCCGGGGACCTAGTTACAATACCGGCCTCGGGACCCAGCCCTTCCGGCGCAGTGGAATTAACCGAGATACTCGGAGGCCCTTCCCTGTCTCAACTCCAGCCTATGCCTCCAACCCAACTCACTGTCATTGGCACCCCGTTTGTGCCATACCACGTCCCCCCCTACCCTTCTCCTTCCCCTGGCACCCAGAGTGAAAGAACCAGACACACACTAGATTTTGGTAACAATTATTTGGTCGCAGCTTTATTTTAACCAATAAGCAAACCCGCCCAACATGGGCCAACTCAACAATCTTAAATCAAACTCCCCCCACACCAATTTCCGGATGATGCCCCCACCAGCCATTTATAGCAAAGTGGTGCATCATCCTCCCCCCATTCCCCCTACCGCCCGCCTCGCCATGTTATTAGCAAAGGCCGGCAAGGTGCCTTCCACTGGGCAGAGACCCACCGTGATGTTTCTCCCAACCTAAGGAGCACTGCCGCTCCCGTGCAAAGAGGCATCAGCCTGAAATGCCCCACCGGGTTGGTGAGCGCCAGCTAGCTACCCTGCCACCAGCGCAAGGTAGGCCCACTAACCCTGCGCTGCCCCCCCCCCCCAAAGAAAGCTGTGACCAACTCCAACATTCCAGGGCTTCCTGCCAGTCGTTTAGCAAAAGATCCTGTCCCGGGGCGGAGCCTGATGTCCAGCGGGTAAGACGCTTCGCGCTGAAGCTCCCGAGAGGCCTACTTAGAATCCTGACATAATACCTATACAAACTTACTATTTCGCTCCGGGCTGACCGGGGTACCTCGGGGGGGATGGCGGCCCATAAACCAGCGCGCTTGGACTTCGGGTCTCCTTCTTCTTCTCACGGAAAACGCTCCAAAACAGAGGTGTTCTCCCCACAGAAGATGGTTCCATTTCGGGAGAACCCCGAAATGCACCTGGAGATTTTAGAGGAAATACGCGGCGTGAAGGAATTGGTGCAGTCCAATGGAGAAGCGCTTAGAGCCATGCGAGAAGACTTTGGAGTGCTCCAGGACCGACTTGAAAGTCTCTCATTACGGCAGGACAATATGGCGGGGGTCCTCGACTCGCACGCGGTGCGCTTGGGCACACTGGACAAGGCTGAGCGCCAGATACAGAATCTTCAAAAGGAGTTAGAAGATAGCAATAATCGAGCCCGTCGCAACAATGTGAGGCTCATTGGAATACCGGAGGGGGTGGAAGCGGGAGATATGAGAGAATTCCTGCTCAAAACTCTTCCCTCCTTGCTGAAGATCACCTTTCATAAAGAACTGGAAATCGATCGAGCACACCGTGTTCCTACCCACATGGCGCTCAACCGAACGACCCCCCGGCCTATTATCTTTCGCTTGCTACGATATCAACAAGTGGAACAAATTTTAAATGCTGCCCGGGCGAACCATCATTTGGAATTTGAAGGTCACAAAGTCTCCTTCTTCCCTGATTTGGCAAAGCCTACAGTCGACCGACGGAAGAAACTCCTTGCTTTTCGCCCTCGACTTCAACAGCTACAGGCTCGCTTTGGCCTGTTGTATCCCGCGAAGCTCCGAGTGACTCTCCACAACCAAACCAGGACATTCGAAGATCCTGATCTACTATCAACATTTTTAGACTCCAAAGAAGCAGAGCAGATGCGCTAATCCAACGACTTGGACTTTTATTTGCCGGCTCTGTCCGCCATTTTGAAGGGCCCGATGCGGCGGTCATAGTTCAGCACAGAGACTACCTGGACTTTCTTTCTTTCTTTCTATGACTTTTGTTTTGTGGTCTCCTATCCCTCCATGATGTGTGCCTCGGTCGGATTCGGAGCACGCACAGTCCTACAGGTTATGTGTTTTTTCAATTTCGGCCTTCTCTGGGGCTTCTCCCCGCAGACACATGGTCGCCAGTAATTTTTGGGGTTCTGCTTCTTCTCTACCGCGCAGCGGTTTTTCTTTTTTAATGTGGGGCGCTTCATTGTATTATCTAAGCTTATTTTCATTTATGCCATATGTACAGCCAGATACAGTCAATATGAGGGACATTGTGAAATTATGTGCGCTATCATGCTCAGAATTTTTAACTTGTCTGAATGGCTTTATGTAAAATCTTATCACTCAACGTAAAGGGCATTAATAGTCCAATCAAGAGAAAGAAAATCCTTAGCTATCTTAGCCATGAGCATGCTGATTTAGCGTTTCTTCAGGAAACGCACTTAAACTCTGCTGAAACACTGAAACTCAATGTTAAGCCTTACATGGTGGCTGCCTATTCTCCCGCCGTTTCCAAACGGTGCGGGGTAGCCATTCTGGTTAAGAAATCTTTGCAAGCTACTGTAATTGATACTAGCGCTGACAAGGAGGGTAGATGGGCCCGCGTACATCTTAAGGTTGGAGATAGTGAATTTACATGTATTTGCATTTATGCCCCGAATGTGGACAACCCTGCTTACTATGCAAGTATTGCGCAGTTGGCACAGGCCTCTGCCAATACTCCATTAATACTTGGTGGTGATTTTAATCAAGTGTTAGACCCTCTGATAGATAGACAGCCGCCTAGAACGAGTAGTCCACCCAAGAGTCTTGCTACCCTTACAGCTCTGATGCAAGATCTTGCGCTGGTAGATATATGGAGGCTGCTTCACCCCTCCGACTTAGAGTTCACTTTCTTTTCTGCCCCCCATCACTCCCAATCTAGAATAGATTTCTTTCTCATTTCCAAAGCACTGATTTCTCAAGTAGACACGACTAGGACTCATCCTCTCCATATTTCAGATCATGCTGCCATATCTTTATCATTACGTGTCACTGCGCGGGACGATTCTCCCCGAGCTTGGTTTTTTGATAGATCCCTACTGGGTCAAAAAGATTTTCAGGTTGATATAAAGGCCGCTATCCAAGATTATTTTCATTTTAACTCACCCCATGACACAGCGAGCTGGGCTTGGTGGGAGGGTTTTAAAGCATCTATCCGCGCCACTATAACTAGCTATCAAATTCGGCAGGGGAAACAAAGAAAGCAGCATTTACTGATTCTAGAGCAGCAGATACAAGCTGGGGAGCGTCTCCTCACGTCCCGTACTGACCCATGTATTTTACTCCGTTTACAACGCTTGCGTTTTCAATACAATCAGCTTTTGTACACTGCTGCTGTTAAAAATATCGAATCACAACAAGGGCTATATTATCGGGAAAATAATCGTGCTGGCAAATTATTAGCAAATGCCCTAAAAGGTCAAAAAGAAGCCAAGCGTGTTACCGCCCTCCGTAATCCGTCGGGGGGGGGCTTGGTCACTAAAGATACCGAAATCTTAGAACTCTTTCGTGATTTTTATACTCGGCTTTATCAATCTGAATGTGATTTTGAGCCAGATGTATTTGAACGCTTACTTTCAGGGGTACAAAGACCGACCCTATCTGACGAAGATAGAGTGGCCTTGGACACACCATTTACTGTCTCAGAAATTCATTCTGCTATCAAGAAATGTGCCTCAGGTCGAGCCGCAGGCCCAGACGGTCTCCCTGCTGAATTCTACAAAACTTTTCACGCTGACTTAGCTCCAGTTTTGAAAATTTATTTTTCTGCTCTGGCCGAGGAGGGTTCTCCTTCTGGGTCCTTTTCAATGGCAAATGTAGTAGTTTTTGAGAAAGAGGGGAGAGACCCGCAACTAACAGCTAATTATCGTCCAATTTCCCTCCTAAACGCGGACTATAAAATATTTGCCACCATTCTCTCTACCCGGCTCTCGGATAGGATGCCTACCTTAATACACCCAGATCAATGCGGTTTCATTCCTGGTAGATCAACTGCTGACAATGCTCGGACTCTATGCCATGTACTGACTACCGCAGTTAATCTTGATCGCCCATTTGTTGGCCTCTCACTTGATGCTGAGAAGGCCTTTGATCGCTTAGAGTGGCCCTTCCTGTTTGCAGTCCTCCGCTGGTACGGATTCGGGGAAGGTTTTCTCCGTTGTCTTCGCACCATGTACGCACAGCCTACAGCCAGTATATGTGCCAATGCTTTAAAGTCTCAGCCTTTTCCCCTTCAACGCGGCACTCGCCAGGGATGCCCACTGTCTCCACTTCTCTTCGATCTTGCACTTGAACCCTTGGCTTTACTAATCCGGCAATCGGAGGAGATTCATGGAGTCCCCTTCACCCATAGGGAAATCAAAATTTCAGCGTATGCTGATGACCTTATGCTTTTTGTCTCTATAGACTCAGTACCGGCTGTCCTAGAGCAAATTGGTAAATACTCACAACTGTCCGGTTATAAGATAAATTGGACCAAGTCGGTAGCCTTTCCATTAAATCCTTTGCTTCATCAGGCAAATATGCAACCCTTCCCCTTTTTATGGCAACCTCGCATGGTCAAATACCTTGGGGTTCACTATTGTTCTCCTTTGGAAGACACTATCTCCTTCAATGCCAAAGACTTAACCTCTAAAGTCCGGGCGCTTACTCACCGCTGGACTCCTTTAACACTTACCTGGTGGGGTCGATTAGAAACCATAAAAATGATGATTGTTCCGAAAGTGAATTATATCTTAGAAATGTTGCCCTGTCTCTTCCCTCGACGTATATATAAGATATAGAGGGCCTTCTGACTAGATACTTGTGGCAAAACAAGACACCTAGGATAGCGAAACATAAGCTGCAAGCAGATAAGGAAAATGGGGGTGTCAGATTCCCTGATTTCCTGAAGTATCATCAATCTTTTCTTCTCAAACAAGGCGCTCGCTGGCTGGAAGATCCAGTACCGAGTAGACCTGTGTGGCTAGACATAGAAGAGGACCTTTGCAAACCGATTCCTCTTACTTTTCTCCCTGGTATGACTCTCCCATCAGACTCCCACTTTCCACCAATGCTTTTAGACACCTTAGGTGCCTTTAATAATCTTATGCACTCTTTAGACTCCCGACTCTGTCCGTTAGACAAGCTCCCACTTTGGTATAACACTCGATTTCGAATACAAAATAAGCCGATGGCGTGGAGCCCCTGGTACACTAGGGGCATTTGGATTCCTAGTCAGTTGTTCCATGAAGGTCGCTGGAAAACTTTTAGTGAATTGCAAATTGAATTTGGTCTCCCAGCGAAACACTACTTTCAGTTGGTGCAACTTCAGCATTGCCTTCGGAGTGCTAAGGTGCTCCCGCCATCGGCCTCCCCTACACAAGGTTGGTTGGAGACTATCCGATCTATCGGTAGTTCACCGGGTGTAGCATCCAATTTTTACAAAACCTTATGTAATGCTATAACTAGAGATACCCCTATAGCGCAGAAAGCATGGGAGAGAGAATTGCATGTGACTTTGACCCCGGAGCAATGGAGCCTTGTCTGGAGTAGAGTGACACGGGTCTCCCGATCCGCCTCACTCACTCAGACACTCTTTTTTCTAACCCACCGGTGTTTTTACACTCCTGACAGATTAGCCAAATGGAACACTACTCAGGGCAATAGTTGTTGGACATGCCATGCGGCCATTGGTTCACTACCTCATGTTATGTATGAATGCCCCGCACTACAGTATTACTGGCGTCGGGTCTGGGGTCGTATCCAGTCTATTTTGCACTTTCAAGAGCCCCTTTCTTGGAGGATAGTGGGACTTCGCTCAGCTGCGGGGATCCCCTCTCTTCCAAAAACGGCTTACTTCCTTTTGGACTTTATGCTTGGCATTGCTATTTCCCTAATTACGAAATACTGGAAAAATAGCTCCCAGCTGAGCCCCAATGAATGGTGGAATCATGTCTGTCTCTACAGTAAATATGAACAAATACCTCGTATGTTTGCTTCCCCCATTCAGACTCCTCATCATCGGTCTAAATGGAAGATGCTCAATGACTATGTACATTCTGCTCAATGCTCTCATCTGACTGTCTAAATTTGTATATATCTTTGTCCCATGATTATTCTGTATCGCAGATACTCTTTTGATTGTTTTGATGTATAATCACTGTTGTTTGGAAGCGCTCACATGCTGACATAATCAGCTAGAGAAGAAGCGTGGGGGTGGGGGGTAATTGGGTTTACTTTTCTTTATTGTATACTTGTTTTGTCTCCTTTGGTGTGTTGTTTCTTTTGTTTGTTGCAAAATGAAAATAAAAGTTTAAAAAAAAAAAAAAAGATCCTGTCCCACCGGTGCGAGGTGTACCCCATCTAAACGATAAAAGCATGCACACCTGACCTCCGCCCAAGGGTGCAGCACCTGCAGCCCACCGGTTCACTGAACCCATCACCCTATCTACCTGTTAATCTTGGCCAGGCCCCGCGACCACCGTCGCTCTGACCAGCACGCCGGGTGTGGGATAATGTCTGACCAAATGATGGCCACACTCGGGAGCCACTCCCGCACCACTCCCTCTGTACAATTTTGATAAATTGCCATCATGACCAACTCGCCAAGTCATTGCCACCCAAATGGATCAGCAGCCCGACTGGCTGCTGCCGCAGTGCGAGCTGCACCTGCATGAATTCCAAGAGTTGCCACCATCGCATGCCATGCTGTCCCATCCAACACAGCCGGACTCCGGAAACTGCCATCCCAAGATACATGCCTAACGGCCATGCAACAGCTCTTCGTTCTGCCCAATAGACGAAGGAATGGCCAATGATCCACCAGTCTCCGGAGCACACACCATCTGAAAGGACAAATCGGACTGCCACCAGGAGGCAACTCTGGAATAGGGAACAAAACTGATTAGTACCCCCCCTTTGCCCCCCCACCCCCGGAGCAACCAGAAGTACTGGCCCCACGCCGCGCCCTCCAGCCCTACACAGGACAGTCAGGGCGAATATACCCTTCATACGCGCCCGAGCGCCACCTACCGATCCGCTGGATAACCCGGCCTTCGAGTCCCGCCGCAGCCGCGCTCATGGCTGTCCCTTTCCTGAACGAGTGCAACACGTAGCACCGCTCGTCGTAACCCAAGAACCGCAAAGCCAAACGCAATACCGCCGTAAACTGGAACTGTGTTACCGTCCATCCGTCCTTGTATATAAAAAATTGGCCCTGAGCCTTGGGCCGCCTTCACAGGTAAACCCGCAGGGCATGGACCGGACAGGAGGGCAAGGGAAAGATCTCGCTCAGTACCACCCAGCCTCCCTTACCCGACTGGTCAGTCTTGGACTGCGGGATGAACATCCGGACCTGAGACGCCTCCACCGTGACGTGCTCGAACTGCATCCCGCCAAGTGCACCCCGCCTTGCAGATCTGGGCACGAGTTCGCCCTGAATACCCTGAAAAAAGCCACTGCGAACAGCGCATGAAACAGAACCGACTCGAGCCCGATACCGTGATGCGAAGTAAAGCCTCGCAGATCCAGAGCAATAGGTCATGGGAAACTGGGAGCCGCCAGTCCTGCAACCTGGGGTGCACCCTGGCCCAACCCATGAGCAGGCGCTTGTCCAAAAAAGACACCCTGGGGTTCCCCCACCTGGCCGCCTTACAAAAGAAGGAAAACCCGGCCACTGCACTTACAACCGCCGACCTCGCCCAACCCTCCTTCTTTGCCCACACCACCAATTGGCCCATCAGCCCATCTGGAACCCTCCCCCCACTCCACCCCTTTGCGCTAACAAAAGCACTCACCTGGGAATAACCTCGCCGATACTGAGCCCAAGTGCCCCATGTCAACGACGCGGACAGCAACGCTATCAACTCGGGATCCCAACTCTCCAAAGATGCTCCAGAACTGGCGAGGCCATCTTGTCTGCCTCCAGCGCCAACAGCCGAAACTGGGCCCACTGGAAATGGGACAGAGCATCAGCAATAGCATTCTGGGAGCCCGGAATGTGACGCGGCCTGGCAGTAACATTCAAGTGCAAGCAAGCCAAGACAAACACCCGCATCAAGGCAGCTACTCTTGGGCACCGAGGCGCGTGCCTATTGATAACCTGGACCACTGCCACATTATCGAACCAAAACACTACCCGCCGATTTCGCAGGCACTCCAGCCACACCCAGAAAGCAACAACTATAGGGAACAGCTCCAAAAAAGAGATGTTGCGGGTCAAACCAGACTGCACCCAGTCACGGGGCCACGGCTCTGCACACCATGCTCCCTGACAGTAGGCACCAAACCCAGAACTGCCCGCTGCATCCGTGAACAAATGCAGGTCGGCGTTTGATACCTCCGGTAGCTGCAGAACCGAGCACCCGTTAAAATCAGACAAGAAAGCATCCCACACCCGAAGATCCTCGCGCATTCC
Organism: Ichthyophis bannanicus; assembly: GCA_033557465.1. Classification (NCBI taxonomy): domain Eukaryota; kingdom Metazoa; phylum Chordata; class Amphibia; order Gymnophiona; family Ichthyophiidae; genus Ichthyophis; species Ichthyophis bannanicus. Next base: position 1,018,695,115 of record CM066033.1, on the reverse strand, counting down.
CACCGTTACACGAATCCGGTGGTGCGGGAGCTGCACACCCGCCATAGCAAGCGATAACCACCGCGCGAAGGGGTGCCCCATGGGCAGAACCCTGCAAGCGAAATTTAAATGCCCTACTAGTGACTGCATGATGCGAAGGGTGGTCTTGCCCGACGACCCCACGAAATCCTCAAGCTCCCTGAGTCGCTCAACCTTCTGCTCTGTAAGCGCACGACCATGCTCACAGTATCAATCTCAATCCCCATAAAAGTAAGGCGAGTCACGGGACCCACGGTTTTTTTAGCTGCTATGGGAATACCGAAGTCACCCGCCAAGCGCAGAAAAGTCTCCAGCAGCGTGGCACAGGTGCGCCCGACCAGGCCCCACGAACAGAAAGTTGTCTAAGTAATGCACTATGTTTGCGACACCAGACTGCGCCTCTAACACCCAGTGGAGGAAGGTGCTAAAGGCTTCAAAGTAGGCACAGGATATCGCACAGCCCATCGGCATGCACTTGTCGAAATAGAACCCTGATTCAAAATGGAAAGCTAGCAATGGGGAAGCCGAAGGGTGAACCGGCAACAAATGAAACGCCAATTCAATGTCTACCTTTGCCAGCAAAGCATTGACCCCGCACTGCCGAACTAAAACCACCGCCGCGTCGAAGGTAGCATAGCACACCGTGCACCGCTCATGAGGAATGTGATCATTCACAGAATCTCCAGGAGGGCAGGACAGATTGTGCATCAGCCTGAACTTGCCCGGCTCCTTCTTGGGGACCACCCCCAGTGGGGAAACCGTGAACATCGGGAACGGTGGCTCTCGAAACGGCCCTGCTACTCGGCCCTGTGCACATTCCTCCGCAATTTTCTGCTGCACAACCTCGGTCAGTGATCTCACCGAACTGGCGTTTCTTGACCCACCTCTCGCTGGCGCCCCCCCGAAATGGAATCCGGAAACCCTCCAAAAAGCCTCGTAGTAACATACTCCACGCCCCACCTACTCGAGACTGCCTGTACCTCACTAACCATGGGAACATCGCGTCGACTCTAACGGGCGTAGGAGCCAACGCCTGGTGAGCTCCCTCACTTGCCCCCCGCTGGAGCTCCAGCCACTCCTTTGCGACTACACTTAAGGGAGCAGGAGTGCTTAAACTTGCAGTCGGGAAATGGGCAAGACGACTTGTTGAAACGCCATCAGACGTCTCCCCCCGCGACACCCCCTTTTGGCAAAACCCCGGCGGGCGCCGGCCCTCGAAAGGACCGCAGACTCACCATCGCCAGAGCAGGCCTCGCCTTAGTGCCTCCCACACCGCCTCCTCCGCCCCGACTCCGGATGGACATTTGGGTTAACCATAAATTGATGTCCTTCGTTCCCCACGATAACTGCCCATTCTCCTCCATCATGTCCCTGAACTCCTCATCATAATTTAACCAGGCCCACCCTTCGTACGCCTGTGATGCTGCCAAAATTGCATCCCCGTAGGCCAGCAGTGCCCCATACTGCTCTGGGAAGTAATGCCCCCATACACTCGCTAAGCACAAGAACGCCCTGGTCCAATTGAGGGTATTGCGGGAGGCATTCCGCACCCTGCCCGCTTTCTCATCCTCTTTGCGCTTTTTCCGGCTTTCTCCCGTGCGTTTCCTTCCCTCCAACAGGCGGAAAATATTGATGTACCTGCGACGCTTGATCCTATGGCGCAACTTTCGCAGCACCCCCTCCCACAACTCAGCGCAGCGCACCACCGTGGTCCCCCCACCTGCACCCTTCTCTCCCCCCACCCCCGCCGAGTCGCTCGAGGAACCAGCGGACGACGTAGAGGACGAGGATGATGAAGAAGCACGCCTACAACGATGTCCACGTTTGCGCTTCGCTTTTGCTTTTCCTCCTACCGCCGTCCCCTCCGCTGGGGTCTGCACACTCCCTGCTGCGCTGCCCACTCCCCCTCATATTCACCGGCCTCTCCGGAGGTACCCGTCACCGCACCCGCAATGTGGCTCCCCACCACTGCATCAGACAGCTCTTCCACCACACGAGTGGGCCAACACCCGAAGCCCGCCCGTGGTCTGCTGCATCCATCCTGGGCAGCGCACTCTGCACGACCTGCATAGGAAGAGAAGAAGAGAAACCAGCAGCACCAGCCCCCGAAGTGCTTGACGCCACCCTCGGTCCCCCAGCCCATCCCAACGCTGAGGAACCAAGGCCACCGGCATCCCAAGCTGCCGGACTCCTGGACGAGGGACCACAGACCCCCGTGTACCCTGCCCCCAGCCAGTCACTCTACCCGCCCCCCCCAATACCCCAAGCTCCCCCATGGCCGAGCCCCATATGCCCATGGACCTGGGGCACCATAGAGGCCTGGGTACGAACAACGCCCAGTGCCCAAACCGGGAGCATAAAATTCGAACCCGGGGGGGGGGGAGGCACACTCGAAGGCCCTCCCACCGCCCCCTGCATCCCCGGGCCATCTACCTACCCGGCGGCCCCCCCAGAGCCGACCAGTGGCCATGCTCCCCCTGACCCTACGAGATAGTCGGTGTCGGGCACTGCCACAACCGCACCCGCCCCTTCACTGCCTTCCTCCTGTGACGGGGGTACTAGCTCCCCCAAACCCAGGGCCTCCTGGGATGCCCCACCGGCACCAACCCAGGAGGTTTGACCTGTTCTGCCCCTTCTCCCTGCCCCCCGGGCTTTTCCCCTCCCACGCCCCTGCTGGGCACGCAAAACTGCCCATCGGTCAACCCCATCCCTCCAGCCGCCTCCATGCGCCGGCGCCTCCCCACCTCTAGCCCCCCTGCGCATGCCGAAATGACTCCCCTTCCTTTCCCAGTGCTTTTCCTGCCAGACCTACGGGCCATAGCACCCCAAAGCAAACACCACCCGACAGCCCCACCCCCTAAATATATCACCTCCCCCCTTGACAGCTAATACCCCTTTTCCCTCTTTTTTTTTTTTATAACTGGAGGGGAATGGATCAGCTGGAGTCCTATGCTCACCCTATTTATTTAACGCACTGGCGCCCCCCCAGCTCCGTGCCCTGGGCGCGGTTCCCCAGCAGGGTCCTGTTGAACCCCGAGACGCCCCCAGGTGCTGTAGCTCCCTGATGCACAGCTAGGCCACCACCCACACGAGGAGAAGGCACACTGCATGCGCCCTGCTCCAAATCGGGCCGCCCTTCAGCCTTTGCCACAACGACGCTACCGACCCGCTAACAACACCTCCGTGCCCCCCCACAATGAGCGACAGCCCCCCCCCACAAGCCTCCCCGCAGCGACAGCCGGAACCCGCGGGGTAGGCCTAAGAGGTGAGCCACCCCGAAAAGAACACACCTTCTCTTCTCGGCGGTTCGGCGGCAAGAGGGAGATCCCACGCTGCAGATCTCCCTCCTTGCCGACGCCCTGCCCACCAACCGGCACCAGTGCCAATCCACGACTCCCATGTCACCAACGTGGGGCCGCTGGCACCGGCGTCCGCACGTCCCCACCCCCACCACCCAAGCTGCCGACGGCAAGGGCTCCAGGCCCCGGGGACCCAGTTACAATACTGGCCTCGGGATCCGGCCCCTCCGGAGCGGCGGAATTTTGCAGAAAGGGGAATTAAGACATCCAGATCAGCACATGGAAAATTCCCACCATATTTCACAAAGGTTCTAACAAATCAAGAGCCTCTTGTAAAATATTTGTAAGGATATGCAATACTGCACATCGATGTCCCACCACATTCAGTGGTAGCAGAAATTTTAAAAAGCTGCCTATGGGAGAAAAAGCATACAGTTTTCCCAAATGTGCATTGGAGCACCTTTTTAAAATTGCTGCCCCTGAAAGCATCCAACTTCACACTCCCTGACACTCCCCTGAAATCATTCCCCCAACAAACCTTCCCTGATATCAATCCCCCCACTTCCCAATCTCCTGACATCAACCCCCCATGCCAAAATCTCTCCTCAACAGCAATATCCCAGATGGCCCCTGGCAGACTCCCTGTATCCCATCCACGATTCCATCCCTCGTTTTTATCGGTGTCTGTGGTAGTCTAGTGAGAGCAAGAGGGATCCATAAATGATCTTGCTCACAGCAGCTGTAGATTCCAAATGACTCAAGTATGCCTAGTGGTAATCTTGAGGTACTACTGCTAAGGGTCAGTTTGCCAAACAAGGGCATGGGGGTTAGGAAGAATAACTTGGGAGTATGTTTACTAAACCTTCTTAACGTGCGCACCGCGTTAGTCTGCAGGATGCCATAAAAGGAGTGGGCGGTCTGGTCAAAAATAGCAAAACGGGATTAGCGCGCGCTGCGCTCCGTGCTCTTGTGCTCCACGCACATTAGCGCACGAGTAACGCACGCAGGAAGCATAAGCAGGCGCGCTGATGTGCAAATAGAGGAACAGGGCTGCAGTACAATGGTAAAGACACTGACAAATGGTACAGAGGTTATGGGTTTAATCCCCCACTGTGCCCAATGAATAAGGCTGGCTGAGGCACTACCATTTATGTGTAATATTGCATTATGAGGCTTTTTAATTTTATTTTAATTACTGCTGCTAGCAAACGCACTCTCAAAGCGCTGTAACATAAGGTGCTGCATAAGGCACCCCAGAGGGCACATTTTAAAGTGCACTGTCTGCCACGGCACCCTACAATGTTGCTTAAAGGGTGGCCTACAGGGCGCCATATAGGGTGCCCTAGGGGGAACAGCAAGGTCATAGCACTGTTTTTGATGGCAGCACTGTGTATTTAAACACATGAAAATCTTAAGTAGGTGCGCTGATATGCAAGAAGGAACAGCAGTGTAGCACAATGGTTAAGGCACTGACTGATGATACAGGGGTCATGAGTTTGATCCCCAGTATGCCTAATACGTAAGGCTGGCTGAGGCATCAGCTTTGACATGTAAGTATTGTTTCCTGTGGCATTTTATTAATTGCTGCCAGCAAACACACCCTCATGTGCCGTAACCTAAGGCACACCATAGGGCACATTATAAAGTGCACTATCCGCCACGGCATCCTATAATGTCCCCTATAGGGCACCCTATTAGTCGCTCCATAGGATACTGTATAGTGCACCTTATATGGACGGTAACCATAAGGTGCCCTATGGGGCGCCCTATAAAGCGCCCTCTGAGGCACCTTATGGGTACAGTACATGGAGGGTGTTTTTGCTGGCAGCACTAATGTACATTAAAAATAGATAATGCTTTGGACAGCCCTATCAAAGAACCCAACTGTGGGTTTGAACCCATGACCTCTGCCTCCACTGGCAGTGAAGTAACCAGTGGGCTACAGCTCTATAGCTGCTAGAAAACCCCTGGCTGGCTGCAGAAGGACTGCAAGTCACCACACAAACAGTCTGCTGTGGTCACCAGGATAGGGTTAACCCACCCATACCCATGATGCACTGCACATGCAAATCAGCAGTCTACAGATGATCACAAGATGGGGTATGCACCCCCACAGCACCTCGGCCTGGTAGGGGGAACTGACCGTGTGTGGTACTGGCACAGAGTAGCTACACACCGTCACATTGTGCAGGTACTGCACTCACCCTGAGGGTGAGGTTGGGCGCCCACAACCAGGTCCACAGCAGAGATAGGGCATGCTGCAGGTCCCCGGCAGTGCTAATGTGTGAGATAGGTAGTTTCTGCAGACACACCTTGGATATATCTGTATGTCTCAGTCAGGTGTAGCCCCTATGGACCCGTAGGAGGATTATGTACCACCACCACCCTCCTCCTCCTCCAGGGCTGAGGGTGGTAAACAGGGCCTCCCACCAACTGATCCACATTCTACCTCCCTGCAATGGTGGCAGTAGAGGGGACCATCAACCCCAGTCCTGCTGGGGAACAGACACCCTACAGGGCAATCAATGCAGCTCTGTACACATCCATAACGCAATAGCAGAAAGACAATAGGCCTGGATATGCTAAGCTGCACCCCACCACTATCTGATATTCTCCTGCAGCAAGCCTTCAGCCGCTGCACCCTGCAAGGCGTTCCATCAAGACACATACCAGCTGCAGACAGTCTGCTAGCTAGTCCATAGTGCATGTTTCTGGTGGAAATGCGTGCACCCAGAACTGGGATGTCAGCATACACGCCAAGCAAATAAGTCAGTGACTGGGCCCCAAAAGGAAACCCATAAATATCACATGAGAGAAATACTATATAGCACTATGGGGGAGCCTAGCCATGCCGTGGTCAATGCTCAGTCAGGGTAAGAGTGATCTCCCAGCAGAACATGCTGTGGCCACCCTGTCTGCGCAGGTGATGGCCGGGCACTACAATGTCCCAGCCAGTGCCCTATGCCCTGTGCAGATGCATCCTGGCCAGGCCACCCTGTCCGGGCTATACCCATGGTAACTTGCTCCTCATTATGCACATTGGCAGGCCAATACTGGCAACAGTGCTGGCAGTGTGGGCTGTGGAGGATGTTTGCAGCCACCACACACTGGATAGACAGACACACACTCCCACACCTATGCCAGCATTGTGCTACTATAGAGGTGTTTAGCAGCCCTGGGCACAGTGCAGGCATGGATATGGTACGCAATACTGTTGGGGGTCACGCCCCAGGGTGGTAAACACTGTCAGAGACCAGACCTGAAGCACACTCCACAGACATCAGAAAGATTGCTATGATGGAGCTCAATCAGCAAACTGTGCTTAACGTAGGAATTGCTATCTGCCAGTAATCATAGCAAACTTTTGATAGCTGTGTACCGTATTCCCAGGTGTAGGGTGGCATTGCTAAGGTATGCAAGTGCTAGTATTGGGAGAGGCACGCAGGGCCCAATGTCCTGCCTCTCCAGGAGGCATTGGCTAATGGAGCCTGTGGGTGTGGGTGTGTCTGCCCCTGTTGGCTGCTGCTTTACGGCAGAGGTTCCCAACTCCAGTCCTGGTGTGCCAAACACTGTTCGGGTTTTCATGCTGTCCCTCATGAATATGCATGAGATACATCTGCAAACCATGTGGATGGTGCATAGATATGCAGCACAGGCATCCTTATTTGAGGCAGCATGGAACCTGAATGGTGTTTGGCCCTCCAGGACTGCATTTGGGAGACTCTGCTCTAGGTAATGTGCCTGTTTATGGTGTCTTTGCTTTGTAGGGTAAAATGTAGGTGTTTTGGGCATGTTTACGTCATCTGCAATAAAGGTTCTGTCTGTATTAGCACGTTGTAGTAGTGGGTAAAATATGGGGACTGGGTTGGTAGGCACCATAGCTGGGACTTGAACCTGTGACCTTCTGCCTCCAAACACACTGGTTGTGTGCAGTGCACCACCATGTTGCCACAGAGACAATGCGTTCCCTGGTGATACCATGACTGTTTGTCTGGCAGGGCCTGTCTGTTGCAGTGCATGGCACCCACCTACAAAGGGCTAGGCCATGGTCTGCTCTGGGCAGCTGCCACTGCCCCCTCCACCACCAGTACCCCTCCGCCACCATGCTGACATGGCCTTATATTGGAGACAGCATAAAACCTGAATGATTTGTGGCCCTCCAGGACTGCATTTGGGGGACTCTGCTCTAGGTAATGCGCATGTTTCTGGTGTCTGTGCTCGGTGGGGTAAAATATAGGCGTTTGAACCATGCGTATGTTCTCTGCAATAAAGGTTTGTCCTTACTATCATGGTTTAGTAGCGGGTAAAATATGGGGACTGGATTGGCAGTAGCCCCAGCTGGGACTATGAACTTGTGACCTTCTGCTCCTGAACACACTGGCTGTGTTCACCGCACCACACTGTGCTCACAGAGACAGTGCAGTCCCTGGAGATACCATGTTTGTTGTCAGACAGAGCCTGTCTGTTGCAGTGCATGGCACCCACCTACACAGGGCTAGGCCATGGTCTGCTCTGGGCAGCTGCCACTGCCCCCTCCACCACCAGTACCCCTCTGCCACCATGCTGACATGCCCTTCTGCTGGTGGTGCTGGTGGTGTGCAGTCTCAAGCCATCCAGTGTGCAGGTAGGCGGCTGCCTATGGTGCGTGTTCTGGGGTAGGGGTGCCTGTATATGCGTCCATGCTTCCCCCCAACACCGCCTGCCAATGTTCTGTGCCCTTGGGGGTACCTGCTGGGTACTATCCCCTGTGACACTGTGATAAACACTCTCGTGCCCATGTTGGGCCCTCATCAGTTGCTGTCTGGCTGCTGTTCAGTTTCAGCATTCCTAAGTGCCACCTAGGCATCTGCCTAGTCCTCACTGTGCCCCAGCTGCACCACAGCATGTGCCGCCTGCAGCCCTCTGTATCCCCTTTCCCAGCATCTGTCCAGTTGCCCATTCCGACATGCCCGCCCTGCTGTTGTGGAAAATGTGCATGCCATAGGTAACCTGTCCAATGGAGAGGGAAACCCTGATCAGTGCTATTTCACTGTGGGATCATTCACCTTGTATGGGGACGGAGCGTAGACCCTTCCAAAATTCATATTTATTTTTTGGGGCTTTCTCTGGAGTGTTTTTTGATGTTTCCCATTACTATCACTATTGCCCAGCTTGATTATGATTTTTTTTTAATTTGTTGGGGTCATTTTCAATGTTTATTTGCACTTTTGTTCCGTGCACATGTATCACACTTATCACTTTTTTGTTGGTTTCCCTGGTTTTGCTGTACATTGCTGACAGAAATGGTTTCTTTTCCCTTTAAATCAGCTCTAACGCGAGGTTTTCACTTGCTTTATTTTTGACCTCGAATTTCACATCGTTAGTGTGCGGGGAGCCTCTCCCCTCCCACTCTCCACCCATTGACCCCTTCTCTCTGCCCCTGGGGAGCCTTCCTCCGCCCTCCGGGAGCCTTTCCACGCCTTCAGCGTTCGTTTGCGCCGCTGCGCGTGTGAGCGCACACTAAAGCGCTTTTTTGCCCTGTAAAGCGTCATTAGCGTGCGCTAAGGTACCTTAGCGCGTGCTAATTGCACAGCACGCACTTTAAGAAGGTTTAGTAAACATACCCCTTGGTGTTCGGGGGAATCAGTAGGGGTACTTAAGAACATAAGATATGCCATAGTGGGTCAGACCAAAGTCCATCAAGCCCAGTATCCTGTTTCCAACAGTGGCCAATCTAGATCATACGTACCTAGCAGTTTCCCCAAAAGACACAGGTTCCACAATGCTTGTATTGGGTCAAGCATTGATATCCTGGGTCCCTTCTTAATAATGGTTTAGAAACCCTTCCTCCAGGAACTTGTCCAAACCTTTTTTAAACCCAGCTACACTAACAGCCTTTACTACATCCTCCGGTAACAAATTCCAGAGTTTGATTACACGTTGAGTGAAAAAATATTTTATTTTATTAGTCTTAAATAGTTTACCCTGTAGCTTCATTGCATGTCCCCTAGTCTTTCTATATTCTGATAACATAAACAATTGATCTACGTTTACCCGTTCCACTCCGTTCATTAATTTATAGACTTTTATCATATCTCCCCTCAGCCGTCTCTTTTCCAGGTTAAAGAGCCCTAACCTTTTTAGCCTTTCTTCACAGGGGTATCCTTCCATCCCCTTTACCATTTTGGTGGCTCTTCTCTGAATCTTTTCTAATAATGTTTTATCCTTTTTAAGATACGGCGACCAGAATTGCACACAATATTCAAGGTGCTGTTTCACCATGGAACGATAAAGAGGTATTATAATATCCTTTGTTTTATTTTCCATTCCTTTCCTTATGATACCTAGCATTCTATTTGCTCTCTTGGCCGCCTCTGCACACTGGGCTGAGGGTTTTAACATGTTATCCACAATGACGCCTAAATCTTTTTCCTGGGTGGTGGTTCCTAATGTGGAACCTTGCATCGTGTAACCATAGTTTGGGTTGTTCTTCTTAGGTGCATAACTGTGCACTTGTCCACATTAAATGTCATCTGCCATATTGATGCCCAGTCTTCCATTTTATCAAGATCCTCTTGCAATTTTCCACAATCCTCTTTGGTTTTAACAACTTTAAATGGTTTTGCGTCATCTGCAAATTTGATAACCTCACTCGTTATTCTCTTTTCCAGGTCATTTATGAATATGTCAAAAAGCAGCGGACCCAGCACCGATCCCTGGGGTACACCACTATTCACCTTTCTCCAATGGGAAAATTGGCCATTTAGCTCTACCCTCTGCTTTCTATCTTTTAACCTGTTCCTGATCCACAATAGTACACTGTCTCCTATCCCATGACTCTTTAATTTTGCCAAAAGTCTCTGATGAGGGACCTTGTCAAAGACTTTCTGAAAGTCCAAATACACTATATCAATTGACTTGCCTCAACATTGCATCAGTACTTTCAAACAAGTACTTTTGTGTGCCTCAGAGCAGGTATAAATGTCAATGTAGAGATTTGTTTAAATTCATGGGCAGGGGGATGGGATATTCAAAGCCATCTAGGCAGTTTGCAGACCTGTAAACAACCTAAATGGCAGTCTGCAGTGGTACTAACGTGGTTAGCGCCACTGAATACCCCCAGGTACCACTACTAAACATCCTGATGCTAGTTAAGAGAAGCAGTTGCAAAGGTTAAAGTTAACATCAAGCATGGGTGTTGTTTAAAAATATTAAAAATACCACAAGCCACCAGAGAAGATAAGAACATGAGATGCTGAAATAACAATTAAAAAAGAGATTCAATATCTAGGAATAACCATTGACACCAACCTTAACTTATCCGCTCACATCAAAAACGCAGCCAAAATGGTATACTGGAAGCTAAAACTCATCAAACCTCTGTGACACCTACAGTACTTCAGGAAACTGATTTCAGATCCATGCTCCAAGCCATCATTACACCATACCTTGACTATGGAAACATCATTTACCAAGGCCTCCCAAAGAATGCTCTATTCCCACTACAGCTAGTTCAAAATACTGCTGCCAGAATCCTTACTTCCAGTATAACCCAGCAGTATATAACACTGATCCTAAGGAGCCTACTTTGGCTTCCAATATCACAGCAGATAAAATACAAATCCATCACCACCACCTTCAAAATCCTGCACAATTTCTCTGTGCCCTGCCTCACAGAACTAATCAGCACAACACACACAAGACAAAGAAGATCTAACAATCAAAACATACTGAATATTCACCTACTCAGGACCAAAATGACAAACCAGTAGCAGATCATTCTCCTTGTATGCTCCATCAATATGAAATTTACTACCAGAAAACATAAGAGCAGCAAAATCCATTACAGATCTAAAGATGTCACTCAAAACACATCTCTTCATTGAATACTATGGACCCAATGACATTACTTAAGCTCAATTAACACATCCTACCCCCACTGACTGTTTAGATCACCCTTGCACTTCACTCCACCCACTCCCTCCCCCCCCCCCCTGTAAATGATATCTGCTTCTCTATGGTCATAGTTTATCTCTTTCCTTCAGTCAATCCCACATTTATCTCCAAGTTGGCATCCCTTATAAATGTAAAAATGATTCTTATGTAATTGTTATGTTTGTTCATTGTAAACCACTTTGGACAAAAGCGGTATAGAAAAATTGTTAAATAAAATAAATAAATAAAATTATCTTGTGAGCAAATGGAAATAGAGGAAAATAAGGACTACACCTTTAAGACAGAAGAAAGGCAAGGTTCCCAGAGTGCTCAAACTACAAACAAACTAGAGAAGCATGCTTTGGCTGAGGCAGAGCCCCGCCCAAGCCCTAACGTAGGGTCAGGTTTCAGCTCTGATAACAAACACAAGTGCAGAGAGCAGGGCATGGTGGCTGGAAAGCACCTTTTCAAACCTGCATCACTTAAGTCAGAGAGAGCAGAGGAAGCTGGAAGAGCTGGAGGATCTGGAGAATCTGGAGGAGCAAAGGAAGCAGGAGGTTCAGAGAGAGCTGAGATGTCAGAGTGGACAGAAGGCTCAGAGAGAGCAGGAAGCTCGTGGCCAAGATCCTGTTCAGAGGGAGTACTGAAGCCAGAGGGTTCAAAGGAGAAACCTGGTTTAAGGAAGCCCAGAGAAGGGAGACATGGAAGGTTTTATTCCACGGGGAAATTTGACTCCAGCAACAAGGGAAGCAATCCTTTTGAAAAAGGTGTGTCTGCTTCAGAGTCCAGCAGAAGCTTTGCTGAGGACATTGCTAATGAACTGAGAAAGAGTGCAGAGCAGAGTGCTCCAGGAACCCGAGCTGCCAGAAGGTGGGTGAAAGTTATTACAAATGCTGATAACCAGAACCCAGCCAAGGGCAGTGAGACAGACCTGAACCTAATTGAGAAGCTAAGGCAACTGTTGCAGGATAGAGGAGCTTATTCCCAAAGCACAGCTAACCTTTCTCCAGGAGAGCAGTTGGTAAGGGAATTCCAGAAGCTTCTTCCAAACAGTAAGCTTGAATCTGCTAGTGAAAGTCCAGAGAGGGACAGACAACTTGCAATACAGGAAGATATGCAAGTAGATTTGTGTATGCCTGAAACTGAGTGTGATGTGATACCAATGGATTGTTCTTATTGTAAGAAGGGAAGCTTTCACATGTGCTAGAAGAAAGACTGTGAAGGGAAGTCTTTGAATAGCCTGTGTCTCGCAGCTAGAAGAGAAACAGAAGCTTTCATTTGAAGTAAAGAACACTCCTTGAATCCTGAGTGTTAACTGAGCAGTTTGGATAAAGAGAAAAGAACTGTACCTGATTTAAAATTGATGAAAGTAGCTGTGATTTTGTTACTGCTGAAGAATGGCTGTGAACAGCTACTGTGTGTGAAAAGGGTTTTACCAAGTTCTGATGTTCCAGACGCTTTATGTTCCTGTTGAGTTTTCTTTTGGAGAATAATCCTTTACTGCCTTGTGTTTTGAATTTTGATGCGAAAGGGGAACCCAGATCAAAAATAAATTTTCTGTTTTGCCTTAAACAAACCGAGTGGTTGCAACTACTTTGTCTACAAGTAACTGTGAGAAACCACAACTCCCAGAATTCCCTGGTGAGAGAAAAATCTAGTGACTCTTTACTTAAAGGCAAATGAGGCCACCCTTCTGCCCATTGGCCTGGCCAGCAGGGGAGTGTGACAGATGGTGTAGTTGGCAGGATCTTCCTCGCTGTACGCATGTGCAAAAGGATTTCCATATCCAGGAGTTACGCTGGAGAGAAGCCGCTGCGGAGCCATGCAGAGGAGCGCGTCAGAACTGAGGCTGAGTTCCAGAAAGGATTACAGAGACCATCTGGTGTAAAGCCTGAAGCTCCACTGGTATCAGGTAACCCGTACCTAACTGGGGGTTATTGAAGGATTCTAGTGCAGGGGTAGTGCTTTGACTTGAGGAGAAAGAGGAATACTGCATTGAATAGTGTGGTATCGCACTTGGGTGGTGTTTTCCTGTTGCTTTTGTCTTTACAGAGCAGGATGACCATGGAGACCCAGGAGATCCTTAAATGGATGGTGAACCAGTTTGAGAGGCAGAGAGAGCTGTCTCTAGAAGTTCAAGTGCGATCAGCAGCGTGTATCCAAGCCCAGCAGAAACCACTGTTAGAGCTGATGGAGGCGGTGATGACAAGCCTGAAGAAAGAGCCTAATCTGACCGCAACCCCACCAGGTTCAACAGGACTGTTTTCTGCTGGTACACTGGGACTATTGTCCAGCGGGTCATTCAGTTTGGCCAGCTAACAGATAAGGATGATATAGACGACTTCTTGGAGGCCTTTGACCGTGTAGCCCATATAATTGGATGGCCAGAGGACCAATGGGCTGTGCGCTTGGCCACATCCCTCACTGGTGAGGCACTGGCAGCGTACAGGGCTATGCCGGCAGCCCTGGCAAACAATTATGAGGAGCTTAAAAAATTTTATTAGGCACCGGTTAGGGTTAACTCCCTTGGTGTATCAACACTTATTAAGAAATACAAGGTTGAGACCCGGTGAAACACCAAGAGCTTTATGCCAGCGGGTGAGAGGTCTGGTGATAAAATGGCTGGCACCGGAAGGAAAGACGGTGGAGTCTGTAATTGATAGCATCATATTGAAACAGTTTATGGCTGAAGTTCCACCAGATGTACATAGCTTCCTGATATTGCAAAATTGCCAAAATACCCAAGAAGCAACCTTGCTCACGGAACGTTTCATGGAAGCAGAGTTAGCTGCTCAAGAAAGAGGCAATGCTTCTGGGAAGGCAATGCAAGCTTTATCAGAAAGCAGGGAAAGGCCAAGAGATAATGTTGCCAATGTAGGCATGTCTATGTTTAGGAACAAATCTGTAAAAAGAAAATGCTTTAAGTGTGGAAGCGAGAGTCACCTACATCGAGAGTGTAGAGGGAAGACAGCACTAATAACTGAAAACACGAAAGTAGCCAGGGAAGGTTTTCTCCTTTCAGTAGTAGTGCAGGGTGTTGTTGCAAACGCTTTGCTAGACTCTGGCTCGAACCAAAGTATGATGTCTAGGAAGCTGTGGCAACAAATCGCATCCCAGGATAAGGCAGTTCCCAGCCAACAGGGAGCTGTGAAAATTAGGTGCGTTCACGGGGCAGCATCTTCTTATCCCGTATACAGAGTCTTAATCAAAGGATTAGGAGTGGAGAGGAAGATCCCCGTAGCAGTAGTGCCCAGATTGCCCCATGACTTAGTCTTAGGGAGGGACTGGCCCCAATTCCAGAAAGGTTTAGCACAGGGTTTGCAACCAAAGGAAGGGATGATTTCTATGAGAGCCCAGTCGCAGTCTCTAGAGAGGGAGGAAGAAGCTCCTGAGAGAGGGTCAGCGGATCTTCCGTCCCATGATGATTTGATAAATACCCCGACGATTAAGAATAAGAAGGGGAAAAGGGAGAAACGCCGAGAGCGGCATACCCGATCCCAAAGTAAAGCAGAGGTACAGGCCGGGCAGGAGTTGCCGTGGGTACCATCCGAGGTGGTAGATAAGTTCCCATCTTTTCCCAAAGAGCAGCAGGCAGATCCCGCTCTTACGCAGGCCTTTAAGTATGCCCAAGATGAGAGGGAGGCCCTGCCAAGGTTTCTTTTAGAGGGGGGAATTTTGTACAGAGAAAGTTTGGATCCAAGTACGGGGAACAAACGGAAACAGTTAGTAGTGCCTACAACATTTAAGACTCTAGTCTTAAGACTCGCTCATGATCACCCCATAGGGACGCATAAAGGAATACAGGGAACACTGGACCAGGTTTTGGCTCGTTTTTACTGGCCAGGTGTGTTTAGGGAAACTGCTAGGTTTTGTGAGTCCTGTCCGTCTTGCCAAAGGGTTACCTCCGTTAGGCCAACGGAAGTACCCATTCTACCTATACCTGTAATTTCTGAACCTATTCACTGAGTAGCCATGGACATTGTCGGCCCCCTGATAAGGACGCCACGCGGATTTCAGTATATGTTGGTCGTAGTGGACCAAGCCACGAGATTTCCGTGGGCCATTCCCCTACGTGGCATATCAGCGAAAACAGTGGCAGCAGAAGTTATAAAACTGTTTTGCGAGGTAGGATTCCCTCGAGAGGTGTTGACCGATAGGGGCAGTAATTTTATGTCCAAATATTTAGCCAAGGTATGGGACGCCTTTGGAATCAGACATGTAAAGACCGCCGCCTATTATCCGCAGTCGAATGGACTAGTGGAGAGGCAGAATCAGACTTTGAAGAAAATGCTGAGATGGGCATTAGATGGTAAGATGACAGAGTGGGACACTATGCTTCCTTTCGTCTTATATGCTAGTAGGGAGCAAAAGCAAGCATCCTTAGGCACCTCACCGTACGAATTGATGTATGGGCGATCCCCAAGAGGTATTCTAGATATCTTGTGTGAACAGTGGGTAGAACCTGGAAGGGAAGAGATAGGGGTACCCCAGTTTTTGAGGGACTTAAGAGGTCGACTGACCCGAACCTCCCAAGTGGCAGAGGAGACTTTAAAGGCCAGTCAGCAAAGACAGAAAAGGTATTATGACCGTAATACAAAGTCTCGCCAGTTAGTTACAGGCAAGAAAGTAATTGTAATGGTGGGAGGAGCTGCACCGAAGTTTGAGAGCCAATGGAAAGGGCCCTTTAGAGTGGTTAAACAGCTAGGCCCTGTCTCCTATTTGGTATAAAATAGGAAGGGACGACGACAAGTTTACCATGTAAATGTATTAAGGCCTTGGCATGAGAGAGTAGCGTTAGCGCACCTTGCCACAATAAACCCTAGGATACAGAAAGAAAAGAGCAACATCACCACTCCAGCAAGAATTATGAGCTATGCTGATGGTATCACCCCAGCCCGTAATATCTTAAGGGGGGGGGGGGGAATGTGTGACAATGTGAGCTGTAGTGAGCAAATGAAAATAGAGGAAATAGGGACTACACCTTTAAGACAGGTTCCCAGAGAGCTCAAACTACAAACAAACTAGAGAAGCATGCTTTGGCTGAGGCAGAGCCCCGCCCAAGCCCTAACGTACGGTCAGGTTTGAGCTCTGATAACAAACACGTGTGAAGAGAGCAGGGCGTGGTGGCTGGAAAGCACCTTTTTAAACTTGCGTCACTGAAGTCAGAGAGAGCAGAGGAAGCTGGAAGAGCTGGAGGATCTGGAGAATCTGCAGGAGCAAAGGAAGCAGGAGGTTCAGAGAGAGCTGAGAGGTCAGAGTGGACAGAAGGCTCAGGGAGAGCAGGAAGCTCGTGGCCAGGATCCTGTTCAGAGGGATTACTGAAGCCAGAGGGTTCAAAGGAGAAACCTGGTTTAAGGAAGCCCAGAGAAGAGAGACGTGGAAGGTTTTATTCCACGGGGAAATTTGGCTCCAGCAACAAGGGAAGCAATCCTTTTGAAAAAGGTGTGTCTGCTTCAGAGTCCAGCAGAAGCTTTGCTGAGGACATTGCTAATGAACTGAGAAAGAGTGCAGAGCAAAGTGCTCCAGGAACCCGAGCTGGCAGAAGGTGGGTGAAAGCTATTACAAATGCTGATAACCAGAACCCAGCCAAGGGCAGTGAGACAGACCTGAACCTAATTGAGAAGCTAAGGCAACTGTTGCAGGATAGAGGAGCTTATTCCCAAAGCACAGCTAACCTTTCTCCAGGAGAGCAGTTTGTAAGGGAATTCCAGAAGCTTCTTCCAAACAGTAAGTTTGAATCTGCTAGTGAAAGTCCAGAGAGGGACAGACAACTTGCAATACAGAAAGATATGCAAGTAGATTCGTCTATGCCTGAAACTGAGTGCGATGTGATACCAATGGATTGTTCTTATTGTAAGAAGGGAAGCTTTCACATGTGCTAGAAGAAAGACTGTGAAGGGAAGTCTTTGAATAGCCTGTGTCTCGCAGCTAGAAGAGAAACAGAAGCTTTCATTTGAAGTAAAGAACACTCCTTGAATCCTGAGCGTTAACTGAGCAGTTTGGATAAAGAGAAAAGAACTGTACCTGATTTAAAATTGAGGAAAGTAGCTGTGATTTTTTTACTGCTGAAGAATGGCTGTGAACAGCTACTGTGTGTGAAAAGAGTTTTACCAAGTTCTGATGTTTCAGACGCTTTATGTTCCTGTTGAGTTTTCTTTTGGAGAATAATCGTTTACTGCCTTGTGTTTTGAATTTTGATGCGAAAGGGGAACACAGATCAAAAATAAATTTTCTGTTTTGCCTTAAACAAACCGAGTGGTTGCAACTACTTTGTCTACAAGTAACTGTGAGAAGCTACAACTCCCAGAATCCCCTGGTGAGAGAAAAATCTAGTGACTCTTTACTTAAAGGCAAATGAGGCCACCCTTCTGCCTATTTGCCTGGCCAGCAGGGGGAGTGTGACAAGGCCTACAATTAGAAACTGTAAACTATCAATAAAATCATCTTTAGGACCTGAAGCCTGGAGAATGGCCAATGAAACACCAATTTTTAAAAAGGGTTCCAGGGACGATCTGGGAAAATACAGACCGGTGAGCCTGATGTCAATATTGTGCAAAATGGTAGAAACCGTTATAAAGAATAAAATTACTGAACATGTAGATAGTCATGGGGGTATGTTTACTAAACTCCAAACTTGTGTGGGGCCGCGGTAGTGTGCCTGTGCCATATAAGGAGTGGGCGGTTCAGGCAGAAAAAAGAAAAAAACCGAGAGGCAGCGACCGTACTTGTGCGCGGTGCGCTAATGGAGGGGTCCACATTAGCGGGTGGGAAGGCTAAGTGGCGCACTGCTGGGCACAGAAAAGAACAGAGCAGTAGTACAACGGTGAAGACACAGACCAATGGTGCAGGGGCCAGGGGTTCAATCCCCCATTGTGCGCAGCAAGAAATGTTGTCTGAGGCATTAACTTTAATGGGTAAAAGTGCTGTAGGAGGCATATTAATTTTGTGCGGCATAAGGCGGCGCACTGTTAATTTTGGGCATCATTAGGCGGTGCGCTGTTAGGTGTGGGCGTCATAAGGCATAGCACTGTAAATTGTGGGCATTAGGCGTTGGGAGGAGTAGCCTAGTGGTTGGGGCAAGGTACTTCAGGCCAGAAGGTCAGAGGTTCAAATCCCACTAGAGGACAGCAACCTTGGGCCGGAAGGACTGGGGTTTCTAGTCCCACAGGTGCTCCTTGTGGTCTTGGGCAAGCCACTTAACCCTCCATTGCCCATGTTCCCTGTAAGTATTAGTGTATGTGTCTCATATCCCCATGTGTTAAATGTATCCCCCAATTGTGTTGTGACCGCTTTGATTGAAGGATAAGGCGGTATACAAAACTGTCTAAATAAATAAATAAATTTTGTGCGGTTTGGGCGGCAGAAGGCGGTGCACTGCTAAGTTTCTAAGGCCTAAGGCAGTACGGCAATGTCCAAACACAGGAACAGAGCCACAGCACAATGGTTAAGACACTGACCAATGGTGCAGGCATCAGGGGTTCAATCCCTCACAGTGCCCAGTGAACAAGGCTGGCTGAGGCAGTACATATTATGGGGATGAGTGCTGTAGGAGGCATATTAGTTTTATTTTATGTATCAGTACTAGCAAACGCACTCTCAAAGCGTGTTAACATAAGGCGGCCCATAAGGCACATGTTAAAGTTCACTGTACGCCAAGGCACCCTAGAATGTCCCCTATAGGGCACCATATATGTTGCGTCACAGGATAATGTACAGTGCACCTTATATGGACGGCAACCATAAGGTGTCCTATAGGGCGCTCTATAAAGCACCCTCAGAGGCACCCTATGGGTACAGTACGCTGAGGGTGTTTGTGCTGGCATCAATATATGTACATTAAATAAAAACAAGCTTTGGACCACCCTATCAAATAACCCCACTGTGGGTCTGAACCCATGAGCTCTGTCTCCACAGGCAGTGACATAACCATTGGGCTACAACTCTATAGCTGCCAACAAGCCCCTGGCTGGCTGCAGAGAGCCTGCACGTCACCACACAGACATTCTGCTGTGGTAACCAGGATAGGGCTAGGCCACCCGTACCCATGATGCACTGCACATGCAAATCAGCTGTCCACAGATGAACACAAGATGGGGAATGCACCCCAAAAGCTCCCCGGCCTGGTAGGGGGAAGTGGCCGTGTGCACCCACACAGCACCTCAGCCTGGTAGGGGGTACTGACCGGGCATTTTACTGGCACAGAGTATAGAAATAGAAACATAGAAACATGATGACAGAAAAAGACCACAAGGCCCATCTAGTCTGTCCTTCCATAACAACAACTACAACAGTCCAATAGAAACATAGAAACATGATGACAGAAAAAGACCACAAGGCCCATCTAGTCTGTCCTTCCATAACAACAACTACAACAGTCCAATAGAAACATAGAAACATGATGACAGAAAAAGACCACAAGGCCCATCTAGTCTGTCCTTCCATAACAACAACTACAACAGTCCAATAGAAACATAGAAACATGATGACAGAAAAAGACCACAAGGTAGCTACACACCGTCACATTGTGTGGGTCCTGTGCTCACCCTGAGGGTGTGAAGAGGCGCTCAGGACCAGGTCCACAACACCCTCCATGGCTGAAAGAGGCCATGCCAGAGCTTCAAAGCAGTATTAATCTGTGAGATAGGTAGATTCTGAAGAAACACCTTGGATATCTCCTTCTGTCTTAGTCAGGGGAAACCCCTTATGGACACCTAGGTGGCTTATGTACCAACACCCCCACCCCCCCAAAGATTGAAGAACAGGGTCTTCCATCAACAGATCCACATTCTACCTCCCTGCAATGGTGGCAGTAGAGTGGACCATCAACCCTAGTCCTGCTGGGGAACAGACACCCTACAGGGCAGTCAAAGCAGCTCTATACACATCCACAACATCAGACAGACATTACACCTGGTTATGCTAAGCTGCACCCCACCACTATCTGATATTCTCCTGCAACAAGCCTTCAGCTGCTGCACCCTGCAAGGCACTCCATCAAGACACAGACCAGCTGAAAACAGTCAGCTAGTTAGTCCTGGTGGAAATGCATGCACCCAGAACTGGGATGGCAGTGCAAACCAGCAGATAAGTCAGTGACTGGGCCCCAGAAGGAAACCCAGATATATCACATGAGAGAAATACTATGGGGGTGCCTAGACATGCTGTGGTCACTGCACAGTCAGGGTGAGAGTGATCCCACAGCAGGACAGACAGAGGTCACCCTGTCTGTGTAGGTGGTGGCCAGGCACGACAATGTCCGAGGCAGTGCCCTATGCCCTGTGCAGATGCATCCTGGCCAGCCCACCCTGTCTGAGCTATACCCATGGTACCTTGCTGCTCATTATGCACATTGGCAGGCCAATGCTGGCAACTGTGCTGGCAGTGTGGGCTGTGGAAGGTGTTTGCAGCCAACACACACTGTATAGACAGACACACACTCCCACACGTATGCCAGCATTGTGCTACTATAGCGGAGTTTATCAGCCTTGCCCACCACACCAGTCATGGGCACAGTACAGGCATGGATATGGTACGCAATACTGTTGTGGGTCACTCCCCAGGGTGGTGACCACTGTCACAGGCCAGACCTGAAGCACACACCGCAGACATCAGAAAGATTTTTATGATGGAGCTCACAGAGCAAACTGTGCTTAACGTAGTAATGTCTATCTGCCAGGACTCATAGCAAACGTTTGAGAGCTGTGTACCATATACCCAGGTGTAGGGTGGCATTGCTAAGGTATGCAGGTGCTAGTATTGGGAGATGCACGCAGGGCCCAATGTCCTGCCCCTCCAGGAGGCATTGGCCAATGGGGCCTGTGGGTGTGGGTGTGTTTGCCCCTGTTGGCTGCTGCTTTACGGCAGAGGTTCCCAACTCCAGTCCTGGTGTGCCAAACACTGTTCGGGTTTTCCTGCTGTACCTCATGACTATGCATGAGCTACATCTACATGCCATGGGGGTGGTGCATAGATATGCAGCACCGGCATTTGTATTAGAGGCAGCATAGAACCTGAATGGTGTGTGGTCCTCTAGGGCTGCATATCGGAGACTCTGCTCTAGGTAATGCCCCTGTTCATGGTGTCTGTGCTCGGTGTGGTAAAAGATAGGCGTATTACCAATGCGTATGTCCTCAGCAATGAAGGCTTGTGCTTACTATCATGGTTTAGTTGTGGGAAACATTTGTGGACAGGATTGGCAGTAGCCCCAGCTGGGTTTTGAACCTGTGACCTTCTGTTCTTGCACACACTGTCTGTGTGCACTGCACCACCATGTAGCCACAGACTGGCTGAGTTCCCTGGGACGTCCATGACTGTACATCCAACAGGGCCTGTCTGTTGCAGTGGACGGTGCCAGCCTGCACATTGCTAGGCCACTGTGTGCTGTGGCTAGCAGCCACTGCCCCCGCCACCACCTGTACCCTTCCGCCAACATGCTGGCATGTCCTTATCTTGGAAAAGCATGTGACCTGCTTGAGTTGTGGCACTCCAGGACTGAATTTGGGGGACTCAGCTGTCGGTAATGCCAATTGTGATGGTGAGTGTGCGGTGTAGGGTAAAATATGGGTGTTTGAGACACGCTTATGTTCTCTGCAATATAAAAGTGTCTTTACTATCTCTGTTTAGTGGTGGGTAAAACATGGGGACTGGGTTGGCAGGAGCCCCAGCTGAGATTTGAACCTGTGACTTTCTGGTTCTGTAGGTACTGGCTCTGTCTGCTGCACCACACTGTGGCCACAGAGACAGTGCTGTCCCTGGGGATGGAAAACCTGGCCGGCGGAATCCTAAACCCTGCTCTGCACATTTGTACTGTGGGCTCATTCACCTTGTCTGGGGGCAAACGTGCAAATACACCCCAGAAATGACCGTGAAAAGAGGGGGGAAAAATATAACCAAGCTGGGCAACAGTGGTATTAATGGGCGACCATAGAAAACACTCCCAGCAAAGCTCCCAAAAAAGGAAATGATTTTTGGAAGGGTCTCCGCTCCGTAGACCCTTCCAAAAATCATTTCTTTTTTGGGGGGCTTTCCTGGGAGTGTTTTTTATTGTTGCCCATTAATATCACTGTTGCCCAGCTGGATTATAATTTTTTAGAATTTTGTTGTGGTCTTTTTCAATTTATATTTGCTATTTTGTTCTGTTCACATGTATCACACTGCTCACGTTTTGTAGGTTTCCCCGGTTTTGCTGTACATTACTGACGGAAATGGTTTCTCTTCCCTTTAAATGCACTCTACCGCGAGTGTTTCACTCGCAGTAGTTTTTACATGGAAATTCGGCCCCGATAATGTGCGAGGGGCCTCTCCCCTCCCCTTCCCCACCCATTTCACCCGTCTCTCTGCCCCTCGGGAGCCTTCCTCCGCCCTCCGTTAGCCTTTCCACGCCTCTATCGGACATTTGCGGGCACGTACTTGTGCAGGGTCCATTAGTGTGCCACGCACGTGTGCGGGGGTGACCCGCACGTGTGCGGGGCACTTAAGAGCACTTAAGTGCTGCTTTCCATGCGCTATTGTGCGGATGCGCAATTGTGCGGTGTTTAGTAAACATACCCCATGGTTTAATGGGAGAAAGCCAACATGGATTAAGCCAAAGAAAGTCTTGTCTTACTAATCTGTTATATTTTTTGAAGGTATGAATAAATAGGTAGACAGAGGTTTTCTGGTTGATACAGTATACTTGGATTTTCAAAAAGCATTTGACAAGATCCCTCATGAGCGACTCTTGGCCGAATTAAAATGTCATGGGAATGGAGGCAGTATACTATTGTGGATCAGGAACTGGTTAAAAGATGGAAAATAGAGAGTAGGGTTAAATGGCCAATTTTCTCAGTGGAGATAGATGAATAATAGAGTATCCCAGGAATCTGTGCTGGGCTTGCTGCTTTTTAACAAATATCTACAACCATCCACAACCACATAATGTCCATTCATATAACATCCAACCACATGTATGTCTGTGTTTGGAGAGCGGGACATAGCAGGCATAACCAAAAGCGATTGTAATTGAGAGAGAGCTGGGTGTACTTACTCACTTAACAATAAAACGTTTGCCTCTCTGTTTAAATTCATGCATCATGGTTCCCAAACACAAAACCAGTTCTACTGATAGCAGCAGCAAGAGGCAAAGGAAGAATATCGATTTAGAAGGGAAAGAAAAAGTTATTCAACTGCATGATGGTGGAAAACCAGTGAATGCTATAGCTCATGTTATGGGCATGTCACACTCGACGATAACTATCTTAAGAACAAAGGAAAGATTCTCCAAGCAGTTAAAGGATCAGCTTCACTGAAATCTACAAGGCTAATGAAAATATGAGAGGGACCTATATCAGATATGGAAAAATTGCTTATGACCTCAATTGCTCTGCCAGGGAAATGGAGAAGTACTGCTTGGAACAAGGCATACCTTTCAAGATTGTACTGATTATTGACAATGCTCCAGGACATCCCACTTTTACTGGTGACCTCTACAGCAGCATCAAAGTTGTGTTCCTCCCACCAAACACCACCTCATTAATCCAGCCATTGTACCAGGGGGTCATTACAGTTTTCAAGGCCTATTACCTGAAGAGGACCTTAGCACAAGCTATTGATGCTACTGATAACACTTTCAAGACACTAATGCAGTTCTGGAAGGACTACAACATATACTACTGCAGAAAGAACCTTGCCTGGGCATGGGATGATATGACCCAATAATGTATGAATGGTATATGGACAAATATACTGAAACGGTATATGCATGATTATTAAGTTTTTGAAAAAGATAAGGAAGTTTCAAGGATTAATAGAAATGTTGCCAACATGGAAAATAACATGAACGTTGACATGGTGTGATAAGGAAGCTTATCATAGCTCAGGAAGGAGCTATAGAAAAGATGAAGTGACTCTGAACAAGCAACCTGTCAGTTCTGGTAGAAATAAGAAAACAGAATTTTCCCATAAAAGACTACCAGTCCCAGAATGCACCAGTTTCCAACAGCCATTAGAGGAGCTGAAGTGGGGAAACGTGTGTTCAATCAGGAGGGCTATGAGGTAATCCCTAAGCACTCATCTCAAAGGGCAGGGCCTGATTCAGCACAGCTGTGCTGTGTTAGGGAGGAGCACTCATCTAAGCAGAATAAAGGTAGAGTTTATTCTACAGAGAATTATCCTCAGAATCATCTTCATGATCAGCTTGAATATTCTGAGTTTCATCTGGAGGATCATCAGAAGCAGAAGCCAAACCGGATGGACAGAGAGGGCAAGAAACCCTTTGGAAGAAAGAAGAGAAAAGCCTTTGGGAGGTCCACAGGAGTTCATAGCAGTACGTATACTGGAAGGCATTCCAAGGGCCAGCATACACCATTGGACTGGGGAAAGACAGAGGAATGGTGCTGCAGAGCTAGGAATCTCCAGACGGTACCTGTGAGGGAGACGGCTGCACGTGGAAGGGACCCTAGGACCCGTGCCAGAAGGTATGTGAAGAGAGATCCAGTGTCCAGGGATCTGGATTGGAAGGCTGGACATAAGAACTGGACTACATACTGGCCAGGCTATATAGAGAGGAACTCTAACAGCAATGGAAGCTCAGGTATGAACACTGATCTATGCCCTAGCTATAACCTTGAAAGACAGCAGGGAAACAAGTATTCTCCTGAAAGTGCTCCATTGGGAGATTCATCTGTGCCAATCCATGATATTGAACCCATGCTTGTTGAAGAAGGGGGAATGATAGCAGATGAAGAATCTGTTTACATGGACTGCTCTCTGTCTAAACTCCTTTGGTGATTTTCTGTTATAAAGTACAGCAACCATCACAAAGAAATACAAACTTGTTCTTTAATCTACTCAGAAAAGCTCCTGAGTAGGATTTTTAGCCACGCAGTAGAAAGCAAGCCAGCTAAGGGGTATCAGCTGGATAACTGCTAGCAATTGAGCCTTACCTAATTGCTTGTGAGCTCTGAGAGAATCACTTCTGAATCTATGTGGGAAGATATAAGAAGTTTATCTGAAAAGAACAGTTTTTTTCTTTCTTTGTGGCTTTTGGTTTGTTGTTTGATACATTGCTAAGAGAATATTAGCTAAAGCCTACAGAAAAGACCAGTTTGTTGCCAACCAGGTCTTATTTCTTTTGCTTTGATTGCCTGACAAGTTGAAATGTTGTTTTCTTGATTTTGTTTTTTTCAAGTTTAACACTGAAAGCAAGTAACCTGATTTATGTGCTACCCAGCATATCTGTGTTGGGAGAAATAACCCCATAAATAAATATCTTATTGGCTTTACACTTGAGCACAACTAAATTATTGTGAGCAGCTGTGTCGGGTGTGAATGAACTGCATTGCCCACAATCCCTTGCAAATCATATTGACATATGAACTTGCCAAGACTGTGAACATTCTCACCCAGGCAGCCGTCTGACAATAGACGATGAGGACATTGAAGAACTCCTAGAGATGGTACCTGAGGATTTGACCAATGAAGAGTTGCTGGAGCTAGAACAAGAGAAAATAGTCAAAGAAAAAGCAAGCTAAAAGGAAACTGCAGAACAAGATGAAGAACAGGTGCAGAAGGGGTTCACTGTTAACGGGTTAGCAAAATTATTTACAGACCTTAACAGTGTGCTGAAGAGTACTGAAGAGATGGACCCAAAACAGTGAATGGTTTTCATTGATAGAAAGGAATGTTCATGCAGTGATTGCAGCATATAAGGAAATATGTGAAGAGAAGAAAAAATAAACTAGCCAAACAACACTAGACATATTCCTGAAGAAACCAATACCTCCCCAAGAAGTGCCTCAACCAGATCCTCCACATCCTGTCATTGTTGGTGACAGTTCACCAATGGAAATTATTCAACCTGAGACTCTTCCAGTGGAACACTGAGGAAGCTGAAGACAGTAATGCATATGATCCTACACCTTTTACTTAAATTGTGTGTGATATAGCCTAATAAAGTGGTTTACATAAATGTTTAAAATGTGTAAGTATTATGGTGTTCGCACAATGTCTGATTCACATAACGCCCTATTTTGCAGAACGTATCGTGGACATTAAGCAGCACATAGCTGTATTCATAAATGACCTGGAAATGGGAATAACGATTGAGGTGATCAAATTTGCAGATGACACAAAATTATTCAAAGTTGTTAAGACGCAAAGAATTGTGAAAAATTGCAAGAGGACCTTGATAAATTGGAAGACTGGACATTCAAATTGCAGATGAAATTTAATGTGGAGAAGTGCAAAGTTATGTACCTAGGAAAGAATAACCCAAACTATGGTTAAACGTTGTAAGGTTCCACATTAGGAGCCACCAACCAGTAAAAAGATTTAGGTGTCATCGTGGATAATATGTTGAAACCCTCCACCCAATGTGCGCAGAGGCCAAGAAGGCAAATAGAATGCTGGGACTCATAAGGAAAGGAATGGAGAATAAAACAAAGGATATTATAATGCTTCTGTATTGTTTCATGGTGTGACCACACCTTGAATATTGTGCGTAATTCTGGTCGCTATATCCTAGAAAGAATATAGGAGAATTAGAAAAGGTACACAGAAGAGTCATCAAAATGGTAAAGAGGATGGAAGGATACCCATATGAAGAAAGGCTTAAAAGGTTGGGGCTTTTCAACTTGGAAAAGAGACAGCTGAGGGGAGATATGATAGAGGCGTATAAGTTAATGAATGGAATGGGTAAACGTAGATCGGTTGTTTACGCCATCAAAAGTAGAAAGACTAGGGGACATGCAATGAAGCTACAGGGTAACCTATTTAAGACTAATATGAGAAAATATTTTTTCACTCAATGTGTAATCAAACTCTGGAATTCATTACTGGATGATGTAGTAAAAGCTGTTGGTGTAGCTCGGTTTAAAAAAGGTTTGGACAATTTCCTGGAGGAAAGGTCCATAAACCATTTTTAAAGAAATCCACTGCTTGTCTCAGGATGAGTACTGTGGAACCTGTGTTCCTTTTTGGGAACCTGCCAGATACTTGTGACCTGGATTGGCAACTGTTGGAAAGAGGATACTGGGCTTGATGGACCTTGGTCTGACCCATTATGGAATTTCTTATGTTCTTATGTTATGTTCTTATGTTCAGTTAGTGTTGGGGCATTCTGAAAGCAGAGCAGAGACTTCACCCAGTAATAATCAGCTAGAAGAAATATTCAGCCACTAGTCGGTTATCATAAACTTTAACTAACCAGCCAGCTGCTGAATATCACCACTAGCTGGTTAGCTAATGTTTTTTCTAGCCAATCCGGATATTTATTTATTTATTTAACTTTCTGTAATTCCGACTTTGTACTACTCAAGATGGTTTACAATGAACTCGGTGTAAGCAAACAATATCAAGTGCAGGATGAAGCGTGAATTACATGGAACGTAAACCTACAATAATATAATAGATAACAATAGGAAATAAAAGGATTTAAGTTGATGACAACTTTACGTAACTTATGTACAATGTATCTGGTATAGTGGTATGAATGTTTGCATTTTGTGAGTGTATCTGCTCGCATTCTGTGAGTCCTGTCTGTCTGTCTCTATATATTTAGTTATTTATCATTGTTAGTGTTCTCTCTTACCTCATTGCACCTTTTTTGCACTTTTGTTTGGCTTTTCTCAGCTGAATAACTTATACCCCCCTTTCCTCTACTCACCCACCCACCCCTTGGCACTCCTTCTCTTATAGCCATCATCTGCTCATTATCTCTCTTATTCACAGGTTCACCTGATCCCCTGTGGGCCCTCCCCCTATCTATCTATTTCTTCTGGCCTCTATTCTCCTCTCCATCTCTCTTCTATGGCTCCTCATCACACTGTCTTCCTATTCTTCATACTCCTTAATTGTCTCCCCCCATCCCAACACCTTCACTCCTCCCCTCCTTATCTCCCCTTTACCATCCTTAATTCTCCTTCCATTCTGTCCTCTACCCTGTCATCAGCTGTTGAGCTTCACCACTTTCTTCCTCTCATTCAGTCATCTCCTCTCTCTCTAAGACAGCCTCACACTCTCATTTCTGCCATACTGTCTCCTCTCTGCCCCACACTCCTCTACTCTTCCTCCTTCTCTCATCTGGTGATATCAACCCCAACCCTGGCCTTCCTAGACTTTTGTCACACTCTAATCTTATTCATATCCCTCTCCTTTCCCCTTCCTCTCTCCCTTTCTTATGTGCCTTGTGGAACGCACACTCCATCTCTAATAAACTTGCTTTTACTCATGATCTCTTTATCTCTAATGCTCTCCATTTTCTTGCTCTAACTGAGACCTTGCTTCTCCCAGAAGACACTGCATCTGTCGCTGCTCTCTGTCATGGTGGTTATCAGTTCTCCCACACACCTCTTCCCATTGGCTGTGGTGGTAGAGTTGGGCTTCTGCTTTCTCCTTCCTGCCAATTCCAATCCCTCCTACTGCCTAAGTCTCACTCCTTTTCCTCCTTTGAAGTCCACTCCATCTGCCTTTTTACTCCACTACCTCTCCGGGTAGCTGTCATTTATCGATATCCTGACAAGTCTATTTCTACCTTTCTCACTGACTTTGACTTGTGGCTTTCCTTCTTTCTGGATTCCTCTACCCCCCACTATTATTCTCAGGGATTTTAACATTCATGTTGATAACCCCTCTGATCCTTATGCTTTAAAGTTCCTTTCCCTTACCTCCTCATTCGACCTCTAGGTTTGCTCTACTGCCCCCACTCACCAGCAAGGCCACTGCCTTGACCTTGTATTTTTCTCTAATCGCTTATCCTCAAACTTCTGTACCTCAGTTCTTCCTTTATCTGACCATCACCTGCTAAGCTTCACTCTTCATTACCTGCCACCTCAAACTCGTTCTGTCTTCACCAACCTCTAGAAATCTTCATGCTATTGACCCTTTGGTTCTCTTCTCCACTGTTTCATCATCTCTTTCCTCCACTATGTCATTTGAGTCTGTTGATGAGGTAGTAGTTTCCTATAATGCTGCACTCTCCTCTGCTCTGGATGCTCTCACTCTTCTCATGCCACATCCTGTGAGGCGTACTGCACCCCAGCCCTGGCTTTCATCCACTACCTGCTATCTACATTCCTGTGCCTGATCAGCTGAGCATGCTTGGCTGAAATCACGCTCCCTTGCAGACTTTGTACACTTCAAATTCATGTTTGTCTCATTCCAGTCAGCCATAGCACTTGCCAAACAAGACTATTATGTCCATCTGACTAACTCTCTTGCCTCTGACCCTTGCTGTCTCTTTACTACTCTCAGCTCTGTCCTCAAGGTGCATCTGCCTCTGACCCTTCCCTCCCTCCCTTTTTGCCCAAACCCTGGCTGATTATTTCCATGACAAAATCTACAAGATCACCCTCCAATTTCCCACAAAGTCAGCTACTTCCCCTCCTTCCCCTCTTCCCCCTCTTCCCCCTCTTCACTCCCAACTCTCCCCCTCTACCTCTGCTACCCTCTCTTCCTTTTCTGTGATCTCTGAAGAGGAAACTGCACACCTTCTCTCTTCTTCCAAACTCACTACCTGCTCCTCTGATCCTATCCCCACCCATCTCCTAATCATCATCTCTTCCACTGTTGTCCCTTCCATCTCTCATATTCTCAACCTATTGCTTTCCACTGCAACTGTCCCTGCTGCCTTCAAGCATGTTGTAGTTACACCTCTCCTCAAGAAACCCTCACTTGATCCTACCCTTCCTTCTAATTATCGACCCATCTCCTTCCTCCCCTTTGTTTCTAAACTACTTGAACGTGCAGTTCACCGCCATTGCCTTGACTTTCTCTCTTCTCAAGCCCTCCTGGATCCTTTACAATCTGGCTTTCGTCCGTCACACTCTACTGAAATAGCTCTTGCCAAAGTCTCCAGTGACTTGTTCCTGGCAAAATCCAAGGGCCTTTACTCTGTCCTCATCCTTCTTGACCTCTCTGCTGCTTTTGACACTGTTGACCATAACCTTCTCCTTGATACCCTGTCCTCGCTATCCTGGTTCTTTTCTTATCTCTCCCATCACTCTTTCACTGTTTGTTCTGGTGGAGCCTCCTCTGCTGCTATCCTGCTCTCAGTTGGTATACCTTAAGAATCTGTCTTGGGTCCACTCCTTTTCTCTCTATATACTCAGTCCCTTGGTGCGCTTATCTCTTCCCATTGCTTTCAGTACCATCTTTATGCTGATGACTCCCAGATCTATCTCTCTACACCTGAAATCTAGTCAGCAATTCAGACCCGGATCTCTGCCTACCTTTCTGACATTGCTGCTTGGATGTCTCACCATCACTTGCAATTGAACATGGCCAAAATGGAGTTTCTTATTTTCCCCTCTAAAGCCGCCTTTCCTCTTCTCCTTTCTCAGTCTCTGTGGATAACTCTCTACTTCTCCCTGTTTCCTTGGCTCGCAACCTTGGGATTGTCTTTGACTCCTCTTTATCCTTCTCCACACACATCCATCTGATAGCTAAGACCTGCCGTTTCTTTCTCTATAGCATGAACAAAATATGCCCATTCCTTTCTGAACACGCTACTAAGACATTTATTCACTCCTTAATCACCTTCCATCTTAATGATTCTATCCTACTCCTTGCTGGTCTCCGTTTGAATCATCTCTCTCTCCTTCAATCTGTTGAACACTCTGCTGCGTGACTAATCTTCTGCTAGCCTCATCATGCTCATATTACCCCTCTTCTCGTCATTTCATTGGCTCCCAATCCGCTTCCGTATCCAGTTCAAACTTCTTCTGCTGACCTATAAGTGCATTCACTCTGCAGCATCTTGCTACCTTTCCTCTCTTATCTCTCCCTACACCCCCTCTTGGAAACTCCACTCTTCTGGCAAATTGCTTCTATCTGTGCCCTTCTCTACTATTGCTAACTTCAGACTTCGCTCCTTTCACCTTGCTGCACCTTACGCCTGGAACAAACTGCCAGAGTCTGTACGTCAGGCGCCTTCTCTGACCCTTTTCAAATCCAGGCTGAAAACTCACCTCTTTGCTGCTGCTTTCGGATCTTGACTCTCCTGATCTCCTTGTGTTTCCCTTGTGCTGTCTGTCTTGACTAGATTGTAAGCTCTGATGAGCAGGGACTGTCTCTTACATGTCTGTGCAGCGCTGCATATGTCTTGTAGCGCTATGCAAATGCTCAGTAGTAGTAGTAGTAGTAATAGTGGCATTGACATAATAGGTATTTAATAGGTTTGGGATGAGTGGTATCCATTTCTGTAAGTTAGTGGATGAGGTGGATATTTTTAATACATGGTTTGTAACTCGTCTGAGACTTGGGGCTGTGAAGTTGATTAGCACTGAGCCGGATATGGCACCAGCATTGAAAATCTGGGTTCAAAGTTTATCAGCAACAGCAAGCAGCTTTATCAGGTCTATGTATATGCTCCTTGTCATATGGGGAATATACATCAATATTTTAGGCCCCACCCATGCCTCCTTGCGGTCTCTGAATGGTATGGATCAGGACATGTAAACAGCGGCTTTTTAAAATTGCCATTTGCTTGTGTAGATGATCTACATGTTTAAAAGCTGCTATTTACACGTCAAATGTAAATCAAAGAGAATTTGAACCTCATTTTTTAAAACTTATTTTTATAACAAATTTCATATTATAGCTCATTCCAACAATACAAGAATGAAAAGAATTTCAGCAGAAAGAAAATAAGAAATAAAAATCAAATTAATCCATGGTTTCTGGGAGCAAGAACCAAGAAATAAAAACAATGAAAATGAAAGAACAAGCACAGAAGAAAACCTCATTTTTAATTGATCTAGGGGTAAGTTTACTATTCGGCGGTAGCGGCTTCCATGCGATATTGGAGCCACGGCCCCATTGAAATCAATAACCATTGTTAAATAAACCATTTTATTTTCAAATATCTGAGTGACCATTTACTGTACAGTCCTTTGACTACTTAATGGAAGCCTAGCTGGAATAGTCAAAGTTTGTTTTCTATCAGAGAGAGCCAGAGAGTTAAGTACACAGAAACTCTTATTGTAGCATCAGATCTCCATTACTCTGAGACTGCTGAAATAACAGCCCCTGCTTATTACAGCATATACAGTAGATACTGCAGGAGAAATATCAACATATTTGGTTAGTTACCTGGCTAGTTCTCTCAGGCATTTGCTGTGAAACTATCGTTCTGGGATTCTGAGATTGCTTTCAATAGCTCTTAGAGGAAGTTGTTCCCCATGCAATTGCCATTCCTTCTGTCTACTCATTCAGAGAGAGCCACGCATCCTAGCTCTATTAATGACTAGAATGTATTAATTTATTGCACTTATATCATCTGTCTTGTTCCTGCATACAGTATATTTAATTATTCATTTATTTCTCTGTCCCTAATCTATAACTTGCACTGCTTGGAATTTGGGCTCTTTTCCTCTTAGTTCCCTCCCTCCCACCCCATTGTCTAAATTACATATATAGCATTCTTGGAGCTCATTATTTCCATTGGTCCGAGGTGCAGCCCAGCTCGCTGGGGGTTTCTGTTCTATCTCAAGACCTCATAGCTCCTTATATCTGTCCTTTCTCCTTCCCATCTACAGTATTTGTATGGTTCCACATCACTAAATCTCCCTAATCTTTTCCCTTCATTCCAACATCCCCAGCCCCCATATCCTTTGTATCCACCATTAATGTTCTCTACCTCTCCTACCATTTTTACTTTTACCCTCTCCTCTGCTCTCGAGCTTCACTATTTTCTTCTCAATTAGCCATTCCCAATTTCTCTGTGTCACAGTTGTGCCTCCTCCTCTCTCCCCTGTACTCTTCTATTTCTCTCATCTGGTCATATCAATCCCAATCCTGGCCCTCCTTGAATTTTTTCATGTTCCCAAGGCAGATCAATGCACAACCCCTCAAATTGTATTCACATCCCTTGCCTTCCTCCCTCTTCTCTCCCTTTCTCATGTGCCTTATAGAATGTATCTCTGTCTCCAATAAACTCCTTGGGCCCAATTTTGATCTGGGCAGTGCTATGTGCTGCGTCGGCGCATAGCCCACTCCCCTCATGCCTAACCTGGATTTTCCATGCCGGGGTCTTATGTGGCCCTGGCATTAAAAATCCGGGTATCGCCGCACAGCTAGGAAGTCGCAGGAGCTAGCCATGTAGCACCGATTTTCGATGCTACATGGTTAGCTCCGGCACCTTACAGATAGGCAAGAATTTCCCTATCTTTATGGCACAGAGCGCTAACCGCGTAGTATTGAAAATCAGTGCTACATGGGTAGCGCCATTACCCACCTTCACACCGCCCCATAACACCCCTGACATACCCCAATGCTAACTGCGTAACATCGGGGCGCGTAAGGGATAAACCAGGGAATTTTCAAAGGCCCTATCCATGTAGGTGCCTTCGAAAATTCCCTGTTAAGGCATTTGCACTGGTAACTAGGGCAGTTACCCATGTAAATGCCTTTGAAAATCGGGCCCCTTATCTCTAATGCTCTGCATATTCTTGCTCTAACTGACTTGGTTTCTCCCTGAAGACTGCCTCTGTTGATGCCCTTTGTCATGAAGGCTATCTTTTCTCACATACGCCTCACTGCATTGGCTGTGACAGTGGTATTGGGCTGCAACTCTCTCATTCCTGCCAACTTCAACACCTCATCCTGCCACAGTCTCACTCATTTTCTTCCTTTAAAGTCCACTCCATCCACCAGTTCACTCCATTACCTCTCTGGGTAGCTGTCATTTATCGACCCCCTGATGGTCCACCTCTACCTTCTTCACTGACTCCTGGCTTTATTTCTTTCTGGTTGTGTCTTCCCCTTCCCTTATTCTTGATATTGATGACCCCTCTGATCCTTAGGCCTTAACCTGCTCATTCAACTTCCAGCTGTGCTCTATTGCTCCTACTCACTAGCATGGCTACTGCCTCACCCTCATCTTTTTCAACAACTGCTTGCCCTCAAAATTGTCCACCTTAATTCTTCTCTTGTTGGACCATCATCTGTTACTCTTCACTCTTAACAACCCTCCACCCCGGTCTCATTTAATCTCCACCAATATGTTTAGAAATCGTCATACTAGCGACCCTTCAACTTTCTCCATTGATGTTTTATCACCTCTTTCCTCCACTTTGTTATCTGAATCTGTTGATGAGGCAGCGTCTTCCTAAAGCAGTACACTTTCCTCTGCTCTGGACACACTCATTTCTCCCATTCCATGCCCTGTGAGGCTCACTGTATTTCAGCCTTGACTGTCCTCCAAAACTCACTACCAACATTTCTGTGCCCACTCAGCTGAGCACCTATGGCTTAAATCCCATACACTTGTTGGCTTCCTACTTTTCAAATTCATGCTAACCTCTTTCCAGTCTGCTATACCATGCACCAAGGAAGAGTACTATGTTCATCTGACTAACTCTCTTGCCTCTTTGCAATGCTCAACTCTCCTCAAAGTACCACTAATCTTGAGTCTTTCCTCACTATCTTTCCAAAGCTTTCCATAATAAAGTCCACAGCTTTCCATAATAAAGTCCACAAGGCTAGTTTTGAGTTTTCCACAGGGTCACCTCAATCCCCCCTCCCCCTCCCCCCCTCTTCTATCCCAAATCCTTCCTTTCTTCCTTTTCTAAAATCACTGTACAGTAGAGGAAACTGCACATCTTCTCCAAACTAACTACCTGCTCCTCTGAACCTATTCCCACCCATCTGCTAAGCTTCATCTCTTCCACAGTCATATCCTTAGTCTATCAATTTTAGTTTACCAGTTTTCTATACCACATTATCCTTCAATCAAAGCAGTTTACATTATGTAATCACTACAAACAGGTACTGAATACATTCCCTTGTCCCCAAAGGGCTCACACAATCTATACGTACCTGATGCAACTGAAGATTAAGTGGCTTGTCCAAGGCCACAAGGAGTGCCTATAAGAGTAGAAACCCTAGTCCCTCCGGCCTGAGATTGCTGTCCCCAGGTGGAAATTGAACCACTGGCCCCCTGGCCTGAGGTACCATGTCCTAACCACTAGGCCACTCTTCCCTCGTATAACCCCACTGTTCATACAGGGAGCCTTGCATGGGGATGACAAGGAGGATAAATAGCAAGGATGCACATCCAGGCAGGGCGTACATCCATACTATTTGTGCCTCAGAATGAACCCCAAAGTCTCCAGTGATTTGTGCCTAGCCAAATCCAAAGGCCTTTACTTGATCCTCATCCTTCTTGACCTTTATGCTGCTTTTGACACTATTGATCATCACTTTCTCCTCAATAATCTGTCCTCCCTTGGATTTAGGGGCTCTGTTCTGTCTTGGTTTTCTTCTGGTGAAACCAACTCTACTGCCATCCTGCTTTCAGTCAGTGTACCTCATGTAGGACTGGCCAAAGGGTTTCTGCCACCCTAGGCAGAAACCCAAGCTGTGTCACCCCCCCCCCCCCAGAGCCATGCCGCCCCCCCCCCTGCACACTAAGCCACACTACTGCCGATTCCAGTGGTAGGGTCAGTGAGGGCACTGCTCGGCCCAGCGGCAGGCCATGTGCTTTGGCATGCATGGTCTGCCACTTCTGAACACCTTCCAGTATAACTTCAGGGGTTCAGAAGTGGCAGGTTATGTGTGCCAAAGCAGATGTCCTGTCACTGAGCCTAGCCATCTCCCCTCTGCCACCAAAATAAGGGGCAGTAGGTGGTGGCTCATCATGAGGGGGAGGGCGGTACGGCTCAGTGTGCATGGGGGCAGCAGACCATGTGTACCAAAGCACATGGCCTACCACCCATAGAGATCTGCCATCCTAAGCAGCCAACTTAGCCCGCTAGTGGATGGGCCAAACATGATCTCAGGGCTCTGTCTTGGGACCTCTCCTTTTCTCTCTCTACATTCAGTTCCTTGGTGCACTCCCATGCTTTTCAGTACCATCTTTATACTGATGACTCTCAGATCAACCTTTCTGCACTTGAAATCTCTTCAGGAATCCAGGCCTGTATCTCAGACTTCTTGTTAGATGTAACTGACTGGATGTCCCACAGCCATCTGAAATTGAACATATCCAAAATCAAGCTCCATATATTTTCCCCTAAGCCACGTCCCCCATTCTTCCTTTCTATTTCTGTGGATAATGCTTTATTCTTCCCTGTTTCTTTGGCTTGCAACCTTGAGGTCATCTTTGACTACTTCTTTTCTGCACACATCCAACAGATAGCTAAAACATGTCATTTCTTTTTCTATTACATCAGCAAAAGTCACCTTTTCCTTTCTGAGCACATTACTAAGACCCTTATCCACTTTCTAGTCACCTCTCATCTCTTGACGATTGCAACGTGCCCCTCACTGGTCTCCCACCTAATCATCTCTCTTCCCTTCAAAACTCAGCTGCATGGCTAATCATCTGCCAGTGTTGCTACACTCACCTAATCCCCTGTCTCAAGTCACTTCACTGGCTCCAGGCCATTTCTGCATCCAGTTCAAACTTCTCCTACTGATCTATAAGTGCATTCATTCTACAGCTCCTTACTACCTTTCCTCTATGATCTCTCCCTACACTCCTCCTTGAGAACTCTGCTTTTCTGGCAGAATCGTTATATTTATACTCTTCTCTGACACTTTGAAATACAGGCTGCATTCATTCCATCTTGCTGCTCCATATGCCTTGAATAAACTACCCGTGTCAGTACATAAGGCTCCATCTCTGGTCCTATTCAAATCCAGACTAAAAAGTCATCTCTTCAAGGCTGCTTTTGGATCCTGATCCCTTTGTTCTGCTATTCACCACCTATATATATATTTATCTTTCCCCTAGACTTTTCCTAGTCCCTAGCTATTGTGTTGTCTGTCTTGATTAAATTGTAAGTTCTCCAGAGCAGGGACTGTCTCTTACATGAATATGTACAGAGCTGTGATTGCCTTGTAACATTATAAAAATAAGTAGAAGTAGTAGTCATAGTACATTTAACCAGAACTTTGGTAGTGAATATAAAATATGCCGAAGAATGGTAATACCCACAACAAAATAATAAGACACAAACAACACTCATAGAAACCTAGAACCTTCACCAGCAAACATAATTGACATGATAATGAGTTAAATATGCAACACTTAAGGCTTCTTTGGCCTACTGTGGAGGAAGCAAGGTGACATCCACAGAGATGCCTGGCAATTTGGTTGAGCAGTGCTTGGGAAATGGCCCTTTTCAGTGTCAGCAAAGAGTCTTCTTGATTGTGATATGGGCCTTTTTTGTTTTCAAATTCAGGAAGACACGCTCTGAGCATTGCACTCCACACTCTTTCAGTGCAGGTACTGTAAACGCGCTCATGATCTGAGCAATGCACCTTCACCTAGGTACTTTGCACTCCTTCAAAGGAGGTGAGAAGCATGTCGATACAAAGAACCCGCATTCCTCCTCACACCAAATTGTCAAAGAAAATGTTCACAGGGAGATTTCCTTTGAAAATCAAGTTAGATGCCTGCAAATAAAATGTACTTATGGGTCTGCAAACCTCATGGGTTGCTTAAAAATTGCCTCCATAAAGTAGATGGCAAGTTTCAAAGTGATTTAGAGGAATCAAAATCAGGTGTTGTAAAATTACCTTCCCTGAACATGGCAAAAGTCAGCACATAGTTTTAGCTGCATTGAGAGGAGGTATTCCTGGGGGCGTGTTTTGGTCTGGGGAAGAAAATAACCTGCATGGATTTATGTCTTTATTACTCCTGTAGCAAGAGGTATATCAAATAGACATGTAATTTTCAAAACTATGCATGTTATTCATATTTTCCAATCAAAAAATATTTGCACAAATACAGATGCAAATGTCTGTGAGGTACCTTGTAACCTTAGCAGATGTCAAAGTGAAAATATATGCATACTTTCCTTTTCGAAACTGGGACGAAGTCCATGGGTTAAAAAGTATCCGCAGAATCTGGATAGTATTGATAGCTTGAAAAATGTCCTCCAAATTTCTGTTAGGAAATATTTTAATCCATTAAATGTTAAATTCATCACACCTAGGGAATGAAGAAGTCATTCGTATGGGTTAAAGCCCCTTTATATTTCCAGCCCTTTGATTTATTGGGAGAAACCTGCTGGTTTGAACACATTGTGGAGCTGATTAATATCAGCTTCTGTCATCAGTTTCCACTTAGAATCTTGGCCAGCTCTGACATCTTTCCCTTAAGAATCCAGAAGAATTTAAGGACTGATCCAAGAGCTTAGTGGCATGGGATTTGCAGAATGTGATGCTAGCAAAATAAGGAAGATGAATGGAAGTACATTTTCATGTTCTGTACCAAACTTGTTTCTTTAACTTGCTTCTCTGGAGGACCAACACAATGCCAGGACCACACCAGCAAAGGAAACAAATCAATAGCATGTTCTCTGGTTTTGTTACAGATGTCTTGCATTTCCTGTGCTGCTTCGCATTCTCTCTTGTAGCTTGTTAAGCTGAGAATGAATATAGCAAGAATGCAGGGTTAACCTGACTGTGGCTAGATTTACACTTTACACCCTACAGCAACTAGAAGTTTTGTTTTGGTGGTATACATATAGAAAACTAAATGTATATGTACGTATGTATACCTTACGGGCCCGATATTCGAAAGGCATTTACACTGTTTACAGCCCAGTAAACTGTGTAAATGCTTTAACCGGGAATATTCAATGGCACCTACATGGTTACTGCCGCTGAATATTCCTAACTACATCCCCTATGGGCCTCGATGATATCTGGGTAGCATCGGGGGCGTGTTGGGGGCATTCCAAGGCGGCGTGGAGGTGGGGAGTCCTGATAACTGCGTAGCGGCAATATTAGACCGCTATCTGGTTATCTCTCCACGGCTAAAACTAGGCGAGTTTTTGGCTTGCCTAGCTCTAGCCATGGCTGCTAATCGGGTTATGGTCCAATATCACAGCTAGTTAGTCTCTGTGGCTGACTCCATGCGGCACCTAACCCGGATATTCGATGCCATCACCGCAGCATTGAATATAAGGGTTTAGAGGTCAGCAGACAGGGCTATACGCATAGCCCGCTCAACAGAATATCGAGCCCTACATTTCTATGCTGCTCTTCCTATGAAGTTCTAGACAACAGATAATGGACGCAAGATGCATATTCATCTTATAATTGGAGTAGCCTATACAGTAGAGACATGTAGACACCAATGATGTGCATTTGTTAAAAATATTTAGAGCCCTGTTTACTAAGCATTTTTCCTTTAGATACAATGGGAGAAAACCTTTAGTAAAAGGGGCCTTTCATGTGTGTTAAATTGATTTAGCATGTCCTAACTAGTGAACATTAGATTGATTAAGGCACATTAAAAAGCTGTAGTGTGCATTGCAGAATTTCTATTAAAATAAATATGTGAATCAAATAACAAAAAAAAAAAGAAACCTTGGGGAAAAGCAAAACAAAACTGGACATTTTTGCCCTGTGCACAACCCTTATAAAAGCTAAAGTGTACTTGCAAAAATAGTTTTTATTTTCTATTCTTTGCATGTCTTCTGTGGTTTTCACTAGGTTAACATTTCAATTTTTCCAAAAAGCAAACATGATTCATTGACATCCACATGTGGAAGTACAATACAACAGATACAGTTTTAATCCCTGTTTTTATTTCTTCATGTTTGGTAAAACAATATTATGCCAAAATGAACTCCAGCATTTTGGAATACAGATATTCAAAGTAAGGTGCCATTTCTATTTTATTTTTTTTACTTCAAATCTCTTCTTTCATTGAGGACAATAAAAATCCTATAACACTATCCACAGCAGTAATATTAAATCTATGATCTTTCAAGTATCTCAGAGGAGGTCTTTCACAACCTAGAAGGTTTAGTATACTGAAGAAAAGAAAAAATATATTCTAATTTATAATACAAAAAGAAAATATTTATATGTGGCTTTTGAGATTTACTTTATTGCTGAATTGTCTCCCTGAGAGTCATGTGCTACTGGGAAAGAGTCATGCCTGGTACATTTAAGTGTTGTTTAGACTTCTTCAAGTGATTTACCTCTAACAAATCAACATTGTTCCAAACGCTGTCTGAGAGCCATTACTCTTTTTAATATTAATCATTTGGATAGCACTATGAGATGCACGCAGTGCTCTACAGAGCCACATATGAGGAATCCCTGCTCACCGTCTAGACAAAACAGACAGGCATGACACACAGAGAAAAAAAAAGAGGCATTAGGGATATGCAAAAGCAATAAAAATGTGTTTAGTTTTTGTTTGGAGTTATTTTTTACATGAACCTTTCTCGGTTTTGGAGTGTTTTTTTTCTGTTAGTTTCACACATTCATTTCAAGAGGAATCTTTTGGAGCATGCCAAATTGATTTAAAGGTACATTTTAGAAAGGCCGTTTAAGTGTCTGTAGCGACATGGAAGTGAAAATGTCGACAAAGCTATGCCAGTTTCAGAAGAAAGGATGTGCATGTGTGAGACCAATGCAAAATCAGCAGGTCTCCCCCTCTCATAATGGAAGTGTTTTTTAAATACATCCAGTGGCAAGATACACATGTGTTGCAAAATCATTGCACATGCATGTGGGAAAGCCCTCAGGGAGAAAGCACGGCTTGCAACGTCATCAAAAAATGTGGTTACATGTGCATGTGTGCCTGTGAGGAAAGATCCACATGGAAAATATATCGGCATGTACAGGTGGAGATCATTTTGGCTGCTGTGCATGTATCATACATGTGCAAGTGTAGCTTGGTAGCAAAATGCATGAGTCCAAATGCATACCACATCCGCATGGCACATCTTCCCTGTTGTACTGTGCTGACATGTTTCTGGTCTCCACACATTGCAGTGGCTCCTAGAGGATTGCACATAAGAGAGCATCAATATGGCGGCCAGGAGGGACTGTAACTTCTTTGATGTAGAGAAAGATCTCCTGGTGTGTCAGTGCTCTAATGAGCACAAGTTGTTCTGGCTAGGCAGTTAAAGGGCTCCCCATGCCGCAGCACAAAGGACATGGGAGAAGATCCAGATGGCCTTGGACAGGTAAGTCTAAACCTTGTCCCTCTCATCTACCCCAATACCTGTTATGCAACCATCTATCTCAGGGATAACACAAATGAGGTAGGCGACAACAAACTGTGATTGCAAGAATGATCCTTGCAGCCTGCCAGAGAATGAACATACACACACACACACACACCATAATTTCCCAGTGCTAATTACTACTACTACTACTTATCACTTGTATAGATCTCAAGGCATGCATAGTGCACTATATGTACATGTAGGACACAGTCACTGCTCAATAGAGCTCACAATCTATGCAAGACAGACAAATACAAAAAACAGGGGATGAGGGTAAAACTAGGGGAAATGGTTACAATACATCAATACATCTGCGTGAAAAATAGAATAAGGGGGATCATGATCCAAATGCAGCCTCAAAGAGGTGGGTTTTTAACCTGAATTTGAATAGGACCAGAGATGGAGCGTGACATACTGGCTCAGACAGTTTTTTCCAGGCATATGGTGCAGCAAGGTGGAACGAACCAAGTCTGGAGTTGACAGTGGAAGAGAAGGGCACAGACAGAAGAGATTGGTTTGATGAGTGGGGTTTTTGAGGAGGTGTGTAGGGAGAAATAAGAGAGGAGAAATAATGAGGAACTGCAGAGGATGCCAAAAATCAAATCAGTTCTTAATCAAGTCATTCTGGAGAAAAAACCAAAAGCCAACACAAAAAAATATGTTTCTAAAGAATTCCACAAGAGGAGACCATAACAAGAAAATGTGTTGTCTGTAGTAGTGTCAAGAAATCAATTGTAGACAACTTTAAGCATGAGTTGATTAATTATTCTATTTGAATGGAGTGGTCTTGAGCTGGAAATGGGAACAATGATTGAAGAAAGATACAGAGGGACATTGGAATGTAGCACTTTATAGATAATAGTTATCAGCCTCAGAAATATCATAAAGGATTGATTATAGCTTCTTCAAAATAGGGGTGATGTGGTCATATTTTGCAGTATCCAATAGAAGTCTAGCAATGGTATCTGTAATAA
The DNA here is from genome assembly GCA_033557465.1 of Ichthyophis bannanicus. Taxonomy (NCBI): domain Eukaryota; kingdom Metazoa; phylum Chordata; class Amphibia; order Gymnophiona; family Ichthyophiidae; genus Ichthyophis; species Ichthyophis bannanicus. The sequence continues at coordinate 1,018,652,953 of CM066033.1, read as the reverse complement.
CTGGAAGCAATTTAAAATGGATGGTGGGAGACCAGAGTACAAAGAATTCCAGTAGTCAATGTGATTCAGAATAAGGGCAAAAACCAAGATCCAAAGGTGAGGTATGGTCGGGATCCAAAATTCTGACTAAATATTCATATCAAATGATATACAATACATGACCATAGCAGAAGGAAAATCACTATTAGAAGATATTGAATAAGGTGGGTACAATTTTCCTGAAATATGCAAAAATTAACCCGGCTGCAGAATGTGGATTAAAATTTTAAAGTAGGCCTTCAAAGGGTTAACTGAAAAAAATTTCCTTAAGAAGTATGAGGATTTGATAATGGAAGAAATATGACTGAAATGTAAATGGTGAATCTATTTTACAGCCAAGAATCACTAAGTGATGCGATAAAGGGATTGATTGATTACTAATTACAGGGGCAACTAATGCAGGAGAAGAATGATGAGTAATCCACATAGCTTTAGACTTCAAAGAATTTAATTTCATACAGTGAGATTTCAGCCAATCATCAACAGTTGAAAGACACGAGACAGAAATCGAGAGGAGAGCAAAGATCACTCCAAAGTTGTGAGGGATCCAAAAAGATGGAAATATTATTCAAAGAGAGAAAAGATGAAGAGGGGAGGTGGCTTTAGTGGAAAAGATAAGGAGTTCCATCTTGGCCAAGTTCAATTTCAGTTGGCAGTGGGACATCAAGGTAGAAATGTCAAATAAGCAAGCTGAGATACAGGCCTGGATTGCTGGAGAGATTTTAGGTGCAGAGAGGTAAATCTGGGAGTCATCACCGTAAAAATGGGAGGAGATCAGGGCACCAAGGAAATGAGTATAGAGAGAGGAAGGAAGAGGTCCTAAGACAGAGCCCTGAGCTACACCAACACTTGTTTCCCTTCTGGTGAGAGCAGGAGTGCTGCAAGTGTGCCGGGGAAGTCTGGTGCTTGTTTCCTGCCCATATTGAATTTTTTCCTGCTTTTGGACTGCCAAAAAAATGCCCTTAACACCAGGGATCCGGCACTGATGTCATAAACCTGAGACACAAAGGGGGCTTAAAAGGAGGACTCTAGGTGGGTCCCTCTGCTGCGGGTCCTGGTGAAGGGGGACGGCTAAGGGGCATACCCCTTCACATGCCCTTGAAGGCCCCGAGGAGGCCCAGAGGATTGGCAGAACTGAGGACTTATGGGCTGGTTTGTATTCTCTGAAGGGATTCTCTTCTATGATATTTGGGTTCCCATGTTTGCTTTTTGAATCATGTGGTTTATTTATTTAGACAGTCTTGTATACTACCTTATCCTTCAAACAAAGTGGTCACAACACAATTGGGGGATACATTTAACATGAGGGGATATGAGACACATACACTAATACTTACAGGGAGCATGGGCAATGGAGGGTTAAGTGGCTTGCCCAAGACCACAAGGAGCATCTGTGGGACTAGAAACCCCAGTCCTTCTGGCCCAAGGTTGCTGTCCTCTAGAGGGATTTGAACCCCTGACCTTCCAGCTCTGTTTGTCTTACTGTTTAGTTGCTGGGCAAAGGGTGGGTGGGATTTCTAGGTCTCTGGATATTCCTGTTATCTTAGGTTATGGTAGATATGGGGGGTCTAATGCCTTTTGTAAGTTTAAAGAGAGAGATCCTCTGGTTTGGAGACTGTTATACACCTTTCCCTCTTCTTATCCCTCTGTTGCTTTCTAATATCAGGAGCTAAGGGTTGCTGCTGTTAATATGCGTTCTGTATATTATATATATTATATATATTATATTATATATATTATATATATTATATATTATTATTATATTATATATATTATATATTATTATATTATATATATTATATTATATATATCATATATATTATATATATTCTGTATATATATATATAGACTTGAAGACCTAAATATGTACACTTTGGAGGAGAGGAGGGACTGGGGAAGTATGATTCAGACCTTTAAATACTTAAAGAGAAATGATGAACAAACAAACCTCTTCCAAAGACGGGGAAGCTGTAAAACTAGAGGGCATAACATGAAGCTGCAAGGTGAGAAATTGAAAGGCAATGTCAGGAAATATTTCTTCACTGAAAGGGTGGTGGATGCCTGGAATGCTCTCCCAATGGAAGTGGTGAGGGCAAACACGGTGATGGAATTCAAAACGGCATGGGACAAACACAGTGGATCCCTTTACAGCAACAGGATAAAAGCAAAATAAACGGTACCATCTAACTTCTGAACTATCTAGCGTCTGAACAAAGAAGGGTGTCCTACATGGAGTGGTGGGTTCACCCCTAAACAGAAACAAAAACATGGGGAGGGTTGGCCTGCACAGAGCGACAGGTGCACCTACTCTTGCCATCTTGCTGGGCAGACTAGATGGACCATGCTGGTCTTTATCTGCCGTCACTTACTATGTTACTATGTTACTATGTATGCAATAAATGTGACATTGTCTATAATTCTCATTCCGATAGCAGCCCTGTTGTGGTTGGTATTTCTGAAACTTGGTTGTCTAGTAGTGATTCTGTTCTTCTAAATCATCTTTGTCCACCTACCTATGACATTTTCATGAGCCAAGGATGCGGAGACGTGGGTGGGGGGCCTGTCTTATATTGATCTTATATTGATTTTGAAGAAGGAATGTGATTTCTCTAAGGTAACATCTATTTCCCAGTCAGATGTTGAGATGGTGATAGCTGGTAATGCGCAGCTGGCGGTCAGTGTAGTTTCTTGTCCCCCTTCTGGGTGCTATCTTGGTCTCTCAACTTTTGTGAGGAAACTAGTATATATCGACCTGTCTCAGTTGCTGCTGGGTTGGAGACTTTAACTTACCTATGCTGTTTTCGTGTCTCCGATGGATCCCTTTGTGACTAATTTAAACCAAGCCTTGGAATCTTGGGGATTTGTTCAAAATGTACTGTGGGCGACCCATGCTCATGGGGTGGTGCTTGATTTAGTTTTCATTCTGTCCAGTTTTTGGCATTGCAGAGCGGCTGATAATTTATGTTGTTTACCTGTTCCTTGGTCTGATCATATCCTTTTGACCTTTTCTTTGTTGATTGAGCTTGAGCGTGTTACTGCGGCAGGTCTTGCTGACCGGTCTCATTATTGAATTGCTCCATTTTAAGAGACCGGCTTTCTCTTGGGCTGTCCTCCCTCTCTGTCGGACAGGCTGCAACGGACATGGAATGTCTGACTGAAGATTGGAATCAGGTAATATCAGCAATTGCCTGTAGGCAATATGTTTCTTAAGTTAGGCCACAGCGCCATATCGCACCTTGGTTTAATGAGTCTGTTCACGATAAGAAGTATATTCTATGTCAGGCTGAGCACCGTTGGCTTAAGCATCGTGCTGACATGTTGAAGGCAGTTTATTTTCTAGTTATTCACAGTTGTTATTGGGCTTTTGTGCTTAACTGCATTTTATGCATCGTGGTGCGGTCCCTTGTCTGCTACCCCGATAGGCCTGTTGTGTCTCAGCCTTGCCAACAGGTTTTTCTTAATCATTTTGCGGGAGGTAAGAATGTTCATAATCAGGCTGTGGTATCTATTCCTATTTACTTATGGACTATGTCCGCCCAATGGTGCCTGATATGTGGTCAAAGTTTTGGTTTGTTACAGCGGATGAAGTAATTGACTGTGTATGCATTGCATCCCTCAGCTTGCCCCCTTGATCCTTGTCTGGTGCCCTGAATGAAAGTTGCAAAGAAGGAATGTGCTCTCCCTTTGAAAGATTGTGAATGTGTCCTTACTTTCTGGGGGGATGCCTGCCAATCTTAAAGAGAACTTCTTTCGACCTCTCCTGAAGAAAGGTGATTTGGATGTGTCCTCACCAGCATCCTATCGACCTATTTTGAGTCTTCCATTTTTAGGGAAGCTAGTAGAATGTGCAGTATTACAACAATTGCAGGATTTTGTAGAGCGGCACCGGTTGCTGGATCCGCAGCAGCAGGATTTTCGCTGGGACTATGGCATTGAAACTTTGTTTCTATCTTTATTCAATAATCTGTGGTGCAGTTTGGATCATGGGGTTATGGCTGTCATGATGATTTTTCTTGAAAATTCTGTTGCTTCACTAGTTGCACTCTGCTGGTGTCAGAGGTCAGGTATTACATTGGTTCACTTCATATCTTTCTGATCATTTTTTCCAGGTATGGATTGGAGCCCATGCCTCTGCCTGCCTTCCTTACGGCGAGGTGTTCCACAAGGGTCAGCTTTATTGGCCTTGTTGTTTAACATGTATGTTTCTCCCATTTGTGCCTTGTTCAGAAGCTTTGGTGTTTTGTATCATTTGTATGCAGATGATTTCCTATTTTATATGCCTTTTAATGTTGCCAATGATTTTTGTTCTTTGCCTCTCATGGAGTGTTTGCACGTTTGCATTGTATTATCATATTGTAAGAGTACAATTTAACTAAGTTCTGTTCCATGTAAAACAGCAGTGCCATGCTGTTACGTTTTTGCTACCTGCAAACCATCTTGAATTGATGAAAGATGGTATATAAAAACTGTTAAATAAATAAATAAATAAATGTTGCTGCATTATGGTTTTTGCAAAACGGCTTGTGCCTATTCATTTGTCACCCCTTCTGCTGTCGCCCTGAACAGTCACTTGGTGGCTGTCCATAATGAGGTGGTATATCTGGATGTGACATTCGATTTCCACCCGAACATACAGGCCCAAGTGCACCGGTCGTTTTTCCAGATTTATTTGCTCTGACATCTTCAGTCATTAATTTCTGTCTCAGACTTTAATCGGTCTTTCACCCACTTTTGACTCTGCTAACATGGTTTTGAGGGGACTTCCATTGTCAACCCTATCCTCTCTTCAAATGACGCAGAATGCTGTAGCAAGGGTGATGTTATGTAAGTCTCCGTTTGAATATATTACTCCGTCATTGCGGTTTTTGCACTGGTTGCCTATCCAGCAATGGATTATTTGTAAGGTTCTTTATTTCATGATAAAAATCAGGCTAGGTTTGTCTGCTGCTTGTCTGTTTCGCCAGGGTTTTAGGGATACCATTGTCTTGCCGTTGTTGTTTGCTAGTTGCTTATTACAGGGTCTTGTGCCTTTTTGTTTGCTGTACCTTGTGTGTGGCACACTTTGCTTGATTGCTTGCATTGTTATGTTGACTTGCTATCCTTCTGTAAACAGTTGAAGACTTTTCTGTATCACCAGAACTTTGGGTCTGTATCCTCCTGACTTGTTTTTGTGTAATGTTATGCACTGTATGTCTTTTTGTTATTATATTGTAAATGTTTGATGTCCTGCTTTGAACTCTGTGACTAAGCAGTTTATAAATATAGTAACATAGTAAATGACAGCAGATAAAGACCAGTATGGTCCATCTAGTCTGCCCACTAAGAAGGCAGGAGTAGGTGTACCTGCTACTCTGTGCAGGCCACCCCTCCCCATGTCTTTGTTTAGGGGTGAACCCACCACTCCATGTAGGACACCCCTATTTGTTCAGAAATTAGATGGTTCCGTTTATTTTGATTTTATCCTGTTGCTGTAAAGGGATCCACTGTGTCTGTCCCATGCCATCTTGAATTACGTCACTGTGTTTGCCCCCACCACTTCCATCGGGAGGGCATTCCAAGCATCCACCACCCTTTCAGTGAAAAAGTATTTCCTGACATTGCCTTTCAATTTACCCCCTTGCAGCTTTATGTTATACCCTCTGGTTTTACAGCTTCCCCGTCTTTGGAAGAGGTTTGTTTGTTCATTATTTCTCCTTAAATATTTAAAGGTCTGAATCATTTCTCCCCTATCCCTCCTCTCCTCCAGAGTGTACATATTTAGGTTGTTGTAATGTTATGCACTGTTGTAATGTTGTAATGCAAATGTTGTAAATAAATAAATAAACTGAAAACAATATATTGGTGGAGGAAGATCTACCAGAAAAGAGGGCATAACATGAAGCTGCATGGGGGTAAGTTGAAAGGCAATGTCAGGAAATACTTTTTCACTGAAAGGGTGGTGGATGCTTGGAATGCCCTCCCGATGGAAGTGTTGGGGACAAATATAGTGAGGGAATCCAAAATTGCATGGGACAAACACAGTGGATCCCTTTACAGCAGCAGGATAAAATCAAAATAAACTTAACTATCTAATTTCCCAACATACAGGGGTGTCCTACACGGAGCGGTGGGTTCACCCCTAAAACAAAGACATGGGGGGGGGGGGGTGGCCTGCATGGAGCAGCAGGTGCACCTACTCTTGCCTTCTTACTGGGCAGACTAGATGGACCATACTGGTCTTTATCTGCCGTCATTTACTATGTTACTATGTAACATACAGTACACTAAAGGTAAGGTGGAAGAGATAGAACAAAACCAAAACAGAACAGAGCCCTAAATCCAAACGAGAACAGGATATCAAGGAGAGGGTGGTGATCTATAGTGTCAGAAGCAGCAGATAGGTCAAGAAGGATGAAGATTTGGATTTGGCCATGACCAGATCACTGGAGACTTTGGCAAGGGTTGTTTCTGTAGAATGTAGAGAACAGAAGCTAGATTGTAGGGAATCCAGAATGACTTGGGAGGGAAGAAGGTCAAGACAGTGGCAGTGAACTACACATTCAAGTAGTTTGGATGCAAAGGGAGGAGGGATATAGGCCAATAAGTAGAAGAGCGGTAGTATCTAGTGAAGATTTTTTGAAGAGAAGTATAACCACAGCATATTTAAAGGCAGCAGTAACAGTTGCAATGGAAAGTGATAAGTTGAGGATATGACAGAGATAAAGGATGACAGCAGAAGAGACAGAGCTTAATAAATGGGTGGGAATTGGATTAGAAAAGCAGGTAGCGAGTTTGGATAGGATAAGAAGATACGCATTTTCCTTCTCAGTCATTCCTAGATGGTCTGCATTGCAAGCAAGGTAATGCTGTGGGGCTCTTGAAAACAAACGTTCTGCCTGAGAGCTCTTAAAGAGGGTTTTTTTGTTATTCTTAATAGCTAAATTATTTTCTGCTGCATTGCAAAAGGGGGATTTTTTGTGTTGATGGGCAAATCTTTTCTCTGAAGCTATGGTGTTTCCCTCTCCTCTAGCCTTCAAGTTCAAAGGAGTAGGCAAGCTCTTTCAAGTCACTGATCTACTCAGGTGTTAGTGGTCTTAATTAGCTTGCTTAGGAGCTAGACAGCTGAGTGCTATATAAATGTCTACAATATATTGCAGATTCTGCCATACCTAGACAGTCTGCATTGCAAGCAAGGTAATACTGTGGGGCTCTTGAATACAAGCTGTCTCTAGTACTGGTTGGTGACTCTCTTCTGAGAGGTACTGAGGCATCTGCTGACCAGACTTGATGGCCAGAGAGGTATACTGTCTGCCAGGTGCCAAACTCTGGGATGTTACAGAGAATTTGCCGAGACTCATAAAGTTTACTATTATTTGATATTGCTCATTTATGTTGGCACAAATGATACTGCTAGGTATCCCTCCAAGTGTATCAAAAGTAACTTAATGACTTTGGGACAGAGGGTGAAGCAGATAGGTGTGCAGGTGGTGTTCTCTTCAATTCTTCCTGTTGAGGGTAAAGACTGAGGCAGAAAAGCTCACACCCTGGAGATGAATGCATGGCTGCGTGAATAGTGTCATTGAGAATGTTTTAGTTTCCTAGACCATGGAATGATTTTTAAGGGATGCAGAGCAGAAATGGCATCCGCCTGTTCAAGAAGGGTCAAGATTTTTTCCACAGCAGACTGGCTAACCTACTAAAGAAGACTTTAAACTAGGGGCCCAACTTTTTGAAGGCATTTATACGGGTAACTGCCCTAGTTACCTGTATAAATGCCTTATCCGGGATTTTTGAAAGGCACCTACATGGGTAGTAACCTTTGAAAATCCTGGATAAGTCCCTAACTCTTCCAGATGCTAAGTGGTTAGCATCAGTGCATATTAGGGATGTTCTGGGGCAGAGGAAAGGGCAAAAAGAGTAGCAGGTTGTGCAGCAAGACCCGGATTTTCAATGCTGGGGCCGCATATGGCAGGCAACATCTGGAAAATGGTGTGCATAAATGCCCATAGAATGAGAAATAAGATGTTGAGGCTTTAATGGAAGTGGCTGACTTGATTTGGTGGCAATTACAGAGACATATTTCAGGGACAACCATGACTGGGATATAATTATAATGGGCTATACTTTATTCAGGAAGGACAGGGTAGGAAGAATGGAAGGAGAAGTGGCACAATATGTAAAAAATAATATTAAAACTATAGCATTGCAGGGCTTAAAAGGGAGTGAGGAGGCACTGTGGGTTAAATGAGAAAGAATGAACCAGAGATCCATTTGCATTGATGCGATATAGAGATCTCCTTCAAAGGGAGAAGAAATGGACAGAGATTTAATAGAAGACATAGAGTATGCAGTATTGCGGTGAAAGAAGAAGTGCTACTGACAGGGGATTTCAAAATGCCGGATATTGATTGGTACATCCCTTCTGCAGTGTCATCTAGATGTAAGGAGATCCTAGATTCTCTGCAGGGAGAACTAGAACCCACATGTGAAGAAGCCATTCTGGATTTGGTGCTTACTAATGGGAAAAGTGTATCTAATGTTATAGTGGGAGATCATTCTGCATCCAGTGATCACCAGATGGTGTGGTTCAATATTAAGACTAGGGCTGCCAAAATCCATTCAAACAACACTATTAATTGGTCTTTGCCAGAGCTCAGTATACACCAATTACACAGGTACACTACCAAAAAACTGCCTCCAGTTTTGCAACTGATTCCTATAGATTTTGGGGTGCTGAATCCAGGAAAAATAGCCAAAATGTCCCATCACGTCACGTTTTCTTGCAAAATTAGATTTCTTACCCATATAAGGAATGTTCACATAATTTCTTTTTAGCCGACTGCAGTTTATTTTCTTGGCCCAAAATAGAGGTTGTAATGGTTAACTAACTAGAAACACTCCCTCATGATATTTTAGAGTGTTTTGTATTCATTTTATACATTAACAGGACAATTGGGAGGCGGGGGGCTAAATCCAGTACTCGCGCTGGCGCATGTTCTTTCCTGTTCGCCTCGCCTCGTTCGCTCGCTCAGACACGGTGGTTGCGACATGAACGTTCCTGTCAAATTTCAGTTTCTTGCAAGTTCATTATTACCTTTTGTTTGCTCAGTCGTAATCCAGCTTTATTCCGAAGTGGTTCACTACAGTTGTAGTTTGCAGTGCTGTGTATTTGTGATGGCTCACAGAGCCAGAGGTTGCGTCAACTCTCCGGACAGTTTTTGTTTTATTTGTGGGGAATATACCGTGAAAAAGCGGCAGAGGACCATTTCTGCATTTATTAAAAAAGTATATTTCGCCTATTTCGGTTTGAAGTTAGGCAATCAAGACAAACCGTGGGCTCCTCACAAAGTGTGCAAGACATGTGAGGAAGATCTACACTTATGGATGAAAGGTAAAAAACAAGCATTTCGTTTCGGAATACCTATGATGTGGCGTGAACAAAGAGACCACAGCAGTGACTGCTATTTTTGCTCTTGCATTGTGAAGGGATACAACTTAAAAAATAAGAACGTAATAAGTTACCCCAACCTTCCCTCAGCAATTAGGCCTATGCCTCATAGCAACGAAGTACCTGTGCCTGAACCACCAAAATCTTTGGATCATATTTGTGTGGACGGTTCTGATCATGATGAGACTCATCAGATGGCTTTTCCCGATGAATCCAGTACTTCCGAGTTTGAAACTGAACCAGATCCGAAACCTGAACTTTTCTCTCAAGCTGAATTGAATGATTTAGTCTGGGATTTAGGACTCCCAAAAGATGCTGCCCAACTGCTAGGTTCTTGGCTTAAACAGAAAAATCTATTGTCACCAGGAACAACTTTTTATTGGTACCGCCACCCCAAGACACAATTTTTGAACTATTTCAGCAAAGAGGAAGATTTGGTATTTTGCAACGATATACGGAGTGATGGAAAAGTTTAAACTCAAGTATGATCCTGCTGAATGGCGGCTGTTCATTGATTCGTCAAAAGACAGCATAAAAGGTGTTCTTCTTCATAATGGCAACACGTTCGCTTCAGTTCCTATTGCTCACTCTGTTATTCTCCAAGAAAAATACGAGAATTTGGCCCTGATTCTTCAGAAGATTCGTTATGATGAGCATAAGTGGATGATTTGTGGAGACTTTAAACTTCTATCCATGCTATTAGGGCAGCAATCCGGTTTCACCAAATATCCCTGCTTCCTTTGCTTGTGGGATAGCCGGGCCCGCGACCTACACTGGGGGAAAAAAGACTGGCCAATTCGGGAGTATTTGAGACCCGATGAGAAAAATGTTCTTCATGAGAGCTTGGTACCTCATGATAAAATTTTATTACCACCTCTCCACATTAAGTTGGGTCTCATTAAGCAATTCATCAAGTCCCTTCCAAAAGATGGTGAGTGCTTTCGGTACCTTTGCTCAAAGTTCCCCCGACTTTCTGAAGCAAAGCTAAAGGAAGGAGTGTTTGTTGGCCCTGATATAAGGAAACTCATTTCAGATGGAGCATTCGCTGAAACGATGTCTGAGAAGGAAAAAGAAGCCTGGGATTCCTTCAAGGATGTTGTTCTCAAATTCTTGGGGAACAGGCGGGATGAGAACTATAAGGATATTGTTGCCAGGATGCTCAATGCCTTCAAAGAACAAGGCTGTAACATGAGCCTGAAAGTCCATTTCTTGCACTCCCATGTGAACTACTTTCCCGAAAACTTGGGGGCGTACAGTGAAGAACAAGGTGAAAGGTTTCACCAGGACATCAAGGACGCAGAGAGAAGGTACCAAGGAAGATGGAACACCACTATGATGGCTGATTTCTGCTGGTTGCTGCTGCGGGAAACCCCAGATGAAAAATACGCCAAGCAGCGCACCAAGAGAAGCATTCGGGGGAAGAAGAAACGGGCCCACCAGGAGATTGATTGACTCAAGAATGACTTTAAAATCTAAACTGTGTTGACAAATATCGTGTTTTTACTAAACTTTGAAATAAAAATTTGCTAGTTATTACCACAGTGTCGGATCTCATTTATTAGAATTTTATTTTCACACCATCGGGTGTTTGTCTTCATGTATTGCAATGGTGCGGTTTGCGTTTTCTATAACCATGTCAGATCGGACCCGGCCTCCTATCCCTCCTGCGCAACCCTTTCCGACCCCCCCACCTCCCCCTCCCCCCCCCCCACCACCACCCCCACTTCTTTCCCCCACTTGTCAACAAATCACACATATACTTCTTACTGTGGAAGAACCAACTGGTCGCAGCTTTATTATATTTATAAACAATTAACATTCCAATCATAACAAAACTTCATAACAATCCCCCCGTGCGGAGCAATGTCTCACCAGCCATATAACTAGCAAAGTGACCTTGCCTCCGCTTCGGCCGTGTCCTGGCACCGGCCAACTTGCTACCGCCCTTTCCCCGACCTCGCCATGTGACTAGCAAAGGCCAGCAGGGCTTATCCGGGTCGGGGGCACCCCCCCCCCCGCCCAAGTATGTCCTAAAGGCTCCGGACCCCGGAGACCTCCGGGATCCCGCCTTGCCCCCCAACTGCGACACCCCAAACCGCCCACACCTCCCATAGCTAAACCATGGGAGGGAGGGAGGGAAGCCGTCCCGCTGCACGCCCGACTCAGAAAAGGAGGGGGCCGCCGCACTCCCTCCCTTTTAAAGCCTCGGGCGTGCAGGGCATATCATTGGCTCCGCTTGCTGTACCTGCGGAGCCAATGATTTCAAATAATGCGGGCGCGTACAGAACGTCACCCATGCCTGTCTCGCCCCCCCCCCCCCCCCCGCAACCACTAAGCAGGACGCCGGACCCGGGCCGATCGCCAGGTTACCGGCGTCCACTGGGACCTTGGCCCGTGGACTTCCTATAACCGTGTCAGATCGGACCCGGCCTCCTATCCCTCCTGCGCAACCCTTTCCGACCCCCCCACCTCCCCCTCCCCCCCCCACCACCACCCCCACTTCTTTCCCCCACTTGTCAACAAATCACACATATACTTCTTACTGTGGAAGAACCAACTGGTCGCAGCTTTATTATATTTATAAACAATTAACATTCCAATCATAACAAAACTTCATAACAATCCCCCCGTGCGGAGCAATGTCTCACCAGCCATATAACTAGCAAAGTGACCTTGCCTCCGCTTCGGCCGTGTCCTGGCACCGGCCAACTTGCTACCGCCCTTTCCCCGACCTCGCCATGTGACTAGCAAAGGCCAGCAGGGCTTATCCGGGTCGGGGGCACCCCCCCCCGCCCAAGTATGTCCTAAAGGCTCCGGACCCCGGAGACCTCCGGGATCCCGCCACCGGCACGGTGACACCCATGTCATTGTGCCGCCCCCCCCAAAACCTAGCTGCGACCAGTTGTTCTCCCGACCCCCTAAGTGTTCCAAGGCCTCCTGCCAATCGTTTAAAAGCAAATCGACACCCACCGGGGATAAATGCACCCCATCCTGCCGGTACAATCCGGCACAAGTAATGTCCACCCAGGGATGCTGAATTTGAACCCCGCCCCTCTCACAGATCCAACGCCCAATTTGCCGATTTATTTTTGTGAGACCCCGCGACCACCGCCGCTGGGCTTGGCAAGCAGGCCTTGGAACAATGTCGGACCATAATAGCACCACCCCTGGGAACAAGCGCAACGCCATCGCCAAATCCCGCTTTGCCGCTCGGATGAGCTGCTTACAAGTCCAAATAGCGAGGTCATTTCCACCCAGATGAAAAAGGATGAAGTTTGGCGGGCGTCGCACACGCTCATGATGCCGCAGCAAAGGTAATAGCTGCGTCCAACGCAGTCCACGTTCACCTAGCCATAGAATCGACATCGCAGTTAGAGCCAGTCCCAAGTTAAGCCCAAACGGCCTCTCTGATGCTCGTCGGCCAGCCCAGAAAACGAAGGAATGTCCTATCATCCAGCAAATGGGCACATTCCTTCCATCATCTGCAAAAGAAAACATAATCAGTTCAAGCATTCGAAACCTTTCCCCACCCTTCACAATCGCACATAACCCCGAAAAGTCAGAGAACGCCATCTCCCAACATTCTGTATTTCGTGCTGGGAAAGGCCTGCAGCAGCTGCACTGGTAGCCGCACCGATCCGAAAGGAATGCGCCGAAAATTGCTCCGGGCATTCACCCACGAACCGCAATGCCAGCCTCAGCACCGCCACCACCTGAAAGCGCGTCAAGAGCCGCCCATCCTCGTGCAGAAATAACCCTCCGGCTACGGCCGGTCGCACCTGCAAATAAGCTCTCATGGCCGCCACCGGACAAGTGGATAGGCTGTCAATCGCACCAAGCCTTACCCACAAACCTTTACCTTGCTGATCAGTCTTAGATCTGGCTAAGAAGACTCTCAACCAGCGGCGCTCCACAACCACATGCTGCCTTTGCACTATCCCTGCCGCCCTCCCCTTGCTCGAGCTCGACACCAGCTCCCCCATCCTGAAGGCCCCAAAAAAGGCAAGACTAAAGGTGGCTCTAAAGAGGACAGCTTCGTACCTGGACGAAGCTACCGATGCCAGGGAATTACATAACTTCACCAGCAAGTCATGTGTGATTGGTCGCCGAGCATCCGGCGGAGCCGGTGCCACGCGGCCCCAACCTTGCAAAAGCTTACGGGCCAAGAAGCCTTCGACCGGAAAGCCCCATCCCACCGCCTTTATAAAGAATTCAAAGCCCGCCAGGTGACTGCGCACCGAAGAACGTGCGACCCCCTGCGCTTTTGCCCACGCGACATATCGACCCAACAACTGAGCGGGCACTGCCCCATACTGCCAACCGCAGTGTTCCAGGAAGGCCACCACTCTTCCGCATCCGCGCACATAGGCCGACCACGTCCCAGAGGCCAAGGATCTCCGCAGCAAGTCCCTCATTCCGACTGGCCAAGACTCCACAACCTCCAAGGGACCGCAACTCCTTCCGCATCTGCTTCTGGTGCCAGTCTTCGAAATTGATCCCACTTGAAACGAGAAAGAGAATCAGCGATCTCGTTAGCGAGCCCTGCTATATGCCTAGCTTTCAAGGCCACATTCAAACGTAAGCAGGTCAAGACAACTGCTCTCATCAAGTTTGCTACTTGTAAACAATGAGGCGTGTAATTGTTCACCACACTGACCACCGACGCATTGTCACACCACCAAAGCACCCGTCGATTACGCAGCCTATCGGGCCACAACTCCAATGCCACCAATATTGGGAACAATTCTAAAAAGGTTATATTACTCGTGATCCCATTCTCGCACCAAGCCCGCGGCCAACGTTCAGCGCACCACGACCCTGCAAAGTAAATACCCAGCCCAATGCCACCCGCTGCGTCTGTGTACAATTGCAGATCCCCACTACTGCACTCCGCCTCCCTCAATACGGAGGTCCCGTTATACTCACATAAAAAGACCTGCCACACCTTCAAATCAGCCCGAATTGCCTTTGAAACCCTGATGTGATGATGCGGCAAGCGAACCCCCGCTGTAGAAGCAGCTAAGCGTCTCAGGAAAACCCTGCCCATAGGAATCACACGACAAGCAAAGTTTAAGGAGCCGATTAAGGCCTGCATGTCTTTCAATGTCAATTTGGATGCTGCTACTGCGTTAGCCACTAACACCCGCAACTGCTGCACTTTCACTGGAGGAAGCCGTGCCACCATGGCCTCGGAGTCCAATTCTACCCCTAGAAACGTGATCCTCGTAGAAGGGCCCTCAGTCTTATCCTTCGCTAACGGCACACCCAACTCATTCGACAACTCCATAAAAGCTTCCAGCATATCGCGACACCCCTCCGAATGCGCGGGTCCCACAAACAAAAAATCATCCAGATAGTGCACTACCGTCGCTTCACCCCTTCTGCGCTCAATGGCCCACTGCAAGAAGGTACTGAATTTCTCAAAGTATGCACAGGACACCGAACAACCCATCGGCAAACATTTATCAAAATATAGTCCATTCTCAAAACGAAAACCCAATAGATAAAAGGAAGACGGGTGCACTGGTAGCAGACGGAAGGCCGACTCAATATCCACCTTCGCCATCTGCGCCCGGAAACCCGCCTCCCTGACCAATTCCACCGCTTTATCGAAGGAGGCGTATCGCACCGTACACAATTCACGCGGGATGTAGTCATTGACTGACTCGCCGACCGGGCTAGACAGATTATGTATTAATCGGAATTTCCCAGGCTCTTTCTTCGGTATTATCCCCAAAGGTGATACTACCATCCTCCCGAATGGCTGGTAGCCAAACGGGCCCGCTATCCTGCCCAACTGCAATTCCGTTTCTAATTTCTTCCTAACCACCGGAGCAAAACGCCGAACTGAGAGGGAATTCCGCGCCACCGAACCATCCAAGGGTCTACACACAGGAATTAGAAAGCCCCTATTAAAGCCCTCATACAAAATTTCACCATCCTTCCGCCTCGGGTAGTGGGCCAGCCACTCATTTAAAACCTCCCGGCGAATCGGCGTAGGGGCCAGGTCGAATAAACCCTCACTGTTTGGCGCTAGGCGCGGGGGGCTGCGGCCCTCCTTTCCTAAGGCATTTGACTGCAGGATGTGCTCCCCCACAAATGGAGCACACATGCCGAAATTTGCAGTCCGGAAACGGGCACGAGGTCTTATTAAACCTCCAGCAGAGATCGCCTGCACCACTGTTCCCGGTTCGCTGCAATCCGACCGCCCCGACCCCTCGAAAGGAACGCCCCACTCCAGGGGGAACCACAAGTGCACCTTTCACCCCGCTCCCCCCAAACCCCGCTGTCCTGGCTGACATCTGGGTCAACCACAAATTAATGTCTTGCATACCCCATGAAACCGCTCTATTCCCTTCCATCTTGTCCCTGAACTTCTCGTCATAGTTTAACCATGACCAGCCCTCATGTGTCTGCGAAGCCTCCAAAATTGAATCCGCATATGATAAAAGCATCTCGTAATGCCCAGGGTAATACTGTCCCCAAACGCTCGCTAAACGCAAAAATGATCGCGTCCAATTAACCACATTTCGCGCCACTTTCTTAATACGCCCCGCCTTCTCATCCTCCTTACGCTTCTTCCTGCTTTCACCCGAACGCTTCCTGCCCTCTAAGAGACGGAATATATCAATATAACGGCGCTTCTTTATTCTGTGCCGCAATTTCCTCGGAACCCCTTCCCACAACTCAGATATAGCCACCGCCGCAGGGACCCCTTGCGTCCTTCCCCCCCCCCGACACTCCTTTCCTGCCTCCGGCCTCTTGCCCACCCCCGGCCGATGACGACGTAGACGACGAGTCATACGACGACGACGATGTCGACGATAGCGACGATCTAGACCTCTTGCGCCTCCTACCCGAATGCCGCCGCCGTCTATTCCCTTTCTGCTTCCTCTTCCCCCGCCCCCTGCCCCCTTCGCCCCCGTCCCCCCATGACTCCGGTAACTCACCCGCCACTGACGCCGCAGCCACCACCGCAGCCGAAGGATCCACAGTCGACAGTCCATGCTCGATATCCCGCCGCTGGGCCTCCAATTCGCGGGACGCGACCGTTCCGGGCGCTGTTCTGAGTCTGTCTTCAGACGAATCCTCTGGGTGTACCACATATTGCTGTCCACGTGCTCCCGCGCCGTCAACCATATCGCAATCGGCTGCCCGTAACGCCATCGCTGGAACCTGTGGAGACATAAAGGGAGAAGAAAGGGGGGGGGGACAGCAGAGGGCCACCCCGGTCGCCAGGCCTCCAGCCAGTCGGCTCTTGAGGAACCCTGACCGCCCCCCAACCAATGCTGCCAAGCTGGATGCCCGGCCCAACCCCCTCCCCCGACCTGACCTGTCGGCCCGCCCATGGGAGCCGGCAAGGTTCCACCGGCCAGATGCTGTGAGACCGCTAACCCCGGTATCGCTCCCCCACCCAGCCCCCCCACCCCCCAGCCGCCCTGCGCCAGTTCAAACTGACCCTGGGTCATCTCTCCAGCCCTAGGCACCTCACTCCCACTTCCCCCCGGACTGTGCACACCACTACCCACAGACCACACTGCCATATCAGCCCCCATGTCCATTCTCTGGCGCTGCCCTCTCCCTCTGCGCCCCCGTGCCTGAGAGACAGCAGAACCCCTGCCCTGGACCGCCGATGTACCACCTCTGCCCCCACTAGGGGCTCTGGCAGCCGTTGGACTCACTCTACCAGTCCCTCTCTGCCCGGTCCCCCTTCGCCCCGCCACTCTTTGATGGCCTATACCCTTCCCTTGCCTTGGCACCCCTGCTCCATTAGGCCTCGGCGCACCCCCCCTGCATAACTTTCCCCTGAGGCTGCCCCGGCCACGTGCTCCGGGCCTAGCCGCCCCCGAGCCATCCTGCAAACACTCCTACCGCAAGTACACACAGGCCCAGCTGGTAGCGAAATTAAACGGAATTACTTGCCGTTTCACCAACGCTCCGGGGGGGGGGGCCTCTCCACTCTCCTCTGTCTGCCGACGCTGCAGCTCGGACCTCAGGCTGGACTCACGCCGCGCGTGCACCGGATCCCCGGAACTTGCACCGCCGTGACTCACCGCCTCACGCTCCCCGGCTCTGCCCAGCCAAGTCACCACGACGCCGCACCGCTCCGCGATCCCGACGGCCTACCGAACATGCCCCAGGACTGTAAGTACCGCCGAGAGGAGTGAAGAAGCCGTCCCGCTGCACGCCCGACTCAGAAAAGGAGGGGGCCGCCGCACTCCCTCCCTTTTAAAGCCTCGGGCGTGCAGGGCATATCATTGGCTCCGCTTGCTGTACCTGCGGAGCCAATGATTTCAAATAATGCGGGCGCGTACAGAACGTCACCCATGCCTGTCTCGCCCCCCCCCCCCCCCCGCAACCACTAAGCAGGACGCCGGACCCGGGCCGATCGCCAGGTTACCGGCGTCCACTGGGACCTTGGCCCGTGGACTTCCTATTCTTACATACATACCTGTACAACATTTTTTGCACATTTCTTTGCTTTGCTTTGTGTCTAACCTCGCTCTTATATGCTCAATGTTTGTGCACATGTATGTGGTTGTTTTAAGTGCAGACAATTTTGCTACCATCACAGTGTGTTTTGTTGACATTACTCTATTCTTATGTGCTGCCTTGTTACAATTTTCTTTATTCTTATTTGAATAACTACTAAACAATTAGTATAAAGAATTCATCCAAGAAACATTTATCTCGATCGCACTCAATCTGAAACGTTCACCTCAAACTGCTAACCCAATGTAGCAAAAAATCTGTACGTGATGGAGCAAATTGGTTACCAGATTTGGATTCAGCGCACCAAAAAACGTAAAAATCAATCGAAACATTAGAGGCAGTTTAAAAAAAATTTTTTTTAGTGTATCTGTGTTATTATTACTACAGTTGCTCCACTTTGACATTTAACACGGTAATAAGAAACAGCAGTGTGAACAGATCTATACCATTTCTCCAGAAGGTCTCAGACTCGGCAGCGCAAAAGTCAGATAGTATAATAACCATCAAAAGCGCTTATAGCATCAATGACTCTTCTGGGATTTAACTATTTATATTATATCCGCCACCATTTTGTTAAAAGATCTTCACACTCTATTGAAAACATGAATGCTTATCTTAGTAAGTGTTGCCGAGTCTGAGACCTTCTGGAGAAAGCAACTGAAGTAATAATAATTGGAAAATCCATTCAAATACAAGTGTCTTAGACTTCAGGAATATTAACTTTGCCAAGATGGGTCAATACCTCAAGGAGTCATTAGCGGGATGGGAATAGCTGGAGGATGCAGAAAAAGAATAAGCAAAACTGAAAGGGGATATTCTAAGGGCAACAAATCTCTTCAGTAGAAAGGTAAATACATGTAAATGGAGGCCATTATGGTTCTTGAATGAAGTAGCTGAAAAGGTGAAGAAAAACAAGTGGCCTTCATAAAATGCAAGAAATCATAGAAAGAGGAAGACAGGCATCAATGTTTGGAAAACTTAGATAAGCTAGGGAAGTAGTCAGGAAAGCAAAGATATAAAAAAAAGAATAAATAGCCAATGCAATAAATTGAGGAGACAAGACATTTTTTAGATATTTTTTAGTGAGAGGAGAAAATGCAAAAGTGGTATTGTCAGACTTATGGATGAAGGGGAGGAATATGTGGAAGCCAATGAGGATAACAAATATTATTGTTCTGTGTTCACGGATGAAGGGCCAGGAGCAGGACCTCAGAAAACATCCACAAATAGGAACAGAAGTGTAGAGGATCTTGAACGATTTTCAGAAGACTGTGTTCATGAGGAACTAGCTAAACTAAAAGTAAACAAAGCAACGGGACAAGATAGAATACATCCATGAATATTGAAAGAACTTGGGGACATTCTAGCGGTTCCACCGACTGACCTTTTCAGTGCTTCTTTAGAGTCTGGAGTGGTCCAAGAGGACTGGAGAAAGGGACATTTATTTATTTAACAGTATTTCTATACCACCTTTTCCTTAAATCAAGGTGGTTTACACCAAACTCAATTTACCAGCTAGTGTTTTACATTAAAACTCATTATGACAGCAACTATTTACATTGTAACAAGGTGTTTTAAGCTCTATAACTTGTAATTAGGTTGTAACAGAGTGTTTCCATAACTTTTTACATAAATAAATTATTTACAGTTTGTGGTTATGTTGCAAGATCACTGGGATTGATCTGTAGTCCTTGTCCAGCTTGCATGGATAGATGTGTAAGTTATTTTATGCAATGTTGCAAAATGTTCAGTGAATAGGAGTGTCTTCAGCTGTTTTCAGAATTCTTTAATGTTCTTGGTGCATCTGATATTTCTCAGTAGGGAGTTCCATAGGTTTGATGCATATAGTGAGAAGGCTCTGTTTGAAGTGCATTGTTTGGCTTTGGAGAAATCCTTAGGCGTGATTAGCGTGTTTCTGTTGTTTCTTCTTGGCAGGCGGTTTTCTGGATTTATTTTTATTAGGCCTTGGAGTGATTCAGTTGATACATTCTGGAGAATTTTGAATATGTTGATAATGGCTTTGTATTTTGCACGACTCCTTATTGGAAGCCAATGAAGCTGTGCAAGGATTGGTATTACGTGTTCACATTTGTTTGTTCCTGTGAGAATATGAGCAGTGGTGTTTTGTACCATCTGAAGAAAATGGATTGTTGTTGCTGGAAGGCCTTGGTAGACTGAGTTACAGAAGTCTAATACTGGTCTGATGATGGCCTGCATGATTGTTCTGAAGTCAAGGTGACTTAGTAGGAGGCTTTAGTTTCCGGATGATTCTCAATTTATGGTAAGCGCTCTGTGTTGTCCTTTTAATGTGAGCTTTTAAGTTTAGGTTTTGATCGAGGATGACCCCTAAGTATTTACTTTCACTTTTGACAGTAATGTATCCATTCGTGTCTATTGTGGAGGGATGGTTGAAGGTTTTGTTTCTTGTTATTGTGAGTGCTTCCATTTTGCTGTAATTTAGGCTGACATTGTGGGAGATTAACCAATCAGATATTTCTGTGAGGCATTCAGTTATAGCTGTGTAGTCTGGGGTTTTGACATCGAATGACGTGTATATCATGATATCATCAGCATAGATGTTGTAATGAATGTTGTGTTTTTGTATGACTTTACAGAGTGGCAGGATTTATATGTTAAATAGGATGGAGGAGAGTGCTGAACCCTGGGGCACTCCTTGTGTTAGTGTGAATGGGGAGGATATATTTCTTCCACATCTGACATACTGTTGTCTATCATTTAGGTATGACTGGAACCTTTTTAAAGTATTTTTTGAGAGATAGATTTCTTGTAGGCGTCTTAGAAGAAATGGGTGTGATACTGAGTTGAAGGCTGCTGATATGTCAAGAAATATCAGGATAATGCCCTTTTTTATATTATCAATTTCCCTGATGATATCGTCAAAGAGAGCCGTGATTAATGTTTCAACACCATGATGCTGCTTGAATCCATGTTGATGTGAGTCCAGGGGTGCAAATGAGTTGATGTGGTCCTGTAGTTTTATCTGGACTACCTTGCTATGAAAGGTTGACTGGAGATCGGTCAGTATGATGTTTGGTCTGCTTTATTAGATTTGGAGATTTTTAGAATGGGCCTGATTGATGCCAGCTTGAGGGATGCAGGGATCTGCTCCTGTGTAAGGTATGTGTGTATTATGTGGTGTATGTGAGGGATGAGTGGTTCCTTAGCTGATTTTATCCATGTCACTGGACATGGGTCGGTTGGAGAAATTGTTGTGCTTAGGGTTGTGACTATGTGTTCCACTTGCTTGAGCACTGGGATAGTGAAGTCTTCCCATGTCACAGCCTTTTGCATATTATTGTATTTGCTTGGTGTTGTCTTTCTTTTTGGCTGATGGCTGAGCTGCTTCGACATTAGGTAGTCTACTACTCGTTGCGGATGTATGTCAGTGGGGTTTTCTTGCGAGGGTTTGTTTATTAGCATGTGGACTATTCCAAAAAAAGTTCTCTTGGTTTGTTTGCTGACTTCATAACCAGATTTTTGTAATATTCTTGCTTGTGTCTGTTGACCATATTATAATTGTTTTGCATTATTTATATCTCAACAAATAGGGGTGACCTACATGGAGCCATGGGTACATCTCTAAACAAAGGCATGGCAGTAGATAAAGACCAGTATGGTCCATCTAGTGTGCCCAGCAAAGTGGCAAGAGTAGGTGCACCTGCCGCACTATGAAGGTCACCCCTCCTCATGCCTTTGTTTAGGGGTGTACCCACGTCTCCATGTAGGCCACCCTTATTTGTTGAGATATAAGAGATAGTTATGTTTATTTTGATTCTATCATGTTGCTATAAAAGGATCCACTGTATCTGTCCCATGCCATTTTGAAATCTGTCACTGTATTTGCCCCCATCACTTCCATCAGAATAGCATTCCAAGCATCCAAGACCCTTTCAATTTACCCTCTTGCAGCTTCATGTTATGCCCTCTAGTTTTACAGCTTCCCCGTCTTTGAAAAAGCAAACTCAGATTGCCTTATTTTGTCCCTCCAATGGTGGCAGTCACCCAAAAACCTTCTGGTGGGGTCTCCTTTTCAGCAACCCCCACCCCAAGCCACTCTAACAACAGATGCTTCACAGGTGGGTTGGGGAGCCCACCTGCACGGCCTCTCTACCCAGGGTACCTGGACACCACAGGAGGCCTATCTCCATATCAACCTCCTGGAGCTCAGAGCAATCTTCCTTGCTCTTCGAGTCTTTCACACCCAGCTCAGCTACAAGACAGTCCTAGTTCAAATGGACAATCAGGTAGCCATGTTCTATGTGAACAAGCAGGGCGGAACAGGCTCTCTGTCGCTGTGCAATGAAGCTTTGCGACTATGGGCCCTCGTGAGGGAGCATCAGATTCATCTCCTTGTGGTGTATCTTCCAGGCATTCAAAACTCTTGGGCAGACAGACTCAGTCGAGTTCTGCTTCCACACAAATGGTCTCTCCATGCAGACCAGATGGCCCAAATTTTTCAAATTTTGGGAACCCCGGACATAGATCTCTTTGCAAGCCCGCTGAATGCCAAACTTCCCTGGTTCTGTTCCAGAATTCTGGCTCGAGGTTGTCAGGCCAGGGATGCTTTCCTCCTTCATTGGGGTCAGGACTTCCTTTATGCCTTTCCACCCATTCCCCTAATTCCCAAAACCCTGTTCAAGCTTCAGAGAGACAGAAGTCATATGATCCTCATAGCTCCACATTGGCCACGGCAAATGTGGTACCCTCTGCTCCTACATTTCTCTCAAGCTCCGCCTCTGGAGTTAGGATCTGCTCCAGATCTTCTTTCTCAAAAGGACGGGATGCTGTGGCATCCCAATCCCCAGTCTCTGCATCTCAGGGCCTGGTTGCTGAAAGCCTAGAACTTCACGGTCTTAACCTTTCCTAGCAGGTAAAGGATATCCTTCATGCTTCTAGGAAACCTTCCACAAGACGCTCTTATGCATTTAAATGGAAAAGGTTTACCAAAAGGTGCTCGCAGAAGGGTCTTAACCCTCTTGCGATACCTCTTGAATCATTACTGGAGTACCTCCTTCATTTATCAAATGCAGGGCTTAAGACCAATTCAGTGAGAGTCCATTTGAGTGCTATTGCAGCTTCTTTCAAGCGTCTAAATGGACAACCTATTTCCTCTCATCCTCTCATAGCGAGATTTATGGGAGACCTTCTTTTAACGAAGCCTCCCATTAAGCCATTAAGCCACCACCGGTGGCATGGGACTTGAATCAGGTACTTGGGCAGCTCATGAAACCACCCTTTGAACCATTAGCCACTACCTCTTTGAAACTCCTTTCCTGGAAGGTTATCTTTCTCATTGCAATCACATCAGCACGTTGCATCAGTGAATTGCAAGCGTTGATGGCTGATCCTCCTTATACAAGGTTCCATCATGATAAGGTAGTCCTTTATGCCAAAGGTGGTTTCACCCTTTCATTTAAACCAAGCGGTTTACCTTCCTGTATTCTTTCCAAGGCCTCACACCTCAAATGCAGAAAGGAACCTTCATACTTTGTACTGTAAAAGAGCTTTGGCCTTTTACTTGCAAAGGACACAGCAACATAGAAAATCCTCTCAACTCTTTGTTGATTTTGATCCTAGTCATTTGGGACTTCCAGTCTCCAAAAGGACACAGTCCAGCTGGATTTCACAGTGTATATCTTTTGCCTATGAGAGTAAGAACCTTCCTCTTGAAGGCCATGTCACAGCTCACAATGTGAGAGCCATGGCAGCCTCAATGGCTCATCTTCACTCTGTGTCTATCGATGACATCTGTCGAGCAGTTACTTGGGCTTCGGTACATGCCTTCACAGCCCATTACTGCTTAGACAAGGACTGCCGCCTTGTTTGGTCAGGCTGTTCTTCAACACCTGTTCCATACTTAATCAACTCCTACCCTCCATCTCTGGTAGGACGCCAGAGATCCATGGGGGGAAGTGGAGCCCTTTCACAAGGGCACACAGCTTTCTGGGGCCATCTCCCTGGCATCTGCAGCTAGGGTGTCCTCATATGTGAAGACTACATTCCTGCTTGTTCCTGGAGATAGCATAGTTACTCACCTGTAACAGGTAATCTCCGGGAACAGCATGAATTTAGTCTTCACAACCCACCCACCTCCCCTAGGAGATGTATCTTTCTATCTCTCTCTCTCTTTCTCTCTTTCTCTCTTTCCCTTTCTATTTTGTCTCAGCTTTAAACTCAACTGGAGAGGGACAGTTGGGAAAGGCAGGAAGGCAGCACGAAGGCACTGTGGGATGCTCCCATAAGCTTTCCTATTGGACGCTGGGGAGCGTTCCCACGCAGGCTCCGTTGGTACCGACGATACCCCATATGGGAAGACTAAATTCCTGCTGTTCCCGGAGATCACCTGTTACAGGTGAGTAACTATGCTTTCCTTACATATACCTGACACAGCTTAATACACTCACTAAACCAAAACCTCAAAAGCCCAACCCACAGAGCACCCATCAATACAGCCAAAAAATCAATCTCTAAAAGAATAAATTCCATTTGAGCTTATCATTCAACCCATGAGGTTCTAAAATATCCAGCCGATATATTCATCGTTGTTCATGTTGCAATAAAAATTTACCTCTATCACCCCCTTGTATATTTGGAAGAACATGTTCCAAGGCAATACATCCCAGATCTTCAAAGGTATGATTAGATGATAAACAATGCTTGACCAATGGCGTCTCCACTCTCGCTTTTGACATGCTATATTTATGTTCCGTCAATTAGGTCTTTAATGGATGAGTAATTTTCCCTATGTATACTGTTGAGCATGGACATTTCAAGCTGTAAACCATGAATGTCATTGTACATATAATACTATTCTTTAAAGCATAACTTTTGGGAGATCCCACATGATGCATGAGTGAGTAAGGAGGCTTTCTTGCTCGCTCCGGGGCTGCCCCAAGAAAATAACCTAATTGTTTATTGCAACCTTGCCAAAAAGTAGAACCTGTTCAAAGGGAAAGAAGAGGACAGCAGACTTATACGGTGAGGAGGGCAAAAAGTGAAGGAAAATGCCTCTACAAGCCAAAAAAGACCGCAAGAAAGCAGGCAGGTCTGGGGCCTTGACAACTACGCTGGTGCCGAGAGCACAGATTCATCAATGGAGGATCTGGCGAAGGAAGTAGTAAAACTATTAGATCCCAAGTTTGATCAAATAATGAAGAAGTTGGAAACAATGGGAGACTCGCTAACAGAAGTTGGACGGAGAGTAGAAGAGCTCGAACACTGAGTGGCGAGCATCGAGGATGGAGAAGAAAGACAAGAGCGAGAACAATTGGAGCAGAAAAAACAAATAGAGGCCCTGCAAGTTACCGGAGGATGTAGTAAAGGCTGTTAGTGTAGCTGGGTTTAAAAAAGGTTTGGACAAGTTCCTGGAAGAAAGGTCCATAAACCATTATTAAGAAGGGACCCAGGATATCAATGCTTGACCCAGTACAAGCATTGCGGAACCTGTGTCTTTTGGGGGAAACTGCTAGGTACATATGACCTAGATTGGCCACTGTTGGAAACAGGATACTGGGCTTGATGGACCTTGGTCTGACCCAGTATGGCATATCTTATGTTCTTATGTTCTAAGTGAAGGTGGATGACCTAGAAAACAGGTCAAGGCAAAATAATTTAAGAATCGTGGGAATACCAGAATCAACGACAGAGCGTATGCTACTTCTGCTGCTCGAAGAATGGCTGCCAAAGGAGCTAGGCCTAGAATCGCTAGTAGGAGATCTTAAAATAGAGCGAGCGCAATGAATTGGGGTGAGGCAAGAGGAGCGACAAAGACCACGGGTGGTAATTATGCGCATTCTCAATTTCCAACATAAAGTGCAATTGTTGCAAGCATTTCGGAGAACAGGGGATCTAAAACTGGAGAATCAGAGACTTTTGATATTTCAAGATTACTCAGCAGCAGTGGCAGCAAAAAGGAAGGAATATACTCTTATTTGTGCTGCTTTATTCAAGAAGAAGCTACGCTTCACATTAGTGTTCCCGGTGGTATTGCGGGTATCAAACCAGGGACAGAACCTCACGTTTGAGACTGTGGCAGCGGCAAAACAACTTTTAGCCGGATTGGCGGGAGATAATGGTGGAGAAGGTCCACCGGCCTGACTCTTTGAGAAGGAACAAAAGGCAAAGAAGGTTGGACATCAATAAATATTTCGGAAACTAAAGACTTAAAAGTTGGAAGAGGGAAGGAGAAAAGGAAAACAAAATCACGTTGGAATGGCAAGATTGAAATCAGCGGGTGCAATGGTAAAGAGCCTGCATGTGAATGATATTGTGTTTGATGGGACTATGGTGTAGTGAAGAGGACAGAGATGGAGAGTCAGGGCAGCCCTGCAGCATCCAGCGATGATCAGGTCTCAGCAGGGAAGTCCTGAGGGTAGTAGATGTGATGTTGTATGGGGAATACGGGGAATACGGGGAGTGGGGAGAGAAAGGGAGGGGGAGGAGGGAAGAGAAAGAAAGACAGAAGTGTGAGTGGAGAATGTGTGTTTGGAATGAATGGCAGAGAGTGCAAAGTGGAGAGGGTGAGACTGATATAAATAATAAGAGAGATCAGGAAAGTCTTAATGAACTGCCTGAGAAACATAAGAAAAGTTATGATGTCTATTTACATGGCACTGAGTTCGAGGTTGGGGCTGGGCAACCCTGGGTAAAGCTTCGAGTACTATGGAATCTGAGAAAGGATATGGTAGTGGATAAGTATAATGGGACATGATTTACGGATAATTACGTGGAATGTGGGGGGAGTGAGTACACCCATGAAACGCACAAAAATATTACAAGCGTTAAAAAGAGGGAAAGCCCAATTGTCATTATTACAAGAAACACATTTAAGTGTAAGGGAACATGAAAAGCTTAAGAGAAACTGGGTTGGGCAGTTATTTGCTGCGTCATCGGGAGGTAGAAAGAGGGGAGTAGTGATTTTGATCAAAAAAGGGATCCCTCTAGAGGTCATTAGCGAGGAGGAGGACCCACAGGGGCGATTCCTATTTCTACATGCCCGGATACAAGGGGAGGAACTGTTTCTGGGGAATATCTATGCCCCAGATATTTATGACCACCAATTTTTTTAATTACTTCAGCAAAAGATAATGGGGGCACCGAAAATACCATTGATATTGGCGGGAGACTTTAATTGTCCCGACGACCCAGAGCTAGATAGATCACAGGTGAAGAGGGGAGGGGGATGGACAAAAAAAGGAGTGGGGTACTTATGTAGAATGGGAGGATTGATAGATGCATGGAGAGTTCTGCATGAAGGTGAAAGAGATTACACATATCTGTCAAGAGCCCACCAATCTTGGTCTAGGATTGATTATATATTAATTTCCAGAGACAGTTTTGGCAAAGTGGTGAATGTAGAAATTGAGCCCATTGCAGTATCTGATCATGCAATGATAAGAAAGGTTTGGAGGGGGGCGGAGCCTGATGTCCAGCGGGTAAGACGCTTTGCGTTGAAGCTCCCGAGAGGCCTACTTAGAATCCTGACTTAATACCTATACAAACTTACTATTTCGCTCCGAGCTGACCGGGGTACATCGGGGGGGATGGCGGCCCATAAACCAGCGCGCTTGGACTTCGGGTCTCCTTCCTCTTCTCACGGAAAACGCTCCAAAACAGAGGTGTCCTCCCCACAGAAGATGGCTCCATTTCGTGAAAACCCCGAAATGCACCTGGAAATTTTGGAGGAAATACGCGGTGTGAAGGAATTGGTGCAGTCCAATGGAGAAGCGCTTCGAGCTATGCGAGAAGACTTTGGAGTGCTCCAGGACCGACTTGAAAGTCTCTCATTACGGCAGGACAACATGGCGGGGATCCTCGACTCGCACGTGGTGCGCTTGGGCAACCTGGACAAGGCTGAGCGCCAGATACAGAATCTTCAAAAGGAGTTAGAAGATAGCAATAATCGAGCCCGTCGCAACAATGTGAGGCTCATTGGCATACCGGAGGGGGTGGAAGTCGGAGATATAAGAGAATTCCTGCTCAAAACTCTTCCCTCCTTGCTAAAGATCACTTTTCATAGAGAACTGGAAATCGATCGTGCATACCGTGTTCCTACCCACATGGCGCTCAACCGAACGACCCCCCGGCCTATTATCTTTCGCTTGCTACGATATCAACAAGTGGAACAAATTTTAAATGCTGCCCGGGCGAATCATCATTTGGAATTTGAAGGTCACAAAGTCTCCTTCTTCCCTGATTTTGCAAAGCCTACCGTTGACCGTCGGAAGAAACTCCTTGCTTTTCGCCCTCGACTTCAACAGCTACAGGCTCGCTTTGGCCTGTTGTATCCAGCGAAGCTCCGAGTGACTCTCCACAACCAAACCAGGACATTCGAAGATCCTGATCTACTGTCAACATTTTTGGACTCCAAAGAAGCAGAGCAGATGCGCTAATCCAAAAACTTGGACTTTTATCTGCCGGCTCTGTCCGCCATCTTGAAGGGCCCGATGCGGCGGTCATAGCCAAGCACAGAGACTACCTGGACTTCCTTTCTTTCTCTATATGACCTTTTGATTTTGGTCTCCTATCCCTCCATGATGTGTGCCTCGGTCGGATTCGGAGCACGCACAGTCCTACAGGTTATGTTTTTTTTTTTGTTTTTTTTCCATTTCGGCCTTCTCTGGGGTTTCTCCCCGCAGACACATGGTCGCCAGTAATTTTGGGGTTTTGCTTCTTCTCTACCGCACTGCGGTTTTCTTTTTTAATGTGGGGCGCTCCATTGTATTATCTTAGCCTGTTTTCTTTCATGTCATATGTACAGCCAGATACAGTCAATATGAGGGACATTGGGAAATTATGTGTGCTATCATGCTCAGAATTTTTAACTTTGTTGAATGGCTTTATGTAATATTTTATCACTCAACGTAAAAGGCATTAATAGTTCAATCAAAAGGAAGCAAATCCTTAGCTATCTTAGCCATGAGCATGCTGATTTAGTGTTTCTTCTGGAAACGCATCTAAACTCTGCTGAAACACTGCAACTCAATGCTAAGTCTAACATGGTGGCTGCCTACTTTCCCGCCGTTTCCAAACGGTGTGGGGTAGCCATTCCGGTTAAGAAGTCTTTGCAAGCTACTGTAATTGATACTGGCGCTGACAAGGAGGGTAGATGGGCCCGTGTACACCTTAAGGTTGGAGATAGCGAACTCACGTGTATTTGCATTTATGCCCCGAATGTGGACAACCCTGCTTACTATGCAAGTATTGTGCAGTTGGCATAGGCCTCTGCCAATGCTCCATCAATACTTGGTGGTGATTTTAATCAAGTGTTCCATCACTCTTTTCTTCTCAAACACGGCGCTCGTTGGCTGGAAGATCCAGTACCGAGTAGATCTGTGTGACTAGACATAGAGGAGGATCTTTGCAAACCGATTCCTCTTACTTTTCTCCCTGGTATGACTCTCCCATCAGACTCCCACTATCCACCAATGCTTTTAGACACTTTAGGTGCCTTTAATACTCTAATGCAATCCTTAGACTCCTGACTCTGTCCGTTCGATAGGCTCCCGCTTTGGTACACTACTTGATTTCGCATACAAAATAAGTCCATAATGTGGAGCCCCTGGTACACCAGGGGCATTTGAATTCCTAGCCAGTTGTTCCATGATGGTCGCTGGAAAACTTTTAGTGAATTGCAAATTGAATTTGGTCCCCCAGCGACACACTACTTTTAGTCGATGCACCTTCAGCATTGCCTTTGGAGTGCTAAGGTACTTCCGCCATTGGCATCCCCTATACAAGGTTGATCGGAGACTATCCGATCTATCGGTGGTTCACCGGGTGTAGCATCCAATTTTTACAAACCCTTATGTAATGCTATAACTTGCGATACCCCTATAGCGCAGAAAGCATGGGAGAGAGAATTGCATGTGACTTGGCCTTGGAGCAATGGAGCCTTGACTGGAGTAGAGCGCCACGGGTTTCCCGATCCGCCTCACTCACTCAGACACTCTTCTTTCTAGCCCACCGGTGTTTTTTTTTTTACACTCCTGACAGATTAGCCAAATGGAACACTACTCAGGGCAATAGTTGTTGGACATGCCATGCGGCCATTGGTTCACTACCTCATGTTATGTATGAATGTCCCGCACTACAGTATTACTGGCGTCGGGTCTGGGGTCGTATCCAGTCTATTTTGCACTTTCAGGAGTCCCCTTTCTTGGAGGATGGTGGGACTTCGCCCAGCCGCGGGGATCTCCTCTTTTCCAAAAAACGGCTTACTTCCTTTGGGGCTTTATGCTTGGCATTGCTATTTCCCTAATTAAGAAATACTGGAAAAATAGCTCCCATCTGAGCCCCAATGTATGGTGGAATCATGTTTGTCTCTACAGTAACTATGAACAAATACCTCGTATGTTTGCTTCCCCCGTTCAGACTTCTCATCATAGGTCTGAATGGAAGATGCTCAATGACTATGTACATTCTGTTAAATGCTCTCATCTGACTGTCTAAACTTGTATATACTTTGGTCCCATGATCATTCTGTATCGTTGATACCCTTTTGACCGTTTTTGATGTATAATCACTGTTAATTGGAAGCGCTCACATGCTGACATAATCGGTTAGAGAAGAGGCATGGGGGTGGGGGGTAATTGGGTTTACTTTTCCTTATTGTATACTTGTTTTGTCTCCTTTGGTGTGTTGTTTCTTTTGTTTGTTACAAAATGAAAATAAAAGTTTCAAAAAAAAAAAGAAAGGTTTGGAGAGTGAGAAATGCTTTTGGCAATAGATGGTCCTTTCCCAGGCATTTGTGGAAGAGTGAGGAATTTCGGCAATAGAGGGGTAACCATAATCTGGGACAGAGATGGCGTGAAGCAGAGAGAGGTGGGGAAGATAGTGCAAGTTTTCAGACAATTCTATCAAGATCTGCATTTGCCGGGAATGGAGGACAGAGCAAGAACGAGTTTTCTTGGATGCGGTACAGCTGCCAAATTTGTCTGAAACAGAGTTGCAAGAATTAAATAAACCTATAACAGGGGAAGAAATATAGAAAATAATTAAAGCAGGGACACCACATAGAACCCCGGGGCCAGATGGGTATGGGACAGAGTTCTATAAGATGTTAACGACTCAAGTTACGTCCACTTTGGGGGCCCTGTATGGAGAGATACTGGAGACGAGGTCCTTTCCAAAAGACATGCGAACGGCAGCTATAACTGTTATTCCTAAGCCGGACAAGGATCCAGAGGATCCAGCTTTGAATAGACCCATATCGTTAATTAATTATGATATGAAAATTATGGCGTCAGTACTAGCAACTAGGCTGCAGAAGATACTTCCAAGATTAATAGGTAATCATCAATCAGGCTTTGTGAAGGGGAGAGAGGCTTTCTCGAATATCAGTAGAGTATTGTTGGGAATGGAGAGTGCCTTCTTCAAGAGATTCCACTGTTGCTGGTAAGTTTAGATGCGGAGAAAGCTTTTGATTGGGTCTCCTGGACCTATATGTTTGAGGTTCTACGCAGGTTTGGATTTGAAGGGGCTTTCTTAGATTGGGTAAAAGCACTATACATGGACCCTTTGGCCTGTGTTGTAAAGGGGGGGGGGATACTCACAGTCTTTCTCATTGAAGAGGGGTACCCGGCAGGGGTGTCCCTTGTCTCCCCTGCTATTTGTCCTTCAGCTAGAGCCTTTACTGCTCTCCCTCACTGAGGCAGAGGATGTGAAGGGAATAGAATGGAACAATGGGGGTATTAAAGTTAGTGCTTTCGCAGATGATATGCTCCTGTGTATCTGTGACCCTCAAAGATCGTTAGACTTGGCATTACAGCAGATTGAGCGGTTTGGATCCTTCTCGGGGCTGCATATAAATAGAAATAAATCTTTGGTACTAGATGTAGGAAGAGGAGTTAAGAGTGGTTGGCAAGGAGATTTTCCGCTGATATGGGCACGGGGCAGTTTCGCTATCTTGTCATTCAAATCCCAGAAAACACGTCACGGCTTTATGATGTGAATATAAAACCAATGATAGATAAGACAGTGGCTGGGCTGAAGAAGTGGAGGGATCTTCGCATATCCCTTATGAGTCGAATAGCTCTTATCAAGATGGTAGAGCTGCCCAGATGGGCTTATCTTTTACGCCATATCCCCGTGTGGATATTGCAGAGAGATATGTAGATGCTGCAGAAACATATAGGTAAATTTTTATGGAAAGGTCGAAGATCCCGCATAGCTTTGTCCGCCATGATAAAGAATTTGGAGGAGGGGGGAGCAGGCCTATCGTCCTTGCGAACCTATAACTCAGTCTGCTTACTTGGGCCCTTGAGAGATTTGTTAATAGGCACGACGGAAAAGCTGCCACTAGAGCTAGTAGACCAGATGTCAAGGCCTTATCATAGAGCATATTTACTACATAAGACTAGTAAAGAATTGCCACCAGCTTGGAGAACCTCAGTGTATCTGCGAGCCCTCAGGCAGGCATGGAAAGCACTGTGTCAGCAGAGAAAATTGAATTGGAGGGGCACTGACTGTCTTCCTTTGATGGGGAATGGAGAGTTTGAGCCAGGGAGACAGGGTGGAGTGTCAATGAGATGGGCAATTTGTGGGGTAATCTATGTGGGACATTGGAATATGGAAGTGGCCCCGGAGATAGATTCTTTTCAATCATTGTGTAGGAGGTATAATATGGAGTAAAAAACATTTTACTTCTACTTACAGGCTAGGCACTATGTGGGCAGTCTCCATAAAGAGTTTGACGCGTTATTGAGCTCAAGGGGGATGTTGGGTCTGTTAGCAACAGTGGAAGAGAAAATATCTGTCCGAAGTTTAAGAGAAGAGATCTGCCCTGGGGGAGATCTGGGAGCCTTAGAGAATTTAGCTTAGAGATGGAGACAGGATAAAATGCCTGGAGTTATGATGGAGATTTTACAGGGAGCTTTTAAGGGGATAAAGAATATTTCTGAATCAATACGTTTACAACAAATACAATATAAATTTCTCTGGTGAGCGTATGTCCATAATACATGGGCAGTGTGGGTGGGATTGACTTAGACAGATGTGTGCAATCTATGTGGGAAAGAGAAAGGGACACTAATCCACCGTTTTTGGTTGTGTGTTCTGATACAAAGTTTCTGGAGAGAGGTAGAGACAAAACCTTCGGGGTGGAGGCTATATCACCGGGTATTTTCACCAGAGCGGTGATTGTTTAGTGCATATGAGGTGGGGGGGGGGGAGTTGACTGTGAGCCAGTATAAAAGCTATATGAGAAAGATTTCATAGTAGCTAAGCAGTGTATTTTACGCCATTGGTTGGATGAAAAAAACCTGTAAGTAAAGGAGTGGGAGCAGACACTGATAGAATTAATGTACATGGAGCAGAAAACAGCCCTGATACTTGGGAAAAGTAAATTGGAGGAGTTTGGAAAAATATGGGATCCGGTCTTGCAACAGTATCCCCACTAAAGAGAAAGAGAAGAAGAATAGTAGTTTGTGATAAAGATACGGCCAGGTGGAGCAGGCAGTTAGGCAGTAAGGACGGAAGGATGAATGAGTGATGTATGAATGAGGGAGCGAATGGTTTGTTTGACACACGAATAAAGACAGGCAGAGTTTAGATGACAAATGGAGGGAAGGTAAGGGAGGGAGGGGCACAGAGGGGAGGGGAGGGGGGAGGAACGGAGGAGGGAGGGTGGGGGGCTATTTAAGTGAGTAGGCCAAGGATGAGATGCAAAAGTAACTTGGTTATGTTTTGCTCCCTGTTTAACATTGGTTAAAAAAAATTGCTTAAGTGTGCAAGAGTGTGGGCGGGGGGAAGAGGTGATTGTATTAGAGTCATACAATTTTGGTTAAATATAAGGAGTTTTGAAATAAGATGTAAAAGGGGAGTAAAAAGGGGTGTGGTGTTTCTGTGAAAGGATTTGAAATGTGTACTTTGAACTGTGTGCTTTGGAGGGTGTTTTAAACTGTCAAAGATGTTAACTGAAATGTCAATAATGACAAGAATAATAATAAAAAATGATATTCCTTCAAGCATAACTTTTATTATTACAGTAAAAGAAAATATTTTCTTCCATCACAGCGCAAAATGAGCAATGCCCACATTTTATATGACCCATCGTTCTCATTGGACGTGAAACTTTAGGAACTGCAGAACATAACATGTCCCTCATACTTTGGCTCCTACTGAAAGCTATACGGGGCTGACAACCTGACAATTTAGGATGAACTCGTAAAATTCTCCAACGCTTACATATAGACGAAACTATACGCTGCTTCAACAAATAAAAACAAATGACTTCTAAAAGAGCGTTTTCCTTTATGGCACCAGAGTTATGGAATTCTATTCCTGAAGACTTAAGAACTCAGGAAGACATTAAGGACTTTCGCAAATCTTTAAAGACTTATTTATTTATAGAATCATTTGGTGAAATAACTTAAATTAACCATTATGTATATTTAACTTCACTATCATATAGTATTATAACATACTGTTTTGTTTTGTATTTATATTGTAATGTATCGTTTTTGTTTTCCCATACCCTCAGTATGTAAGCCTTTGTTGTCTTGTCAACCACTTTGATTGAAGGATAAGCTGGTATACAAAACTGGTTAAATAAATAAATAAAATAAATAGGCTAGAATACTGCAATACACACGTTATCTGTGCCATATTGGACTCAGCAGCAGAAGATTGCTTATCTTGCGGTGGTGAAATGGTGGGGGATGGGATGAGATGGTTTATGAGCATTTGTTTAGGGATGAAGATGAGGTCTAGTATACCTCCCTTTTTGTGTAAAGGTTCATCAATGATCTGGGTATATTCTAGTGTGTCCATAAATTCCATGAAAGACGTGGATAGCTTAGAGGGGCTGAGGAAAGTTCAAGTCACCTAGTAGCAGGAGATGTTTGTTGTTTGCAGATTGATCACAAATTGTTTGTAAAAGGACTGATAGTTCATCAGAAGGAGTGGTTGGGGATCTATAGGCTAGGCAAAGCATGATATGTTTATTTGAGATGATGAGCATGTCTATCTTGCATCCTGTGCTAGTGTTAAAGTTGTGGAATTCCAGGTGATACTTAGCTAGGATAAAGATATCACCATTTCGGTGGTGGCTGGAGTTTACTTGGGGAAAGAATGTGGAGTATATTCTTTATCCATAGGGTCTGGAGGGAAGAAATCACAGGTTGTCTGCAGTGTCTTGCAGGCCAGAGAGTGAGTTTCTTGACTGTAAGATGGTAAGGTGAAGGAGTTCACCTGGTAGAAGAATGTAAAGATCCTTGATAAGAGAAGAGGAAAGAAGAAATCCCAAGAAGAAGATAAAGAGAAGTTTTTTCAAGTGCTTAGCTATATTTATGGTGTGTTGATTTTGTGACTATGCAGATAACATTTTATTCACTCAGTAAAGACTATAGGGCTCATTCCATTCCGGACATAGATCCCCTCTGTATGTCCGATCTGAACTGGACATACAGAGGGGATCACGATTCTGATCCTGTAGGGCACGTCTAGCCCCGCAGGATCAGAATCGCGATCAGTCATGTATGTGCAAGCCGGGACTATGATTCTGAGTCTGACCTACCCGACTAACTCAGTCAGAGCTTTTAATTGGAGCCACGGTGCCATGGCGTCCGGTTGCCATGGCACTGCGGCTCCATTTAAAAGCTGTGATGCCAGTTACTGGATAAAAGTGTTTATTCCCAACAGCCCAACCCCTGATCTGGCTTTCTAAGGCCAGGGTCGGGCTGCAGAGAATGTCCTCCAGCCCCCCCTGCCCCGTCCATGCCCCGGCAGTATAAAAAAACCATTCAGGAAAGTTATTCCAGCTCGGAGGTGGAATAACATCCCCGCACATGTTGCTGGCCCTGGATGTACAAGGCCAACATTAGAATCGGCCCTGGATGTCCAGGGCCGGTGACTGCCCAGACCCTGCCCCTGAGCCACCCCTTCCCTGCCCACATTTAACTTCCCCACACAACTGGCGGGGAAGTTAGATGTGGCCAGAGAATGCACGAACTGGGTCCTATGGGCCTAATATTCAAAATCCCTAGCTGGCCAGCCAACAGGATGCTGGCCAGCTAAGGGCACTGAACGGGATATTCAGCAGCACTATCCAGATGGAGCTTCTGAATATCTCTACAGACCACCCAAGCACTGGCTATGATACAAAGCAGGCATGTCCAACAGGTAGATCGCGATCTACCTGTAAATCGCGGAGGGGTCAGAGGTAGATCGCCAGTCCCACTTGGCTCCATCTCTCCAGCAGTTCATCCCATCACTAGGAGAGAGCTTGTCCAGCAGGCCATCTGCCAAGGGCTTGCCGCTGCTGCTGATCCTTTGCCTGTCTTTTTTCCCTGCCTGTGGGAATCTTGCCTGCAGGTGTATTGGGGGCACTTGTTATTTTCGTGCCAATGTGGGTACCCCAGGAGACCTGGTCTCCTGCCTCTCAGAATCAACCATTCCTGCCCCCGCCCCAACACCCCTTAGAAGTGTGTTATATACCAGGCGATATCCATTCGCCTGGGCTTTACCTGAATACACTTACCATATTAGTTGTGTCATGTGCTGTTCATTGGTCACTTTATAGTTCGCTTTCATTAAATGTTTTCGGGCAGACACAACAAAGTGTCAAGAATTTGGTGATTTTGGTGGGCTTTTACGATTTTGTACAAAGTTGCTTATGCCTTGACTTCAAATTGGTTCAAACCACTGTGACTTTTGCTTGCCTCTGCAATTGTATTTCACCTTGCCTTTGCGTTGATTCTACAATGTGTGCAGAATTTATTAAATCGCGTGTGGTGGTATTTGAACTTCTCTGGCGGTATTTGATTTTATCTGGTTTGCTGGACAGATGTTTGAGTTTTTTTATGATTGTTTGGTGTTATTTGATTATTGGTGCCAGTATGATGAATTCTTATTTTTACTTTTAGAACTGCATGTGTGATTTTGGCATAAGAACATAAGAACATAACATATGCCATACTGGGTCAGACCAAGGTCCATCAAGCCCAGTATCCTGTTTCCAACAGTGGCCAATCTAGGTCATAAGTACCTAGCAGTTTCCCCAAAAGATACAGGTTCCGCAATGCTTATACTGGGTCAAGCATTGATATCCTGGGTCTCTTCTTAATAATGGTTTATGGACCTTTCCTCCAGGAACTTGTCCTAACCTTTTTTAAACGCAGCTACCCTAACAGCCTTTACTACATCCTCTGGTAACAAATTCCAGAGTTTGATTACACGTTGAGTGAAAAAATATTTTCTTTTATTAGTCTTAAATAGTTTACCCTGTAGCTTCATTGCATGTCCCCTAGTCTTTCTATATTCTGATAACGTAAAGAATCGATCTACATTTACCCGTTCCACTCCGTTCATTAATTTATAGACTTCTATCATATCTCCCCTCAGCCATCTCTTTTCCTGGTTAAAGAGCCCCAACCTTTTTAGCCTTTCTTCATAGGAGTATCCTTCCATCCCCTTTACCATTTTGATAGCTCTTCTCTGAACCTTTTCTAATAATGCTATATCCTTTTTAAGATACAGCGACCAGAATGGCACACAATATTCAAGGTGCGGTCTCACCATGGAACGATATAGAGGCATTATATTATCTTTTGTTTTATTTTCCATTCCTTTCCTTATGATACCTAGCATTCTATTTGCTCTCTTGGCCGCTGCTGCACACTGGGCCGAGGGTTTTAACATGTTATCCACAATGACGCCTAAATCTTTTTCCTGGGTGGTGGTTCCTAATGTGGAACCTTGCATTGTGTAACCATAGTGTGGGTTGTTCTTCCCTAGGTGCATAACTTTGCACTTGTCCACATTAAATTTCATCTGCCATTTTGATGCCCAGTCTTCCAATTTATCAAGATCCTCTTGCAATTTTCCACAATCCTCTTGGGTTTTAACAACTTTAAATAGTTTTGTGTCATCTGCAAATTTGATAACCTCACTCGTTATTCCACTTTCCTGGTCATTTATGAATATGTCAAAAAGCAGCGGACCCAACACAGATCCCTGGAGTACACCACTACTCACCTTTCTCCATTGGGAAAATTGGCCATTTAGCACAACCCTCTGCTTTCTATCTTTTAACCAGTTCCTGATCCACAGTAGTACACTGCCTCCTATCCCATGACTCTTTAGTTTTGCCAAAAGTCTCTGATGAGGGACCTTGTCAAAGGCTTTCTGAAAGTCCAGATACACTATATCAACTGATTCACCTTTATCCACCTGTTTATTCACACCTTCAAAAAAACATAACAGATTAGTAAGACAAGATCTTCCTTGTCTAAAGCCATGTTGGCTGTCTCCCTTTAGGCCATGACTATCTATATGCTGAGTAATTTTATTCTTTATGATGGTTTCTACCATTTTTCCCGGTACTGACGTGAGGCTCACCAGTCTGTAGTTTCCCGGATCACCCCTGGAACCCTTTTTAAAAATTGGTGTTACATTGGCGATCCTCCAATCTTCAGGTATTAGAGATGATTTTAATGATAGTTCACAGATTACTAATAGCAGGTCTGCAATCTCATATTTCAGTTCTTTCAACACCCTTGGATGTATACCATCCGGCCCAGGTGATTTGCTACTTTTCAGTTTATCTAATAGTTGTAATGCATCTTACCGATGTATCGATATTTCCTTCAATTCTTCCGCACCTTTAAATACCACTTCAGTCATGGGAAACATCCCTATATCTTCCTCAGTAAACACCGAAGCAAAGAATCCATTCAGTCTCTCCACTATCGCCTTGTCGCCTCTTAGTGCCCCTTTAACTTTTCTATCATCTAATGGACCAACTGACTCTCTCACAGGTTTTTTGCTACGAATGCACTTGAAAAAATCTTTATTTCGCGTTTTTGCTTCCGTAGCAAGCTTCTTCTCAAATTCTCCCTTTGCCTGCTTTATCAATGCCTTGCATTTGACTTGCCAGTGCTTGTGCTGTTTCCAGGTTTCGTCATTTGGCTCTTTTTTCCATTTCCTGAAAGATGCTTTTTTTGGCAACAACAGCCTCTCTGACCTCACCTTTAAACAATGCTGGCAGTTTTTTGGACTTCCTTTCACTTTTCTTAAAGCGTGGAATAAAGCTGGTTTGGGCTTCCAAGATAGTATTTTTCAATAACACCCAAGCTTGATGTAAGTCTTTAACCTTTGCAACTGCTCCTTTTAGTTTTTTCTTAACTATTTTCCTCATTTTATCATAGTCTCCCTTTCGAAAGTTAAAAGGTAGTACTGTGGATTTCCTTACTATCCCTCCTCCCACTAATTAAATCAAAGGCAATCATGCTATGATCACTATTGCCAAGTGGCCCCAACACCCTTATCTCTTGCACTAGATCTGGTGTTCCACTAAGGACTAGGTCTAATATGGCTTCCCGTCTGGTCGGTTCCTGAACCAGCTGCTCCAAGAAGCAGTCATTTATTTCATCTAGGAACTTTATCTCCCTAGCATGTCCTGCTGTGACACTGACCCAGTTGATACCGGGGTAATTGAAATCACCCATTATTATTACTGCGCTGTAACGTTTGTTAGCTTCCTTGATTTCTTTGAGCATTTCATCATCCATTTGTTCATTCTGGCCAGGTGGTCGATAGTACACCCCCACTGCCATCGCCTTCCCCTTTTTACATGGAATTTCAATCCATAGAGATTCAACAGCAAATTTTGTTTCCTGCAAACTTTAATCCTTTCTGACTCAATGCCCTCTCTAACATAGAGCGCAACCCCTCCACCAATTTGATCAGCTCTATCATTACGATATAGTTTGTACCCAAGTATCACAGTGTCCCACTGGTTGTCCTCCTTCCACCATGTCTCTGATATTCCAATCATATCTAACCTCTCATTTAGTGCTATATATTCTAACTCTCCCATCTTATTTCTAACTCTCCCATCTTATTTTCTAACTCTCCCATCTTATTTAAATCGCGTCCTTGTATTGCAAATCATCGAGAGGTCTTCAATTTCTTTTGATCTTTAATACTTTGGGACAGTGACAGTTTTGGGCCAGATTCAGCCAGTGTTTATAGTAACTTAGCAGATTTGGCCTTCTTACATCCAGCCACCCCAGTATAACGAAGATGAGTGTTCCAAAGAAAAGCAAAACCTACCAATTTCATGATGAATGGGAAATGGACTACTTCTTCATCATGGTGAAAGACAAGTGTTGTTGTCTAATTTGTAATGCCCCAGTATCCTTGCCCAAAAAGGATAATCTGGAACGTCATTATAAGGCTCTGCATAGCAATAGGTTTGATTCTGATTTTCCACCCAAAAGTAAAATTCGTAAACTGAAGCTCAAAGAACTTAAATCGAAATTGGCTACTCAGCAACAGTTGATGGCGAAGCCAAGGTCACATTCAGTCAATGCAACCATAGCATCCTTCAAGGTTCGCAACCTGATCACAAAGAAATGCAAACCTTTCACTGAAGGGGAATTTGTAAAAGATTGTTTTCTTGAAGCAGCTGACAATCTTTTTGAAGGATTTAAAAATAAGAAAGAGATCATAGCTTCTAGTCACGATGTACAATTGTCAAGAAACACCGTCATGTGGCAAATAGAAAAGATGTTTGGAGACACAACTGAACAATTGTTGGAGGTTGTTTCAAATTGTGTTGCTTTCTCACTCCAACTGGATGAATCTACAGACATAAGAAGCATAGCCCAGTTACTAGTCTTTATCCGGATGTTTTTTGAAGACTTCAGTGTTAAAGAAGAACTACTTGGAATGATTTCTTTAAAAGGGAGAACTACCGGTCAGGAAATATTCAGTTCTTTCCATTCTTTTGTGACAAAGTGTAATCTTCCATTGCATAGACTTGTTTCCATCACTACTGATGGAGCAAGAGCAATGACAGGTAAGGTTAACGGTTCCATAGCCCTCTGTAGACAGCATGACAACTTCCCAGAATTTCCTTTCTTACCACTGCATCATTCACCAGCAAGTTTTGGCAAGCAAGAGACTCAATACAAAGACTGTCATGGACATCACTTTCAAAATTGTAAATTCAGTTCGTGGAAGATCACTTCAAAGACGGCTTATAAATCTTACTCTTGATGAAGGGGCAGCAGAAATCATTTTGCACACAGATGTAAGGTGGCTAAGTAGGTACAAATTTCTGCAAAGATTTCATGATTTGTTGAATGAAATACAAAGTTTTTGAAGGAGAGGGGAGATGACCAAGCAGAGTTGGAAGATGAGGAGTGGTTATGTGATCTAGCATTTCTCGCTGACTTTACAGGCGAACTTAGTGATATGAACCTTGAACTACAAGGTAAAAACAAATGCATTGGCGAGTTGATGAGTACAGTTTCATCCTACAAGAGCAAATTTGAGCTAATGATGACTGACCTTGCAAACAACACTTTTGATCATTTTCCTAATACGCAGGACCATCTGGGACAATATCCAAATTTTGTTTTTCAGAATGAGAAGTATGTGACAGAAATCTGTTCTGTTATCCAGGAATTTGAAAATAGATTCTGTGACTTCCAAAAACTTGGAACAATTGTGGAGTACTTGTCATACCCATTCAAAGTAGATGTGGACATTAAAGAAACTGCAGCTGCTATCAGTAAAAATTACTCATTCAACAAGCCATCTCTTGAAAACGAAATATTAACCATTAAAAATGATGTTTTTCTCAAGACTTGTGCTGAGCAAGAATTGTTTTGGAAGCTAGTGCCTAGAGACAAATTTCCCAACTTGAGAAGATGCAGTGAAGCTTTACACTCCTGTTTTGGTTCAACTTATTTGTGTGAATCTGCGTTTTCCCATCTGAAAATGACAAAGAGTACAAAACATTCCAACATGACAGATGAACATCTCCAGGATTCCCTAAAACTGGCCCTCGTGCAATATTCACCCAAGTTCAAAAAGCTGGTGGATGAAATGCAGGCTCAGACGTCTCACTAATGAGCGAGAGCGAAATATTAAAGATTGTGCAAGATCAGCCTGGATCAATACGTGACCTAAATTTAACACAAATTACTCAATAAAAGTTAAAGAAAGTTATTAAGACAGTTAAAGAAAGTTATTACTCAATAAACTTTAAGAAAAAATGTACTTTCCATTTCCCCTTGCAGTTCTTACTGGATCTTCGTCTCTCTGTTTTGTTTTTGCTTAATTTGCTTAACAGCTGATCACATCCAAGTAAATGACAGAAGGTTCATTAAAAAAGGGGGGGGGGGAATCCTCCAACTTTATTGGGTTAAAATTTAATTTGAAACTAATTTGAAACTTAATTTTCATGGTGAAAGATCACTGGCACTTTTGGCCGGAAAAAGTAGATCACGACCTGTTCGAAGTTGGACATGCCTGATATAAAGTATCCACATGAATCAGTCCTTGAAGCAAGACTGCCTCAAGTCTTGCTTCAAGGACTGATTCATGTGGATACTTTATATCAGGCATGTCCAACTTCGAACAGGTCGTGATCTACTTTTTCCGGCCAAAAGTGCCGGTGATCTATCACCATGAAAATTAAGTTTCAAATTAGTTTCAAATTAAATTTTAACCCAATAAAGTTGGAGGATTCCCCCCCCCCCTTTTTTAATGAACCTTCTGTCATTTACTTGGATGTGATCAGCTGTTAAGCAAATTAAGCAAAAACAAAACAGAGAGACGAAGATCCAGTAAGATACAAGGTAAGGAATGTGGTCTTCCCTTTATAATGGTAGCTCTTGGATACATTCAGATAAGAGGTGCCCAAAGGATTCACTACAACAGTTAGTCATGTCAGCATTTACTATGGTCTATAGTAACACTATCTCAACTAAACTAAATGCTTAATATAGTCAAAGCGTTCACCATATAGTAAACGCCTTACCTTGCTTTGGAAGTCTTACTTATAGGAGAAACATTTTCAAGCTAAGAAAGAACATTTTGACACAGTTTTATATGATAATACCAATCGCCCATTCAATACTACCATGTAGCTTTCGGTCATCTCATACCACATGCTTTTCAGGTTTCATGTTTGCTTGCCATAACCAATATTTATTAAGACTTTTATGAATTCTACTGGCAAATTAGATGTACCTGTATAGAACAACAAACACGTTGTAGGTAGGTTCATCTAATAAATTATGTAGAATAATACAATCAGTCCAATAAAAAAGCCACATTTGCAGACCTGTATTTTCCTGTCTTTAACTACAATGACAGGGCAACCACATTACTTTGTCGAGTGTATCGGTGGAAATTCATATAAATGCAAGCCTTGAGATGATGCAGGCTCATGGTTGCAGGCTTCCATGTGTACATACTCCCTTCCGTGTCACAGAGCTCAGGACCTCTGGCTTGTAAGATGGGAGATGGCGTAATCCTTCGCTTGTCAATACTACACTGAAGGTCAGTCTGGTTTGTCTCACTTTACAAACTTCCATCTGTCAGGGGATGCTTAATTCACAGTTTATTCCCACATTTACCCTCAAGCAGTCTAAATCAAAAAACAGTCAATTGTTTATCATGTTCTGTCAAATATAACTTACTATTTCATACATTTGTGCATCTATTACCAAAAAGTAAAAAAAGCAATGCGTGTTTAAATAAATAT
This sequence comes from Ichthyophis bannanicus, assembly GCA_033557465.1. Classification (NCBI taxonomy): domain Eukaryota; kingdom Metazoa; phylum Chordata; class Amphibia; order Gymnophiona; family Ichthyophiidae; genus Ichthyophis; species Ichthyophis bannanicus. The sequence continues at coordinate 1,018,609,472 of CM066033.1, read as the reverse complement.
ACCTTTAGAACCAGGGCTTCCTTAGTTGATTGAAGACAGAGAAATGTTACTGTTATGTAGATCTGTCACTAGTTTTTGCTGTATGAACTGAAATATGTGTATTTCTATTGAGACTTTCAAAGAAGTGACTCTGGAACATTAAAATGATTCTCGCTCTGTCTCTATTTTCCTATAAAAGAAAGGGACAGGGAGCAGGCAATCCTATTTTAAAAGAGGACTTAAAAATGTAATTTCTAAAGGAGTTTCCATTTTTTCTTACTTAACCATGTTTCTGCTAATGGATCTATTTGTAGTTCATGAAAGAGTCAGCCTTAGCATTTTAGCTAAATCGTCCATTGCAAATCACCCCGTGATGCAATGAGGCAAAACACCTTCATAGTCTTTGTGGCTCTAGTAATGAGAAGAGCAACATTCGAAAGCATTTTCTTAGGTACAGATTTACACACATTACTTGGATGTCTGAAGTGTACCCTTGGATAGCTAAAAGCATGCGTGTTCCTCTACAACACATATACGTTTACGACACATAAGGGAAGTAGGGATGTGCAGTCATTATCATTTATATAATTCATTAACAAACCTTAAAAGATTTGGTGTGTGCAAACTCTATCTAATACACCAAACCTACTAATTAGTGCAGATTAGAAAGTTCTAATGCTCTTTAAAATATTTTTTTAAAGTGTGAAATGAACCAAAATACTCACTAAAAAGTTGAGAAAAGGCCAGGTTTTCTGAAAATGAGAGGAGTACTTTTCTTTTTGTGCATAGCCCTAAGTAGCAGAGCATTCTAGATTTATTTATCTATTTATTTATTTGCACTTATATACCACTTTTTCCACAAGATCATATGTGGTTTACATTAAACAGGGTCAGATACATATAACAGTTTGAACTATGTACAGAAAACATTAAACATAATTTAGCTCGAGCTAGCATACATTGAGAACTATGTACAGTAAGCAGAGCCCTTTGGTATGATAGGCAGAGCCCTTGGATTCAATTTTGGTGTGGGGGAGACTCATGTAATTTGTTGATTTGCATATGTTTTCTTTGAGTGAAGGGAGGAAGTTCTGGTTTTGAGGAGAATGTTTTTATGTAGTGAATTAGGTGGGGTCTGTGATGGGGCAAAATGTTGCATGAAGAGGTAGGTTTTTAGTTTTTTGCGGAAAGTGGTAAGATCATTGATTTCTCTTAGTTCATCTGGGAAGGCATTCCAGAGCATGGGTGCGAAGTGTGAGACTGCTCTATTATTAGTGGATTTGATGGATTTTCAGTTGTCTGGGGGAATCATTAGTTTATTTTGATTGCATCCTCGTTTTGTTTGCTGATTAGGGAGGTAAGGTGGGAGGGGGCTATCTCTCTAAGGAGACTGATGTGGTCATCAGTGTCTTGTAATGTATTTGGCATTGGACTGGTAGCCAGTATAACTTGTATAATACAGGAGTGATGTGTTCTGATATGTTTGTATTCCATGCAATTGGTGCTGCAACAGTTTTAGTGTCTGTTTAGATAACAGAATAGTTTTAGTGTCTGTTTATTTATTTTATTTATTTATTTATTTAACAAACTTTTATATACCGCAACCTTCCAAAGATCAGGTGCGGTTTACATATAACAGTTAAGGAGACAGAAAGGCATTTCTGTTTTTACATTAAACAATAACATGAACTATGTGCAATTAACATTTGAACTTTTAACTATAAACCTTTTTGGAACTATGTACAATTAACTATGTACAGTTAGTAAAGGAGAAGTTCAACAGTATAAGCATCATAGAAAGTGTCTAGGTCAAAATATCTAGAGGCCTTGCGGTATTGATCTACGTGTGTTATATAGTTTATCCCTTTTCATATTGAAGTTGAGAGTTTGCCATTGGGCCGTAGTAGGAGATAAAGATAAACCTTGTAGTGCGCTGTTACAAAAATCTATGTGGGGTATAATTAATGCTAGGAGGACTGATCTGAAGTCATGGTTGGGGAGTAGTGTTCATAGCTGTTTTAAAATTTTGAGTTTAAAGTAGATTTTTTTTGGTTGTGAGTTTTATGTGTGTGGACATGCTGAATGATTGGTCTAGGGTGACCCCAAGGTATTTTCTACTTCATTCTTTACTACTATGTTAGTGTCACTAATTCTCATATTTGGAGGGGGGGGGGTGAAACTCTGATTTCAGGTAATGTAAAGTGCTACAGTTTTACTGAAGTTGATCAGTATGTTATGAGAGGTGAGCCATTTTGCTGCTTCTTTGAAGCAGTCTGTAATTTGGTGCGGGATGGGTTTGGAGATGTTGAATGGTAGATATAACATTACAACATTATATCATCCGCGTATATAAGAGGCCGACTCTCTGTATATATATAAATACAAAGTAGTTGACACACAAGTTTGTTTGTACAATATGTTCCTTGTAAATAGTTAATACCACTGTTCCATGTAAAAGTTGTTTAACTGTTAACTGTAAACCGCCCTTGATCTCTGGAAGGGGCGGTATAGAATAAATAAATAAATAAATAAAATATGTGTTAGCCTACGTTGAATTTTTTGAAGATGTTGCAGATGGGATGGAGATATGTTAAAAAGGAGGGCAGAAAGGGAAGATCCTTGGGGAAGGCCTTGTTCATGTTTATATGGTTTAGATGTATGTTGTTCAGTTCTAACCTGTTGGGTTCTTTCTGAAAGGTAGGATTGTAACCATTGGAATACTCTGCCTTTTACTCCTATCTGCTGTAGTCTGGCGAGCATTAAGGTGTGGTTGATGGTATCAAATGCTGTGGTGATGTTTAAAAATATAAGGATGAATGCTTTTTTGGTGTTGTCAATGCCACCTGTGAGTTTGTCAAGTAGAACAATTAACAGGGTTTCAACGCAATAGTGCGGGTGGAAACCATATTGGTGTTAATCAAGGGGAGCATGGTTATCATTGTGATCCTGAGCTTATTTTGGACTATTTTTGATTACTTTGGCCATAAAGGAGAGGCTTGAGATTGGTCTGTAGGCTGTGGGGTTGTTTTCACCCAGAAAATTGTTTTTTAGAATGGGGCGGATTATGTTATCTATAACTATTGGATGAGAAAATAATTGTGAGTCCTGAAATTACATGCACATTAATTAAATTTCAGGGATGGGGGCATATGACTTTGTTTCAAGGAGGAGTTAATAACTGGAAGTAAGTATGGGGAAAGCTCTGTTTTTGTATCCTTTATCCAGCTGACCGGGCATGGATCCACACTGGATGTAGTTGTATTTATTTTAGGTATAATGTTACTGATTGTATCCTTTTTGGTCTGATAGAATGTTGACCATGTGTAAATTGGTATTGAATTGGTTATGAGTGTGAGAACCGAGTCTATCATTTGATGTTTAGTTTTTTCTTATAGTAGTTGGCCAGAATTTGGGCATCAATGGTAGGGTTATTTTGGTCATCATTTTTGGAGTTATGAGTGAGAGTCTTTACAAGTTCAAACAATTCTCTGGGGAGGTTCAGTGATTTTGTGAGTATGTTGGAATAGTACTCTTTCTTCTTGTTACTGATGGTATCTTTGTAGAACTGTAGTGTGTTCATGTATAAGGATCGGAGGTCAGTGGATTTTGTGTACCACCATTTATGCTCAATTTTGCATAGAGAATTCTTTATCTTTTTTAGATCTTGAGTGTACTATGATGCTTGTTGTTTTTTATTTTTGATTGGCTGTGGTGTTTCGATTATAGTGGCGTTGGATATGACATAATTCCAGATGGTTACAGCTTCTTCTAAGTTTGTTGGACCATGGTTTAAGTACTGGAGAGTTTTGTTTAAAAAAACTATCCTTTCCAAATGTCTTGTACCTTTTGGGTGGAGTGTTACTTAAGGTTGGTAGTGTGATGTGGATGCGGGAAGGGAGTTGAAATTTTATTATGTAGTGGTCAGACAAAGGGACCAATTGTGTCTGTGGTGATGTAGGACGGAGGGAGTTGTAGATTTCGCTGGGTATGAACACTAAGGGATATGTTTACTAAACCGTCTTAACGTAGCAGGAGTGATGTTATCGCACAATACGTAATGTTATCGCGCGATAACATCTCCAGCGGTGGTGAGGTGCGCAGAGGGAGGAGAAAGGCACCCCAGAGGGTGGAGTAAGGCTCCCCAGGGGTGGAGATAAGGGGTCAATGGGTGGAGAGTGGGCGGAGAGTGGATCCATGCACATTAACGCCGTGAAAGAAAGCCCTGAAAATTAGCACCAGTGATAACCGAGGCAGGCGGACCCGGCGCTTCGGGCCCCCCCCTTTCCCCCCCCCGCCAACCCCCCCAACCCCCCCCCCAACAAAAGACATCACACCATAACTTCATGGAACACAACTGGTCGCAGCTTTTATTAACCATCAACAATTAGAACAAACCAACATCAAACTTCCTAACCCCCATTAGCGGCACCCGGCTGCACCAGCCATACCTTAGCAAAGTGCCTGCCACCGCTAATGCCATAACTTGCCACCTGGAAAGTTGCCATGCCCCTCTCCCCAACTTCGCCATGCTATTAGCAAAAGTCGGCCGAGGTTTGACCGGGTCAGGGGCACCCCGCCCCAGCCCAAATGTAGCCTGCTGCTCCGGACCCCGGAAACCTCCGGGATCCAGCTCCCCCCCCCAGCTGCAACACCCCATACCCCCACCATCCAAAGACAGGGAGGGAGGGAGGGATGCCAGCTCCCGGAAAACAGCCTCCGCACCAACTGAACACGCAGAGGCTGCCGGCCGGTATTCTCCCCCCCCACCTCCCAACAATAGCCTCATCGATTGGCTCCCATACGGCCACGACCGACGGGAGCCAATCAATTCAAAAGACGCACTTGCGCGCCCCAACCCGGGCCGCGCGCAGGGTCCCCTTGCCGGGCCACGTGCCCGGTTAAAGCCGGCCGCCGGGACCCTGCCCGCGGCCTCGCGATAACCGAGGCAGGCGGTCCCGGCGCTTCGGGCCCACCCTTTCCCCCCCCCGCTGACCCACCCATCCCCCCCCCAACAAAAGACATCACACCATAACTTCATGGAACACAACTGGTCACAGCTTTTATTAACCATCAACAATTAGAACAAACCAACATCAAACTTCCTAACCACCATTAGCGGCACCCGGCTGCACCAGCCATACCTTAGCAAAGTGCCTGCCACCGCTAATGCCATAACTTGCCACCCAGCAAGTTGCCATGCCCCTCTCCCCGACTTCGCCATGCTATTAGCAAAAGTCGGCCGAGGTTTGACAGGGTCAGGGGCACCCCGCCCCCGCCCAAATGTAGCCTGCTGCTCCGGACCCCGGAAACCATCAGGATCCCGCCACCGGCACAGAACCCTGTTCATGTTCCGCCCCCCCCCGGCCCCAAGCTGCGACCAGCGCACATCACGGACAGACATATATTCCAAGGCCTCTTGCCAGTCATTAAGGAGCAGGTCCATACCAACTGGTGACAAGTGAACCCCATCCACCTGATAGAGCCCCGAACACCCGACATCCACCCAGTCATGCAAGATCTGATAACATCCCCTCTCACAGACCCATCGTCCAATCTGGCGATTGATCTTAGTCAGGCCCCGAGACCACCGTCGCTGGTCCCAGCAAGCCGGCCTTGGAATGATGTCCGACCACAGTAAAATAACACTTGGAAACATCCGAAGCACCACCCCCAGATCGTCCTGCGCTGTCCGTATCAGCTGCCTGCAGGACCAGGACACCAGGTCATTGCCCCCCAGATGCACAAGCAGGGCGGCCGGCCACCACGACGTCCTCCCGTGGCGCTGTAGCAAAGGCAGCAATTGCGACCAACGAAGTCCTCTCACGCCCAGCCATGTCACAGCCACCACCGATGGGTCCAGTCCCAGACTAACTCCGATAGGCCGGGCAGCCGTACACCGACCCACCCAGTGGACAAAAGAGTGGCCAGCAACCCAACAGCCACCAGGCCCGACACCCCCATCTGCAAAAGAAATAAACAGTTAAAGACCCGACCCACAACCCAAGCCACTACAGTCGCACATAGCCTTTGAAAGCCTTAGAGCGCCACCTACCTATGTCCTGAATCACCTGCCCAGGCAACCCAGCTGCCGCCGCGCTAGTGGCAGCCCCAATACAAAAGGAGTGTGGCGCAAACCGCTGAGGGTCCTCCCCCACCGCACGCAAAGCCAGGCGGAGTACCGCCGTTACCTGAAAACGGGTTAAGACCCGTGCGTCCGAGTGCACGAAAAAACTCTACACTATCCCCGGCCGCACTGATAAATACTGTCGCACCGCCCGAACCGGGCAAGCCCGCGGGTCCCCGACCTCGCCCAGCAACACCCACAAACCTTTCCCCAACGGATCCGTCTTGGATCTCGCCAAAAGGATCCGCAACCGCCCCCCTTCCACCCGAACATGACGCACCTGCAGCCCCCCAACACCTCCCCCCCGGCCGGAGCCCGCAACCAATTCACCGATTCGAAAAGCCCCAAAAAAGGCAAGGCAAAACACCGCCCGGAACAAAGTAGCTTCGTACTCAGAAGAAGTCACCTGCGCTAAGGCCCCGCAGACCCTCACCAGGAGCCCATGTGTGATGGGCAACCGCGAGTCCCGTGGTGTAGGCTGAACACGCTCCCAACCTTGCAAAAGCCGCCGTGGCAAAACCCCCCCAGCAGGCGAACCCCAACCCACCACGCTCGCAAAAAAGTTAAACCCTGTCAAGTGCGCACGCACCGCCGATCGAGAGAAGCCGGCGCCCTTGGCCTCCACAATATATTGACCAATCAAGCCTGCTGGAACCCCTCCTGGCTGCCACCCATGAGCCACCAAAAAGGCGACCACCCGGTCACAGCCCCGCTGATACGCAGACCAAGTCCCAGCAGACACCAAGCTCTTCAGCAGATCTAGCATCTCTCGAGGCCAATGCTCCACAAGCTCTCTGGGACCACTGATCCATCCTTGTCCGCTTCGGGGGCCAGAGCCCGGAACCGTTCCCACTGAAAACGAGAAAGAGCATCAGCGATCTCGTTAGTGCACCCCGGTATATGTCGCGCCTCACCGACACATTCAACCGCAAACAGGCTAATACTACTTCCCGCATCAAGCCCGCCACCTTCAAGCACCTAGGGGAGTAGCGATTAACCACACTGACCACCGCCTCGTTATCACACCACCAGAGCACCCTCCGGTTTCGAAGCCGCTCCGGCCAGAGCTCTAAAACCACACGAATCGGGAAGAGCTCCAAAAAGGTGATGTTCTTGGTCAACCCCGCAACATGCCATGACTCCGGCCAATGATCCGCGCACCAGGCCCCACTGAAATAGACACCTAACCCCGCCCCCCCGCCGCATCAGTGTACAACTGCAAGGCATCACTGGACACCTCGGACTCCATCAAAACAGAAGCCCCATTGAAGTCTTCCAAAAAATGACTCCACACCATCAAATCCGCCCTCATCGCCCCCGTGACCCTAATACGGTGGTGAGGCTTCCGCACCCTGGCCGTGGCACACGCCAGCCGACGTGAAAACACCCTTCCCATCGGAATCTCCCTACATGCAAAATTTAAAGACCCTAACAGTGCCTGCAACTCCCTTAAGGAAATCTTGTGGGACGACAACACGTTAGCCACCAAAATCCGCAAACGAGCAACATTTTCCTGTGGCAAGCATGCCACCATCTCCTCTGAACCCAACTCAACCCCCAAAAAGGTCAACCGCATCGTCGGACCCTCTGTCTTACCGTCAGCCAACGGTACACCGAAACCTCTGCACCAGCCGCACAAACGTGGATAACAACTCTTGGCATTCCCCTGACTGCGCCACGCCCACAAACAAAAAATCGTCCAGGTAATGCACCACATTTGACAAGCCGTATGCCTGAACCAGCACCCACTGGAGGAAGGTACTAAACATCTCAAAATAAGCGCAAGAGACCGAACAGCCCATCGGCATGCACTTGTCAAAATAATACCCCCCTTGAAAGCAAAATCCTAATAAAGGAAAAGCAGACGGATGGACGGGTAACAAGCGAAACGCCGATTCGATGTCAACCTTCGCCATGGGGGCAGACCGACCGGCCCCCCTCACCATCAGAGCTGCCTTATCAAAGGAGGCATACCGGACCGTACAAAACTCACGCAGAATGCGATCATTAATGGAAGCACCTATCGGACAGGACAAATTATGAATCAACTGGGACTTCCCCGGTTCCTTCTTGGGTACTATACCTAATGGAGAAATAACCATGCCGGGAAAAGGGGGCTCCATGAATGGACCCGCCACTCTCCCCAACCGCAATTCCCCCAATAACTTGTCCTGGACGACCTCGGCTCAACGTCGGAATGATGGGGAGTTCCTCGCACTCAGCGCCGACACCACACCCCGCACCGGGATAACAAAACCGAACCAAAAACCAAAAGACAGAATCACTGCCTCCCAACTCCGAGGATAGCAACTCAGCCACCCCAAAAAGGCCTCCACCCGAATCGGGGAGGGCGCCCGCCCACGCCACTCATTGCCCCTTAGGAGTGGAACCGGCAACGCCAGCGGCGCCTTTCTTGAGGCACTTGATGGCGGAGTGAGGACCTCCGCACAAGGAACAGGTGTGCTGAAATTTACAGTCGGGAAAGGGGCAAGTGGACTGGTTGAACTGCCAGCACACGTCACTGCTCCCCGCCGTGCCTGCCTTCGCGGCACCCCGCCCGCCCCCGCGTGAAAGGAATGCACCGCCCCCCCTGCCGCCCCGCCACTACCTTTCCCCCCGCCCCCCCCACCAGCATCAGACCTAGCTGACATCTGAGTCAGCCACAGGTTAATGTCTTGCGTGCCCCACGAAAGCAATCTACTCTCCTCCATCTTATCCCTGAACTTTTCATCATAGTTCTGCCAAGCCCATCCGTCATGCGTCTGAGATGCCTCCAGGATGGAATCGGCGTACGCTAACAACATACCATACTGCCCCAGTTCGTTGTGACCCCACACGCTGGCCAACCGCAGAAAGGAATGCGTCCAGTTCACCACATTACGCGCCACCTTCTTAACCCTATCGGCCTTCTCATCCTCCTTCCTCTTCTTCCGACTCTCACCCGAACGCTTCCTCCCTTCAAGCAAGCGGAATATATCTATGTAGCGCCGCTTCCTAATCTTGCGCCGCAGCTTGTGCGGCACCCCCCCACAATTCCGCACCGGGACCCGCCCCCCCACTCTCCCCGTCCTGTCGACCTGGCTCCCCTCCTGACCCAACGGACGAACCACTCAAAGAGGAAGAAGACGTGGACAATTCAGAGCTCCGACACCGCCGACAAGACCACCTGCGCTTCTTACGCGAACGCCCCCCGCCTTCCCCTGCGACCGCACACCCACATCGCCCATGCCCCCAAGCAACTCACCAGGCTCAGCACCAGCAGGCGCTGATGCCACGGCCGTCCTAGCTGCCACTGAACTGTCCTCACCGCTGGCCCTCACGATATCCAGGGGCTGACCCCGCGCTGACTCTGCCGCCGCTCCGTGCTGCGTCGCTGCACCCGCCACCGGATTCAACCAGCTCTTGCATCCAGCAGCGCTCAAAGTCCACGTTGGCTGTGCCATAACCGGCCCCTGTGGAGACATAAAAGGAAAAACAGGGGGGGGGGGGAACTGCCAGCGACCAAGCCTAAGGCCAAAGACCACCCCAGTCCGCCCGAGACGTAACCTGCCCCCCACTCAACCACTGTTCCCATGGTGAAGGCCCCCCCCCCGGCAGACCACAGCCACTGGAACCCTGGAGCCAACCAGCGGGCACACCATAGCCACTGCCCCACTGGGCTCCATCCAGCCACAACCCTCCCCCCGGCCACTGTACCCCCAACACGCACCTCGCCGCCCCCGTACCCCCCGACGGACCACAGCACTTCCCCACCCCCCACATTCACACCCCCTGCCGCTCCAACTGCTCCCCAAAGCCCCCCACACACCCCCAGGGTTCCACTGGGGGACGGGCCACCCCTTCCACCTCCGTCACCCCCCTGGCTGCCGAACCCCTTCTGCCCCCTTTCTCCCCCGCACAGCACCCCCACGCCCATGGCTGGGCAAACCGCTGCCTGTCCCAGCCTCCCCACGAGACCGTGACCCCCCCGCCCCCTCACCCCCGACCCAGCAGCACCTGCAGGGGCCAAACCCTCTTTTCTTGCCCGACCACGCAGCGCAGGCATCCCCCACCAGGACCTGGAAACCTGGACTCCCCGGGAAGAGACAAACTGCAGCAAAAGCCGGGCTCTAACTAGTTAGTTAAGTTTACATTTTTTTTTTTTGGACCTGTTGTCAGCACAACCCCGCCTCCGCACCAACTGAACACGCGGAGGCTGCCAGCCGGTATTCTCCCCCCCCACCTCCCAACAATAGCCTCATCGATTGGCTCCCGTACGGCCACGACCGACTGGAGCCAATCAATTCAAAAGACGCACTCACACGCCCCAACCCGGGCAACGCGCAGGGTCCCCGCGCCGGGCCGCGCCCCCGGTTAAAGCTGGCCGCCGGGACCCTGCCCGCGGCCTCGCGATAACCGAGGCAGGCGGACCCCCTGTTTTTCAAAATATGTATCTACAGTACAGAGTCTTCTAATTCTCAAGAATTGACTAATGGGTAAATTATACTTTAATGATGTGGTGTGAAAACTGTTATACTGCAAAAGCGTGTTCCTATCTGTAGGTTTACGATATAACTCTGTGAGAAATCCCTTTTCTCCTTTCCTTATCTTAATATCAAGGTACGCTATTTCTTCTGCACTAAACGTGCCTTCAAATTGTAAGTTGGGATCTAAGGTATTTAACCAGTTGAAAAAATCAAGTAATGTGGATTCTGTGCCTTCCCATATCATCAAGACATCGTCAATATACCTTTTCCAAAGGCATATGTTTAATCTAAATGGGTGGAAACTCAGATATTTTTTCTCGAAATCTGCCACATAAAGGTTGGCTACGTCTGGGGCCATGGAGGAGCCCATGGCCACGCCCTTAATTTGCTTATAGAAAATCCCTTTGAAAGCGAAATAGTTCTCCATCATAGCTATAGAAGCTAGTTGTGTGAGGATGTGTTTTCATCTATGCCCGTGCAGCTTGATTAGTTTTATTATTTATTTTAAGTTTTACATGTTTATTTTAAGTTTTACATGTTTTATTGTTTATTTTAAGTTTTACATGTTTTTAATATGTTCTAATATGTGTATTTATATCATATTTGTCAGTTTTGTTACCCCCCTGAGGAAGGCGTTCCGCCGAAACGCGTTGGGGAACTTCAATAAAAATCTCTGGAAGAAGCATCTGTGTCATCGTCACTCTTGCTCCTTGTGTTTCCTGTTTGATACTGCAAGAGCTGCTGTTCTCTCTGTGCCTAACCTGTTGGTTTGAGCCATGTTTTCCCCCTGGAGGGATGGCCTGAGTTTTAAGGAGGATGAATTGAAATCTCTACTACCAGAGGATCCCTTCTTTACTGAAGAAGAAGCCACGCCTGATTTGGAAGAGGAATGGGGAAACCTTATCCGTATGACACAGCGCTACATCAGAGAGGACCTTCATGCTGCATCTCTATTAGAATACTGCCGTAAGAAAATTATACCACGAGGTCTACGAGTTCAAAAAGCTCCGGGCATGTTCAGGGACGATAAGACTTTCATGTCGGACTGGATAAAAATTCTCAATAAATGTTCCTTAGATCTCATGATATTACTCATTAACACATCTAGACGCAGGGCAGAAGTTTTAAAACCGTTAATGGATTCCTCTATGGATAAACTTAAAAAGCAGGATACTCAGTTTGAAGTAGAGAAAAAGAAGTTTGACAAGAACACTATTGAATATAAGAAAGAAATCAAAGATGTTAAAATTAATAAATTCAGGAGAGATGAAGAGGACTATAAGCTTAGACAGAGAAGCACCTCCTATAGGAGACCCCCTCACTCCCCCAGGCAACCACCCAGGAATCACTCTAGAAACCAAGTTAGATCTAAAGGCAGGTCCCCCTCTAATTCCCATGATCGGGAGATGAGTCACAAGAGGAGCAGGCATCAATCAGGTGACCTTGACCCCTCAGGCTCACTCTTTTCTGGAGCCCCTGGACCTGCTCGTCGGCAGCCTGCAAGTCCTCAACGGGGTTTTCAGTTGGACCACCTTTGGAGGGGAGGAGGGCGGGACTCCTATCATCCTCCACAACAATCGCGAACCACATACAGAGATCATCAATCATATCCACCGCGGGGGAGGGGAAGAGGACACGGCCTGATGTCGAAGAGACGGCTAGATTGGGATCTATGAGCAATATAATCAATCTTTCTAATCACTCTCTCACTCCCATGGAAACACAAGTTCTAGAAAAAGGACTTTCATTCGTTCCTACTAAGAAACATAGATTTACAGCTCATGTTGAATTATTCAAATTTTTCCGTAAGCTCAAGATTATGGATATTTTCATAATGTACAAGATACAAATATGGATCCCTCAGTGATCAAAAACTCATCATCTTGGATACCTCCATCTAACACTAATCTGCTTATTTTAGCATATGAAAACGTAGTGCTGTCCCAAATAGATAAGTTATATCGGAAAAAGACTAGAGTTTTTTATAACTTCTCTAAGGCAGAAAAATCTGCAATGCAGGACTTTTGCAACAACAATTCTATAATCAAATCAACAGATAAGGGTGGGGCCTTAGTGATACAAGATCGTACAGCCTATATTACTGAAGTGCTACGTCAACTTAGGGGCATGTTTACTAAACATTCCTAACGTGCGGGGCCGCGGTAGTGTGCCTGTGCCATATAAGGAGTGGGCGGTTCAGGCCGAAAAAGGGAAAAAAAAGACCGTATGTGTGCACGTCGCGTTAATGTGCGGGGCCCACATTAGCGCGTGGGAAGGCTAAGTGGGGCGCAGCTTGGCACATATAGAAACAGAGCCATAGCACAATGGTGAAGACAATAACCAATGGTGCAGGGGCTATGGGTTCAATCCCCCAGTGTGTGCAGCCCAAAAAGGCTGGCTGAGGCACCACCTTGAATGTGGAAATGTGTGTCAGGAGGCAAAATAATTTTAAGGCGGCGCACTGTTCATTTTGGGGCGGCATAAGGCGGTGCACTGTTCATTGTGGGGCGGCGCACTGTTCATTGTGGGCAGCAGGATGCGGCGCACTGTTAATTGTGGGCAGCAGGATGCGGCGCGCTGATGGCCACAAGGCGGCGCGCTGATGCTAAAGCAAAGGAACACAGCCACAGCACAATGGTTAAGCCACTGACCAATGGTGCAGGGACCAGGGGTTCAATCCCTCACAATGCCCATTGAAAAAGGCTAGCTGAGGCAGTATATTTTATGTTGTGGAGTGCTTTAGGAGGCTTTTTAATTCTATTTTGTGATAACTACTAGCAAACGCACTCTCACAGCATAACATAAGGTGGACCATAAGGCACATGTTACAGTGCACCGTCCGCCAAGGCACCCTAGAATGTCCCCATAGGGCAGCATGTATGTTGCGACACAGGATAATATATAGTGCACCCTATATGGATGCCAACCATAAAGTGCCCTATAGGGCGCCCAATAAAGCACCCTCAGAGGCACCTTATGGGTACAGTACGCTGAGGGTGTTATTGCAGGCATCAACATATGTACAGTAAATGTAAAAAATGCTTTGGAAAACCCTATCACAGAACCCCACTGTGGGTATGAACCCATGACCTCTGGCTGCACAGACAGTGGCGTAACCATTGGGCTACACCTCTATAGCTGTAAGCAAGCTCCTGCCTGGTTGCAGATAGCCTGCACGTCACATCACAGACAGTCTGCTGGTGTAAACAGGATAGGGTTAGGCCACCCGTACCCATGATGCACTGCACGTGCAAATCAGCTGTCCACAGATGCACACAAGATGGGAACTGCACCCCTAAAGCTACCCGGCCTGGTAGGGGGAGGTGTCCTTGTGCACCCACACAGCACCTCGGCCTGGTAGGGTGTCCTGAGTGGGTGGACAAACGGCAAAGAGTAGCTAAACACCATCACATTGTGCGGTTACTATGCCCACCCTGAGTGTGTGATGATGCACCCAGGACCAGGTGCACAACACCTTGCATAGCTGAATGCGGCCATGCCAGAGCTCCAAAGCAGCAATAACCTGTGAAATAGGTAGGTGCTGCATAAACATCTTGGAGATCGCTATCTGCCACAGTTAGTGGACCCCACCCCACCCCTGGGTGGATAAAACAGGGTCTCCCACCAACAGATCCCCATACTATTCTTTTTCCTCCCCTTCCCCCCCCCCCCCCCCCGCACCGATGGCAGTAGAGTCGACCATCAACCCCAGTCCTGCTGGGGAAGTAAACCCCCCACAGGGCAGTCCAAGCAGCTCCACACACATCCATAACACAATATCAGACAGACATTAGGCCTGGATATTCATAGATGCACCCCACCACTATCTGATATTCTCCTGCAGCAAGCCATCAGCCACTGCACCCTGCAAGGCACTCCATCAAGACACATACCATCTGTGCTCAGTCTGCTGGTTGGTCCTGATGGAAATGCATGCACCCACAACTGGGGTGGCAGCACACACAAGCAGATAAGTCAGTGAAGAGGGCCCCAACAGGAAACCCATATATATCACAGGAGAGAAACACAATACAGCACTATGGGTGTGCCTAGCCATGCTGCCATCACTGCACACTCAGGGTGAGAGTGATCCCCCAGCAGCACATACAGAGGTCCCCCTGTCTGTGTAGGTGCTGGCCGGGCACTACCATGTCCCTGCCAGTGCCCTATGCCCTGTGCAGCTGCATCCTGGTCAGCCCACCCTGTCTGAGATATACCCATGGTCCCTTGCTACTCATTATGCACATTAGCAGGCCAATACTGGCAACAGTGCTGGCAGTGTGGGCTGTGGAAGGGGCTTGCAGCCAGCACCCACTGAATACTGAATGGTGCTACTATTGAGGAGGTAATTAGCCTTGGCCACCAAACCTGTCCTAGGCACGGCAAGGCATGGATATGGTACGCAGTACTGCTGGGGGTCACTCCCCAGGGTGGTAAACACCGTCAGAGGCCAGTCCTGGAGCACGCCCCGCAAGCACCTAACAGATTGTTCTGATGGGGTCAACTAGCAGTATGTGCGTAACGTATGGATATCTATCTGCCAGTACTCCTAGCAAACGTCTCAGAGCTGTGTACCGTATACCTCAGGTGTAGGGTGACATTGCTAAGGTATGCAGGTGCTAGTATTGGGAGATGCACGCAGGGTCCACTGTTCTGCCTCTCCAGGAGACATTGGCCAATGGGGCCTGTGGGTGTGGGTGTGGGTGTGTCTGCCCCTGTTGGCTGCTGCTTTACGGCAGAGATTCCCAACCCCAGTCCAGGTCTGCATCACACTGTTCGTGTTTTCCTGCTGTCCCTCATGAATATGCATGAGCTACATCTACATGCCATGGGGGTGGTGCATAGATATACAGCACAGGCATTTGTATGAGTGGCAGCATGGAACCTGACTGGTGTGTGGCACACCAGGAATGCATTTGGGAGAGTCTGCTCTAGGTACTGCCCCTGTTCATGGTGTCTGTGCTCAGTGGGGTAAAAGATAGACGTATTACCATTGCATATGTCCTCGACACGAAAGGTGTGTCCTTACTATCACTGTGTAGGTGTGGGAAAAATATGTGGCTAGGATTGGTGGAAGCCCCAGCTGGGCTTTGAATCTGTGACCTTCTGTTCTTACATGCACTGTCTGTGTGCACTGCACCACCGTGTAGCCACAGATTGGCTGGTTTCCCTGGAACGTCCATGACTGTGGATCCGGCAGGGCCTGTCTGTTGCAGTGGACTGTGCCAGCCTGCACATGGCTAGGCCTCTGTCTTCTGTGGCTAGCAGCCACTGCCCCCTGCACCACATGTACTCGTCCGCCAACATGCTGGCATGAGCTCCTGTCAGAAACAGCAGATGACCAGATTGCAATGTGGCAGTACGGGACTGCATTTGGGGGATTTGGCTGTAGGTAATGCCCATTCTTGTTGTGTTTTTGCAGTGTTGTGTAAAATATGGGTGTTTTCCCCATGCTTATGTTCCCTGCAATACAGGGGTGTCTGCGCTATCTTTGTTTAGTGGTGGGTAAAATATAGGGGCTGGGCTGGCATGTGCCCCAGCTAGGATTTGAACCTCTGGTCCTAGAGGTACTGGCTCTGTCTGCTGTACCACACTATTGCCACAGAGACAATGCAGCCCCTGGAGGTAGTACACCTGGCAGGATGGAGTCACAAACCCTGCTCTACGCATTTTTACTGTGGGCACATGCACTCTGTCTGGTGACAAACGTGCACATAAACCCCGGAAATGACCACAGACACTGGGGGACAATATATCACCACGCTTGGGAAAAGTGATATTAATGGGCAACCATAGCAAACACTCCCAGGAAAGCTCCAAAACGGACATTTGTTTTGGATGAGTCTCCACTCCGTAGACCCTTCCAATATTCATTTCTTCTTTCTGGAGCTTTCCTGGGTGTGTTTTCTATATTTGCCCATTACTATAACTGTTCCCCAGCTGCATTACTATTTGTGATATTTTTGTTGTGGTCACTTTCTATTTTTATTTTCACTTTTTTGCTGTGCACATGTATCACACTGCTCACGTTTTTCAGGTTTCCCCGATTTTGCTGTACATTGCTGACGGAAATGGTTTCTCTTCCCTTTAAATGCCCTCTACCGCGGTAGTTTTGCTTTGGGATTCGGCCCCGATAATGTGTGGGGAGCCTCTACCCTCCCCTTCCCCGCCCATTAAACCCGTCTCTCCGCCACTCAGGAACCTTCCTCCGCCCTCCGTTAGCCTTTCCACGCCTCTATCGGACATTTGCGGGCCCGTACTTGTGCGGGGCCCGTTATTGTGCCGCGCACCTGTGCGGGGGTGACACGCACGATTGCGGGGCGTTTAAGCGCACGATTGCAGGGCGTTTAAGTGCACTTAAGTACCACTTTTAGTGCGCTATTTTGCGGCGCGCAAATTAGCGGTTTTTAGTAAACATGCCCCTTAATGACACTCATTTTTATCAAAAGGTTTACGATGATCCTACTCCACTCATACAACAACAGATTGGTACTGTTTTGTTCATAGGGCAAGAAGCAGTTTACTTGACCCTTAAAGAAAAAACCTTTTTGACGGTCTCTCATTCGGTCATTCCAACGATATACATGATTCCCAAAATTCACAAATCTCTCCATAACCCACCAGGACGTCCGATAGTTTCTGCCATCGGATCGCTCCTAGAACCAATATCAAAATTCCTAGATGTTTTTTTAAGACCCTTTGTCACCAAGATTCCACCCATGTTATTAACATTTTACGAGATTTTCCGAGGTATCATGATGGATTATTATTAGTAACGTTGGACATCAATTCCTTATATACCAATATACCACAAAAAGCTGCTATAGAGGTCATAGCCAACACCTTAATTCAGAGAGATAAACCTATACGCACGCCAATATTTTTCCTCACACAACTAGCTTCTATAGCTATGATGGAGAACTATTTCGCTTTCAAAGGGATTTTCTATAAGCAAATTAAGGGCGTGGCCATGGACTCCTCCATGGCCCCAGACGTAGCCAACCTTTATGTGGCAGATTTCGAGAAAAAATATCTGAGTTTCCACCCATTTAGATTAAACATACGCCTTTGGAAAAGGTATATTGACGATGTCTTGATGATATGGGAAGGCACAGAATCCACATTACTTGATTTTTTCAACTGGTTAAATACCTTAGATCCCAACTTACAATTTGAAGGCACGTTTAGTGCAGAAGAAATAGCGTACCTTGATATTAAGATAAGGAAAGGAGAAAAGGGATTTCTCACAGAGTTATATCGTAAACCTATAGATAGGAACACGCTTTTGCAGTATAACAGTTTTCACACCACATCATTAAAGTATAATTTACCCATTAGTCAATTCTTGAGAATTAGAAGACTCTGTACTATAGATACAGATTTTGAAAAACATGCAGTTGGTATGCAGGATAGATTTAAACAACGTGGGTATCCAAAGCACTGTATTAAACAAGCATATTGTAGGGCTAGCACCACAGATCGTTCGTCTCTTTTACAGAAAAAAGAACGCCCAAAAACAGATAAGGTTATATGTTCTCTGACCTTTACCAGTTACACTAAGGACATTACCAACATATTGAAGCAGCAATGGGATTTATTGGCATCACTACCAGCTTTCGCGGCTAAAAAGGTGATGGTGGCTCATAAGCGTAATCCAAATTTATCAAATATTCTAGTGCCATCTGCCCTTACATTCCATAAACCACCTCCAAAGATCAAGGGCCATTTTAAGTGTGGCAATTGTTCTGTATGTGTCCACACAATTTCAGTTAAGGAGTTTTTTGTCCATCCAGCTTCACAACACAAGGTTTATATACACAGTTTCTCTAATTGTAAGACAGAAAACGTAATTTACATAATTCTTTGTCCTTGCAACTTAGTTTATGTAGGTAAAACTAAACGACAGGTACGCACTAGGATAATAGAACATAGGAGCTGTATACAAAGAGGTATTCCAGATAAGCAACTTGTAATGCATTGGCAAAAAAAGAAACATACGATTAGTGATTTAAGATATTTAGTTTTGAAGACAGTAGTACCACATTGGAGAGGAGGGGACGTGAACAAACTGCTGTTGAAACTTGAACAACGTTATATATATGAGTTTAATAGCTTAGAGCCTAATGGATTGAATCAAGAAACAGATTTATCAGTATTCCTTTAATATAATACACATACCATGTTGACTTTAGCCAGATGATTTTGTCATCATCTCTTTTATGTTATTCGATTAGCGTTTAGTTGGAAGTCTATTATACAGACGGTTTTTAAGTATTTTTAGTATATTACATAGAGACTACTTGTATCAGTAATTATAATGTCAAAGTGTTTAAAATGATGGATTCTTCATTTTATAGTTTTACTCATTCTTATTCACATTTTTTGTATTTGTTATTTATCATTTTCAGCACTATTTATATTATACTAAGTGTGTGTTTGTCTATCCAGTGTGTTGTGAATGCCTACACCTTACTGAGCCCACACTGCTTGCACTGTTTCCAGTGTTAGCCTGCCAATGTGCATAATGAGGAGCAAGGTACTGTGGGTATGGCGTGGACAGGGTGGTCTGGGCAGGCTGCATCTGCACGGATATAGGGCAATGACTGGGATATTGTAGTGCGCATCCACCACCTGCAAGGACATAGTGGCCACAGCATGTCATGCTGGGAGGTCAGTCCCACTCTGACTGAGTAGTGACCATGGCATGTCCAGATTCCCACATAATGTTATACACAGCTTCAGTAAGTGATATTTCTGGGTTCCCATTTTTGGGGTCCAATCACTGACAAACCTGCTTGGTGTGTGTGCCAAATCCCATGCTTGGGTGCACAGTGTTCCTTTTGAAACATGCACTATGTATGTGCTACCAGACTGTCTGCAGTTAGCATGTGTATTGCTGCAACACCTTGCAGGATGCAGCAGGTGCACACTGACTGCTCTCTGCTGGCGCATGTCAGAATGTAGTGGGGGGCAGCTGAGCTGACCAGGCACGCTGCCAGTGGTCCAGTTCCATGAGCAGATCTGCATGAGCTTTCTGTTTGCCAGTTGGCTGGTGGTTTCTGGCCCCACAGTCTGTCATCATGTACCTCAACTGGCCCTATTGCAAACAGTGATAGTGTGTGTCTGTTGTTCGCAGACCATGTTCCCTACCCTGACCCACAGAGGGCAGGCTTGCTCAGTATATCTTTGTCATGTGAGTCCAGACACACCCCTGCTCCAAAAACAGGTGTCTATGGCAACCTCACTAAACATACATTATGTTGCAAGCATCATGGTCCACACGGGCCACACATTACTGGCAAATAGAAATGGACATGGAAAACATCCAAGGCTGTCTGCAAAGAATACCCCACACACTGGCAGCAATGGTGAACTGCAGCAAAACCTACCACAAACAACCAGCGTACTGTGGACCTGATGCTGTCCACATGACTTTACCCTCAGGGTGAGCACAGAACATGAACAATGGCATGGTCAGTAGGCACACTGTGCCAGTAACACGCACGGTCAGTCCCCCTACCCAGTTGATGTGCTGCAGAGGTGCAAACCCCATCTGGTTGAGCAGTGGTAGACTGCTTTCTGCATGTGAATTGCATTGTGGGTACTCTTGGTGCTAACCTATCCTGGTAGCCACACCAGACAGTGTATCTGGTGACCTGCACTGGTTCAGTAGCTAGCCATAGTTTACCTACAACCAATATTGATGTAGGACAGTGGTAAATATAATGACCCTAGTGGGAGAGGTCATGGGTTCAATACCCCAGTATGCCTGTATATTGATGTATCTGGATGGATATGATATGCCGTATTATCATTACATCAGAGCCTTTTACCACACGAAAAATTTTTCAAAGTGTGGCCAGTCGAATGCAGTGGGTATGTTGGAAGAGTGGTGTGGGCTGTAGGTTGCTAGATTAGCTGGTAAGCTATATATAAAGTGCGTCCGTCAGTAAAACTGTTCGAGGCTACGGCCATTTATGCCTGCAACAGTCTGACATAGATCTGAAATCAGTGTGCACACCCCAAAGCACCCTCAGCTCAGTTGCCCAAACTAAGGTGCCCTGTAAAGTGCCCTAGCTGTGTCCGTACACTATCCCGGTAAGCAGAGCAGAAAGTGTGTGCAGATGACCTGGTGTAGCTGTGTAGCCAGCCATTGCTATGTCAAAAGGTATAGCACAATGGTTAATACAATTCCTCTACAGCCAATGGTGATGCATTTGAGACCCCAGTGTGCCAACATCAAGATAAATGCCTAAGACATATATCATGGTAAGAAGAGTCAGACATATCTCTGCAATGTCTGTCTGCAGCATAAATCTTTTCACCATAGTCGTGTACCCCAAGGTGCCTCACAGCATGGCGTGGCAGGAAATGCGTCATAAGGCACCCTACGAAGCGGCCTGGACAAAGGGCAGAAAGCCTGCAGCACCACATAAATTGGCGGCGCTGCCGTTTACCAGCCATGGCACGGGCACGTAGCTAGCACACCGTAGTGATGTGCGGCAGCGCGCTGTGATGCGTGGTAGCGCATATGCGACGTGCGTGCATGCTTCAGCAAGGCATCGGAGAAAATGGCGACCCGGTCAAGGAAGCCTGCTTTCACCCGCCGGGAGCTGTGACACCTTGCAGGGCTAATCTGTGCTAGGCAGCACAAATTATTCCCCGGCTCCTCCAAACGCCAGGACCTCTGCCCCATTTGGAGGGCATGGGAGCGCGTCTCGAGGCGGTACAATTGTCTTGCCAACTACCCATATGAGGTAAGTGTATGGGGACAGGTCACACAATGCAAGATGTGCAACACATTATCCAGCAATGAACACACATCATACATGTACAACATGGTATAGACACCAGTCTTTGGGCCATCCAGTGCTGAATGTAGCTGCGTATGCTGCTGTGTGTAGGTATGCCCTATCCCTAGGAGTCTAAGGACCTGATCACAGAGGTCCAGTTGTCAGCCTGGTGTTATGGTACCTGCTGCTGTTGATGTGTTAAAATCCACCCCATTCCCAGGTGCTGACATGCTAGGTTCTGCAATTGCAGATTCACAGATCTGCCCTACCCCCAGGAGTCCTGAGACCTGACGACACAGGTGTGTAATCAATCCAGATATTGTGGTAGTTTATGCAGGGTCAGGTCACACATCTGCCCTACCCCCAGGAGGTCCAGACCTGATTACACAGGTTTGTAATACTTCCTGTGAGTATGGTAGTGTATGCAGTTGCAGGTTCACACATCTGCCCACCCCCAGGAGTCCTGAGACCTGATCAAAGTGATCTCTCAGTCACCCTGGTGTCATTGTATGTGCTGCTGTTGATATGTTTTGATCCACCCTACCCCCAGGAGTCCTGAGACCTGATCAAAGTGGTCTGTTATCCATCCTGGTGGAATGGTCGTTTATGCATTTGCAGGTTAAAACATTTTCCCTACCCCCAGGGGGCCTGAGACCTGTTCAAAGTGGTCTGTCAGTCACCCTGGTGTTATGGTCTATGTTGCTGTTGATGTGTTCTGATCCACCCTACCCACAGGAGACCTGAGACCTGATTACAAAGGTCGGTAATAAATCCAGATGTTGTGGTCGGTTATGCAGGGTCAGGTCACACATCTGCCTTATTCCCAGGGGGCTGGTACCTGATCGCAGAGGACCACTAGAGATGCTGGTGTTAGGGTACCTGTACCTGTTGGGGTTTCACAGCTCTGCCCTAACTCCAGGAGGGCCCAGACCAGATCACAGATGTTACTAGCTCAGCTAGATGTGGTGGGCAATGCTCCTGTTGCAGTCGCCCACAACTGCCCTATTCACAGGAGGCCTTAGTCGTGACCACAGAGGTATAGTACAAAGCATAGTGTCATGGTAGTGGCACCTGGCGATGTGTTCAGGGCCACCCACCTCCTGCTCTATCTCAGAACAGATCACCCATGGGTTGTACGGATAGCATGGTGCCATGGCGGGTATGTCGGATGATGTGTGTAGGTCAGGCAACCACACAGGTGTGTGCCGGACCACACAGAGAGTTAGGGAACATCTTCCCTGAACACCAGCATGGCCAAACCACACTTGGCATGGTGCTGCCATGTCATGCAAGGAGAGTGTAGGAACAGGGTATGGGTGGTCCAGAGGGTTGTGCACAGTACACATAGGTGGCACCTCACACATGCCCAGACCCACAGCCACACATGCAGGGTGTGCAGGCAACAGGTAGGAGAGGACACACTGGCCAGAGCAGCAGCAGCAGCACGCTACTGCTCACAGAGATGTGTGATATGCGGTGGGCACCCACCAGAGATATCTGGCCCCTAATGCTCCCACCCATTGCTTTCCCCCCCCAGGTAGAGGATCTACAGAAAAAGGGTTGGGAGCTGCGGCTGCACTGCCTGGAGGTCCTTGCCCGCCTCCAAAGGAGAGCGCTGGAGCAAAGTGGTGGTGAGTGTTGCGGCCTCTGCAGCACAGTACAGCATGTCACAGTTGCCCAACAGCCTGTGGGGGCCAAACTATGTACACGTGTTATGTGACTCACATGATGGTGTGCTAATGACTGTCTCCCCCCACAGAGGATGCTGCTGCTGGTGAGGCCCATCTACATTGCGACCCCCCAGAACACGCCCCACAGTGCCAGTCCAGCCAGAGGAGGAGGAGGAAGAGGTGGCAGAGGGCGAAGAGGAAGAGGACAACATGGAGGGGGCAGAGGGTGGGGTGGGAGGGAGGAGAGGGGGAGGGGGAGTTGTATGCAGCAGGGGGAGAGGATGGCAAGGGGGAGGTGGAGGAGGCGGCAGAAGAGGAGGAGGAACAGGAGAGCAGGGAGGGTGGCGAGAGTGAGGGTGGGTGGGAGGGGTCAGGGTGGGAGGAGGTGGGTGTGGAGGGGGTGGAGGGGGTGGAGGGTGGCTCTGTGAGTGGGAGGGGACACAGGACATCACAGGGCAGTGTGGGTCCCTGCCAGCTGCCACATGTGTGCAGCGATGGTGTCTGCCTGGGTGTAGTGTCCCCACCCATTGCCACAGACAGGACCCACGCTCATGCCACCACACAAACACCGGGCACCTGGCGTGGATGTGGTGGCAGGTGTGTGCGGGACCTGTATGTGGCAGTGGGTGGTGTGCTGCAATGCCAGCAGACCCAGGACCGCAACATCTGGTGGCTGGCAGGCACCATTCAGTGGTTGGCTGCCAAAATGCACATGCATCATGCAGCTGCCATGGGTGGTGCATCTCAACAGCCATCCCCTGATGGGCGCCCCTGGAGCATTTAAGGGGCATAGGGGTGCCCACACATGTGCCCTGTGCTATCCTGTCAACAGGGACAGAACATGCTGCTCTGGCCAGCGTGTCCTCTAATACCTATTGCCAGCACACCCTGCATATATGGATGTGGGTCTGGGCATGTGTGAGGTGACACCTATGTGTACTGTGCGCAACCCCCCGCACCCCCTATACCCTGTTCCTATACCCTCCTTACATGACATGGCAGCACCATGCCACGTGTGGTTTGGCCATGCTGGTGTCCAGGGGAGGTGTTCCCTAACTCCCTGTGTGGTCCGGCACACACCTGTGTGTTTGCCTGTCCTACACACATCATCCGACACACCTGCCATGGCACCATGCTATCCTTACAACACCTGGTGATGTGTTCTGAGATAGAGCGGGAGGTGGGTGGCCCTGAACACATCACCAGGCACCACTACCATGACACTAGGCTTTGTACTATACCTCTGTGGTCATGACTAAGGCCTCCTGTGAATAGGGCAGTTGTGGGCGACTGCAACAGGAGCATGGCCAATGTAAATGTATAAATAAACCAGTTTGTACTTACGGCACAATGTTCACGTGTCTCCCTTACAGACAGACTGTGGATGTGAGCATGGGACATGTGTGTAGATCCAGTCTGCATGGTAGACATAGGTAACATACATGGACTGTCTCCACACGCAGGTGTGGGGGTTGCCCATGTGTGTAGGCGTCTGTATCCCCTGGTGCCCTGTGATGTGCCGATGTGCAGTGCGTCCCAACACCTATGGTCACATGCATGCTGCCTGTGATGTGTAGGCTGCATATCTGATGCACCATGCTCGTGGGGCAATAGGTGAAAAGGCTAGCAGCAGGTATGTGGCAGGAAGGGTAAGAGGGACTGCTGTACCCAGGATAGCTGGTGAAGGCGAGACAGGTCAATGCAGGTCCCCAGGATGAGCGGTGAGGAACATCAAGCACTGGGGAAGAGTGATCAGCTGACTGTAGTGAGCTACATTTGTCTGCCTGTGTCGCATGCAAGCCTATGTGGGTAGACAGCCATGTAGGCCCTGATGCGGGCAGAGAGGATGGTCACACATGTGTGTATAATAATGGAGAGCATATGGGATGGGAGAGGGTGACAGATCCTTACAATAGACATGTACCACTGTGTACATCTTGCTGGGCAACGGGTGAGGTTGGGCATAGGTAGGTGGGTGACCACCTGGCACAGTCCATGGCACACAGGGCATGGTATAACCTATGTGCATTGATTGGTGGCAGTGCAGACACCACACCCCTAAGGGATATGGGTAGATACATGTGGGCAGGGTGACAACATGGGGGTGCAGGGTACTCAGGGGATCACAGTGGCACACATTGGAAACAAACACATAGGTAGTAATAGGTCATGATGTCTTTATTTACAATGTTCACATCCTCCGTGGCCGGCCATGGTGACCATGGCCCAACCCACCCCTCTGTCCCGGGACTGCTGGTGCCGCCTCTGGTGCCGGTGCTGGCTGCTGTATACAGGCAGCCATGGCCTCCTGGGCATCCACAATACGGAGTAGTGCCCCTGCCATTGTGTCCGCTGTGGCCTGAAGCTGGTGGATCTCCTGGTGAATGGCCAACAGAGCCTGACGAGAGCCTGTGAGTGGAACACAAGGTGATGTGTGAGACACCTGTTACAACCCACTCTGTGACACATGCACATGTCAGGCATATCACACCAGACCAGTCTGCAGAAAAACCATGCACGTGACGACTAGCAACACATGACCATGTGTACATCTGTGTTTCCCATGAGCCATTCTCATGCCAGGAAAGGGTCCTGATGAGGGGTTGTGTAAATCAGAGATCTCACACATGGTACAGAGTCGCAGTGCAAAGTGTCAATGCATGATCTGCATACTGGTCGTATGAGATAAGCCAGATGACGTGGGGAGTCATGGCACACACATACATAGATCTGTGGGGCCCAGTTTTCTATAACGCTGGTGCTAAGTACAGATTACGGTGACAAGCTATGCTAGGTACCAGTACCCATGGTGAGGGGTCAGTCAAGTAAGCTGTCTAGGTGACCTGGGATAGGTGTTTACTGCAGTGCGCTTCCTTGGGGTATATGGCTGTGAATAGTGTGCATATGTCTGAGCTCCTCAACGTGCTGACACTTGACAAGCCATGATACAATAGGGGGGAACGCATATGGCACAGCCCCCCCAACATAATATACGATCTGCTATGTTGACAACATATTGTGGTGCACATACAATCTCATTGTGCATGTTACGTCAACCCCCATGGGGATTGTTATGTATGCTGTTACCCACTTTCAGCATCGTGCCTTGCTGAGGCACTGTGGGCCCACAGCTCCGCCAGGAGCATAGCCATACTGGTAGGAGGGGTGGCTAATGCCCCTGGTGCCTGCATGGTGTGGTGGCTCCCCTCCATCTCCATACCCTCTACAG
Organism: Ichthyophis bannanicus; assembly: GCA_033557465.1. Taxonomy (NCBI): domain Eukaryota; kingdom Metazoa; phylum Chordata; class Amphibia; order Gymnophiona; family Ichthyophiidae; genus Ichthyophis; species Ichthyophis bannanicus. The sequence continues at coordinate 1,018,583,211 of CM066033.1, read as the reverse complement.
CCCATGAGTTGCTGCTAGTGGCCCCCAATGTAGCGATGACATCCGGTGGCGTGTCCTCTGACTCGGGCAGCACAATGTTTCCTGTTGTGCCCTCGCCATTGCTGGCGGTGTCTCAGTACATTGCGGCCTCTGGACCCTCAGCATCCTGAGGCCCTGCCACATCCTCCTCCTCGTGTGTCTCCATGGTCCGGTAGTCACCTAGGGGGTGGAAAAGGGTACACAGCACAGATGAGTTTGGGCAGCACACCTATGTACACGTGTGTAGTACATCCCCGCCAAAATCAATGTGTTGTCTGCCTGTGCCTGATGTTGGTGCGCCTGCAATGGGGACAGCACATGTGCCTACAGTGTGCTGTGCCTGGCAGGGGTTGGGGGGAGCAGCCTCATTCCCTGATGTTGCTGTGCCACATGGGATGCGGTGTGTGGGGGATGGTGTGCTGAGTGCCACACCCCCTATCTGCAGTATCAGGTATGGACTGGCTGCCTGATCTTGGATGTTCTAGTCAAATAATATGATGACGTTCAGTAGAACTACAGGGAAATACTTTAAAACTATGTAGACCTGCAATCTACTCCATTTAAATATTGTAGAAAAATGCTTAACCAGGTGTACTATAGTCTTAATCTTCTTTTAATTGTCCAACAGTATTCTGCTAGCCACCGGTGGTGCTCCCAATGTAAAAATTTTTATTTTTTTTATTTTTATTTTTATTTTCTTAATTTTTTGTTACTTATTTATACTCTGGTAAAAACCACTAGTGCTCGTCTTAAAAATAATATCGAGGGGTCATAAATTTTCTGTTTTACGTCGTACTCCTCAAAACTCGACTCCCGTCTTTGAAATGAATGAAGCGATCTCTCAAAGACCACCTCAATGTAAAATTCTGAAGTCCGAAGTTACCAAAACGTTCAAAAATGTACTGAAATGTTTCAATCCATTAAGGTAACAGCTGACAATATTTGTGTGATCCCGACGCTCTCCCCCAGTGCCAGTAGCGTTCTCCTAATCGGGTTCTTCAGGGGATCATGAACCAAAATACAGCTGCCCACGTCCGAAACTTCAATATGTTTCCTTCTCTTAACTTGCGTAATCAAACTGGAAGATGAAGGGACGCCGCGATCTTGGATGTGGCTTCAGTAATACATGTGGCTGTGGTGCATGTGGGAGCCCTGAGTGGGATTGTGTGCCATCATTGTGTGTGTGAGCGATGTGCTTGCATTGCCCTGAGTGGTATGCACGTTAGGTGTTGCAGGATGTGTCCCTGTCAGCCAGATGTGTGTGGGGGCCCTCCGCTTTGCAAACTACTGGGTGTGGTGGGGTGTTCTGGGGGATGGGTGTAGCACTGCTGGGCATGGGGTTGCACCATGTGTGGGGGTATGGGAATGTGTCTTTGCACTGCGGGATGTGTATAAGGGCTGATCCCAGGTGGTGTGGGGTTTGTGCTATGTGCACATGGTATGGGTGTGGCAATGTGCACACCAATGTCTGGTGAGGGTGGGTGGGGGCCCTGAAAGAGTGTTAAGTGTGTGACATGTGTGTGACATGTGTGTGATGTGTTTGCTGGCATTTGTTTGCGTCTACGTCATTATCCCCATGTGTTAGGCCCTTCCCTGTCAGAGGTCTGGGATATGTCCCTGGATAGGTAAGAGCATACAGATGTCATATGTGTTTTGGTGTTGTGTGTGGCTACCCCAAGGCCAATGTGTTCTGGGCTAGTTGTCTGTCCCTCTTGTATGTCTCCCCTTGTCACAATGTGCTTGGTGACTGCCTGCACAGGTATGATGAATGGTTGTGACCTATATGCCAGGTACTATGTTAGCAAGTAGACCTCAGGGGGACAGACAAATCAGGCTGATAATACTGCACACACCACAAAGGAGTATGGCCCAAATAAACAAATCAGTATACACCCTCATAAGCCATATGTGAGGAGGGAACGCTAGACCAATCTGGGTAGGATAACTCCAGTAGTGGGGGAAACAGACCTCAGTTAGTCTTGCAAACACAAATGTGTAGGAGGAGGAGTACTTTGAAGGGCGGAAAAACCCTGTAATTGCATAAACTCCGTATACATCAGTGGCCAATATCACCTATATGGAAAGGCCAGAGGGTCCAGCAGCACAGCAACACGTCACAGCACTAGAGAGCACCAATGTAATAGTAATACAAGGAGGGTATCTGAATAGTGGCAAATGGTATTCCAATGGGGCTCTTTACTGTTACATTGCTGCTCATGTTTATTTATTTATTTTTTATTTAGTATACATTTTGTATACTGCTACTTCCAGCGATCAGCAGCGGTTTGATTACAGATTGGAAATTGTCAAATCATGACAGGAGATTTTTTGAGGTATAAACACATTGATTAGACAGGAAAGCACAGCACACAGAGAACTATATTACAGGGAACATGGGCTATGGAGGGTTAAGTGGCTTGCCCAAGACCACAAGGAGCACCTGTGGGACTAGAAACCCCAGTCCTTCCAGCCCAAGGTTGCTGTCCTCTAGTGGGATTTGAACCCCCGACCTTCCGGCCTGAAGTACCTTGCCCCAACCACTAGGCCACTCCTCCACTCCTCCATGTATGCTGTGATCCTCTTTGATTACAGTGGGATATCATTCTCCACTCCTCAGATAGGTCTTTTAGATCACTATTACATTGCTGATCTGTAATGCTGTGCATTTTAGCTGTGCAGCTTAACCCTCTGGGCTTTGCATTGAGGTTTTCCGGACCATTGATGTATGCAGTGTTTAATCAGATATGGGCCTTGTCTGCCACGCCCCCTGCTTCTACACAGCTTTGCCGTCCTCGACTACTTTCAGGACTGTGTCTATCATGCACACAGGCCCAGGTATCTGTCACACACACCTTGTACCTACTGTGCCATGTGCTTCTGTGTAATCACTGTCCACCAAGCAAAAAACAGCACACTGCCACACAAAATAGCAGGAAACAACCAGTCCAAAAGTGTGGGCAGGAAACCCTTACGAGGAAAACTTTTATTGATCTTTAACAGAGGTGGCCAAACTCAACACAGGCTGTGTTTCGTATAATACTTCATCAGGGATTTTGAAGGCTCACTACAAAATCATAAAAACATCATAAATAACATAAAATCATAAATAATTAAAAACAAATAAGTAAAATATGAGTATTAAAACATCTTAAATAAATAAACATATATAATCAATCAATAAGAAGAAGCAATAATGTTTCCTGCTGTGTAATCACCTCACAGTTGCCTGTGGTAGGGCACACATGCTCTCAGGACATGGTCCCCCACCAATCCCCTCCATGTGCTGCATGTGCTTGGACGTGCCCTGTACGTGTGCAGCATATCTACTACTACTACTACTACTACTACTAAACATTTATAGGGCACTACCAGGTGCACACAGCACTGTAAACGTGAAAACACAAAAAGACAGTCCCTGCTCGACAGAGCATGCAAACTAAGAGGACAAAGCAATAAAAGGTGTAGAGAAAAGTTAGGAACAAGAGCAAAGAGACAAGAGCAGGAGATACAGGACAAAGGAAAGAGGTAGGAACAAGTGTGAGGGGACGACAGAAAGGTGATATAACAGAGGGGAAGTAGGGAACACAGCAAACTCATGAGCCAAAGGCAGAGGCGAGAAGATGAGCTTTTAACTTGAGTCTGAAGAGGGGCAAAGAAGATGCCTGACGTATAGACAAAGGACATTTATTCCAAGGGTAAGGAGCAGCAGGGTGAGAGGTGCCGACCTACCTGCCTGTGGATGGGCGGTGTCAAGCGCTTCTGGCAGTCCACACAGGTAGATGGGGCCCAGACAGTCTGCGAGCTCCTGCTTCAGGGGTGTGAGGGTTGGGGCAAAGGGGCACCCCCACCGGTGCCCATAGCATGTTGCCGCTCCGCCACCAGGTGTGCTCGGACACCATGCTTAATGTCATTAAATCTCTTTCTCAGGCTGTCCAGGTCCCTAGTTGGTCCGCCTGCCTGGGCTATGGCCTCCTGCACCTCCTCCCACATGTGTATACTTGTGGCCACAGTGGTGCTGTTGCTCAGCCGGCCATAGAGCACCTCATACCACTCCATCACACTGGCCAGCAGGATGTGGTTTTCTTGCTGACTGAATTTCACAGCCCTCCTCCGTTCCTCATCTGGCATCGGTATATGCCTTTGTTTGGCACTGGGTGGCCCCTGGGTGGGCTGCGACACACCCGATGGGCCTGCAGCCACCACCACAGACCCAACACTCCCTGTCGGCTCTGGGTCATGCTGAACAGGTGCCCCCCCCCCCTCCGCCCCTCCTGCCATGTCCTGTCGCTCCATCTCCCTGCCCTCTGGGCCCTCTCCCTCCCTGTCACAATCCCTGCCCCTCGGCTCCTCTGCTACACCACCCGCCTGCTCCTTCCCTCCCCTCCTCTCCCTGCCGCCTGCTCCTCAACTCCCTTCCTGTCTCTCTCTCCTGCTCTTCGCCTCCCCTCCTCTCTCTCTTGCCTGCTTTGGGTTACTTTTACCTTTACTGGAACCTCTCTACCGGGATGCCCTAACTTCCCTGTTCTGCTAGTATCCTTCAAAGATACATCCTTCCGAACCATGCACTCTTGGGCAACTGTTGGCTTTCCCCCATTTTCTAGTTTAAAAGCCCATGACCAGGGATACTGCACATGTTTAAGAAACTATATCTATATCAAGGGGCAGAGATATGTTGATTTTAGAAGAGGGATGCACATGCACATCCTTTCTTCTAAAACTGACCTGATTTTACAATGTTGTCTCTTCCACATCCCATCCACCATCTGAATGGCCTTTCTAAAATGTGCTTTTAAGTATACTGTATTGATGCATTAAAGGCCACATTTTAGACTGCATGTTGCGGTTGGAATTGAGACTTTGAGGTTGGAAGTATTTTAGGAAATGCTCTGCTAAACATGGAATGCACATGGAGATGGAGGGCTCATTTTGCAAATCGACACATGGGAAAAATTAAGAGGGGGCGAACTCGCAACTTCCACATGTAGGTGCTAGGATTTGCACATGGAAGTTGCTAGTTCACAGCAAAAGTGGCCATTTTGCAACCCTACAAGTATAAATGTTGCCAATTAACTACAAACACTGCTATATGTATCTAATTCTAATTGGAGGGGAAAATAAACAATGAGAGATTCAGGAGGTTAACCCCCTTAATCCCTCCTCTAAAGGGCTGGCCAAAACGAGCTCTTTTTTCAAAGCCTATGTATATATATATATATCAGCAGCTGTAAATCCTGACATGGAGAATTGCAGCCATATACATGTATTCTCTGACACTCTCCACCACCACTCACCAACCCAGCCACTCTCCACACCAAACCTGCTTCTGACACTCTCCTTGCTTCACCAACAACCAACAGCGCACTCCTTCTCTCCCTCGCCTACACAAACCCCTCAACATGTACCAGGTGTGCATGTGTATTTATGTGTTTTTACGTTGTGTGCGTTGCGCATGCGCGTGTTGCGCATGTTGTGCATGTGCCATGCAGACGCGGAAGGTGCGTGTGCGACATCAAGTTGCACATGCGCTGTGCATGGGCGTGAGGCATGCGCATGTGCTGCGTACCATTACGTGCATGCGCACGCCTCACACACAGTGCATGCGTAACGTGGTATCCGCACATGTACCTTCTGCATCTGTGCAGCACATGCGCAACATGCACAGCTGACGCGCTTGCGCCACTGCACATGCGCAATGCGCACAACGTAAAAAACACAAACATAAATACACATGCACACCTGGTACACATTGAGGGGTTTGTGTAGGCGAGGGAGAGAAGGCGTGCACTGTTGGTTGTTGGTGAAGCAAGGAGAGTGTCAGAAGCAGGTTTGGTGTGGAGAGTGGCTGGGTTAGTGAGTGGTGGTGGGGTTGTGTGGCTGGGTTGGTGTGTGGTGGGGGAGGTGACTGGCAAGGTTGATGAGGTGAGTGTCTGCGTTTGAGTGCGTTAGAGGAGTAGAGGGGGGTGGAATTTATGGCGGGATTTGTGGTTGCTGCATGTGCAGTGGGAGGTGAGCAGGGACTGCGGTTGCCTGACGGGGGAGATGGTGTCCATGGGGCTGAGGCACAGGGCATGGGTTTAGTCCCGCTGCAACACAGACCTGCAGCTGGGGGGGCAGGCCATGCAGGGGCTGTGCCGGTATGCCGCAGGAGGCATGTGGAGTTGGAGGCTCACCAGCCTCAGCTCTACAGGCCCAGGGCCCAGCTCCAGGGCATGCGTGAGGACCAGGTCATCTCCATCTATCGCCTGAGCATGGGGACTATTAGGGAGCTCTATGAGGATCTACGACCTGACCTCGAGCCCTTGACTGGTCGGTCACATGCCATACCGGGTTTGGTCAAGCTCCTTGGTGCCCTACATTTCTTTGCCTCTGGCTGTTTCCAGTCATCTGTGGCCGCAGTGGGTGGCATGAGCCGCCCCACTTTCTCACGCTGTCTCCACCAGGTACTGCGTGCCATGATCAGCCGGGTGGGGATTTACATTGCCATTCCCAACACTAGGCAACAGTGGGGGACCCTGAACCAGGCCTTTGAGGCATTAGCCAGGATACCACACGTGGTGGGAGCTATTGATTGCACACATGTTGCCCTTGTTCCGCCCAGAGACAGGGAGGTAGTGTTCCGCAACCGCAAACACTACCATTCCCTGAATGTTCAGGTTGTATGTGATGCAAATATGCATATTCTGAATGTGGTCCCTCGGTTTGCAGGGTCCTCCCATGACTCCTATATCCTGTATCACTCGGCACTATTCAGACAATCTGAGGCAGACCAGTATGAGGACTGTATACTGCTGGGTGTGTATTTCTCATCTCTGTCATGCACATGGTGATCCTCTGACTAACCGTATGTGCACATGTCTGTCTTTGAGGTGTAACCCTAGTTGTATGTGTGTCTCATCTGTCTGTGTGTGATCTAACGGGGGGGGGGGGGTGCCCTCCAGCTCTACCTTGCTACGGTGCTGTGTGTTGATGGTAGAATGGATGCTAGCATTTGTGTCGTGGTTACAAATTAAGTTGATTGCAATCCTTACACCTACCCCTTGTTTTGTGTGTCATAACTTCACACACTGATGCATAGTTGTGCTGCTCCATCATGTGACGTCATATGTTTGTGTCAGGATGTTTTCTGCGTTTGGTTTGCACGTACATACTTGTGTCCATTTGGGTGGACATGAGCTCCTGCTTTAACGTTCCACATTTCTTTCTGCAGGTGATTCAGGATATGGGTGTCGCCCCTGGCTGCTGACCCCTGTATGTCAACCACGGACACGTGCAGAGAGGAGTTACAATGAGGCCCATGCCTCCAGCTGCTCCGTCATAGAGCGCACCTTTGGCGTTTTAAAGAGTCGCTTCAGGTGTCTGGATAGGACAGGTGAGGCCTTACAATACAAAGCACAGACTGTGGCAGAGATCATTATAGCCTGTTGCATCCTTCACAACATTGCTCTCAGGCACCATATCTCTGTCCAAATTAATGAGGATCTGTAGGATGATCCTACGTGCCCTCCTGTATGTGGCCGTGGTGACACACGTGGGGCACAGCATTCAGGTGGCAGGTGATTGAGGAGGTCTTCTCATGTAAGTACTGCATATGTTGCCACATACATTTGTTTAGATATGTGTGTACTACTACTACTAGTGAACATTTGTATCCCAATAGCAGTAAGATGCAACACTGCACTGACATATAACAGACACTGCCTGGCCATCCTAGCTTACAATCTATTCATGACTGATGCACAGAAGATGTGAGCACGGCACAACAGTGGGTGGAAGTGGATTATGTGTGTCAGGATTAGTAGGCTTGGGGGAGGTGGTAAGCTGTCACACCTGATTTGTGGCTGATTGGGAAAGGGACTGCTGTACAGCCACAGGTAGTTAGTTTGATGCTTTGGGTGCAGCAAGGTGACAGGTGAGTAGTCTGGGGTCAACAGTAGGAGAGCGGCCCATAGATGGGACCAGTTGCCTAGACGTGTGTGTTTCACATTTTGTAACATGAGTTGATTGATTGGTTTGTATGCTCTGATGATCAGGGACTGTGTGTTACTTGTTTCTGTAGAGCACTACATATGACAAGTACCACTATATACATGCTCAGTAGTAGTTGTATTAGTGGTAGTTGAGATCAGTAAGGGACGTTACTGCAACACCACTGTGTGCCTGCATGTATAGGTCAGCAGGAGAGCCCTGACATGGATGCTGAGACGGATAGGGAACCTGTGAGGTGTCCTGACAGGAGGAGTTTTATTGCCATTATGTGTGTGGCTGTAGATTGGCCATGCAGTGCAGTGTTACATATTTCAAGGCAGACAGAGATGATTCAAAGGCAGATCAGCAAGGTATAGGTTACACTAGGCAAGCCAGGAGCTGATCAGGGGGTGGATTGGGGTTTTAGTTGTGTGTTCAGGGAGGACTGGGAAAATATAGCTGATATCATCTAGAAAGACACCACAAGCCTCAGCTACAAGCTGGGTAGGTGTGTTGAGGAGGAGAGTGGAGTCCAAGACAACACCTACGTTGCAGACCCTGGAGAAAGGAAGGTATGGCCACACACACACAGACGCTCTGATGGGAGGGGAGGGTTTAGGTGCACATATGGGATATCCATGCTTTGCCATTGTCATTTTCACACACTGGGATGACATGCAGCCATCAATGTCAGGTGGCAAGCAGACATCGGGGTATGTTTTGGCAGACATAGCTCAGGCATGGAGAGATATATTTGCAACTCATCAGCACACAGCTGGTAATGTATGTCAAGGGATGAGATATCGAAATGGATATTGACAGAGGATAAGGCAGAAGCCCCTGGATATTTCCCTGTGGTACAGGACCTGACAGCGGGGTAGCATAGGACATTGAGACACCAGAACACACACTGAAGGGGCAGTGGGAGTGATATGGGGGGGGGGGGCACAGGATAGTACTGCGGCCTCAGAGCCGAGCAGGGACACGATAGCGAGGAGACGGTTCTGTTCAACAGTTTTGAAGGCAGCAGAGAGGTGAGGAAAGGGGACGGACAGAGTACGGGCCTTTGTATTTTGCCACACACACTTCAGTCATGAGATAGGCGACAGGAGTAGAGGAGTAGCCTAGTGGTTAGAACACTGGTTTGGTAACCAAGCAACCAGGGTTCAATTCCCACTAGCACTCCTTGTGGTCTTGGGCAAGTCACGTAACCCTCCATTGCCTCAGAAGAAAGGCCTGGCAATCTACTTCCAGTGACACTACCAAGAAAACCCAGGAGCTTCTGGGTCACCAGGAATCAGGACTGACTCAAAGGCACACCTTGCATTGCATACTTGAAGTCACCTTGCTAATTGACTCCTCCTGGTATATATGAGAGGTGCTAGAGGTAATAATGGCCCGCAAGTCTGGCATTTCCATAAAATTTATTTGAACATGGGGGGCGGAGCCTGATGTCCAGCGGGTTAGACGCTTCGCGCTGAAGCTCCCGAGAGGCCTACTCAGAATCCTGACTTAATACCTACATAAACTTAATATTTTGCTCCGAACTTACCGGGGTACCTCGGGGGGATGGCGGCCCACAAACCAGCGCGCTTAGACTTCGGGTCTCCCTCTTCTTCACACGGAAAACGCTCCAAAACAGAGTTGTCTTCCCCACAAAAGATAGTTCCACTTCGGGAAAACCCCGAAATGCAACAGGAGATCTTGGAGGAAATACGCGGTGTGAAGGAACTGGTACAGTCCAACGGAGAAGCGCTCCGAGCCATGCGAGAAGATTTCGGTATGCTTCAGGACCGGCTTGAAGGTCTTTCACTACGGCAGGACAACATGGCGGGGGTCCTCGACTCGCACGCGGTGCGCTTGGTGAAACTGGACAAGGCTGAGCGTCAGATACAGAATCTTCAAAAAGAGTTAGAGGATAGCAATAATCGAGCCCGTCGCAACAATGTAAGGCTCATTGGAGTACCGGAGGGGGCGGAAGCAGGAGATATAAGAGAATTCCTGGTCAAAACTCTTCCCTCCTTGCTGAAGATCACTTTTCACAGAGATCTGGAAATTGACCGAGCACATCGTGTTCCTACCAACATGGCGCTCAATCGGACGACCCCCCGGCCTATCATCTTTCGATTACTGAGATATCAGCAAGTTGAGCAAATTCTAAATGCTGCCCGGGCGAATCATCATCTGGAGTTTGAAAGTCATAAAGTCTCCTTCTTCCCTGACTTGGCAAAGCCCACAGTTGACCGTCGGAAGAGACTCCTTGCTTTTCGCCCTAGACTTCACAAGCTACAGGCTCGCTTTGGCCTATTGTATCCAGCGAAGCTCAGAGTGACTCTCCATAACCAAACTAGAACATTCGAAGATCCTGATCTCCTAGCAACATTTTTAGATTCCAAAGAAGCAGACCAGATGCGCTAATCCAACAACTTGGATCTGTAATCCGCCGGATCTGCCCGCCATTTTGAATGGCCCGACGCGGTGATCACAGCCTGGAACAGAGACTGCCTGGACTTTTCTTTCTTTCTATATATAACTTTCTTGGTCTCCTATCCCTCCATGATGTGCACCTCGGTTGGATTCGGAACACGCACAGCTATACAGGTTATATGTTTCAATTTAGGCCTTCTCTGGGGTTTCTCCCCGCAGACATATGGTCGCCAGTAATTTCTGGGGTTCTGCTTCTTCTCTAATGCACTTCGGTGCTTATTTTTTTATATGGGGCGCTTCATTGTTTTTCATTAGCTTATTTTCTATCATGTCATGTGTACAGCCATATACAGTTAATATGAGGGACATTGTGAAATTATGTGCGTTATCATGTTCTTTCTCAGAATTTTTAACCCTTCTGAATGGCCTTATGTAAGATCTTATCACTGAACGTAAAAGGCATCAATAGTCCAATCAAAAGAAAGAAAATCCTTAGCTATCTTAATCATGAGCATGCTGATTTAGTGTTTCTTCAGGAAACGCATTTAAACTCCGCTGAAACACTGAAACTTAATGCTAAGCCTTACATGGTGGCTGCCTACTCTCCCGCCGTTTCCAAACGGTGTGGGGTAGCCATCTTGGTTAAGAAGTCTTTGCAAGCTACTGTAATGGATACTAGCTCTGATAAGGAGGGTAGATGGGCCCGTGCACACCTTAAGGTTGGAGATAGTGAATTCACGTGTATTTGTATTTATGCTCCGAATGTGGATAACCCTGCTTACTATGCAAGTATTGCGCAGTTGGCACAGGCCTCTGCCAACACTCCATTAATACTTGGCGGCGATTTCAACCAAGTACTTGATCCTTTGATAGATAGACTGCCGCCTAGAACGAGTGGTCCACCCAAGAGTCTTGATACCCTTACAGCTCTGATGAAAGATCTTGCGTTAGTAGATATATGGAGGCTGCTTCACCCCTCCGACTTAGAGTTCACCTTTTTCTCAGCCCCCATCACTCACAATCTAGAATAGATTTTTTTCTTATCTCCAAAGCACTGATATCCCAAGTGGACACGGCTAGGATTCATCCTCTCCATATTTCAGATCATGCTGCCATATCTTTCTCATTACATGTCACTACGCAAGGTGAACATCCCCGTGCTTGGTTTTTTGATAGATCCCTACTAGACCAAAAAGATTTTCAGGTTGACATAAAGGCCGCTATCCAAGACTACTTTCATTTTAATTCACCCCATGACACTGCGAGCTGGGCTTGGTGGGAGGGTTTCAAGGCGTCTATCCGTGCAACTATAACTAGCTATCAAATTCGACAGGGGAAACAAAGAAAGCAACATTTACTGATTCTAGAACAACAGATACAAGCTGGAGAGCGTCTCCTCACGTCCCGTACTGACCCATGTATTTTACTTCGCTTACAACGCCTTCGTTTTCAATACAATCAGCTTTTATATACCGCTGCTGCTAAAAATATTGAATCACATCAAGGGATGTACTATCGGGAAAATAACCGTGCTAGCAAATTGTTAGCCAATGCCCTGAAAGGTCAAAAAGAAGCCAAGCGTGTTACCGCTCTCCGCAATCCGTCGGGGGGGAGCTTGGTCACTAAAGATACAGAAATATTAGAACTCTTTCGTGATTTTTATACTCGGCTTTATCAATCTGAATGTGACTTCGAGCCAGAAGCATTTGAACGATTACTATCAGGGGTACAACGGCCGACCCTATCTGACGAAGATAGAGAGGCCATGGACAAACCATTCACTTTATCAGAAATTCAATCTGCACTCAAGAGATGTGCCACAGGTCGAGCCGCAGGCCCGGACGGTCTCCCAGCTGAATTCTACAAAACTTTTAACGCTGACTTAGCTCCGTTTTTGAAACTTTATTTTTCTGCTCTGGCCGAGGAGGGATCTCCTTCTGGATCCTTCTCAATGGCAAATGTAGTAGTTTTTGAGAAAGAGGGGAGAGATCCGCAACTAACAGCTAATTATCGTCCAATTTCCCTACTAAACGCAGACTATAAAATATTTGCCACCATTCTCTCCACCCGGCTCTCTGACAAGATGTCTACTTTAATACACCCAGATCAATGCGGTTTCATTCCCGGTAGATCAACTGCTGATAATGCTAGGACTCTATGTCATGTACTGACTGCCGCAGTTAATCTTGATCGACCATTGGTTGGCCTCTCACTTGATGCTGAGAAGGCCTTCGACCGCTTAGAATGGCCCTTCTTGTTTGCAACTCTCCGCTGGTACGGATTCGGAGAAGGCTTTCTCTGTTGTCTCCAAATCATGTATGCACAGCCTACAGCTAGTATCTGTGCTAATGCTTTAAAGTCTCAGCCATTTCCCCTGCAACGCGGTACTCGCCAGGGATGCCCACTGTCTCCACTTCTTTTCGATCTCGCACTCGAACCCTTAGCTTTACTAATCCGGCAATCCAAGGATATTCATGGAGTCTCCTTCTCTCATAGGGAAATCAAAATTTCAGCATATGCTGATGACCTTATGCTCTTTGTCTCCCTAGACTCAGTGCCGGCTGTCCTAGAGCAAATTGGTAAATATTCACAACTCTCGGGCTATAAGATAAATTGGACCAAATCGGTAGCCTTTCCACTAAATCCTCTGATCCATCAGGCAGATATGCAATCCTTTCCCTTTTTATGGCAACCTCGCATGGTCAAATACCTTGGGGTGCACTACTGCTCTCCTTTGGAAGACACCATCACCTTTAATGCCAAAGACTTAACCTCTAAGGTCCGGGCGCTTACTCAACGCTGGACTCCTTTAACACTTACTTGGTGGGGCCGCCTAGAAACCATTAAAATGATGATTGTTCCCAAAGTGAACTACATTTTAGAAATGCTGCCATGTCTCCTACCTCGACGTACATATAAAGATTTAGAGGGTCTTCTGACTAGATACTTATGGCAAAACAAGACACCTAGGATAGCGAAACATAAGTTACAAGCAGATAAAGAAAATGGTGGTGTCAGATTCCCTGATTTCCTGAAATACCACCACTCTTTTCTTCTCAAACAAGGCGCTCGCTGGCTGGAAGACCTAACACCGAGTAGACCAGTGTGGCTAGATATAGAGGAGGACCTTTGCAAACCAATTCCTCTTACTTATCTCCCTGGTATGACTCTCCCATCAGACTCCCACTATCCACCAATGCTCTTAGACACTTTAGGTGCCTTTAATACCCTTGAGCAATCTCTAGACTCCCGACTTTGTCCGCTAGATAGACTCCCGCTTTGGCACAATGCTCGATTTCAAATACAAAATAAACCGATGGCGTGGAGCCCCTGGTACACTAGGGGCATTTGGATCCCTAACCAGCTGTTCTATGATGGTCGCTGGAAAACTTTTAGCGAATTACAAATTGAATTTGGTCTCCCAGCGAAACACTACTTTCAGTTGGTGCAACTTCAGCATTGTCTTCGGAGTGCTAAGGTGCTCCCGCCATCGGAAACCCATACCCAAGGATTGTCGGAGATTATCCGATCTATCGGGAGCTTATCGGGTGTGGCATCTAACTTTTACAAAACTTTATGTAATACTGTAAATAGAGGCACTCCTACAGCACAGAAATCCTGGGAGCGGGAAATGCATGTAACTGACCCCGGAGCAATGGAGCCTAGTCTGGAGCAAGGTGACACGGGTCTCTCGATCCGCCTCACTCACTCAGACACTTTTCTTTCTAGCCCACCGATGTTTCTATACTCCTGACAGGTTAGCCAAATGGAACGCCACCCAGAGCAATAGATGCTGGACATGCCATGCGGCCATTGGTTCACTAACTCATGTTATGTATGAATGCCCCGCATTACAGTATTACTGGAGTCGGGTCTGGGGTCGTATTCAATCTATTTTGCACTTTCAAGAGCCCCTCTCTTGGAAGATAGTGGGACTCCGCTCAGCTGCGGGGATCCCCTCTCTTCCCAAATCGGCTTACTTCCTTTTAGACTTTATGCTGGGCATAGCTATTTCCCTAATTACGAAATACTGGAAAAATAGCTCCCATCTGAGCCCCAATGAATGGTGGAATCATGTCTGTCTCTACAGTAAATATGAGCAAATACCTCGTATGTTAGCTTCTTCCGCTCAGACCCCCCACCACTTGTCTAAATGGAAGATGCTCAACGACTATGTTCAAACTGCTAAATGCTCTCATCTGACTGTTTAAATCTGTGTAAATCTCTGTCACATGATCATTCTGTATCGCAGATACTATTTCTGTTTGTTTTGATGTACAATTACTGTTGTTTGTAAGCGCTTATATGATGATACTTATCAGCTTAGAGAAGAAGCATAGGGGTGGGGGGTAATTGGGGTTGCTTTTTCCTTATTGTATGCTTGTATTTGTTTCCTTTGGTGTGTTGTTTCTTTTTGCTTGTTGTAAAATGAAAATAAAAGTTTAAAAAAAAAAAAATTTATTTGAACATGAGTACAAGGTCCAATCTTTTTCATATCTCATTTCTAAAATCATGTTTTTAACTACCATGGTGTCAGTGAATAACTTTCTATTGTGGCCCTCACTCTAAGAGGGATAGGGCAGGTTCAGGCTCCACTTCTTCTCACGTTAGTGGCAGCTGTTTCCTTTTGTGACCCTGCTCCTTCCTGCTGGATGAGGCACAACAAAGACACTACCCCTCTGTGAACTTACAATTTATTCATTTTATTGTTCTTTTTATACCACTTTATCATTTCAGTCAAAGCGATTTACATTGTAGCTTAAACTTGGTAATGTACATTAAACAGGGACATTGATAACTTGGATTTTTCTGAGGCAGCGGAGGGATTAAGTAACTTTCCTAAGGCCACAAGAAGTGCTAGTGGGAATTGAACACTCTAGTGCAGGTCCATGTTTAGCTGTCAGGCAGTGGCCTGGTGCTTAATGTTGATAAAATCATATGCCTGCATTTCAGGATGGTTGAGCAGTTGGACTTTCAACGCTTGCCAACCATTTCATGATTTGAGATTCCCTGGACAGAGGAACTGTGCTCCCTGGGTGTTGTGTTAGAACGAACCTGGTTTGGGGAGAAGCAACCCAATTGTGTGGTTAAGTCTGCTTGGTTTAAGCTTCGTCTGGTATGGCAGCTGTGGTCATACCTGGAAATGTTGGCTCTGAGACTTGTTGTGCAGACCTTGGTGCATGATTCGCTTGATTACTGTAATATTTTGTATGTTGTTTGCCGGATAGGACCCTCAGGTGCCTACGGGTTGTGCAAAACATGGCAGTTCAGCTTTTGAAGGAAGCCCACCACCAGGAAAGTGCCTGGCCCTCCCTAGTCCAGCTACATTGGCTACCAATGCGGCAGTGTGGGTTGTTTAAATTATTAGTGCTTGTTTCTGGGTCCTCCAAGACACACGACCTGGCTATTTGCGGGTATTGTTGGACTGGTATAATCTTTCTCGGCTGCTGCTGTCATCCCAGGTGCCATTGCTAAAGGTAGCTCGGAAGGCCTCTAGCCATGGAAAGGCATTCAGAGTAATGGCTTGTGAACAATGGAATGCTCTCCTCCTGGAGTTCCATGCTCAGACTTCCCTTTGGCTTTCTGCAAGTTGTTGAAGACTTGGTTGTTTTCTGGGGGTTGGGGCGGGGGGTGGATGTAGACTGGACTGTTCGGAGAGAGGGGCATTACTTATTTGCATGTTCTGATGTTCTGACCAATCTGTTGATTCTATGGGCTCCTGCCCTTGTTGTACACTCTCTTGATTGAACTCTTTTGTTCAGAAAGATGGTTAATACTTCTGTAAACAAATAAAATAAAGATACAAGTGACACAATCAAATGTAAGTACCTATAATCAAGAAGTTTAAACAAATATTACTCTTAATTTGCAGACAGTTGACCCTTTATCTCATAAGGACAAACTCAACAATCAAATTATCACACTTCACAGTGTTCCTTCTTTGCAACCCTCCCCAACTGAAGGAAATGTCAACTTGTATGTACCTCAAATGTCACACCACAGTTCAGTATGCACCCCTATAATGTTAATTGAGCTCAATTAAATGTGTTCTGCCCAGTAATGTAGTAGTGCAGGTTTACGTCTCATCACAGAGTGCCTTTGAAGAGCAGTCTGTGTTGTTTGGTGAGTGTTTTGGTCCAATGGGCGACACCAGGGTCCCACAATGATTTGTGGTGTCTCCTTACAGCAGGCAAATACACTCTCTCATCCCTCAGCACACTTGACTATCTACAAAATTACAAAAAGGTATCTCTAGGCCCTTACAAAAAGTAGAAAAGCCACAGAAGGGGAAAATATCAGAACTCCGAAAAATGTGTTGTAGAGTTTGTTAATGATCTGACACTGCTCTGTTTTGGCACAACATTGCCTGCATCAGAGGTCAATTCATAAAACCACCATTTACTACATACAGGGTGCCCCAAAAAAAGTGAGAACATCTCGTAAATTAAAAGCTTAAATAATTTACTTATTTACCTTTTTTAGCTATATAACGTCTTTATTTCGACAATTTCCGGTCGCCATCTTTTTTTTAAATTTGTCAATCGTTTACATCTGTCTTTTTGAATTTTTAAATAACTTATATGCTGCGAGATGTTTTCACTTTTTTTGGGCCACCCTGTATATAAAATATATCAAATATGTAAATGGTAAAACATCAATTACAAAAATCAAAGCAATGTAGGTAAAACCAGAAAATAAAAAAGCATAGAAATATAATAATATGAACAGAGAGAAGTGAGACAAAACAAAAAATAAAGAATCAGTATGCCTCAAAAATATATATCAAAAATTTATTAGAAACAGAAACATAATGGCAAAAAAGACCACATGGCCTATCTAGTCTGACCTTCCATATCAACTACAATAGTTCCCTTTTTTCCTTAAGGGCTCTTCTTTGTTTGTCCCATGCTTTTTTGAATTCAGATACTGTCCTCATTTCTACCACATCAACTGGGAGATTATTCCATGCATCTACCACTCTTTCAGTAAAGAAATATTTTGACACATTACTCCTGAGTTTATCCCCTTTCATCCTCATCCTATGTCCTGCCATAGCAGAGTTTGCTTTCAATTGAAAGAGGCTCTCTTCTTGTGCATTTATATATTTATTTAACAATTTTTCTTCCTCTAAAGTATCCATATTAAGATCTTAAAGTCTGTCCTCATATGCTGTATAATGAAGACCACTATCCATTTCAGTAGCCACTCTCTGCACCGACTCCATCCTGTTTATATCCTTTTGAAGGTGCGGTATCTAGAATTGCACACAATACTCCAAATGAGGTTGCACCAGAGATTTATATAGAGGACCTATCACCTCCTTTTCTCTGCTGGCCATTCATCCCCCTATGCACCCAAGCATTTTTCTGGGTTTCACTGTTGCCTTTTCTACCTCATTAGCTGCTTTAAGATCATCAGAGACAATCACGCTGAGGTCCCACTCTTCTTTCATGGACAGAAGTACTTCACTCCCTACACTATACTGCTCCCTTGGAGTTTTGCAGCCCAATTGCATGACTCTATTTTTTAGCATTAAATCTCAGCTGCCAAATTCTGGACCATTCCTCAAGTTTAACTAGATCCCTCCTCATGTTATCTACTCCTTCCTGGGTGTGTAATCTATTGCAAATTTTGGTGTCATCGACAGAGAGGCAAACTTTACCCGACAGCCCTTCCACTATATCACTAGAAAGATGATAAAAAGAATCGGACCAAGGAGAGATCCCTGCGGTACATCACTGATAACTTCCTTCTCCTCAGATAAGTTCCATTTACTTATATTCTTTGTTTCCTCCCACCCAACCAATTTCTAACCCAATCAATAACTTTAGGGTCTATCCCTGGGGTGCTCAGTTTGTTATGTCACTTGTCAAAGGCTTTACTGAAATCTAAGTACACCACATCTAGGGCTCTCCCTCGGTCCAACTCCCTGGTCAACCAGTCAAAGAAATCAATCAGATTTGTCTGTCAAGACCTGACACTGGTAAACCATGCTGCCATGGATCTTGCAATCCACTGGACTCCAGAAACCTCACTAGTCTCTCTTTTAGCAGTGTTTCAAAATAATTTACTCACCACAGAGGTTAGACTAACCGACCTGTAGTTTTCAACCTCATCCTTTCTTCTGTTTTTGTGTAAAGGGACCACATGTGCCTTTCTGCAGTCCTCTGGGATCACTCCTAACTCCAAAGAAGCATTGAAAGGGTCAGTCAATGGAGCTGCTAGAACATCCCCAAGTTACTTCAGTATTCTCCGATATATCTCATCCAGTCCCATCGCTTTATCTACTTTTAGTTTAGCTAGTTCCTCATGAACACAATCTTCTGAAAATCATTCATATCCCAATTACTTCTGTTCCTTATTGTGGTTTTTTTCTGAGGCCCTGCTCCTGGTCCTTCATCTGGCCCTAAACAAAGAACAGAAATATTTTTTTAAGTAATTCCGCTTTATCCCGCTCATCAGCTTCTACATATTCCTCCCCTTCACACTTTTTCTGACAATACCACTTTTGCCCTTCCTCCTCTCACTAACATATCTGAAAAATGTCTTATCCGCCTATTTTATTGCATTGGTTATTTCTTCTTTTGGTATCTTTTCTTTCCTGACTACTTTCCTAGCTTCTCTAAATTTTTCCAACTATACGTATGTCTTCCTCTCTCTCTGATCTCTTGATTTTTTTTATGAAAGCCACCCTCTTTTTCTTCACCATTTCAGCTACTTCTTTTGAGAACCATAGTGACCTTCTTTTCCTTTTACATTTGTTTACCTTTCTAACAAAAAGAGTTGTTGCCCTTAAAATATCTTCTTTCAGCTTTGCCCATTGCTTTTCTATATTCCCCACCTGTTCCCATCTCTCTAATGACTCCTTGAGGTACAGTTTACAGTTTTAGTTTATTTGATATGCCACCTAAGGCCAAGGGCATCTAGGCAGTTAACAATAATAAAATAGGTAATAAAATAAAATAGCAAGGGGAAATGCAGAAATATAGGACGAGAGGCAAATGGGTAAGAAGGGAATGAGGTTTAGGTTACAAAGTAGGAACATTTGCCTAGACAAAAGATACAGAAGGGATGGAAGGAACAATGAAAATAGACAAGGACATGCTAGTGACTGATGTGACTCATGTAGCTAGTGACTGATGTGACTCATGTAGCTGAGATGCAACCAGGAGTGGGTCAAGTAGAAAACAAGAAATCAGAGGGAAGCTGCCAAAGGAAAAGCTAAAAGAAAGAAATGGGTCTTCAGTTAAAAAAGGTGACGAAAGTTGAAAGTGAAGAACAGAAGGGAGTGAATTCCATAGGGTAGGGGCAGCCACCTGGAAAGAGGAAGAATGAGCAGTAGAAGACCAGATCAGACGAAAGCTCAGGACCACTAGGAGATGTTGTGTGGCAGAGCAAAGAGCGTACTGAGGAATATATGGTATCAAGAACTGCAACAGGAATGGAGGGTTACTGGAATGAAAGGCCTGATATGTCAGGATGAGCAGTTTGATTCTGATACCGAAAACCACCGGGAGCAAATGTTCAGTATGAAAAAAGGGGTCACACTGTCGAATTTACAGGTACAGTGCAGGAGTTTTATGGCAGTGTTCTGAATCAACTGAAGATGGCAAATCTGATATTGAGGAAGTCCAGAAAAAAGAGCATAGTCTAGACAAGGATGAGCAGGATGAGCAAGTCGAGGAGTTTCCAAATAGAGTGGATCTGACGAAAAAAGAAAAAACAGCACTCAACCGTATAAGAAATGTAGTGTGAAAAGGAAAGCTGGCTGTCAAAAGATACACCAAGAATTCTGATAGGATCCCAGAGTGGAAGAAGGGTGCCATGAATAAACGGTGGCACAGAAAGTGAGGGAGAGATTGTGCTGGAAAAAAGCATAGCTACAGTTTTTGAGGTGTTGAGTTTAAGACCATGACCAGTCATAACTCTCACTTGTGTTAGCCACGCCCCAACCAGATGCAGTCTGCTATCTTCTTGGTCTCTGGTTTGCCTGATGACAGTCCTCAGAACCCTCAGTGTGTTAGCCACATCCCCAACCAGGTGATGTCTGCACCCAGCAGAATAAATTCCAGGTACTGCAGCAGCATCACATCTTTTGTATCACCTGATTGTTTTACTATAGCTATAATCTATCTCTATTTTGCTTTCTTTCTATGTTTGTCGCACTTTGCAGTTGCTGTCCATAACCTTCCAAGTCTCTGGTTTGCCTGCTGAGGATTCTCAGAACTCTTATCTGTGTTCGTCCTACCCTCCCCCCCCCCCCCCCCACCTGGTAGAATAAATTCTAGTTACTGCAGTGGTATGGTACTGTATGTTTGACGGCAATGTACAGTAACTCCAAGAAGGTGACTCAGCAATTTTAACACAGTGCTCTCCACCCTCTTCTTTATACACATTTAAAAAATGATTAGGTAGGAAAGGTGGAGGAGTTGCACGTAGGTATCTTTAGTTGGAAGAGCTAGACATTTCTCAATTCATACATACTGAGACGCTGTTGGTTAGAATTAGGACGACCATACCTTTGCATTTTTTGATAATATATTATCCTCTGGTAATGTCATCAGTCAACACCGACTCGACAGCACTTAACAACAACAACAACGTCATCATCTTTTTGGGATTGCATTTCTTCTTTTTATTTCTGATCTTTTAGTTCAGGTTGATAATTTAATTGTATTGGGTGATTTTAATCTACATGGTATAATGATTCTCTCTACTATTTCTGATCTTTATCGTTCTTTTATCTTTCTTATTTCTTGAAATACAGCCTGTAGCAATGAGGCATCAGAGTGGTGTGCAATTATAATAAAACATAACATACTAGGAAAGGAAAGGAATGCCATTCAATTGACGGGAGAGATTAATAGACAATGGAAAGCTGAAGAGGTCAGAAGAGCATACCAAGTAAGGGAGAGAGCAGGGTCAGTGATAAAGAGAGAGAGAGAGAGAGAGGCTGAAAGGGCTCGTATTTTTTTCCAACTCATGTTGCAGGTAATATTTTCGATTTACTGTAGCTTAAACTTCTGTTTCCTTTAGTTATAAAGTAGATTGGTTTGCTCCTTGCCTTGGTAATATCATAGGCTCATTATCTTTTCAGTTGACTGGAAGACTCATCCTCAGTCATAAGAACATACTGGGTCAGAACAAAGATCCATCAAGCCCAGTTTCCTGTTTCCAACAGTGGTCAATCCAGGTCCCAAGTACCTGACATATCCTAAAAGTAGCCAGTTCTAGTCACCTATCAAGTATTAAAGAAATCTTACTTTATTGATCCTAGGGTTTTTTGCTAATAAATGTTCTTCTCTCTCACTGGACTTTGATCAAATTCCTTTGTTTGAACAAGTGAGCAAATGGAATACAGTAGAAGGGAGAAGCAGATGCAACAGAGAGGTATCCTGCCTGTCTCTCTCTGAAACCCTTCTCCCAGCAGACAGGTTAAATCCTCTTTTCCTTTTTTTCCCAGAAGCCCAGCATCAGTCCTCTCCCCTCCCCATCTTAATCCCAGAGTCTCCATTCACACCTCCAATGCTTCTCTTGTTCATCAACTCAATCGCCAGCCTAGTCCCTATTTATCACCTACCCAATCCACAAATCCCCCTTTGCTTGCCCCAGGATTATCTTTCTTCATCCCTCTGTTCTACCCTCCTCACTTGGAGGTATTTTTTTACCCACCTGTTCTCCTTCTCAATGCTGCGGTCCCTATTCCCTGACACCCATGCTTTCCCCATCATATCTCAATTTCTACTCATGCCCCCTCCACCCCATTCAATTCCAAGCTCTTCTTCTCTCCTTCTGAGGCATCTTTCTCTCCCCACCCCCATTACATCTCCCTGAACCTGCTCATATATTTATTCAAATCTCCTTCCAAAAAAACCAAAAATCATCACCCACCTCCCTCCCTGAATACCCTTACAGTTGTGTTTGTTGCAGTGACTGGTGGGAGGCGTGAAGCACCCAGATGGACCACAGACCACTGTGTTCCAAAAAGGTGGGAGAGGAGAGAAAGGAGGGCTGCCTTTGCAGCATTTGGTGGAGGGAGGCACCTGGGCCAGTGGGAACATGTTCTCCTCTCTCTCTTCTTCTCCCCATTGTCATTGTCTGCAGGCTGCCCTCCTGTGAAAGCCAGATGATGCACTGATTTTTTTTTCAGGCTTGCAGAGCCTGTGGCAGTCAGTGGGAGGGAGGGCCCACAGACTGACATGAACATCTGCCCTTCTCTCTCCTCCATTCCCCAACTGCTTTCTTGTGGCCGGCTCTGAGTACCTTAAATCACCTGATGCTAACGCGCAGGGGGAGGTGGGGGTGAGTCTTCTCATTGCTAGCATCACAGGAGACACTCTTTGGGAGAAAGAATGGCAGGCTTTGTGGTCACCAATTGCGACTGGGAGAGTCGGTGTCTGCCCGCGGGGATCCCAAACCCCATGGGCAGTCACCGGCTCTCCCGGCTGTTATTGCGGCCATTTCTGCACATCTGCCTGCGGGGGTTGGGATTCCCACAAGCAGACATAGGAGTGATCGGCGCCAGCAGTGGGCAGAAAACTGGCACTTCATTGATCGGTTTTGCCATTCTGCCAGCTGCCGGCCTCCAACATTCAAAACTGGCCTGACCGGCCTAAAACCGACGGGTTGGCAACCTCAGCATGGTGCTGAGCTGCAATAGATTTAAAGAAACCTCAGTCCTGAAAATAAACTGAAACTAAGCAAGAGTTTCCCAGTTCAAGAGGGTAGTCCCTGATGGGATGGAGGAAGAGAGGAATCTGACAAGACTTAGAGAGAATATCAGTAATATTGGCAGTTAAATAATTTAAAATAAAACAATGACAGCTGTGTATGTGCGGAAAAAAGTAATAGGGACAGCACAAAGGCTAGGGAGGAAAGAGAGAGAGATTGAGTTACAAAGAAGAGAGTTAAAAATGTTTAAATCAGCAGCAGCACTATTTAAAGACTTTAGCTGAAAGGAAAGACTCTGGGGTCACTGGAGACTTGGAGATGGTGTTGGGAATTTATTACTGGATGAGTGAATTAAATCACATACATAAAGTAAATTTTATTAAATAAGGTAACACTTTCCATTAGGAAATATTCAAAAGAAACCAAGATTTCAAGCCAGGCAATTTAGAATGTTACCCTACCCAAGCCAAAAGGTGAGTTGAAGTATGAAGCCCCATTAGTGGAGTCATGGAAATAGCATGGGGACATTATGATGACCAGAAGATGGAAAGGGGTCAACAATGTTGTTTCCCCTAGCAACACAGCTGTTTACAGCAGAGATCACCAGGGGTTGTCAGTGCAGATAGACCTTTCAGAGGATGCATGCCTGAATTTAGAATTCAAAGTCAAGTCTGAGAGAAAGTTAATCCTATGGTATTAAAGAGAGTTTGAATAACTAATTAGAGAGGTCCACAACATTTTAGACACTTTGTGCATGCTAGAGGAGAGCAACTGAAATTGCTGACAATAAAAATTGAACTCTATAAAAGCCAGAAGTGACATTTGGCTTTGAAACAGCTTGGATTAGATTGTCCACCACAAGATTGACTGTTAGGTTGGGCCCTGCCTGTGAGGTAAAATCCTGTCAAACAGGCAAGCCAGACAGGCCTGGCGTTAATTGAGCTACAACAGAGCTTGAAAACTAACCTTTAAGGAAATGCTATTCTGAGAACTGTAAGTAAGATTGAGGTGAATGAAAGACTCTTGAGAGTAGTGAGTGAATGGAAAAGAAGATGCCTCTTTGGATGTATACTGATTTCAAATACTTAGGTGAAGGAATAACATGGGGACTTTGTAGGCCTACCCAGGCTGAGAGCAAGTTAAAGTTAAAAAAAGGAACAAACAAGTAGCTCATAGTTAGGTTTTTGAGTTTTTCTGAAGTTAGGCAGTAGGATTTAACGGAAGTATTGAAGGCCAGAGAATATAGGAATTAAGGAGCTGAGTGGAACAAGGACTGAAATGGCCAAAGCTGTTTTTGAAAGATTATAAGATAAGTGCATACCAAGATGAAATTAGACTTACCTGCTAATTGTTGTTCCTTGAGGAACTCCAGTCTAGTCCCGAACCTCTGGGTTTAGTACCTCCTCCCGCAGCTTTGAAGACTGAGCACATCACTCTTTTGGTGACCCCCGTATAAATAGACCAGGAACCGCCTCCTTGCTCCAGTAACCTATTGACAAAGCAGACTCACCAGAGTAATAATTAAGTAGTTAATACAACATTCCAACTACCCTCTATAAAGATAACTTCAGAAGTTCAACTGAAAAGAACTTCTTGAAATGAATCATGCAATACATATTCTCTTTTGTGCTGCTCGGGCCTATCCTCGCCTTCTCCCGAGGACCCCCAAGTAGCCATTATTATCACTGAGAACTAATTCCTTTCTACCCCCTAATGAACCGCAACGTTTGCAGCCACCTCTGCAGCTTTCCAACCAAAATTTTACTTCTCTTCAGGCTACAGTCCAAGAGTAACATCAGGGAGGGATGTGGGACTAGACTGGAGTTCCTCAAGGAACAACAATTAGCAGGTAAGTCTAATTTCATCTTCCTTATCGTTCCTCCAGTCTAGTCCCGAACCTCTGGGGATGTAACAGAGCAGTGAAGAAATTAACGGGAGGGACCTGCTAGACCAGCCTAAAGCACTGCTGATCCAAAACAAGAATCTCCTTCCGCCTGAACATCCAACCTGTAATGCTTAACAAAGGAATTCAACGATGACCACATCGCCGCCTTACAGATCTGAACTGATGGCACTAAACTGAACTCCGCCCGGGAAGCTGCTTGTGCTCTAGTCGAATGGGCTCTCGGCCCCTTCGGAACTGCCTTGCCCTTCAAAACATAAGCCAATGCAATAGCCTCCTTAAGCCACCTTGCAATAGAAGACTTTGATGCCGCTTCTCCTTGTTTCGACCCCCCAAACAAGACAAACAATCTCTCCGTCCTGCGGAATAGAGCCGTTCTCTGAAAATACTTCCTTTACATTCGCCCTACATCCAGATGATGCAGCCATCCTTTGGACTCATCCTTGCTATCTTTCCCGAAAACTGGCAATGACACCACCTGATTCAAGTGAAACGCCGACACCACCTTAGGCAAGAAAGATGGAACAGTCCTCAAAACTACCTTCTTGTCATAGAACTACAAAAAGGCTCCCTACATGACAAAGCCTGCAATTCCGAATCCTTTGAGCTGAACAAATAGCTACCAGAAACCCCACTTTGAGAGTAAGATTCTTTAATGTTGCTGTAGTAGCTGATAAGAATGCAATAAATAATACCCGGAGTCAGGCAAAGATTCAAGCCGGTTTAATGTGCACAGACTCAGATTGCAGTAGCATTCAAAATGGTCTGAGCCCAGAGCTCAGAAAAATGACAGTTTATATACTTTTCTTCTCCAGTCTAATACAGGCAAAACTCCTCATTGGCCACAGTGGCCCACTTACTCTCATCCAATAGACATCTCTGACCGGGCCCAGGACTCGCTCCCCCTGCTTGGGTCTTACTAGCCACGGGTCAGCAACTAGACATAACACTAAACATAATACTTTTACTAAAGTATACAGTATATTTTGCTATTCTTGCAAGGTCAGTTAGCCACAAAGATAGTGGAAGGCATATCAGAAGCATTCTTAACAAAAGCAAAACAAAGTGAGGCCAAACATAGCAAGGTTAAGACGTATCTCTAGCCTTGGCTCAAAACACTAAACAATCTTCATAATGCTAGACAAAATATTCTTACACTGTTCAGTTTCTCTGCTATATTTTCATCCTACTTACGAGGTCAGTGCACAATCAGCAAAGATACAGTGGCGCGGAATTCTACTGAAAGAGACATCTGACTTACCTAAACAATAAACAGTACCAAGGTTTAATTCTCTTATCTCCAGGAGAGCAGAACATGTTATCAAACCAGAATAGAACAGTATTTCTTTCTAACAGCTAACAGCATTCTGCAATTTTCCAAAATCAGCAATAACATTTTAAAGCAGGAGAAAAAGGGCTTCAGCAATAACATTTTAAAGCAGGAGAAAAAGGGCTTCAGACCTAGCTCTGCTACATGCTAGGCCATCGCCTATCACATTGCCTTACTCAAAGGCTCAAATGGCTCCCATACCAGAGTCTCCAGCACTAAATTGAGATCCCACATGGGCACCACTGCTTTCCGAATGACCTCCAACACCCACTGGTCCAATGTAATTTGGGTCCAGGCAGGATAGAACTCCCTTAGCCGACCCCCCACAGGCACCAATCCCACCTGGACCCACCTCACTTCATTGTGATTTCTTGAGTTTCGAGGACGAGGAAGCTCCAAAACCTCTACCTGCTCCTCTGAACCCTCAAAACCCCTGGGATCTGTAAGGAAAACCCTCTGAATCCTCTGAAACTGACCAAATCTCGGCGAGCGAAAATGGCGAAACTCCCTTTGCTGATTTTTGGTCGTCCCCAGAGGACGTCCCTGCTTCTGTTGTCCTCCGGCAACCTTCCGCCCTTAGACTCCCCGAGATCCTTCACTAACTTATCCAAATCCTCTCCAAAGAGGAGCTTACCTCGAAAGGGGAATTTACCTAGCCTTGCTTTAGAGGAATCATCGGCCGCCCAGTTACGGAGCCACAGATACCTCCACGCTGCTACCACTGACGCCATACTCTTCGAAAGGCCTCAAATAAGATCATAATGGCTATCCGCCAAATAAGCCGCCCAGGTCTCCAACCGGGCCGCTTCCCCGTCCATGTCCTCCACCTGTATTCCCAGAATCCTTTGGGATCATCGGAGACAGGTCCTTGCCACCCATGCCCCACAAATAGAAGCATGCATGGAAAGTGCATTGACATCAAAGACTTGCTTTAATAAGTTGTCTAGCCGCCTATCCTGGGCATCCTTCAGAGCGGCACTACCTTCTACTTGAATTGTCGTCTTCTTAGTAACCAAAAACAAAAAAGTATATATCCCTCTAAGTGTGCCAAGAGATGAATAGATTAGGATCTTCTGCTATCAACTATGACTATACACTAATCATAGAAGATTGTAGGAACCCGGGGTCTCAGACTGTATCAGCAACTTCCTGGGCTTTAGCTCCTGTAGGAAATGCGTTGCTTCTTTGCATCAATGACCTCTCCGTTCCAAATCTTTTTAAAATTAAGCAGATATGCGATAATCTGAATATCTCTTGATACTATTCAAAGTTTAAATTTCCACAATTGATATTTTAACTCATTCGTTGCTGAGGGAGATCATTAGTTCGTAAAATAGCACTGTCGTTAATTCTCTATAGCAATGGGTCTGAAAGTAACAAATCTCATGGCTGTCTGCTACCTCACCGGCTTTCTTTTAGACCCCCCTGAGGAAGAATCGAAATGCAAAGCCGGTACCTGAATAGTGGCGTTGGGGAAGTTCGTTACTCTCTCTTTTTTGAGATAAGCACGTTTACTTAAGATATAATAATAGTAATTTCTTGAAATCTCAGCAACGAATGAGTAAAAATATCAATTGTGAAAATTTAAACTTTGAATAGTATCAAGAGATATTCAGATTAGTGCATATCTGCTTAATTTTAAAAAAATGTGGAACCGGAGAGGTCATTGATGCAAAGAAGCAACACATTTCCTACAGGAGCTAAAGCCCAGGAAGTTGCTGATACAATCTGAGACCCCGGGTTCCTACAATCTTCTATGATTAGTGTATAGTCATAGTTGATAGTTGATAGTAGAAGATCCTAATCTATTCATCTCTTGGCACACTTACAGGGATATATACTTTTTTGTTTTTGGTTACCCAAACCCCTCTGTTGAGCGCGACCGCATTACTGTGTCTTCTTAGTAATGGCCGCCACCGCTGCATTCACCTTAGGAGACCTAAAAAGATCCTTATCCTGGTCCGCAGAAGGACAAAGGCGGGCCATTACTCTGGAGCTTTTTAGCCCTGACTCTGGCATGTCCCATTCCTCTTGAATCATTTCCCTAACTACCCTATGTACTTGAAAAACTCTCTGGGACCTTCGCACAGCCTGCAATAACGTGTCCTCTGACGTGGAATCCTCCGCCGGACCCGTAACCACCATGTTAAGCGCCTTAAGCATTTCCAATATAAGCGCCGGCAATTCCTCTCTCCGGAACACCCGAACCACTCTTGCTTGGTCCTCCTGCTCCATGATCTCACCTTCCTCCAACTCTTCTTCTATCTCCAAATCCATTGCCCATGTTCCCTGTAAGTATTAGTCTATGTGTCTCATATCCCCTCGTGTTAAATGTATCCCCCAACCGCTTTGACCCGGTGAAAAGCGGGATATAAATGCAGCTAAATAAATAAATAAATAAATAAATATCTTCCAAATTTTCTGACTGATCCTCCGAGCCTACAGCCTGTTCCGCCCTGTCACTCAGCATCCTAGGCTTGTTAGATGGGGCGCTTCCTGCCCCCAAGTCCAGAGGAGCTCCTGGGCACTTTACCCCCAGTTCTCCCTCCATGGCAGCACCTGCTGGCACTCGCAGACTCCCCCCCCCCTGAGGGCTTGTTGCAGCAGTGTCACAAATTCTTGAGAAAATATCACTGCCAATCCCCCTTGTAGCAGGGGTTGGGAAGAGGAAATGTCCGAAGCCGAGGACGGCCCTGCTACCGGCTCCTCGGGGGGGGGGGTGCTAAAGGAGGAAGGGGTTCTGGTGAGGCAGAAGACTTCCCTTTTTGAACCTCTACCTCACTTTCCATTGAAATATCCACCGAGGCTGCCTCCTGCACACATCCCCTGCACACCCCGGCTTCCAACACTGACCCTCTTCTGGCCCCGCACAGCAAGCATTGAGGCCTAGAAGGCATGACCTCTTTATCCCTTTCTCTTTTTTTTTTAAAAACGAAAATTACACGGAGACCTGGCTGAGGAGTCTGACAACTAGTCCCTGTCACTCGCAGTCTATTCAGGAAAGAATTTCCCACCGATGACAGGCAAATCGCTGCTCAACACTTTCCCGTGTTGCTTCCACGTGGCCTGGGCCTAACGGCTCTGAAACAGTTAACCGTGCTACCCAAACCTTGGCTTCTGGCCCCCTGCCACCTGCGCGGCTTGCTTACCTCCTCAGCCGCTTCCTGCTACCGATGCGAGCTCTGCTCTGCTCACCCGCGCTCAGCCTCTCAGTGGCGCCAGCATCAGGGAGAGAGGCTCCGCTGGATGAGCTGCTGCTGCCAGAAATGCCACCGTGCTCTCCGAAGCCCACTCACTGCCGACTCTCCGGGTGCTCTGTCACACGGCTCGTCAACCACGCGGTGGGTTCGGGAGCCGGAGTCCTCGCCTTCAACTCCCGCACTCCTCCCCACTAGCAACAACATGCTTCCAGGGAGGGGGGAGAGGGGGACAGTCCTTGCAGCCTTTAAGTTGAGGTTTAGGGCAATCAAACCTTTGCACCTCAAATTATACAATATAAAATACAACCTAGCAAAAATACCTCTTTTTTTTTAAAAACCAAATCACCCTAGCTTCCTCACAAACTTGTTAACTCCTACATCTCCTTATTCATTCCTCCAGTGAGTCCTGAACCTCCTAGGCTCAATACTCCTCCAGCTGCTAGGAGACTGAGATTACTGGAGCAAGGATACGGTTCCTGGTCTATTTATACAGGGGTCACCAAAAGAGTGACGTGCTCAGTCTCCAAAGCTGCGGGAGGAGGTACTAAACCCAGAGGTTCGGGACTAGACTGGAGGGATGATAAGGAACATATGTTATAAACTCTAGTCATTGGTTAACTGTTTCTAAAAGCAAAACATTTTGAAGAAGAGAGAGGTACTATTTTTCTCAGGATTTTTGACAGTTTCTTTTTAAAAAAGGACTTTCATAGCATATATATAGGGAGCACACAGGAAGAAGATACACATATGCAGAATTACATATAGTGCATACTTACCTGATTCCTTGAGATAATGGATTGTGCTGACTCTGTATGAGTAAAGATTGAGAGAACACAAAATATCAATTCTTCTTATAAATAGAAACAAATAATAAATAACTATTTTATTTTGTGTATGTATTGCTATTGGGTTGAGTGGGGTTTGATTTGTTTATATGTTTTATGAATTTCCATGTGAAGGCACATTTAGGAAAAGGCATGTAGGCCATGCAGGAGACATGCAACTAAACATCGACAGAGAGACAGCAAATGCACCAACATGCCCATGAATCTGCATGTGCATTAAGAATAATGGTGCAGACATCCGGAAATACAGACATAGGGGCATGTTTACTAAACTGCGGTAACATTACAGACCGCGCGTTATGTAATGTTAATGCTCGTTAGGTAACGTTGACGCGCGGTATGTAACGTTAACGTGCGTTAACGTTACTTAACGATCGTTAACGTCCCCGGCCGCGGTAAACACCGCAGAGGGTGGAGAGAGGGCAGGGGGGAAGGGGTCAATGGGTGGGGAGTGGGCAGGGAAAGGCTCCCTGCACACTAATGAGCTGAACTGAAGGGCTGAATCCTACCGCGAATGAAAACCTGCCGTTAGATGCACATTTGCAGGAGAGAGAAACTATTTAAGTGTCAGCAATGTATAGCATAGATAGGGAGCCCAAGGAACGTGATAGTAGTGTTCCATGTCCAGCACCAGCATAGCGCCCAAGTATGAAAGGCCGCTATGGCAATGGTGCAAGTGGGGCATAGGAGGCTGCAGGCGGGACATGTAGCGAGGGCAGCAGGGGCACAGGGTGGACTAGGCGGGCGCCTACATGGCACATAGGAACATAGAAATCGGAAATCATCATGACAGCAGCTGACAAAGTCCAAACACAATCTATCTACATCTACCTGGTCCACCTAAGCTAACAGTTGCCAGGGCACTGACCTGACATACACCCAGCCAACCCTCCCCCTAGTGGAAAGAACAGACTATTGGTAGGCGGTGATGGGGGGGGATGTGAGGATGCTCATGTATGCCCCATGCCCCAGACCGCGCTCCCTAGGTGACCACCTACCCACACAGTGGATGGCCTGGGACTGCGCACTACCAGCACCGACAGCATATGGCCATGTCAGCATGGCAGGAGGTGTGTGCCCATGCTGGAGGGGGCAGTGGCACCTGCCTGCAGTGGACCTGGGCCATTCCCTGTAACAGTACGTGGTGTGCAGTGCAACATAAAAGGTCTGGCTGAGGAAAGGTACAGGTAGCCCCAGGGACCACCAAGCATCTGTGGCAACAGTGTGGTGCAGTATACCCAGTGAGTGTGTCCAGAAGCAAAGGGTCACAGGTTCAAGCCCCAGCTGTGGGTCCTGCAGAGCATGTCCCTATGTTTTACCCTACAATGCAGATACAACAGCAACATGTGCAAAGCCCAAAGCAGCGGCAAACAGGGGTACAAACAACCACTTACCCAGGCTCCACAATCCAAATATGCATGGAGAGTCAAGCTGTTGGCCCCAGCATTGAGCTGCAGTTAGCACCAGGGCACTACTACTACCTCCTGCACAGTTTAGCAATGTCGGCACTGTGATCAGGACCAGTGTGGCGGGCAGGGTTGCCAACCACCCCTATCTGTGCACAATGCTGCAAAAGGAGTGTGTGTGTGTGTGTGTGTGTGTATGTCTATCCATTATGTTGTGGCTGCCCACACCTCACCAGTCTCACAATGTACCATTGTTACCAGCATTAGCCTGAATATGTGCATAGTGAGGAGCAAAGTGTTGTGGATATGGCCCGGACAGGGCAGATTGGCCAGGGTGCATCTTCACAGGGTGTGGGGCAATGGCTGGGACACTGTAGTGTCCGACCACCGCCTGCATGGACAGGGTGGCCACAACTTGGCATGCTGGGAAGGCACTCATTCTGACCAAGCAGTGACCATGCTATTTCTAGGTTCCCACATAGCGCTCTGTATTATCTATCTCCAGTGATCCTGTTGTGTCCCCAGTGCTGAGGCCACAATCACTGAGATGCCTGCTTGGTGCACATAGTTCCTCTGTGAGCATGCACTATGAACTGGCTAGTGGACTGTCTGTAGTTAGACTGTGCATGGTTGGAATACCTATACAGTGCAGTCTGACTGTGCTGTCTGATGGTGACTGGCAGATAGTGGTGTAAGGCAGTTGGGGTTTTCCAGAGCTAACCCCATCATTGCTGCTGGTCTGCCCCAGCCACAGGTAGGGCTCTAGCCCACCAACCCTGGAGGGCTGTCACATACCAGCAGGATGGAGGTTGCTTCACAGGGTCTGGGGCACCTGTTCCTTACCTACAAAAAGGGTGATGTGAGCCCTTTGGGGTACGTAGTTTATACCACTTTGAACTATCAAGGCACTGCTATACAAACCTCATGCAAGTTTGGAAACCCCTCTGCCCTGATAACAGGTGCCCATGTCTGCCAGACCCTAACACAGGGTACACACTAATCTGGGTAGTGTCTGGTCCCAGAGGGCCACATGTGACTGCAGGATACAGATGGACACCAAATTACCTTCAGCTGTACTGCAAGGAACACCTGTCACACACGGGCAGTGATGGGGATGTACAGCAGGGCCTATCTCTAGCACCACATGTACTGCGGACCTAGTGCTGGGCACCCATCCTATCCCTCAGGGAGAACACAGAACCTGCACAATGGCATGGTCTATAGCTACTCTGTGCCAGTATCACACACTATCAGTTTGTCTTTCCAAGCTGAGGTACCGGAGAGGTGCAGACCCCATTTACTGATCAGCTGTAGACAGCTATTCAGCGTGTGCATTGCATCATGGGTACTGGTGGGGGTTACCCTATCCTGGCACTCAGAGCAGACAGTTTGTGCAGTGACCTGCAGTCCTTCTGTACCCAGCCATTGCTGTGACATGGAGGTATAGCCTATTGGTTAATACAATGCCATTCTTGGCAGTGTTCATGGGTTCAGTTCCTCATTGTTCCCTCCTCTAGAGGCGCAATGCAGGAAAGGGTAGCAGTGCATGACATGGGGTGACAGCCTGCACAGGCAGACAGGACTCTACACAGCTGACAGATGCAGATAGATGGACCGAGGGAATGTTGGCAATTGTTGTGAGGGTATTATGGGCTGGCAGCACAAATCTGCAAAAATAGTGTTCTGCATGGCACCACCACTCCTCTGTCCTCCCATCATTGTAACTATCCTACCACCTCCGCCTCCACTGGGGGACACGTATTCCCATCGTCTGCCACCAACTGTCTTTCCAGTACTTTACATTGCCAACACCCTGTGTTGTGGTACAGTTGCCCCCACCATGTTTGTCATCAGTACTGGCAGCCATATGGGATGCCTATAGATATGGCAGGTCCAGCGGCTCCCAGCACTCCCTCCTTCACTCACCTGTTCATTGCCTTTTCTGTGTGCTCTATCCAGTGTTAGGGCTACATCTGTCTCTGTTCCTCACAGGTCATGCATGTCATCTTGCAGCACCTTGCAGCCCTTAGGCC
Source organism: Ichthyophis bannanicus (assembly GCA_033557465.1). Taxonomy (NCBI): domain Eukaryota; kingdom Metazoa; phylum Chordata; class Amphibia; order Gymnophiona; family Ichthyophiidae; genus Ichthyophis; species Ichthyophis bannanicus. The sequence continues at coordinate 1,018,549,412 of CM066033.1, read as the reverse complement.
ACACTAACCTAGGGAACCATAATCTTGTTAGGCCACCTTAACCTATGGTTCCGTAACCCAGGGTGCCCTCTAAGGTGCCCTGTCCAGAAGTGCCTAATACAGCGCATAGCCTAAGGAGCCCTACTGTATAGGACACCTTACAAAGCACCTTATGAGGCACCTTCCAAGGCACCTTATAAGGCACCTTACTTATATGGCACCTTACAAGGTGCCCTTCAAGGCACCTTATAAGGCACCTTACTTATGCGGCACCTTACAAGGCACCTAACAAGGCGCCCTACAAGGCACCTTGTTATGTGCCTTGTAAGGTGCCTTATAAGGTGCTTTGTAAAGTGCCTTATGAGGCACCTTGTAGCGCGCGTTAGTTCGTAACATGCGTTAGCTGATACAGCTTGCTGTAACGATGCACTGCCCATGCCTTTATATGGCCATCTGTACCTTTACCGCGGAACCTAACGCGAATGACATTACTGCAGTTTAGTAAACATACCCCATAGATGCCGACTGAGGGAAAAATAAGGACATGGTAGCAATACCAGCATGGGAAATAGGTGTACATGTGGTAGCAGGATTACCAGGATTAAGCTGCGGCTACTATGCCACATGGTCATGTAGTGGCAATGGTACATGTGTGGAAGCGCATTGGTGCCAGTGAGGATGCCATACCCCTGCAGTCACTATAGCATGGCACAAATTAGTTATGTATGCAGGTGGAGCAGGTACATAAGGATAACAACCCTGTCTATCAGCCACAGTGTGGTCAGTGAAGATCGACTGATGGCAGCCCTCAGTGATGGGAATGAGTTGTGCAGGGGATATACAAGGGATAAAGATGTCAGCAGGGAAAGAAAGAAAATGAAGGCTGCATCTGAGAGAAGGGGGCACTGCAGGTGGTTGGCACAGGGTGCTGGCATACAGGGGCGGCCCAAGGGGGGTGCGGGGCCATGTGCGGAGACTCGGTGCGGGGCCTCATTTGCATAAGGTGCCTCATTTGCATAAATATTTGCATAATGTTACCATACACTACTAACTTTTAGTAAACATGCCTCTTAATGAGTATATGGATAAAGAAAGACTAAAAGGTTTCTACATTCTATAATCCAGTACCAACCGCCAGGCACATTAGGAACTACTACAAGCACTGCCCATTTAGAACCCATAGCAAACCTGCCGTATCCTAACAGCACTACCAGGACTCACAAAGCACCAGACCCTAACTATCAAAAGACAACACTGCAAATATTAAACCAATACATTTCAGAGAACAATAATACATGACCTACTGGGGAAAGAACAAGTGGCAATGTCAAATAGGAATTACATAAACAGAATACCTCAGCTCAGTTACACATGCAGAACATAGACCATCACCAAACAAGGAATCACAATTTAGAAACAGGAAGACAATAATTAAACTGGGAACCCCAAAAGCCAAACTTGGAATATACAACAACACTGTAGAAATAAAACTATAAATTAATTTCCTCTTGTACTAAACAAAGCGCAAAAATTAATGATGCACATTTCCCAGAGCTGACATATTCCAGTTAATAAATTCAAAATAAAGAGATATTTTTCTACCTTTTGTGCATTTTTTTTTCAGTTGCAATTGTTCCAGCCACTTTCTTCTGGTTTCTTCGTGTCTTCTGCTAACTCTCCATCTGCTGTCCATTTGTCCTTTCTTCTGTCTTCTTGGTTTTTTTTTTCCATTCTCTCTCTACATCTGCTTTAACATACTAATCTTTCTCCTTTTGCTCTTTCCTCATTCCTATTTCATCCACTCAAATTTATCCCTCCATCCTCAATCCCCACTTACTCTCCCAATATCCGGCCAATTGTAGATTTGTCTTCCCTCCCACGCAAAATATTTTTCCCTCTCCATTTCACTCTCCCAGCTCCATCCCATTCTAATCCTCCCCCAACATCAGCTCCTTTCTAGTTCCAGCCCCACCCAGCATCTGCTCCCTTCTTGTCCCTGCATCAGCCCATTTCCAGTCCTAGTCCCCCATCAGCCCATTTCCAATCCTAACGCCCCCACAGCCCATTACCAGTCCTAACGCCCCCACAGCCCATTACCAGTCCTAACGCCCCCCACAGCCCATTACCAGTCCTAAACCCCTATCAGCCTACTTGTAGTCTTAGCCCCCCCATAGCCCATTACCTGTTGTAACCCCCCCATAGCCCATTACCTGTCCTAATCCCATCAGCCCACTTGTAGTCGTACCTCCCCATAGCCCATTACCTGTTGTAACCCCCCATCAGCCCATTACCTGTCCTAACCCCCCCATAGCCCATTACCTGTCCTAATCCCCCCATCAGCCCACTTGTAGTCGTACCTCCCCATAGCCCATTACCTATTGTAACCCCCCCATAGCCCAGTACCAGTTCTAACCCCCCCAGCCCATTACCAGTCCTAACGCCCCCACAGCCCATTACCAGTCCTAACCCCCTAACAGCCTACTTGTAGTCCTAGCCCCCCCCTAGCCCATTTCGTGTTGTAACCGCCCCTCTGCCCGTTGCCTGTCCTACTGCCCCCATTAGCCCACTTGTAGTCGTACCTCCCCATAGCCCATTACCTGTTGTAACCCCCCCATAGCCCATTACCAGTCCTAATGCCCCCCACAGCCCATTACCAGTCCTAACGCCCCCCACAGCCCATTTCCAGTCTTAGCCCACCGCCCCATAGCCCGTTTCCAGTCCTAATCCCCCCATCAGCCCACTTGTAGTCGTAGCCCCCCATAGCCCATTACCTGTCATAACTTCCCCCATCAGCCCATTTCCAGTCTTAGCCCCTCCATAGTCTATTACCTGTCCTAACCCCCCATAGCCCATTCCCAGTCTTAACCCCCCATCAGCCCACTTCCAGTCCGAATCCCCTATAGCCCATTACCAGTCCTACCCCCCCCATCAGCCCATTGACAGTCCTTACCCCCCTCCCTCCCCATCAGCCCATTTCCAGTCCTTACCCCCCTCCCTCCCTCCCTCCCCATCAGCCCATGTACAGTCCTTACCCTCCCTCCCTCCCTCCCCATCAGCCCATTACAGTCCTTACCCCCCTCCCTCCCTCCCCATCAGCCCATTTACAGTCCTTACCCCCCCCCTCCCTATCAGCCCATTTACAGTCCTTACCCCCCCCCATCAGCCCATTTACAGTCCTTACCCCCCTTCCTCCCTCCCCATCAGCCCATTTACAGTCCTTACCCCCCCCCCCCTCCCTCCCCCCCCCCCCATCAGCCCATTTACAGTCCTTACCCCCCTCCCTATCAGCCCATTTACAGTCCTTACCCCCCCATCAGCCCATTTACAGTCCTTACCCCCCTCCCTCCCTCCCTCCCCATCAGCCCATTTACAGTCCTTACCCCCCCCTCCCTCCCTCCCCATCAGCCCATTTACAGTCCTTACCCCCCGCCCGTCCTCCCTCCCTCCCCATCAGCCCATTTACAGTCCTTACCCCCCTCCCTCCCTCCCTCCCCATCAGCCCATTTACAGTCCTTACCCCCCCTCCCTCCCTCCCTCCCCATCAGCCCATTTACAGTCCTTACCCCCCTCCCTCCCCATCAGTCCATTTACAGTCCTTACCCCCCCTCCCTCCCCATCAGCCCATTTACAGTCCTTACCCTCCCCATCAGCCCATGTACAGTCCTTACCCCCCTCCCTATCAGCCCATTTACAGTCCTTACCCCCCCCATCAGCCCATTTACAGTCCTTACCCCTCCCTCCCCATCAGCCCATTTACAGTCCTTACCCCCCTCCCTCCCTCCCTCCCCATCAGCCCATTTACAATCCTTACCCCCCCCTCCCTCCCTCCCCATCAGCCCATTTACAGTCCTTACCCCCCCCCCCCATCAGCCCATTTACAGTCCTTACCCCTCCCCCCCCCCTCCCCATCAGCCCAGCTAAGTTTTAAAAAAAAAACCAGAAACCGGCTGCTGCTGCCGCTGCCGCCGTGGCAGCGGCAGAATGGAGAATCCCGCGGGGCCCCCCTGTCCAGCAGTCTTCTAAGCGGCCTCAGCGCGGGCTTTTCAGAGCCGCGCGAAGGGAGAGTTTCCCTTTCTCGCGGCTCTGTTAATCCCGCCGCGGGGCTGATGGGATTTCCCATCAGCCCCGCGGCGTGATTAACAGAGCTGCGAGAGGAGAAGCTCTCTCTCTTCGCGCAGCTCTGACAGCCGACGGAGGCCGCATAGAAGACTTCAGGACAGGGGGGCCCCGCGGGATTCTCCATTCTGCCGCTGCCACGGCGGCAGCAGCAGCAGCAGCCGGTTTCTGTTTTTTTTTTTTTAACTTAGCTGGGCTGATGGGGGGGGGGGGGTGGTAAGGACTGTAAATGGGCCCCTCTCCATTCTGCCGCTGCCACGGCGGCAGCGGCAGCAGCAGCCGGTTTCTGTTTTTTTTTTTTTAAACTTAGCTGGGAATCTGGGATGCAAGATGTTTTTTGCGCGGGGCCCCCTGAAACGCGGGGCCCTGTGCAAAAAACATTCTTGCTCAATGGACGGGCCGGCCCTGCTGGCATAGCAGTACATGGAATGGCCTGCTCAAGAAATGCCACACAGAGTCAGGTGCATGATGGGGGGTGTCAGATACTTGGCTAAGCTGCATTTCCATCAACCTCCAAGATGCTTCCACATCATGAGGGACCAGGAGGCGATCAAAGTATGCTTTCATATAATGCGGCACTCCAGATCCTGATTGCAGAAGTGCATATGGCATCAGATCTAGCTGGAGCTAATGTAGGTGAGTGACTATGCATGGCGCAATGGTTAGCATGGATAGAAGTCTCCCCCTGCTTCAACAGCAGAACAGTATGCACCCAGAGACGCATGTCTGTAGCTACCATAGACAAAAGGGAGTTGAACAGCAGAGCAGCAGATGCCAAGTTGCCATGAACACAGCATATGCAGAATGGCTGATACGCAGATTAGGGCAGTGGATTCATTAGAAATGACATAGGAAATATCCTATTTCATATCGTGTTTAACCAAAAACACTGAAAACCCAAATTTCCTCTGCCCCCAACACAGGTTGGCCTGAAAATGGTAACCTTTGGGATGAAAGGCAGGCAGAAGAGCCATCATACTTCCCTAGTGTCCAGACTTTAGCCAGCCTATTATTAACTCTGGGGGCTATCCATGCCCTTCCCACCGGTATCTAACTTCCCTGCTGGTTGTACGGGGAGGTTAGACAGGGACAGGGAAGGGGTAGATTGGCAGAAAAGGCTGGGTGGGCGGTGGGTGGTCATCAGCCCTGGACGTACAGGGCCGATTCCAATGTCGGCTCTATACATCCAGGGCCGACGGCTCAGATGGGGAACTTATTTTGCCTTTGATGTGGAATATGTTCCCCGATCTTGCAGGGGATGGCGGCCCGGGGCTCAAAAGAGATGGGAGGAGGTGGAGGACATTCCCCGCAGTCTGACCCTGGCCTTGGGAGGCCGGATTGAGGGTTGGACTGCGGGGAAAGCATTTTCTATGCCGGTGCCAGGGATCACGTCTTTACAATAGAGCCACGGTGCCATGGGAACCATACACCATGGGCCGCGGCTCCATTGTAGTCCTGACTGAGTTAGCTGGGGACAGGCCTGTACGTGCAGGCAGGACTGAATCACAGTCCTAGCCTGCACGTTCAGGTCTGTTCACGATTCTGATCCTGAGGGGCTAGACGTGCCCCACGGAATCAGAATCGCGAAGCCCTCTGTACATCTGGCTCAGACTGGATGTACAGAGAGGCTGTACGTCTCAGATGGAATAGCCCCTCTAGTATTACCGGTGATCCTCCAGATAGCATAATTAGACATACAGCCCGATTCCGATAGGGTCACGTCCGGGCCATCCGGACAGCCCAATGCAAGATGAGCCCATTTGGACCTGATTCTGGACTGCAGGAACAAAACATTCTTGTGGTAGCCAGAATTGGGCCCAAGGACAGCCCAGTGTGCCCCTGTCACCTGCAGGGATGTCCACCCCGCAGAAACCCCTGATGCTGACGTCCTCAACCCCCTCTTTTCCCCACACCCCGACCCAAGGCTGGCCTGCTGTGGGCTGAATCAGGCGGCGGAGACTCTCTTGCCCCAGGACTCGGCCCGGGAGGGATCCCCGGGCCCGATCGCCAGGTTTTCGCTGCTTATTCCACCTTGGAGGTAAAATAAGCAGCACATCCCCATGAGCCCAGCAGAACATACAGGGCCATGACCTCAATTAGCCCTATTTGTCCTGCCGGGCTGGCCCGCCCCTGCTCTTCCCCGATCCCCCACCACCATCACAGCACTTGGCAGATGTCTAGGAGCTGCCATACCAACATGGGGAGGATCCTCAGAAGCCACTCCCTTCACCACCTAGAATGCCATAACAGCAGCGGCAGCAGGCACCTGTGATGCTGCTGCCATGACAGGAGCAGCCCATAATGACAGCCCCACCCTGGTTTATTGGGGCAGAAGCAGAAACAACAGCCCTTTTGTGGGGAACATCCTTATTGTAGGAGATAGTGGAGGTGGTGGACCTTCTCAATGAACATACAGCAGGCACTGGACTCCATGGAGAGGCTTTTGGACTTCATCTGGGGGGGGGGGGGAGGCTTGCCATAATAGCATGGCGGTTTCACTGCCACCAAAGGCAGCACAAGGACTGGAAGGCCACCTGGCAGTGGAGAGCAAGAAGGCAGAGGAGATGGCTGGCAGCTCCTATGAGCATCAGAGCCAGAGGATGGGGATGGGGATGGGAAATTGGGGCTGAGATCTGAGGAAGGGGAGGTGTGGGATGGAGAAAGAGGGTAGGGATAGGGATGGGGCAGGGGAGGTGGAAGAGTGAATGGAGGTTATAGAGAAAGAGGTGGGGGAGGGGCTGTAGAAGGGGAGAGGAAAGGGAATGGAAGGTTGCTAGGTGCACCAGACACACATCATGAGAAGCACATGGATGTGCAACAGGTGCTGCCTAGCATTCAGTTGGCAGAGGTGCATGCCTATGAGGTCCCTTGGTCTATTGCAGACAATGAAGTCCTGCTGCGCCTAGCTGCCATTGAACTGATGGTGCAGCATGGCTTCACTACACTTGCAAGGCTGCTGGATCTCATGGTCATGCACCTTGAGTGCCTCACAGCAGAGATGCATGCCCTGGCTAGAGGTCTCCATCAGCCTGGGCAGGCATGCATCTCCCCTCCAGGTGCCGTGGCTGACAGGATGGAGGGTGACATTAGGGAGGGGGAAAAGTCATATATATGAAGCCATGTGAGGGTAGGGTATGTTATGTTAAAAAAATAAAATATTTAAATGATCGGTGCTTTGTGCAGACTCTGTCCATTAAACGTGAATAGTTGGGGAATTAAATATTTTAGGGCTACGCAGATAGAGGCAAAACGCCTGTACATGCTTTTCTGATAAGTTTGATAATGACCACATAGAAGGTATAACAAACACAAAATCCACTGATTACTCTCAGTTCCACAGGTAGGCCTTGAACCAGCAGCTTTTACATAACAAGGAAGATCCAACCAGATATGAGCGAGATTGATGTTCCTCTGTCAGCCACTTACCCTCTGCCTGTGGCAGCAGTTGGCTTAGTATAGTGCTCAATATGTGTGCATGGTTGTCATCTGTAAAGCACCATTGATGATACCTTGTTGATTGGGTGACATGAGCAGACATGGTAGTGTTTAGTAGACATATACCCCCTCCCCCTGATTGTGATAATGTGAGCACCCATTATGCAGAAGATGTCTGCTGGAACACATAGATCTACATGTAAAACCCCATCTCACACACAAGGTCAGTGCAACAGTACATTCTCTGGAAAGGGACTGCAAGGCATTCCAGCAGTGATCCACATGTCACACTGTGCATATGTTTGTGCATTGATGATCTGCAGGCAGAAATCTTGCATATACACTGAGCTCAAGATACATAGACCACCACCTTCCATAGATGGAGAGTGTTCAGGTGGCTGCATCACAATAGCCACCCTGAAATCTGAATCACTACAGAACCAGGATGCATGCCTCACTCAGGAACCCTGGAGACTCTTTGAGCATAAAATGACAGATAGAATTGAATGGGAAGTCCAGCATCAGGTGGCACCGAGTGTGCTAAAAGCAGCTGGTAGAACAACATGTCCAAGTCATGCTATCACAGAGTGAGGATCATGTGGGAAGATACATGACCCAGGGCCTGGATAAACCAATAACAGCATACCAAGAGAACAAAAGGATATGGGTGATATGGGTGCACAGTGATGCAGCTGCCAAACTAGCCACGATGCCCCTAATGCCACCAAACAAAACCTGGGTTGTTGGGACGGCTGCTGAAATGCTGACAGGCATCTTTAGACATGCATTTCAATTATGCCTTTTTAACACAGGGTTGCATAGCCAATTATAGCCATGATAACATAGTGCCCTGTGGATCCCTTTGCAGCCCCCTTTTTGGGTCACACCCAAAATAGCACCACTAATGGTCCTCACAACTCCTCATGGAAAACTCCTCCTTCTCTTCTCCTCCAACTGCTCACCTTCAAACTTCTCCACCTCAGTTCATCCCTTATTTCACCATCACCTGCTAACCTTCATCAATAACCACCCCCCATCTTGGTCTCGCCTGATCTCCACCAACATGTTTAGGAATCTTCACACTGTCGACCCTTCAGCTCTCTCCACTGTTGATTTAGCACCTCTTTCCTCTGTTATGTCATCTGAGTCCATTGATGGGGCACTATCCTCCTATACTCTCTTCTTCTCCAGATGCACTTGCTCCTCCCATTCCATATGCATGTGAGCCACACACACAGAATATGCGGTATGACACCAGAGCCCATCCACAAAATCCAGACCTTCCCAAACTCACCTCTACTTATACATTTATATTTGCAAGACATGTGTCACACTGCGTGTAATATTGTACCCTGCCAGCATTGTGCCTTTGTGACCCTCCATGTTGGGGGGGGGCTAATATAATTCCATACCCCCCTCCCCCGGATACCGCAGTCACAGACCCAATAACTGTGCAGTACTGCAATGTCCCTCTCTCATCCACCAAAAGTCATCTACCTCCCATCCTTCCCCCATGGAATACTGTCAACCTGCTAGCATAGGGTGTCACATACTGCCCATGATTTTAGGCCCTATCAAACGCCAAGTTGAATTAAGGCATAAGCCTTATGAGATGTGTAACTCTACTATGGCATAGTTAGACATTCCCATCGGTATGGGTTGCAAAAAGGTCTAAACACGCACTAACACACACACACACACGCACAAACACACACACACACACATGCCCTCTGGGCCTTAGTTATTGTGCATACCACCTCCTCATACCTATACCCACACATGGACAGAGGTGGAATGATGTAACTATGGCTGTGCATGACTCTAATCAGCCATCAAGAGTTGGACAGCACATGCCTAATAGCACACTTAAAGGACCCATAGTATATCCAATAAAAGTTTGAAAGCCACAAAAAATCTTTAGTTTCCATGTCAATTTTTGGTGCAGGTCTGTTTGATTTAGTGTCATATAGAAACATAGAAACATGACGAAAGAAAAAGAACACATGGCCTATCTAGTCTTCCCTTCCATATCAACCACTACAACAGTCCCCTTTTTTCCTTTAGAGATCCTCTGTGTTTGTCCCATGCTTCTTTAAATTTAGATACTGTCCTCATCTCTACCACCTCCACTGGGAGACTGTTCCACAGACCCACCACTCTTTCCATAAATGGTTAGAGCACTGGCTTGGGAACCCAGAGACCAGGGTTTGCTTCCCACTAGCACTCCTTGTGGCCTTGGGCAAGTCATTTAACCCTCCATTGCCTCATAAAAATCCAAGTTATCAACGTCCCTGTTTAATGTACATTACCAAGTTTAAGTTTCAAAGTAAACCGCTTTGATTGAAATGATAAAGCGGTATATAAAACCTGTTAAATAAATCATTCATGAATCTATCCCCTTTCACCCTCATCCCATGTTCCCTTGTAGCAGAGCTTGCTTTCAATCAAAAGAGGCTCTCCTCCTGTGCATTTATGCCACGGAGGTATTTAAACATCTCAATCATATCACCTCTATCCCGCCTTTCCTCTAAGGTGTACATATTAAGATCCTTAAGTCTGTCCTCATATGCTTTATAATGAAGACCACTAACCATTTTAGTAGCCACCCTCTGTACCAACTCCAATGTGTTTATATCCTTTTGAAGGTGCGATCTTCAAAATGGCACAAATGTGGTCGCCCCAGAGACTTATACAGAGGCACTTTCACCTCCTTTCTTCTGCTGGCCTATCCTCTCCCTATGCACCCAAGCATCCTTCTAGCTTTTTCCGTCACCTTTTCTACCTGTTTAGCTACTTTAAGATCATCAGATACAATCATGCCTAGGTCCCGCTCTTCTTTAGTGGACAAAAGTACTTCACCCTCTATACTATATCGCTCCCTTGGATTGCTGCAGCCCAAATGCATGACCTTACATTTTTTAATATTAAATCTCAGCTGCCAAATTCTAGACCATTCTTCAAGCTTAGCTAGATCCCTCCTCATGTTATCTACACCTTCCTGGGTGTCTACTCTATTGCAGAATTTGGTATCATCCGCAAAGAGGCAAACCTTACTCAACAGCTCTTCCACTATATCACTAATAAATATGTTAAAAAGAATGAGACCAAGGACAGATCCCTGAGGCACATCACTGGTAATCTCCTTTTCCTCAGAGTGAGCTCCATTTACCTGTACACTTTGTCGCCTCTCACTCAACCAATTTCTAACCCAAGAAGTAACTTTAGGGTTCCATCCCTAGGGTGCTCAGTTTGTTTATAAGTCTCCTGTGAGGAATGGTGTCAAAGACTTTACTGAAATCTAAATACACCACATCTAGGGCTCTCCCTTGGTCCAACTCCCTGATCACCCAGTCAAAGAAATCAATCAGATTTGTCTGACAAGACCTGCCTCTGGTGAATCCATGCTGCCTGGGTTCCTGTAATCCTCTGAACTCCAGCAACCTCACTATTTTCTCTTTCAGCAGTGCTTCTAATAATTTACTCAGCACCAAAGTTAAACTAACCAGCCTGTAGTTTTCAACCACATACTTACTTCTGATTTTGTGTAAAGGGACGATATGTGCCTCTCGCCAGTCCTCTGGCACCACTCCTGACTCCATCGAGGCATGGACAAAGGTCAGTCAGTGGAGCTGCTAGAACGTTCCCAAGTTCCCTCAGTATTCTAGAGTGTATCCCATCCGGTCCCTTTGTCTACTTTTAAGTTCAGCTAGTTTTTCATGAACACAGTCTTCTGAAAATTTTTCAAGATGCCCCTTGCTTCTATTCCTGTTTGTGGGTGTTTTCTGAGGTCCTGCTCCTGGTTCTTCATCTGTGAACACAGACCATAAATATTTGTTAAGCAATTCCGCTTTATCCTCATCAGCTTCTAGGTATTCCTCTCCTTCATGCTTGAGTCTGACAATACCACCTTTGCCCTTCCTCTTCTCACTAACACATTTGAAAAATGTCTTATCCCCGCATTTTATTGCATTGGCTATTTTTTCTTCTTTTTATACCAGTGCTTTCTTGACTACTTTGCTAGCTTCTCTAAGTTTTTCCAAATATAGGTGCCTGTCTTCCTCTCTCTGTGATCTCTTGTATTTCATGAAGACCTCCCTCTTTTTTCTTCACCTTTTCAGCTACTTCTGTTTGAAACTTTTATTTTCATTTTACAACAAACAAAGGAACAACACACCAAAAGATACAAAACAAGTATACAATAAGGAAAAGTAAACCCATTACCCCCCACCCCGGTGCTTCTTCTCTACCCGTTTGTATCAGCATGTGAGCGCTTCCCGTTAACAGTGATTATACATCAAACAATCAAAAAATATCCACAATACAGCATGATCATGAGACAGAGATAGATACAAAGTTAGACAGTCAGATGAGAGCATTTAGCAAAATGTACATATTCATTGAACATCTTCCATTAAGACCAATAAGAAGGAGTCTGAACGGAGGAAGCACACAGACGAGGTATTTGTTCATATTTACTGTAGAGACAGGCATGATTCCACCATTCAGTGAGGCTCAGATGGGAACTAATTTCCCAGTATTACTCAATGAGGGAAACAGCAATGCCAAGCATATAGTTCAAAAGGAGATAAGCCATTTCTTGGGAGAGAGGGGATCCCCGCAACTGGGCGAAGTCCCACTACCCTCCGAGAAAGGGACTCCTGAGAGTGCAATATAGACTAAATACGACCCCAGACCCGACGCCAGTGATACTGTAGTGCGGGATATTCATGCATAACATGAAATGAAGTAATAAACCAATGGCCACAGGACGTGTCCAGCAACCATTACCCTGAGTAGTGTTCCATATGTCTAAACTGTGAGGAATGTAAAAACACCGGTGGGCTAGAAAGAAGAGGGTCTGAGTGAGTGAGGCGGGTCAGAAACCCGTGTCCCTCTGCTCCAGATAAGGCTCCATTGCTCCGAGGTTAAAGTCACATGCAATTCTCTCTCCCATACTTTCTGCGCTATAGAGGTATCTCTAGTGATAGCATTACAGAAGGTTTAGTAAAATTGGATACTACACCCGGTAAACTACCGAGAGATCGGAAGTTTCCAATCAACCTTATGCAAAGAGTGCCAATGGCGGGAATACTCTAGTGCTCCGAATGCGATGCTAAAGTTACATTGACCAGAGTCGGGAGTCAAAAGGTTGCATAGGAATATTAAAGGCACCTAAAGTGTCGAAAAACATTGGTGGATAGTGGGAGTCTAATGGGAGAGTCATACCAGGGAGTAAGGTAAAAGGAATCGGTGAGCAAAGGCCCGCTACTAGATCTAGCCACACAGGTCTGCTCGGTACAGGAGCTTCCAACCAACAAGCACCTTGTTTGAGAAGAAAAGATTGAGGGAGCACTTGAATAAAATCGCCACCAAGTATTAATGGAGCATTAGCGGAGGCCGAGGCCAATTGAGCAAAACTTGCTTAGTGAGCAGGGTTGTCCACATTCGGGACATAGTGCAAATACACGTGAATTCACTATCTCCAACCTCAAGGTGTACACGGGCCCATCTACCCTCCATGTTAGCGCTAATATCAGGTACAGTAGCGTGCAAAAACTTCTTGACCAGAATGACTATCCCGTACCATTTGGAACCGGTGGGAGAGTAGGCAGCTACCATGTGAGGCCTAGCATTGAGTTTCAGTGTTTCAGCAGAGTGTAGTGCGTTTCCGAAAGAAACACCTAATCAACGTGCTCGTGTCAAAGATAGCTAAGGATTTGCTTTCTGCGGAGTGGACCAGCAATGCCTTGTACGATGAATAATAAGATTTTACATGAGGCCATTCAAAAAAGTTAAAATTCTGAGCATGATAGCACACATAGTTTTACTGTGTCCCTCAAACTGACTGTATCTGGCTGTACACATGACATAGGAAAATAAGCTAATATAATACAATGAAGCGCCCCACATTAACAAAGATAACCGCAGTACGGTAGAGGAGAAGCAAAACCCCAATATTACTGGCGACCATGTGTCTGCGGGGAGAAACCCCAGAGAAGGCCGAAATTGAAAAAACATATAACCTGTAGGACTGTGCGTGCTCCGAATCCGACCGAGGCACACATCATGAAGGGATAGGAGACCAAAGACATAAGTCATACAGAGAAAGAAAGAAAGTCCAGGCTATTTCTGTGCTGGGCTATGATCGCCGCATCGGGCCCTTCAAAATGGCGGACAGAGCCGGCAGATAAGAGTCCAAGATTTGGGATTAGCGCATCTGTTCTGCTTCTTTGGAGTCCAAAAATGTTGATAATAGATCAGGATCCTCGAACGTCCTGGTCTGGTTATGGAGAGTCACTCGGAGTTTCGCTGGATACAACAGGCCAAAGCGAGCCTGTAGCTGTTGAAGTCGAGGGCGAAGAGCAAGGAGTTTCTTCCGACGGTCAACGGTAGGCTTTGCCAAATCCGGAAAGAAGGAGACCTTACGACCTTCATATTCCAAATGATGATTCGCTCGAGCAGCATGTAAAATTTGTTCCACTTGTTGATATCGTAGCAAGCTAAAGATAATAGGCCGGGGGGTCGTGCGGTTGAGCGCCATGCGGGCAGGAACACGGTGTGCTCGATCGATTTCCAGTTCTCTGTGAAAAGTAATCTTCAGCAAGGAGGGAAGAGTTTTGAGCAAGAATTCTCTTATATCTCCTGCTTCCACTCCCTCCGGCATTCCAAGGAGCCTCACATTGTTGCGACGGGCGCGATTATTGCTATCTTCCAATTCCTTTTGAAGATTCTGTATCTGGCGCTCAACCTCGTCCAGTTTGCCCAAGCGCACCTCGTGCGAGTCGAGGACCCCCGCCATATTGTCCTGCCGTAATGAAAGACCTTCAAGTCGGTCTTGGAGCACTCCAAAGTCTTCTCGCATGGCTCGAAGCGCTTCTCCATTAGACTGCACCAGTTCCTTCACGCCGCGTATTTCCTCCAAAATCTCCAGGTGCATTGCGGGGTTTTCACGAAATGGAACCATCTTCTGCGGGGAGGATACCTCCGTTTTGGAGCGTTTTCCGTGAGAAGAAGAAGGAGACCCGAAGTCCAAGCGCGCTGGTTTGTGGGCCGCCATCCCCCCCGAGGTGCCCCGGTCAGCTCGGAGCAAAATAGTAAATTTATATAGGTATTAAGTCAGGATTCTGAGTAGGCCTCTCGGGAGCTTCAACGCAAAGCGTCCTACCCGCTGGACATCAGGCTCCGCCCCCCCTTTTCAGCTACTTCTTTCGAAAACCATAATGGTCTCCTTTTCCTTTTACCTTTATTTACCATTTTAACAAAAAGTTGGTTGCCCTTAAAATATCCCCTTTCAGTTTTGCCCACTGTTTTTCTAAATCCCCCAACTGTTCCCATCTCGCTAATGACTCCCTGAGATATTGGCTCATCTTGGCAAAGTTAGTTTTCCTAAAGTCTAAGACCCTCACTTTTGAATGGATTTTAAAAGCCCTAGTCCTAATACTGAAGCACACCATCTGGTGATCACTAGATGCAAAATGATCTCCCACTATAACATCAGAAACACTTTCACCATTGGTAAGCACCAAGTCCAGTATGGCCCCTTCACGTGTGGGTTCTGTTAGTAGTTGCCTGAATAGTTCTCCCTGTAGAGAATCCAGGATCTTCTTACTTCTAAATGATACTGCAGCAGGAATGTGCCAATCAACATCTGGCATATTGAAATCCCCTATCAGTAGCACTTCCCCTTTCCTAGCGTATGTCTTCAATTAACTCTCCATCCACCTCTTTCTCCTGTGAGGGGGGTCTGTATATAACGCCAGTGCAAACAGATTTCTCTTTCCCTCTTTCTAGTTTAACCCACAGTGCCTCCTCTCTCCCTTTTAAGCTCTGTAGTTTCAAAGCTTTAATATTATTTTTTGCATATAGTGCCACTCCTCCTCCCCTTCTTCCTACCCTGTCCTTTCTGAATAAAGTATAGCCTGGTATAGTTACATCCCAGTCATGGTTTTCTGTGAACCATGTTTCTGTAACTGCCATTAAATCCAAGTCAGCCTCTCCCATTAAAGCTTCTACATCTGGGATCTTATTTCCTATGCTATGGACATTTATGCACTCCACTTTCCATATGTTGCCCCTTTTACCCATTTCCATAAAGGTATTTAATGTTTCACTTACCTGGTGGCTTTCACTTACCTGGTGGCTTTGTTTACTCATCCCCAATGAATCAAGTTTAAAGCCCTCTTCTGTAGATTAGACAGTCTACTACTGAAGACACGTCAACCTTTTTTTGGACAGATGGGCACCATCTCCACTCTGCAACCCTTGGAACAGCATCCCATGGTCTAGATTACCAAAAAGCTCACGATGACATCATCCATGCAGCCTTGCATTCATCTCCAGGATGCGAGCTTCTCTGCCTTAACCTTTATCCTCAACAGGGAGGACTGAAGAGAACATCACCTGCGCCCCTATCTACTTCACTCTCTGACCCAGAGCCATGAATTCACTTTTGATACACTCGGATACCTGGCAGTATTATTTGTGCTGACATGGATTAGCAACATTTGGTAATAGTCAGCGGGCTTGATGAGTCTCGGAAAACTCTCCTAACATCTCAGATTTTGAACCTGGCAGACAGCATACCTCTCTGGACATCAAGTCTGGTTGGCAGATGGATGCCTCAGTACTCCTCAGAAGAGAGTCACAAACCACCACTACCCTTCGCTTCCTTGTGGTCACTGATTCTGCAACTTTGGGGTGCTCAAGTTTGGTTCTTCCCTTTCCAGGAATGCTTTCACCTCCTCCACTTCCAGGGCTGCATAATGGTTCTTCAGTTCAAGGGTTGGAGAAATTGGATTGGTGAGTCTGTAGGCCCTGGTGACTTATGTCCAACCTTCATCATTCTGTAAGCGGCCATCTTCTCCTCTGCTGGAGAGCTTGGATGTTACAAGAAGCATCTCATCAATGTACTTTTCACTGTCTTGAATGCTCCTCAGCCTCACCACCTCCTCTCTGAGTTCCTCCACTTGTTTCCTGAGAGCTTCAGCATGCAGGTATACTGCACATGGAACAGGGCCTTCAAATGGCATTGGGACATTTGTCTGGACAGAGGCAGAAGCTGTAATGGGGGCATCAGCTTTGGTGATACGATTTTTCCCAGCCATTGTTCAGTTGGTGAAGATTAGGCATCTGTTGAAGCAAAAGAGAGAGAGACCTACCAAAGTACCAGCCGTTTTCCCAGCTGTCCTTTCAGAGAAAAAATTGTTAAATCTCTTTTAAGTGTGTTCAAAATGTGCTGTTCCAAGTCCCTGTGTGTAGTTAATTGTGGAGGTGCCCTATAACGCAAGACTGCTCACTAGGAGTGTGTGGAAGTTCGGGGGATAGGGAGGGAACTAACATCTGACGAGGTGTCAGTAGCTTCAAAGAGCTGAGAAAGATATTAAAGCAGAGTTTTAAACCTACCCACTAAAGAAAATATTTCCTCTTTTAAACTAAAGCACCAAAAAGAATGTAACTTTGTTTTAAAAATGTACCAAAACCCTCTTAAGAGCTCCAAGGCAGAGAGCTAGTAATTTAAAAAAACACAAACTCTTACCTTTGCTTGAAATGTATAGCCCCCGTTAGCAATGCCTCAATAGTGCAAGGCTCTGAAGCCTTTTATGAAGGCCTCAGCTGCTCTCAGTTCTTTCACAGGCTAATCAGGCCCACTAACATCTCATGAGGTATCAGTATTCAAAGGGCCGAGAAAGATACTAAAGCAGAGCTTTAAACCTACCCCATGAAAGAAAATATTTCTCCTTTTAAACTAGAGCACCAAAAAGAATGTAATTTTGTTTTAAAAATGTACCAAAACTCTTTTAAGAGCTCCCAGACAGAGAGTTAGTAATTTAAAAAGTCACAAACTCTTACCTTTGCTTGAAATGTATAGCCCCTGTTAGGAATGTCTAACAGCATTTGCATATTTACATTTAAGTGCCATATTTTTTATGAAACTATGTCGCTTCTGCCCAAAGCCAAAAGTAGCAAGATAAGAACTTGGGTCGGTGGCAAAAACATGGCCAAATGACAAATATTTGCCAGCCAAAGACAAGCTTTGTAACTGTCGGTTTGGGGTTTGAAGGCAGATATCTTGCTGCTGGGGCTATCAGTCCCCTTGGAAGGGGTGGGGCTCAGGCTGCCTGCTCATAACCGTGTATGTGGGAATCATCAGTCTTTCCTGAGTGGCACCAGGTTTCTGTGTTCTGGCACGCTGTGAGATACGGCTGCTACATTGGTAGTCTTTAACTAGTACTATCTGACTGCACATCTAGGAGTGCTTTTCTTTCTTTCTTTTTCATCCTTCTCCCTATTCCTATACAAAGCCTGTCTTGTAGGTATTTAAAGTCTTACTTTTTTTAAATCTTACTTGAGTTTTACTAGGGCACTTCCGGTAGAATCTGCCTGCTTCCACTTATTTGCTTTCAGCACTTGCTCCTCCCCTCCCCATGCTGGGGCTTTGTTCAGAAGCTTTCCTCAGTGAGCACATGAGCTGCTGATCCTCCATTTGCTGCTGGTTCCTGCTTGGGAGAGCACCCTCATAGCTGAGTCTTACAAACTTGTATGCTCTATTCAGGCATTCTTCTATGCCTGTATAGAATCTAGCTTGTTTATTGTTCCGTCTATATGTATGTTTTGTCAGTGTGTGTCCTATCTTCTGTCTGTCATTTACCCAGCTCCTTCCCTTTGCAGTGCTGTGTCTCCCTTCTCAACACTTTATTGCCCACCCACTCCTGGCCTAACACTCTTTCATAGTCTTCCTCTTCTAATTGATGTAATTACTCAAGTGCTCCTGAAGCCACCAGGACATTCTCCCTCCTTTCCACCTGTATCTCTTTTGATTTGCATTCTCTTCTCTTCCCCCTCTCCTATGGCTTCACATCACTTTGTGTTCTTGATGTTAACTCTTCCTAATCTTTTCTGCTCATTCCCACAGTTCCATGGCTCTACTTCTCATTACCCATTCCTTACTGTCCCCACCTCCACTACCATTTTGTCTTCTATCTTATCATCTACCCTTGAACTTCACCCTTTTCCTCCTCTCATTCAGCCATCTCCACTCTCACTGAGGGAATTTCACCCTCGCTTCCGTCGTGATGCCTCCTTTCTTCCCCCGTTCTCTCCTACTCCTTTTCCTTTTCTCATCTGGAGATGTCAATCCCAACCCTGCCCCCCTCCCCTAGACTTTTTTCATACTCCCAGGGCAGGTCAATGCATAACCTTTTTAATCTTGTTCATATCCCTCTCCTCTCTCCTTCTTCTCTCCCTTTTATATACACATTGTGGAATGCACATTCTATCTCCAATAAACTTGACTTCATTCATGACGTCTTTTTCTCTAATATTCTACATCTCCTGGCTCTTACTGAAACTTGACTTCTCCCTGAAGACTCAGCTTCAGTCAATGCCCTCTGTCATGGAGGCTACCTATTTTCCCATACGCCTCGGTCCATAGGCCGTGGTGGTGGTGTTGGGTTCTTATTCTCTCATTCCTGCCAATTCCAGCCCCCTCTTCTGTCTCCCATCTAATTCCTTTGCTTCCTTTAAAGTCCATGCCATCTGCCTATTTTCTCCACTACCTCTCTGGGTAGCTGTCATTTATTGACCCCCTGCCCCTCCCCCCCAATAAGTCCACCTCTACCTTTTTCACTGACTTTGACTTCTGATTCTCCTCCTTTTTGGATGCGTCTTCCCCTTCCCTTATTCTTGGGGATTTTAACATTCACTTTGATGACCCTTCTAACCTTAAAGCTCCTTTCCCTAGTTTCCTCATTCAACCTCTAGTTATGCTGTACCACTCCTATTCACAAGCATGGCCACTGCTTTGACCTTGTCTTCTCCTCCAGCTGCTCACCTTCAAACTTCTCCACCTCAGTTCATCCCTTATTTGAGCATCACCTGCTAACCTTCATCCTTAATCACCCCCCATCTTGGTCTCCCCCGATCTCCACCAACATGTTTAGAAATCTGCACACTGTCGACCCTTCATCTCTCTCCACTGCTGTCTTATCACCTCTTTCCTCTACTATGTCATCTGAGTCCATTGATGGGGCACTATCCTCCTATACTCTCCTCTGTTCTGGATGCACTTGCTCCTTCCATTCCATGCCCTGTGAAGTGAACCGTACCTCAACAATGGCTGTCTTCTACAACCTACTACCTATGCTCCTGTGCCCACTCAGCTGAGCACCTTTGGCTTAAATCATGTACCCTTGCTGACTAGCAACATTTCAAGTTCATACTAACCTCTGTCCAGGCAGCCATAGCACTCGCCAAACAAGAGTACTAAATCCATCTGACTAACTCTTTTGCCTCTGACCCTCACTGTCACTTTGCTACCTTAAGGTCCTCCCTCCCCAATCCCTTCTTCACTGTCTGCCCTTTCCTTGACTGACTACTCCCATGACAAAGTCCAGAAGATTAGCCTTGAATTCCTCGTAGGGTCACCTCCACTGTTCCCTCTAAGCTGTGCGCGTGTGCGCGCGCACACACCTCGTCGAGCAAGCGCACATACTTTACAACAGAGCGCACAAAATTTACGGTTCTGATTCTGACAGAAAACAACACAGACGTCTTAAAATTTAAAAGTTGTAATTGTAATTACTAGAAATTTTCTGATTCATTTAGTAATTGTCTATTTTCATTTAATTTGATTAAAATAAATGTGGTGTACATACTGTTTTCTGACGTGGAGTCAAATTTTAAAGTATATAACTCCGAGTGTCGTTATGTGGCGCACAAAAATTTAACTTTCCTTCAAAAGCTGCATAGCTGATATTTTATGCGCACACAGCCTACAGAAAATTAGAGGGAACATTGGTCACCTCCACCTCATCTTCCCCCTCTTCAATCCCAAATCCTTCCCTCACCTTCAGTCACCCTTTCTTCCTTTTCTGAAATCACTGAGGAAACTACAAATCTTCTGTCCTCCTCCAGACTAACTGCTTGCTCCTCTGATCCCATCCCCACTCGTCTACTAAGCTCTATCTCTTCTGTCCTCATCCCTTCTATCTGTCATATCCTTAACCTATCACTTTCTACTGCAACTGTTCCAGTGGCCTTTAAACATGCTGTGGTTTCACCTCTCCTCAAAAAGCCTTCACTAACTCCTACATGTTCTTTCAGTTATCGACCTATCTCTCTCCTCCCCTTTGCTTTAAAACTACTTGAATGAGCAGTTCACCACTGCTATCTTGACTTTCTTTCCTCTCAAGACCTTCTGGACCCACTTCAATCTGGCTTTCGTTCTCTATATTCCACAGAAATGACTCTTGCAAAAGTCTCCAGTGACTTGTTCCTTGCCAGATCCAAAGGCCTCTACTCGATTCTCATCCTTCTTGATCTTTCTGCTGCCTTTGACACTGTTGATCACCACCTTCTCCTCGATGTTGTTGAAAGGGACTTGAAGTGGTGTACCAGGGCCCTCTGAAAGGGTTAATATAGAGAATGACTTGGAATTTTTCTGGCAACCTGAGGCTTGATCTGTAGCAGATTAGCAATGTATGTGTATAGAAGCCAAGGTCGTATTTTGAAGATGTTTGTAAAAAGATGAGGCAGAATGTTTTTACTCATCCTGATTAAGCTAAGCAATGTCTGTGCCTAGTGTGACCGGTAACATGTAACATGTAGATAAAAAGTAGTGCAAAAGCATGATGTAGAACAATAAGACAAATTTATACCATATAGCAGTTTTTTCCTATTAAAAGATGTACTATGGCCTAGATGGAGTAGGAATTATAGGAGAACTGTTCAGGTTTGCAGGCCCAAATTCCTCTGCTTAAGTAATACTTCCCTGATATAATTCTGTGTATGTGTGATTTCATTCCTTAATTGAATTTAGAGAATTGGAGTCAAAGAGCAGAGGTTAAATTTTGCTAAACTGGTGATGCCCAGTCAAGAGTAGGTCATGCAAAGAGATTCTTTTAGATAGCCTGTCCTTGGATTTAGAGGCACTGTTCTATCCTTGTTTTCTTCTTATCTTTCCCATCGTACTTTTATTGTCTGTTTTGGTAGTTCCTCCTCTACCGCCATCCCGTTTTCAGTTGGTGTACCTCAGGCCTCTGTCTTGGGATCTTTCCTTTTCTCTCTCTATACTCATTCCCTTGGTGCACTTATTTCCTCCCATGATTTTTAATACCATCTTTATTTCAATGACTCTCAAATCTACCGTTCTGTGCCTAAAATCTCTCCAGGAATCCAGGCCTGGATCTCTGCCTACCTATCCAACATTGCTTCCTGGATGTCTCACTGCCATCTGAAACTGAACATGGCCAAAACATGGTTCCAGGGGTATCCGGGAAACTACAGACCGGTGAACCTCATGTCAGTACCAGGAAAGATGGTAGAAACCATCATAAAGAATAAAATTAATCAGCATGTAGATAGTCATGGCCTAATGGGAGACAGCCAACATGGTTTTAGACAAGGAAGATCTTGTCTTACTAATCTATTATGTTTTTTTGAAAGTATGAATAAACAGGTGGACAAAGGTGAGTCGGTTGATATAGTGTATCTGGACTTTCAGAAAGCCTTTGACAAGGTCCCTCATCAGAGACTTTTGGCAAAACTAAAGAGTCATGGGATAGGAGGCAGTGTACTACTGTGGATCAAGAACTGGTTAAAAGATAGAAAGCAGAGGGTTGTGCTAAATGGCCAATTTTCCCAATGGAGAAAAGTGAATAGTGGTGTACCCCAGGGATCTGTGCTGGGTCCGCTGCTTTTTGACATATTCATAAATGACCTGGAAAGTGGAATAACGAGTGAGGTTATCAAATTTGCAGATGACACAAAACTATTTAAAGTTGTTAAAACCCAAGAGGATTGTGGAAAATTGCAAGAGGATCTTGATAAATTGGAAGACTGGGCATCAAAATGGCAGATGAAATTTAATGTGGACAAGTGCAAAGTTATGCACCTAGGGAAGAACAACCGAAACTATGGTTACACAATGCAAGGTTCCACATTAGGAACCACCACCCAGGAAAAAGATTTAGGCGTCATTGTGGATAGCATGTTAAAACCCTCGGCCCAGTGTGCAGCGGCAGCCAAGAGAACAAATAGAATACTAGGTATCATAAGGAAAGGAATGGAAAATAAAACAAAAGATATTATAATGCCTCTATATCGTTCCATGGTGAGACCGCACCTTGAATATTGTGTGCAATTCTGGTCACCATATCTTAAAAAGGATATAGCGTTATTAGAAAAGGTTCAGAGAAGAGACACCAAAATGGTAAAGGGGATGGAAGGATACTCCTATGAAGAAAGGCTAAAAAGGTTAGGGCTCTTTAACCTGGAAAAGAGACGGCTGAGGGGAGATATGATAG
This sequence comes from Ichthyophis bannanicus, assembly GCA_033557465.1. Lineage (NCBI taxonomy): Eukaryota > Metazoa > Chordata > Amphibia > Gymnophiona > Ichthyophiidae > Ichthyophis > Ichthyophis bannanicus. Next base: position 1,018,526,580 of record CM066033.1, on the reverse strand, counting down.
AAGTCTATAAATTAATGAATGGAGTGGAATGGGTAAACGTAGATCGATTGTTTATGTTATTAGAATATAGAAAGACTAGGGGACATGCAATGAAGCTACAGGGTAAACTATTTAAAACTAATAAAAGAAAATATTTCTTCACTCAACGTGTAATCAAACTCTGCAATTTGTTACCGGAGGATGTAGTAAAGGCTGTTAGTGTAGCTGGGTTTAAAAAAGGCTTGGACAAGTTCCTGGAGGAAAGGTCCATAAACCATTATTAAGAAGGGACCCAGGATATCAATGCTTGACCCAGTACAAGCATTGCGAATCCTGTGTCTTTTGGGGAAACTGCTAGGGACGTATGACCTAGATTGGCCACTGTTGGAAACAGGATACTGGGCTTGATGGACCTTGGTCTGACCCAGTATGGCATATCTTATGTTCTTATGTTCTAAAACTGAGCTCCTTATCTTCCCCCCTAAATCCACCCCCCCCTTCCTCCCTTCTCTATTTCTGTGGATAAAACTGCTCTTCTCCCCGTTTCCTCAGCTCACAACTTTGGGGCCCTCTTTGACTCTACTCTCTCTTTCTCTGCACACATCCAACAGATAGCTACCACTTCTGTTGCTACCACCACTGCCACCCGCTCCACCACCAGCACTACTATTAGAGCTAAGTGTGCACAGACCTCTGCCACTCCTGTGCTCTGCCACCTCCTGTGCTGTTTTGGGGCCTGTTTCCATAAGAGAGGGGGTTTCCCTTCACTTCTCACCTTCCGTGATGCCATACAGCACGCTGGTGTACACAAGGGGTAAAATAGCACATTCTCTGATTCCAGTGATACTCTACCCAGCACACCAACCACTATTATAACTCAGACACTGGTGCATATGCCATTGGATAGGGGGAAAAGAGGCAGAAGTCATGGAAGGGGACATGGATGGGGCAAGCCTTATGGCCATATCACCAGGGGCTTGCATGTGCTGGCTGTACAGTGAGGGGGGTCTGGTGGGTACATGTTTGGAGGGAAAGGTTGAGGGTGAAGGGGTTTTCAGGAGGTTTGGAGGATACAGAGTACTGTATGTGAGGGGGTTGAGGTAAGGGGTGCTGGGTGTGTGAGGGGGTAGGGTATGGAGAGTATGTGGGAGTATGCGAGAGGTAGGGGGTATGGAGGGCATATGAGAGTGTGTGAGAGGGTGGAGTGTGGAGGATGGGTGAGAAGGTGGGTTGGATTGTGTAGGGGGTGTGTGGGGATGGGGTGCAAGCATTTGGAAGTGTGGGCCTTACACCGGGTGGTGGGAGAAGGGGGTGTATGGGATTTGTATCATACTGTTATTCCAATGCATTCACTTTTGCAATAAGCACCCCCCTTCATATGAAGTGTCTATGTATGAGGTCATTTCTTGCAGCCAAACCCCATTGATAAGCATGTTCTTTGTCACCATGCCCTGATACCTCTGCATATGCATTTGTCTTTTCCTGTGCTATGCAATGTGGGTTTAGCAGGGGTTCTTTTTACCACAATGCATAATTGTGTAGCATAGAACGGGCCATAAATATCTTGCACACACTTGTGGGGCTATACAGAAGTTCTCCTCCCTAGCGGTCCAGAATCTGACACAGCTCTTCAGCTGGCCAAATGTTCTTTCTACTATAGGCCTTGTGAGCCTGTGGACCTTGTGATAGTGCTCCTCTGCTTGTGAATGTGGAGCCACTATGGAGGTTAGGAGCCATGGTCTCAAGGGGTATCCCCTGTCACCTGCATGGACTGGAGCATGAGAACAAAAGTCTGTTTAGTTGCCTGCCTGCCTGCCTCTGTCTGTTGTCGCACAGTGCAGGCTGGGTCTGTCATCCAGGTGTCATAGGTCCCAGGCACCTGGAAGGTTGGCCGGAGTGGGGAGGAGGAAGCCCAAGAGACATCTTACCTAGGAGCCATCTAGTGAATATAACACTGCTCTCAAATTGTTCATAGATTTCTGAGTGAATGAGAATGTAGGCATCATGACCTGAACCTGGGAACCTGGGAAAAACATTTGTTATTTCACCCAGTGCATTACACACAACTTGCATGTTGATGGAGTGAAATGTCTTTCTATTCTGGAAGATTGGCTCCCTTCCTCATGGGGGCCTGAAGGTCACATATATGTCTATCAACCCCAGCACTAATGGGAAGCCATCTACTTCATGGAATTGTAGCATGTGCGTTGTCTCTGTTGCATTATTTGTGGGAAGTCTACATAGTCAGGTGTGTGGGTTAAGAAGGCCCTCAGGAGCCACAGTGAGATGCACTGTGAGACTGCAGACTGGCTGAGACCTGCAGTAGATGCCAACATAGACTGGAAACCTCTGGTTGCTAAGAATGCAAGGGCCATGGTGATCTTGAAGTGGACATGCATGGGCTGGCCCCTGTGTGTGCTTGAGCTAAGGAGTGACCCCCACTTCTGGCAGAGATAATGAATGACTGCTTTATCAAGGCAGAACCTGGTGAGGCACTGCTGATCAGTTAAATACTTGTACATAAGAACATTATAAATGCCATATTGGCTCAGACAAGGTCCATCAAGCCCAGAATCCTGTGTCCAACAGTGGCCAATCCAAGTCACAAGTACCTTTCAGGTTCCCACAAAGGTACACAGATTCCACAATGCTTATCCTGGGGTAAGCAGTGGATTTTCTTGATTCTCTTTAATCACGGAATAAGGACTTTTCCTTCAGGAACTTGTCCAAACCCTTTTTAAACCCAGCTACACTAATAGTTTTACTACATCTTCCGGTAACAAATTCCAGAGTTCGATTACTCATTGAGTGAAAAAATATTTTCTCTTACAGTATCAGTCCTAAATGGTCTACATTGTAGCTTCATTGCATATCCCCTACTACAGAGCTCTGGGTCTATAGCAATATGGATTTTATTTTTATTTATTTAGACAGTTTTTGTATACTGCCTTATCCTTCAATCAAAGTGGTCACAACACAATTGGGGGATACATTTAACATGCAGGGATATGAAACACATACACTAATACTTACAGGGAACATGGGCAATGGAGGGTTAAGTGGCTTGCCCAAGACCACAAGGAGCATCTGTGGGACTAGAAACCCCAGTCCTTCCGGCCCAAGGTTGCTGTCCTCTAGTGGGATTTGAACCCCTGACCTACCGGCCTGAAGTACCTTGCCCCAACCACTAGGCTACTCCTCCCTGCCTCCTTACAGCCCATGGTCAGACACTGGATAGGACAAGGCACTAGGATGGCTGCTGACAGAACACGTACGTGCACAGAGGACAGTCATGAAAGGGGTTCAAATACCAATCTCCTCCAATCACGATTAACACAGTCAGTCCAAGCAGACAGCAAAGTCCCCTGCACATCCCACCTTTATTGCAGGCCTTGTGTGGCATGTGTAGGGGCAACAGCCTGCACATAGCTGGGTACTTCAGAAGTATGTTCTGGAAAGCAACTTTCAGACACGTCCTACCCCCCCCCCCCCCCTGCCCCCAACATGCCCTGCTCAGAAATGTCTGCACATGGACGTGGATGTAGCATGCATGTCTATGTCGCCATCCTTCTGAAATGGCAGTTTGTATGTGCCCACGACTTGCAAGTTTCCTGGCTTCACTGGCACATACAAATTACATTTATCCCTTCTAAATGACCTCTATAGAACTTATAATTTAATTAAATAACTTAAAGCAGAACGTGAACTAAAAAGAGATAATTATCTGCTGCACTTTAACTGTTGTTAACTGGAAACATTGCTACTGAGAAGCTAGAAAAAGAAAGATATTGGTGTTTGAATCAATGATCAATAAAGAAATGACAACCAGTTAAGAAATTTGATGATGCATTGCTCTTGACAGAATGGCTACGAAGGGCTTAGACAAGATTCTCAAGAGCAGAGATGTCTTTCCCCATACCATCGACTTATGCAAGCCATAGTATTTTCAATAATGTCATATGGATGCAAAAGTTGGACAGTGAAAAAGATACAGGAAGAAAATCTTTGCCTTTGAATTATGGTGCTGTCAAGAGAATACTGTGCATACCATGGACTGTCCAAAGATGAAACAAGTTAATACTAGAGGTGATCAAACCTAAGCTTTCTTTAGAAGCTCAGATGACAAGATTTCAAATTTCATACTTTGGACACACAATGCAAAGAGAGAGTTCATTAGAGAAAGACATCATGTTTGGCAAGGTTGAAGGTAAATACGAAAGAGGAATGCCAGCAATAAGATGGACTGATGAAATAACAGCAGTTATGAGTGGTACCAGAGAACTGGAGAGAGGCACACGTGGTCCCTTTACACAAAAGTGGAAGTAAGGATGTGGTTGAAAACTACAGGTCAGTTAGTTTAACCTCGGTGGTGAGTAACTTATTGGAAGCACTGCTGAAAGAGAAAATAATGAGGTTTCTGTAGTCCAATGGATCACCGGATCTGAGGCAGCATGGATTCACTAGAGGCAGGTCTTGTCAGACAAATCTGATTGATTTCTTTGACTGGGTGACCAGGGAGTTGGACTGAGGGAGAGCCCTAGATGTGGTGTAATTAGATTTCAGTAAAGTCTTTGACACCATTCGGCACAGGTGACTTACAAACTGAACACTCTAGGGATGGATCCTAAAGTTACAGCTTGGGTTAGAAACTGGTTGAGTGGGAGGCAACAAAGGGTATAGCTAAATGGAGCTCACTTTGAGGAGAAGGAGGTTACCAGTGGTGTGCCCCACGGATCTGTCCTTGGTCTGATTCTTTCTAACATCTTTGTTAGTGATATTGCTGAAGGGCTGTCGGGTAAGGTTTGCCACTTTGCGGATGATACCAAAATTTGCAATAGAGTAGACACCCAGGAAGGTGTAGAAAACATGAGGAGGGATCTAGCTAAGCTTGAAGAATGGACTAGAGTTTGAGATTTAATGTTAAAAAATGCAAGGTCATGCATTTGGGCTGCAGCAATCCAAGGGAATGATATAGTATAGGTGTGAAGTACTTTTGTTCACTAAGGAAGAGCGAGACCTTGGCGTGATTGTATCTGATGATCTTAAAGTAGCTAAACAGGTAGAAAAGGTGACGACAAAAGCTAGAAGGATGCTTGGGTGCATAGGGAGAGAAATACCCAGCAGAAAAAAAGGTGATAGTTCCTCTGTATAAGTCTTTGGTGCGACCTCATTTGGAGTATTGTGTGCAGTTCTGGAGACCTTCAAAAGGATATAAACAGGTTGGAGTCGGTACAAAGGTGGCTACTAAAATGGTTAGTGGTCTCATTATAAAGCATATGAGGACAGACTTAAGGATCTTAATATATTTACTTTAGAGGAAAGCCAGGATAGAGGTGATATGATTGAGACGTTTAAATACCTCCATGTCATAAATGCACAAGAGGACAGCCTCTTTTGATTGAAAGCAAGCTCTGCTATGAGGGGACATAGGATGAGAGTGAAAGGGGATAGACTTAGGAGTAATATGTGGAAATAGTTCTTTATGGAAAGAGTGGTAGATGCATGGAATAGTCTCCAAGTGGAGGTGGTAGAGATGAGGAGTGGTCTAGTGCTTGGGCAATTACTTCAGGCCAAAGAGCCACAGGTTTGAATCCTGCTAGAGGACAGCAACCTTGGGCTGGAAGGACTGGGGTTTCTAATCCCACAGGTGCTCCTTGTGGCCTTGGACAAACCACTTAACCCACTGTTGCCTCAAGTATAAAATATAGATTGTGAGCCCTTTGGGGAAAAGGGATATGTACAGTATCTGAATATATACTGCTTTGACTGGTAGAAAAAGCAGTATATTAGCCTAGTAAATTAAATAAAAAAACATGGGACAAATATAGAAGATCTCTAAAGATAAAAAGGAGAATGTTGTTGTGGTTGATATGGAAGGGCAGACTAGATAGGCCATGTGGTCTTTTTATGCTATCATGTTTCTATGCCACTCTAACAATGAGCTGCCTGACTGAAGACCAAACACAGTTTAGGACAACTATCCAGAGGTTCGCCATGATCTGACACCGACTTGACGGCTCTTAACAACAACAAAGCCAAAAGTTTACTTGCTAAACAGTGGAAAGCTTTTTTTACACCAATAACTCTTTTTGTGTGTTTTCTTTTAAATAAAAGTTTTTACCATTTGGTTTTAAACAAAAATAAAAAAATACGAGTATTCTTTTAGTTAATTCTAATTCTCACCGTTGAATTATTGCATTTAACCAATAAGCTGGCCAATGCATAAAGCCAATGCTGAAGTCACAGGCTATCAACTCTGTACGCCTCTTTGCAGTGCACCAAAAGCACGTGACTTCAGCGCGGGCATGCAGAAAGAGGCCTATATGCAAATTAGCCATGTGCTAGCCATGCATTAAACTTGGCATAAATGGCAGCATTAAACTGGGAGAGCAAGCCAAACACATGCGCACAAAAGTCGGTGCAAGTTTGGCATGCTCTTCCAGAGAAACATGGGTACGGTGTGGCTAATTTGCATATGTGCCCAACAGTATTTTGATGGCATCAGGTGCTTTCCCCGATGCCTGCCAAACTTTCCCTTCATGATCCAGGCATCGGGAAAGCCCCTTATGCCATCAAAATACTGTCACGGGCAGGTGCTCTCGACAGAAAGCAAATCCCTGGTGGCCCAGTGGCTCCAATTCCTTCACCCTACCAACTAAAAAAAAACCTGGTGGCCCAGAAGCCCTGATTCCCCCCCCCCCACCCACCCAACTAAAAATAAGCCTGGTGGCCTAGTGGTCCTGAACCAACCCCCTCCCAGTACCTTCACAAAGGAGTGGGAGTGCTGCTCACACACTCCCACTCCTACGTCGCCATCTTGAAAAATGGCAGTACCTGGCCCTGTGCAGTGCATCAGCCCGCGCATCAGCCCACATGGTAAGACTGCCATATAAGGCATTTTCTACCTTATATGGCAGTCTGATCCCAACAAGTGCATCCTAGAATGCACCACGTGGGCCCAAGCACTGCCATTTTTCAAGATGGCGGCACAGGAGCAGGACCACATGGACAGAGCTCCTGCTCCTTTTTGAGGGTATCAGGAAGGGGGTGGGGGTTCATGGACACTAGGCCATAAGGCTTATTTTTAGTTGGGCGAGTGGGGGGGGGATTGGGGCCACTGGGTCATCAGGGTTTTTTTTTAGTTGGGTGAGTGGGGGATTGAAGTCGCTGGGCCACCAGGGTATTTTTTTTAGTTGAGCAGTTGGTTGGATCAGGATCGCAGGGCCACCAGGAATTTGCTTTTTGTTGGGGACATCGGCCCCCAACAGTATTTTGATGGTATTGGGGGCTTCCCCCAATGCCTGGAACATCTGAGAGGAAGTTTGGTATGTCCCCTCAGAGGATCCAGGCATTGGGGAAAGCCCTTGATGCCATCAAATACTATCGGGGGCACGTGTAAAACATTTAAGCCACCTCTAGACCAGGAGTAGAGATACTGGCCCTAAGGCTGGTTATGAAATCCTCTATGCATTTCTCTGCATCAGGCGCAGACAATATTAGCATGCCATTTTATTACAGCCAGCTCATTTGCCTATAATTTAAATACTCTTGGTGTTATGTGTGCACTAGCTTTTCCTTTGCTGTTTATATGCCACTTCTGTCTCTTTTCTGCATTTGGCTATAGTGGTAATTTTGCCTAAAAGTGGCGTTATCTGTGCTTAAAGGCAGCGCTAGTTTTCTGCATCGGCCCAAAAGTTAGTATTTCTTTTGTGAAAGCTTCTCCAAGCACTCCATCTGGCAGAGACCTGCCCTAGGCCTACTCACTCAGCCACCACTGAATTTCTTAGCAGGGAAGATCTCAGCTGAGGAGGTTTTACACAAATGGCAATCATGTTGGGTGCCACCAATCTTTGTTATAACCTGTCATAAATGTGAACAAATCGTTTTTAAATCCAAATAACTTAGTTTCATTGGCAGTCTATCTCTTAAGTGAATGTATGCCTTCAGATTGCTATATCTATTATATGCCTCAGTAGGAAGTAATTTAATAGGAGCTGAGGAAATAATGTAATATTCATGTCATTTTATTTGAAACTTGCTTAAGTGTTTTATGATGTGAAGATCAAGGGACGAATTTAACGATGCATACATAAAAGCATATACAAATGCTGCCTACTGTAATGGTCTTTACTCCTTTTCTCCCTTCTCCTGCAGTTGCTTTCCCAAAGAAACACTATATCTGCAATGCCTATTTCTGACAAGCAGGGAATATACAATAATTCTTTCCATTGTTCTCTGCCAATGACATTTTTTCTCATATGTCTACACAATGTGTTTAACTCACTGAACATGTCTCTCCTTGGTTCTAGCATTTGAAATTCTATACATTCCTTTCTTGCATGATAGAGCCTATTGAAGAAATTGTTTCCATAATGCCAATGTAGTCTACAGAGAAACTGATGTTCAGTAATTCCACGAAATATGTTGTGTTTTGAAGACAGATTCTAGTTTGCAAAAGATGCATATAAAATCTTTCACATTGCTTCCATTTTCCTCTAAAAGAAAGAACGGTTCCTGGAAACCTTAAAAAAGACCCCTCAAATTCAATAAGAAAATGTTTTCTTTTCAGTTCCTCGCCTACTTTTGTCATGCTTCTGCTGATGGATTTGTCTACATTTTAAAGCAGTGGTTTTCAACCCAGTCCTTGGGAAACATCAAGCTAATGGGTTTTCAGGATATTGGAAATGAATATGCATGAGATAGATTTGCATGGATTTTCTCCTTTGAATGCAAATCTATCTCCCACATATTCATTGCAATTATCCTGAAAATCCAACTGGTTGTGTGTGTCCTGTGCACTGATTGTGACCACTGTTCTCAGTAGTACACACAGGGCAAACATTTTCAATTTATGTTTTATTCATTTGGACTTTTTGCCTGATTTTTGGACCTTTTTAGTCTGTTTCACATATTTTTTGAATAAAAATGTTTAAACAACTTTTTAATACAAGCATATCAACTTAACACTCATTAGTTGGTATGTTATTACTACCACTTATCATTTATGTAGCGCTACAAGGTGTACACGGCGCTGTATAGAGACATGTAAGAGAAAGTCCCTGTTCCTAAGAGCTTACAATCTAGTCAAAGCAGACAACTCAACTGGGGATTAGGATATATCTAGGAGAATGGTAAAGAAACAAATAGGAGGTAAACAGGAGTTTAGGGGGATCAAGATTCAAAAGCAGTGTCAAAGAATTGAGTTTTTAGCCTGGATTTGAACAGAGCCAGAAATGGAGCCTGATGCACAGACTCTGGTAATTTGTTCCAGGCATAAGGTAGAAAGATCAAAGCCTGGAGTTGACAGTGGAAGAGAAGGGTACACATAGAAAGGATTTGCCAGAAGATCTGAGTGCCTGAGGAGGGGGGTAGGGAGAGATAAGAGAGGAACAGTAGTGAGGAGCTGCAGAGTGGAATGCACTTAGAGGTCAGCAGAGAACTTTGAACTGGATGTGGTAACATATGTAGCAATATTTGTAAATAGTTTGCCACTGTTATACAAGTTTAGGTAGCAAATGCTGTAAATAGCTTACCCTGTTATCCAAGTTACTTGCCCTGTTATCTGTAAACTCTTACATGTTAACTGTACTGAGCATTTTTGTTCCATGTAAACCGCGCTGATGCCGAATAGTGCGGTATATAAGAGACTATAAATAAATAAATAAATAAATAAATAAAATATAAGGAGCCAATGAAGTGACATGAGAAGAGGGGTAATATGAGTATGATGAGGTTGGCGGAAGATTAGCCATGCAGCAGATTGTTGAACAGATTGAAGGGGAGAGAGATTAATCAGAGGGAGACCAGCAAGGAGTAGGTTACAGTAGTCTGGACAGGAGGTGACTAAGGAGTCGATAAGTGTCTTAGCAGTGTGCTCAGAAAGGAAGGGACACATTTTGCCAATATTATACAGAAAGCATGGAAGGTTTTAGCTATCTGTTTGATGTGTGTTGTGGAGGAGAGGGAAGCGTCAAAGATGACCCCAAGGTTGGGAGCCGAGGAAACAGAGGACAAGACTGTTATCCACAGAAATAGAGAAGGGAGGAAGGAGAGAGGTAGGCTTAGGGGAGAAGATAAGGAGCTCATTTTTGGCCATGTTCAATTTCAGATGGCGGTGAGACATCCAGGCCCTATGAGGTGGAAGAGAAATTGGGGCCTGTTAACTACAAGATTGCCCAACCAGATAAACTGAAGAAAGCCAAAATTTACCATATTAACGTATTGAAAAACTGGACTTGAGTGATGGCTATAATGGTACAGGAAGATGATTTTGGACTGGAAATTTCAGCATCGTCAGCTCCAGCTCAAGTCCTGATTGGAGACCAACTCTCTGCTGCCAAGAGAAGAGATCTAGAAGGTTTGATCCATCAGAACCTAAAGGTGTTTTCCATCCATCCAGGACAATCTATTTTATTTGTCATGATATCATTACTGATCCTGGGGTGGTTATTCGGCAATGAACTTATCGGTTTCTGGAAGCCCAATGACAGGCCATCACCAAGAAGCTAGAAGAGATGCTTAATTTGTGCGTTATAGAAGAGTCTTTGAGTGACTGGTCATCCCCCATCATCTTGGTTCCTAAACCCGACGGAAGCATCTGATTCTGTACTGACTTCTGGTGGGTCAGTTCAGCTTCTAAACTAGAAGCGTATTCCATGCCCAGAGTAGATGAGCTAATTGAGCGACTCAATGGAGCATGTTTTATATCAACCTTGGATCTAAACAAGGTATACTGGCAGGTGCCCTTGACTCCAGCTACCAAGGAGAAGACTGCTTTCTTGACAATGCAAGGTCTGTTCCAGTTTACAGTACTGTTCTTTGGGTTACACGGAGCTCCTGCCACATTTCAATGCTTAGTCAATTGCCTACTGAGACTGCATCTATCTAACTCAAGAACAAGCCGTGTTGACCAGCCTGTGGAAGGCCGGGTTGATGGCCAACCCCAAGAAATGTTTTATGGGAGGTAGCAATGTTCAATACCTGGGATATTTAATCAGGAATGGGAAGATATGACCTCAGCTATGGAAGGTGGATGCCATTGCCCAGATCCCCACCCATAAATCGAAGAAAGAGGTTAGTGCCTTCCTTGCATTGATTGGCTATTACCGCCAGTTCATTCCTAAGTTTGTGCACTGAACCTGTCCTCATTAGCTCTGATTTGTCTCTACAATTTATTGTGCAAACTGATACCTCAGCAGTGCGCCTAGAAGCCATTCTGGCTCAGGAAGTCAGGGGTGAAAAATATTCCATAGTATTCATCAGCAGGAAGCAGCTTCCTTGGGATCAGCATTATGTGGTGATCAAGAAGGAAGCTCTCGCTGTCAAGTAGGACCTTGAGACCTTCAAATACTATCTGCTCGTTTATACAGGCAGTGGGCCACCAATCCCTCAAGTGGCTGGCTCAACATAAACAGTCCAATGTCCGTATTATGCGGTGGGTTTTGAGTCTCTAACCCTATCATGTTTGGGTCCGTCATACAGCTTGTTGGACCCACCTGAATGCGGACTTCTTTTTGCAGGTGGATGTCCCAGATGTGGCTGGTACTCAACGAGGCATGGTTTAACAGCATGTGGCGGACCCCCTAGACACATGGAAGAAGGTTCTCTGGTCAGATGTGACAAAAATTGAACTTTTGGACCATCATGGGAAATTTTATTTATTTATTTTATTTGAAATGCCCATATGTGACACAAACCCAACACTTCTCATCACCCCGCGAACAACATTCCAACAGTGAAACATGGTGATGGCAGCATCATGCTGTGGGGATGTTGTTCATCGGCAAGGACAGGCAAACTGGTCAGGATTGAAGGAATGATGGATGGCACTAAATACAGAGCAATTCTTGAGGAAAATCTGTTTCAGTCTGTCAGAGATTTGAGACTGGGATGAAGGTTCACCTTCCAGCAGGACAATGACCTTAAACATCCTGCTAAAGCTGATTTAAAGGGAGACATTTAAATGTCTTGAAATGGCCTAGTCAAAGCCCAGACCTCAATCCAATTGAGAATCTGTGGCATGACTTGAAGATTGCTGTACACCAATGCAACCCATCTAACTTGAAGGAGTTAGAACAGTTTTGCCTTGAGGAATGGGTGAAAATCCCAGTGGCTAAATGTGCTAAGCTAATAGAGACATACCCCAAGAGACTTGCAGCTGTAATTGCAGCAAAAGGTGGCTCTACAATGTATTGACTTGGGGGGGTGATTACATATGCATACTCCTGATTTCATTTCTTTTTCTTTATTATTGTTTGTGTCGCAATAAAGGATATTTTGCACCTTCAAAGTCATAGGAATATTGTGTATATCACATGGTGCTAACCCCCAAAACTCCATTTTAATTCCAGGTTGTAATGCGGCAAAACAGGACAAACACTGAGGAGATGAATACTTTCACAAGACACTGTATATGTTATGATCAGCCCCACTGTAAATAAAATGATCCATGGCAACTTATATGCATGTTAACCCACATTAATTCTAGCACAAGTCACTTTAGTGAATTGGCTTGAAACGTTTAGTTTCATTTCATTAACTGCAATTGGATATACCACCTACATGAGACATATCAAGGCAGTTTACAAGCAAAGGTAAATAAAATGAATGGATAGCCCTAGATTAGCAAAAAAAGAGAATAGGACAATGCAGAGCCAAGTGCTAATTGGAGGATGACTGGAAAAGATAGATGAGGAAGGGGCAGGACAGCTACCAGAAAGGAGGAATGGGATGGTACTAGGATCATCCTGCAAGATGACAGGCAAACTCTAATTCAGTCTCCATATCAGTCCTCCTCCCCTAATGTGAAGCTGACTAGCCATGGTATCAAGTCAACCTTAAAATAGGGGTAGGACTTTCAAGCCTTAGGTAAAATGATGTGGAGGCACATTCTGTAATGTGCATCCCGGCCTCTGTGTGTCTGGTCGGGACCGGACACACAGAGGTAGAAGTGATTCAGATCCCGTGGGGCACATCGAGCCCCCACGGGATCAGAATCACATCTAGAGTCAGTACGTGCAGGCCAGTCCCTATTCCGATCAGCCTGCACATACTGAGCGAAGCCTGGCTAACTCAGTCAGGCTCCTGAATGGAGCTGTGGCACCATGGCGTCCGGTTGCCATGGCACCATTGCTCCATTCAGGAGCCGCGATCCCTGGCCGCTGACTACTTTTTCTTTTCCCTGCAGTCCAACCCCTGATCTGGCCTCCTATGGCCAGAGTCGGGCTGAGGGGAATCTCCTGCACCCCCTCACCTCTTTGATGATGTCCGGACCTCCTTCCCCTGACATCTAGGTGGAATAAATCCCCCATTCAATCTGCCGCCCCTGTCATACAGGGCCGACTTCAGAATTGGCCAAGTATGTCCCGGGCCACAGACCGCCTACTGCCTGCCCTAAATCCGCTTCCACACTGCTCCTTCCCACCCCTGTCTATGCCTCCCCGTGCAAACTCCTTGTTCATACGGGGAGGATTAGTTAGGGGTGGCAAGGGGGACAAATAGCGTCCCTGCTATTTGTGGGACGGAATAGATCCCATAGTGTTCCAAAGTCAAGATGCACAGAAAAAGGACTTTTCTTCTGGTAGTGTCGAATCTAGCTCTGGAGGGGGGGGGGGGGGGGGGAACAGACAGCAAATTGTTCTGGGATGATCTCAATACCCAAGATAGTGTGTAAGATGAAATCAGAAAAGCAATGAAATTCAGGAGTGCCAAATAGAAGTTCTATGATTGATGGCACCAAAGAGAAATAGGTAGCCATTGATGCTCTATGAGAAGAGGGTAACCTGATTGTGCCTTTTAGTATTGTGAAGTAGCCTAAGTGTCATGTTTGGAATTAGCTAGATGAGCCTGATTTGTGCCAAACTAAGATCATGATAGAATTATAGTAATCTCTCCACTTATGAATCAGTACAGGTATTTTGGTCCTTATGCTGAATAAATAGTTGAATTGAATGGATTAACCGAGGAGCATTAAAAGAGTTCCAAACCACAGAGGAGATGTGTGTCTTGAAAGTCAGTTGATGATTTATGTTGTTATATAATTTTTAATTAATATACTTGAATGTAATCAAATCTTCTTATTCACTGAAACTTTGTAAACCACTTTGGTGGACCATAAAAGACCTGAGAGGTGGTGTATCAAAACAAAACCAAACTAAGCTAAACTAAACTTGAACTCCCAAGATACATGCCACATTTTATGGCAACTGGTGTGCGACCAATCAATAGAGAGGAGAAGGAGGATAATGGATAATGCCTAGAGAAGACAATGACAGTGGCTTTTAAATGATTTAATTTCAGCTTATGGGTATCAAGCCAAACAGCTACTTCATTAAAACAGTGGTTTAGTGCAACCATGGAGAGAGAGTCAGTCATGTCACATGAGGCTAAAAGTTGAATACTGTTAGCATACATGAATACAGTGACCCCATTAATTGAATTAAGGAAGCCACGGGGTAAAAAAAAAGAAAAGATTAAATGGTGTAGGAGAGAGAATTGGTCTCCGAGGATCTTCCGAAGTAACGGGGTGAGAAAGCCATATAGTATCCTGCCAGTGAATCGGAAGGTCTTATGAGAAAGGGTGAGAACCCATTGAAGATGGTAACCTCCAAGCCAATAATCTTGAGATGGGAAAGAAGAAAATAGTCGACAGGTATTTGGGATATACTGTATTTGGTTAAACAAGGAAATATCTGTACTGAAAACAAGAGTGTACAAAAGAAGGGGCAACCTTAGATATTACACTGATCTCTTCAAATCCATCTATTCATTTGCCCATCTACTCATTCACCCAAATATATTTCCTTTTTTTCCGACCTAAATATAGTAACTCCTTCTCAAGGTTGATGTAAGTTTGGGCAAAATGTTGCCACATGCCGACAGCTAGCATAATTTCATAGTAGAAACTGACATTTTTAAAACGTTGTTCATGATTTAAGACAGGAAGCCAAACACCAAACCTCTTCTATAATGGTAACATATAATATCAAAAATAAAACCTGGAGGTTTATCGAATGAGTTTGATGAGAATTATTTATAGGAAAAATTGCATCTTTGGCCATGCCTACTTTTAGGAATGCACATTTATTAACATGCATTTAGCTCACTTTTTGTGCCTTAACAAAAGAATGTAGAAAACTGATTTAGCATACTGTAAGCTACAAATTAGAATAGAGAAACAGAAAAAATGACAGTAGATAAAGACCATACAGCCTATCCAGTCAATCTTTCCATTCCAACTACTTACATAGTAACATAGTAAATGACGGCAGATAAAGACCAGCATGGTCCATCCAGTCTGCCCAGCAATATGGTAAGAGAAGGTGCACCTGTTGCTCTGTGCAGGCCACCCCTCCCCATGTCTTTGTTTAGGGGTGAACCCACCATGTAGGACACCCCTATTTATTGAGAAGTTAGATGGTTCAGTTTATTTTGATTTTATCCTGTTGCTGTAAAGGGATCCACTGTGTCTGTCCCATGCCATTTTGAATTCCATCACCGTGTTTGCCCCCACCACTTCCATCGGGAGGGCATTCCAAGCATTCACCACCCTTTCTGTGAAAAAATATTTCCTGACAATGCCTTTCAATTTTCCACCTTGCAGCTTAATGTTATGCCCTCTACTTTTACAGCTTCCCCGTCTTTGGAAGACGTTTCCTTGTTCATCGTTTCTCTTTAAGTATTTAAAGGTCTGAAATCTCCCCTGTCCCTCCTCTCCTCCAAAGTGTACATATTTAGGTCTTCAAGTCTTTTCTCATAAGGCTTCTAAAGGGTATGTTAACATTAAGTACAGTTAACATCTTTTAAGTGCTGCCACTGCCCATTCATTCCTATGGGCCATTGCAGCACCTAACACACGTTAATCTTTAGTAAACATGTCCCTAAGCTTTACATCCCTTTTTTAACTTTAGAGATCTTTAGTGTTAGTCTCATGCTTTCTTGAATTCAGATACAGTCCTCGTCTCTACCATCTCCACTGGGAGGGTATTCCACACATCTACTACTGAGGTAGGCTATGGCCTAGCATAGCCTGCTACTATGAAAGGCCTGTAAGTTAGGCCAAGATCCTAATTCCCATTATAGCTAGAAAAGGAACCATAAATCTGTGAAAAATGAGAAAGATGTTTTAAAATGCTTAATAAGAAGTTTTTATGAATGCATAAGTCTTCTATTATTCTCCTGTATGTGAAAGAACAAGAAAGTAACAGTAAAAGTAACAGTATATGCATTCCAACAGCCGAAGTTAACCTTGCAGTAGAAAAGTAGCAGATCTAGAAATGTACCATTGTTCAAGCAATCCTAAAGGAGGGGGCCGGTTGCTAGGCTCCGGAGGGATTTCTAATTGGACAAATGAAGGGAATGTATAACCAATGAGAAGTTTGTATGTATCAAGCTAGAACCAATAGAACGTTTTCATGTATCAAACTGAAAAAGTGGTATAAAAAGTTATGTCTCTGTATAAACCTCCGCTCAGTACCTTTTGAAGCTTTGACTGACTGGGCCTTGTGCACAATAAACTGACTTGGACCCTGTCAATCGACTCCTGGACTTATTCATTGACTGCACTTTGCTACAGCACTACTACTACTACTACTACTGAGCATTTTTATTGCGCTACCAGTCATACGTAGTGCTGTACAGACAAATAAATAAGAGACAGTCCCTGCTTATCAGAGCATGCAATCTATCTATTCACGAAGTTCAATGCAAGTTACATTTAGGTATAAGAGGTATTTTCCTTTCCCCAGAGGGCTTATAATCTAAGTTTGTACCTGAGGCAATGGAGGATTAAGTGAATTGTCTAAGATCACAAGGAACAAAATAGGAGCAAGGTGAAAAAGAATAAACCACAGCTCTCAAGTTGATGAATCCAAAATGAATTTAATAATATTTTCACAACCACAGTAGCTCTTCATGGAACCCTACATTGCCAGGTCTTGTCCTCTGCCTTCTTCAGGGGTATATAATAAAAATATAAACATAGCAGACAAACTGATAATACATACAGTATCTTTTACCCTCCAGACATGGGAGTGATCGGTGGTTGACAGAAAACCAGCCTTTACAGTGCCTGGTTTTACTCTCATGCCATCTGATGGCCTCTCACTTACAAAAATGCCTGGGCTGACCTAAAACTGGTTGATTGGCAACTCCATCTGGCTCTATGGTGGTTTGCTAGCATGTGGCAGGAGGATGCTGGCAACAGTTTAAAATAAATAAAAGAGAGTACTGGCTGCAGTTAAAATAAAAGGAAAAAAAAGTTTGTTGGGGCCAAAGGAGCTAGCGGACAGCATTGAGAGGCTCTGGGGCTGGCACGAGGGAACTGTGATTGGGCTGCATATCGCCGCAGGCACTGCTGAAGTCGGTAAGAAGGCTCGAGAGGCAAACCAAGTGCTGTCCATAAGCTCCGGTCCTGCTTCTGTCCGTCAGGAGCTGGATTGGCCCCAGAGCTGTCCGGGATTATCTGCGGAGCTTTACCAGGGCAGGCAACAGCACTACTGGGCCTGGTTGAGGCCTATTCTGGAAGTGGGGCAGTGTCAGTGAGGTGAGCATTGGCAGCAATGGGGGGGGGGGGGGGGAGGCTGACTTTCCAGGGCTCCAGGTAGGCTCCGGAGCCTCAGTTTTGATTAAAACTGGCAGTATTGAGGTTAGGAGGCTTGGGAGAGCCTAAAATGAATTTAAAAAATAAAAGTTTAATTCTCAAGTAGTACCCGGATATTGAGGGGGTTGTGTGCTGGGCCTTGGTGCTGTTGTATATAGCACGAGGCAGCAGGTGATGGGGCAGAGCAGGGATCTCTCCTCTGGTGTAAGTTTGTTTTACAAGTGAGAAATTAATGTAGTTTTAGTGATGCAGTTCTGAAGTATCTGATATTAAAAATAGAAACATTTTAAAGGAGAGAGAAACTGAAGTTCGCTCTATAATTTCTGAGAAAATAAAACTTGAAAAGGGAACATTTTGGGGGAAGAATCTCCTTAAGAGATTTTATTCTGACACATTTAAGGCAATTTTATTAGATGCGGTTCTGAGATTAATTGGGCTATCAAATACCTAATTCTTGGAGCCAGAAAAATTAATTTGAAGAGGATTAGCTGGTCAGAGTGAGGTTGGAGACTTGACTTGTGTTTGCTGCCAAAAGCTGACAAGTTTGACTGATACTGACAAGCATTCTCAGTTTTAAAACTGTGTTGAATAGAGGTTATTGTGAAAACTGAGAGAAAATCACTTTAAGGTGATGCTGACAGCTTTAAAAGAAATGCTGTTTTATTTGGAGACAAAAGCTGAGTGACTGTCCTGTGCTCACAAGTGCCTGTGAAATACCAACTTTGAGGAGACATCTCGTATGATTCAAAAGTCAGTTTGAAAGATAGAACCTGTTCTGAGAGAAAAAGTGGCAATCTGGCTGTTAATAGTAACAATTTTGGAGAAGGTTAATTCTGGCTGGAAGCAGAACTGCTTTTAAAAGATGTAGCTTTAATTTTACTGGCAGCCTAATTGATGGCAGTACCAGAGTTTTTGGGAAAAGTGTACCACAGCTTGACTGGACCAGAATGTGAGTGAGTGAGGATGGTGGGTTTAGTTAGGGCTTGCCAATTATCTTTTTGTTTGGGGTAGTTTTTATAATTTATTAAAAAGGTAAAAAGACTGTAAAACGAGAGCTCCATGGGGGTGTTATACTACTTTACTTTGATATTATGAGTGTCATAATAGGCCGAGTTACCTCAGGTAAGTCACCAATGGAAACTCCCAGCTTACAGAGAAAATATATTTTTTATTTTTTCTACAAGTGTTTCAGGAACCTCAAACTTCAAATCAGGATTTACCAAAGGATGAGAACTCTCCCACAATGAACCACTTGAACAAGTTTAACTTTTGCAAACATTTTCCAATTTAAATTTGAAAAAATGGTGTAACTTCAATTTTTATAAAGCTTTCAAGTATATTCAGTTTCTACAACAATCAGTTTTCACCACCACTTTAGTACATTGCACTATAATATAATACAATCAACTATATTCCATGAACAGCTCTTTAAATGCTTCTGTTCATGACCGTACCAAGCAAAAAATGCACCCTGTGTGACCAAGAAATCTGATGCCCACCTCTACCAAGCCACGTTCAGTAACTCACTCTTTGAGCTTCCTGGAAGCCCAGTGATGATATCAGTGTCCCCTTCTGTGCCTGTGCCCTGTGTAGTCACACTGCTCGCACAACCCTTGGTACAGCCCTACTTCTGTTCAACAGTGGTAGAATATGGACTCTTACCACAAAAGGAAAGTATTAGTTAAAGGTTTCATTCCATCCCAGACATCTAGGCCCTCTGTACGTCTGGTCTGAGTCAGAATTGCAAACAGGCCTGTTTATGCAGGCTGTGACTGCAATTCAGCCCTGCCTGCACATACAGGCCTTATCCTGGCTAACTCAGTCAGGGCTCTACAATGGAGATGCAGCCCCATGGTGTCAGGTTGCCATGGCACCGCGGCTCCTTGTAAAGCCGTGATCCTGGCAGCCGGACTTCAAAGGTGATTTTCCCGCAGCTTGACCCCCGATCTGGCCTCCTAAAGCCAGGGCAGGCCGCAGGGAACGTCCTCAGGCTCCCCATGCCCCCTCCGTGCCACGGGCCCCAAAAAAAATGTCCAGGGAAGTTATTCCACCTTGGAAGTGGAATAACTTCCCTGCAAACGTCGCTGGCCCTGGACATACAGGGCCAACATTAGAATCAGCCCTGTATGTCCAGGGCTGGCAACTGCCTACTGCCTGCCTAGATTCCGCCCCTGAGCCACCCCTTCCCTGCCCCCACCTAACATCCCCATACAACCGGCAGGGAAGTTAGATGCCGGCGGGAAAGGCATGAATAGCGGGGATGGACCCCGCTATTTATGCAACAGAATAACCCTCTAACTATTTAAAGCTTGAAATTTCTTTACTCCTTAGTAGAAGAAAGGTTTTCACATGCACCCTTGCAGGTGAATGGATGTTACCATCCAGGTAAGGAAATCTTTTATTTTCAAAAAATATATATTAGTGCACTAGGGTTTAAAAAAAAACAGTCACAGTCATGGTGGTGTGTCAATCACTTATCTCATTCTTCTTTTCCAGGTCTTGCAGCTTTCTTGAACATTGGGTGCCTTAGAATCCCCTCTGTCTAGCTGTAGTCAAGTTACCTACTACATATCTTTAAAAATCAATAAAAGAAACTATATCCCTAACTATGTGTGCCATCTAGAAAAGTGTTCTTGTCCTTTTCTTTGTTTTCTATTTCTTTTACTGGTATGACTTGCTATTCCCCAAAAAATAAAAAATAAGCCAGTTCCCTACCTTTCCCTCACAGAGAATTCTGTCAAAACCAGTTTATTTTTTCATCATGTGCTACAGTCAATCTTTTAAAACTGCCAATCAGTTCTGGAGAACAATACCAATTACTAATTAACTTCAATTCTTTAATTAAGGCAATTTTTTAAATACACACATTCAATCCTTCTCTCTCATATGCACTCTTCTTTGCTGAAACAGTTCAAGCTTTTTCAGGATTAAATAAATCTTTTGAGCAGTGCTCTGTTTTAAAACAGCTCACTTTCAAGATTTTCTCTCACTACACTGGGAGTCTTACACTTTCATCCTTACTTTTCCTTCACTGTTGAAGGACTCCAGTGCTTTTGTAAGAAAGTCTCACACACTGTTGAACTTTTCTTAAACAGCGCCCAAATTAAAGTCACTCTTTCAGACAACAAATCAAGTTCTCAGTCTCTGATAAATCAATTAAAATCCTTATTCATCTTGTTTTTTTTAAAACTTAATTTATTTAACTAAGCTTATGTTTATTAAACAACTTTTTTATACAAATACAGCTCAACAATGAGCAACCTGCTATCCACAGCACATAGTTTCCACCCCAACTATGGAACAAAGCAAAACAGGACACACCCATATACTTAGTCACAAAAAACTCCCAAATCTTTTTGAATGGCGACATATGGTTTCGTTGAATAGCGGTTTACATTATGGAAAAATTAACATTGTACATCTGGGCTTCCCAGGACTTTACAGTGGGTACTTGCACAGATTTCCAGAAAAGAGCCACTTTACTCTGTACTGAGAGAGTATACATTTGCACCAATCACCCCTTATCCCCTTGCCAACCTACTCCCTCTATACCAAACATTATCTCCTCCATCTCTCATTCCACCTCTAGTGCCACTAAATCCCTTACTACCTTAGCTACCTCATACAGAATTCCCTTATACTTGAACACGCCCAACACATGTGACTAAAGGACCCCACCATTCCACATCCAGGCCAACAACTGTCCGAGTATCCCCTAACAAACCTATGTAGGCATTCTGGTGTCAGGGACCATCAGAAAAGAACCTTATAACCATTTTCCGTATGCAGAGCAGAGACCTGACCCTGGCCAAGCCATTTAAAGATCAATTTCCACTCCTTATCATCTAACTCCTGGCCCATATCTCCCTCCCATTGTATTTTAAAGTGGGCTCTAGGAATAGCCTGACCCACCAGCATCCTATAGATTTTCAAAATAACTCACCTCCTGGCTGCTGGTTACCAGCAAAGGCACTCAAAATTGGTCAACCCTGCCTCTATAGTCTGGCCCCATACCTTGCTTCTC
The DNA here is from genome assembly GCA_033557465.1 of Ichthyophis bannanicus. NCBI lineage: Eukaryota > Metazoa > Chordata > Amphibia > Gymnophiona > Ichthyophiidae > Ichthyophis > Ichthyophis bannanicus. The sequence continues at coordinate 1,018,504,978 of CM066033.1, read as the reverse complement.
AACCAATGCCATACCTGCAAGAACCTGTAGAAATCCCTAGACCCCAGTCCAAACTCTTCTTGTGGCTTCATAAAGGTAGCCAACTTCCCCTCTAGGCAGATTTGTATTAAAGCAGACAGGCCTAGTTTCTCTCACCACTGGATCAACCATCCCCGGTTGGAAGCTATTATTATATCAAATTGGCTGCAATAGGGAAGCTGCTCCCCCCCCCCCCGCCCCCGCAATCTTTTACAGCATGGGAACCACCTCCAGAACTGTCCCACAGCTCATACAGGGATTAAGGATTCCCCTCCCTTACCCGATCCCCAAACCAAAAGTTTGCAGGGGGGTGGCCTTAGTGTAATAATCCTCATCCATTTCTATTCCAGTCCCCATACCAACTTACTACATTACTCAGCTGTGCTGTCACATAATACCAATATAGACTGGGAACTGCCAGGCCTTTCTTATTTTAGAGCAATAAAGTACTGATCATGTCACCCATGGCAGCCGCTGCCTCCAGATATATTGGAAAAGCATGCATTGAACTCTCTCCAAATCCCCCAGAGGGACTTGCACAGGAAGCATCTGAAAGAGGTAAAGAATTTGCGGCAATGTAACCATCTTAATGCAAGCAATATGTCCCAATCAGGACAGAGGTAGCTTCATCCACTTTCTAAGTCACCTACAACCTCCCGCCATGAGGGCGGATAGTTGAGACAGCATAATCTAGAATAAGCTGGGCCTATCTTAACAGCCAAATATTTCAAATGACTCGTAGCCCACCTGAAAGGAAAAGCACTTTGCAACTGAGCCACCTCCTCTGCAAGAAATGTGAAGTTAAGGGACACCATTTTGTCCAAGTTCATCTTGAAACCAGAGAGCTGGTGATAGCTATCCAGCTCCTCCTGCAAAGCTTGAAAAGAGGTCTCTGGCTCTGTAAGCACCAGCAAAACATGGTCAGCAAATAGTGCAATTTTGTGTTCCTCTCCCCCGAACCGTGATACCAGTGATATCATCCATACTTCTGATATGCTCTGCCAAAGGCTCCATCGACAAAGTGAATAAGAGTGGGGAAAGGGGACATCCCTGCCGTGTACCATTCTCCAACCTAAAGAATCCAGTGTTTCTCCCATTCACCTTAACCGCCGCCTAGGACTCTGTGTACATACTCCGCACCCATTGGAGAAAGGGTGTCCCCACTCTGAACATCTTCAGGGAAGCCGATAAAATTTCCCAGCCCACCCAATCAAATGCTTTTTCTGCATCCACTGTCAGGGCCATAGCCCCCCGACTGTCCACAGTCTGGGGGCCCTGGATAAAGCCCATTTGATCCGCTTTAATCAGTTGCTCCATATGCACATTTGGATGATTAGGACTTGGGCTAGGATTTTTACATCTAGATTTAATGAGGAGATAGGGCGCTATGATGCACACTTCATGCCCTCCTTTCCAGACTTCAAAATCACATTAATCCCTTCTTACCCTATGAAGGGAGTGGAGTGGAGGAGTGGCCTAGTGGTTGGGGCAAGGTACTTCAGGCCAGAAGGTCTAGGGGTTCAAATCTCATTAGAGGACAGAAACCTTGGGCCGGAAGGACTGGGGTTTCTAGTCCCACAGGTGCTCCTTGTGGTCTTGGGCAAGCCACTTACCGGTAACCCTCCATAGCCCATGTTCCCTGTAAAATAGTTATCTCCAAGTTACAATGCCCTGTTCAATGTAATTTCAGTTTGTTCAATGTAAACTGCACTAATGCAGAATAGCATGGCATATAAGAGAATTAAATAAATAACTCCCCCTGCTACTTGTATACACCCCCTGTTCATAGTTCACAATATATATAGCTCCCTGCTACCTATATATAGCACCTGTTCATAGTTCACAATGTATATAGCCCCTATTCATAGTTTACAATGTACATAGCTCACCAGTTAATCAATCACACTGCTCACCCATACCACACAAGTAGATGTATTCACCCTCCCACTCTTGATTGTTTGATGTGCTAACCACTTTGGTTTAAAGATAAAGTGGTATATTAAATCCTTTCAAATAAATAAAATAAAAACTGTTCCCCCTCTAAAACACTATTAAATACTTCAATCTGTATGGGGGCAAGCTGGCCACTAAACTTATACTGTAAACCCCGGCTGTAATGCCATCCAGTCCTGGAGACTTATCATATAATTCACTTAAACCCCTAAGCTCCCCATCTTCACTCCCTTCGACCATTAGCCACCCCAAATGGAACCTTAGGTCACACTGAATGTGACGTCCCAGCAATCAATTATTAGAGTCAATAGAATCTGCTTGTCCCAGTCCAGCAGACTCAAAGGTGAAGGTGTGAAATATGTAGAAGCTGATGAAGATAAAGTGAAATTGTTTAACAAATAGTTCTGTTCTGTGTTCACAGATGAAGGACTAGGAGCAGGACCTCAGAAAACACCCACAAATAGTAACAGAAGTGAAGGGGAGCTCTAATGATTTTCAGAAAACTGTGTTCATGAAGAACTAGCTAAACTAAAAGTAGATAAAGCCATGGGACCAGATGGGATACATCCGAGAATACTGAAGGAACATGGGGACATTCTAGCAGTTCCACTGACTGACCTTTTCAATGCTTCTTTGGAGTCAGGAGCAGTCCCAGAGGACTGGAGAAAAGCACATGTGGTCCATTTAGACAAAAGCAGAAGGATGAGGTTGGAAACTATTGCCCGGTTAGTCTAAACTTTGTTGTGAGTAAATTATTGGAAACACTGCTAAAAGGGGAAATAGTGAGGTTTCTGGGGTCTAATGGATTGTAGGATCAAAGACAGCATGGGTTTACCAGAAGCAGGTCTTCTCGGACAAATTTGATTCATTTCTTTGACTCGATGACCAGGGAGTTGGACTGAGGGAGAGCCATAGATGTGGTGTACTTAGATTTGACACCATTCTGTACAGGAGACTTAAAAACAAACTGAGCACCCTAGGGATGGACCCTAAACTGGCTGTATTAGAAACTGGTTGAGTGGGAGGCGACAAAGGGTATAGGTAAATGGCGCTCACTCTGAGGAGAAGGACATTACCAGTAGTGTACCGCAGGGATCTGTCCCTGGTCCGATTCTTCTTAACATCTTTGTTAGCGTTATTGTGGAACGGCTGTTGGGTACGTTTTGCCTGTTTGAGGATGATACCAAAAGCTGCAATAGACATGCAGTAAAGAGTAGATAATATGAGAAGGGATCTAGCTAAGCTTGAAGAATGGTCTAGAATTTGGCAGCTGAGATTTAATGCTAAAAAATAAAGGGTCATGCATTTGGGCTGCAAAAATCCAAGGGAGCGCTACAGTGTAGGGGGTGAAGTACTTCTGTTCACAAAACAGCAGGACCTGTGCGTGATTGTATCTGATGATCTTAAAGTAGTTAAACAGGTAGAAAAGGAGATGGCAAAAGTCAGAAGGATGTTTGGATTCATAGCGAGAGGAATGGCCAGCAGAAAAAAGGAGGTGATAGTGCCTCTGCATAAGTCTGGTGTGACCTCATTTGGAGTACTGTGTGCAATTCTGGAGACCATACCTATAAAAAGATATAAACAGGTTGGAGTCGATGCAGAGGGTGGCTAGTAAAATTCTTAGTCGTCTTCATTAGAAAGCATAGGATAGACTTATAGATCTTAGTATGTATACTTTAAATGACTGGCAGGATAGAAGAGATATGATAGAGATGTTTAAACACCTCCATGGCATAAATGCATAGGAGTAGAGTCTCTTTCAATTGAAAGCAAGCTCTGCTACGAGGGGACAGAGGATGAGGGTAAAAGGGGATCGATTCAGGAATAATATGCAGAAATATTTCTTTACGGAAATAGTGGTAGATGCATGGAATAGTCTCCTAGTGGTGGTAGAGACGAGGACATTATCTGAATTCAAAAAAGCATGGGACAAACACAGGATCTCTAAAGGTAAAAAGGGGACTATTGTAGTTGATAAGGAAGGGCAGACTAGTAGGCCATGTGGTCTTTTTCTACTATCATGTTTCTTTTTTTTTATGAATCTGCTTGTCTTATCCAGCAGAATGGTGGCACAGCGGCTTGCCCCATTCAACCCTCTGCCAGGGCACTTCTTGGCTCCATGGAGTAGCTGACGAGTGGAGAAGTTCCTCTATCCCTAAGACCCCCAGCTCTTTCAAGCAGGTCAAGGCCTCTGCACGAGTCTGAGCCCAGACATTTCAACTCTCTTTGGTGATGGCCAGCGCAAATGGAAACGGCCAATGGTACATGAGCTCCATCTCATGCAGCTTCTTTATAATGTCTCTCAGTTCTCACCTCCATCTCAGGATCATAGGGGACAGGTCCTCATTTAAATATGGTAACCTTCCAACATCAGCTCCCCCTTCCTAGGGGCCTTGGAAGCCACCTGTTCTTTGATGGTGAAATTGTGGAAACACACAGTCATGTCAGGAGGCAGATTAGTATGGGGGGTTCCCCAGCGCCCAGTGAGTCTGGTCTAGTAAAATCCATGGGCAATGCTCCTCACCCTCCCACAGAGCTGCCACTATCTTTGCTACCTCTGCTGCACAGTCTGCATAGGTTACCTCTTCTGGGACCCCTGGAGAGTGCAGATTACCACGGCAGCTGCGGTTTTCAATGTACTCCATTTTAGCAGCCAAGTCTCTGTTGGCTTGTTGTGACTCTTGCACTTGTTTTTCCAGCATCATGATACTCACATCTTGTTGTTCCATGTGCACTTCTATATTCTCCACACTCCTGCTCATCTCAGCCTAATCCTGACAGAGCGCCGTAGTCAAAGCTGCAATGCCCCCGCTCACAGATTGCATTTCGACTTTTAGAACCTGGAACCACCGCTGAAACTCCATTGGTGTAAGCTTTGCCTCCCCCTCTGATTCAGTGCCGCTATCACTGCTGTGTGTACTCGTGGGCCTACGGTGCTTTGGGCGCCATTCTCCCTAACTCACGCTTCTGGGCTGATGTGCAATCAAATGTGAATTCCTGCAGATCCACCAATCATTTTTTCTGTGACATTCTGCACTGATCATGGAGCAGGCTAACTGTTCCTGTGTCTCCAATCTCTATTGGTGGTTTTGGGGGAGAATCACTGCTATTTGGAGCCGTTGAGTAGTGGAGCTCGAATGAATCACCCCCATACGGCTCAGTGATGTCACTTCCTTCAGCTTGGTTTCAGAGCTCTCTCAGCCTTATTACAGCCACCAAGGAAAAAGTTCTCACATTTACATTTACGTTTTCTCTTCAGCTTCTATAATAAATTCTCAATTCTAATTCTGGCATCAAATAAGCTCTTTCATACAGACACACACTCGGTCATGTCTTACCCCATCAGAGTTTTCTTCCACCACAGGCACTGAAGTTCCTGCACAAGGATTCTATCCTCTCTGAAAAAGTGTTCTTAAACCCAGTTCCATCTGGAAATAGTTCCTTACTAACTTCATTCCAACTCACATAGCACACTTTCATAGCTCTAAAACCCCTAGCAGATCTTTGCACACCTTAAAATAATTTTATAAGCCATTTTCTTTAATGTTTGCTAATGATCTATATTATTTATAGACACATATAGACACACATATTTCTTTAGAACTAGTAAAGATTTATTTATTTGGCATGTTTCCTTATTTGACACTTCATTTGAACTAGCCAGCTTTTTCATTTTAAATGTTTATTTCCTTATTTGAGACTTTACTGACCCATCAAATTCGAGCCAAACCTGCTCTGCTTTTAAAAACATGACCAGACAATTTAAAAAATGTTTTCTCTGCCACTGTCCTGCCACCTGAGAATAGTAAGGGGAGATAGGGAGTAGGTTTCTGAGCAGATCCCGTTGAAGAACCATAAGAAGGAGAGCCAACTGAAGAACCAGAAGGAGAAGCAGAACCAGAACCAGTGCCGATATAGGCCCCATCTCAAGAAAGTATTTTTGGGATGAAAGTATATGCTTTTGTTTTTGAGTGAACTCATTTTTAGTTTTTTTCTTGCAGCTCAAATAGTTTTTAGGGTTTTTTTAAATATCACCTGATGACCGTTATATTTACCTGTGAGATTCTCAGAGGAAACTGTGAAGGAGAGAATGGAATTGGATTAGTAATCTTTAATTGTTTAATTATAGCTTTTCTGAGAAAGTTTAAAAAAACACCTGAAGAAATCTTGTTCTAAGTGCTGGAAGTTATTGAATTAGAATTTAAACAATTGTGTAACAGGAAATACTTATCTGATACACTGCTGTTGTGATATGAAATTATCCTGAAAATCAAGAAAAAGGAACTAGAATTGATAATTATTAGTTGTGCAAAATTGCTATTATTAGATACTTGAATGTTAGAATGGAAGGTCTTTTAATTAGAACTATGCAATTGAACAGGATATCTTGATTTTTAAGATTTATCTATATTAGCAAATAAAATAATTTTAATATCTGAAAAGGACTATGAATCCTTTATTAAAAGGTTCTGTTGCAAAACATTTGTGTCATCTCACCTAATTTACAGTGCTAAAATCATAGGTCTTTACGATCGATCCTGAAATTAGTTTTTTTTTATGCTTCAGTAATCCTGTTGTCAATCTCTGGGAACAGGATTCTGGACAGTAGTGTTTTTCCCTCTGTGCTCCCTCCAGAGGTGATTCTAACCTGAAACATCTAGCATGGTAACAGTAAGGCTGGGTTGCCTGGAGATGTGATTACAGTTGGAAAGTGGCATAGTCCTATAAAAATTTATATTGAGGTGTGATTTAATTCCAGAGCTTGAATTCAAAATTTTTGAAATTTTGATGTTTGACTTCAAGATATTGTTAAAAAAGGTTTAAGAAATTATTAAACGTTTTAAGGCTGTAATTTCAAATTTGTGTTGAAATTAGCACTCATTGCTGAATGTAAAAAAATTTGAAAATTGACATTTTCCATTTTAGCGAACACTTCAAGCTAATTAATAAGGTGGTTATTGGTGTAGTGTCCAAACAAAAACAACACAAAGGTGGTAACACTTCCACAGGAAAGTAAATCAACCCTCAAAAGGAGTGGAAAACCAGACTAGACCTTATGAACACAAGAATACTTTATTCTGAAAAGCCTGACTTGGTCAAATTTTGGCATTAAAGCTTTTCCCAGGGATCTAAAACAATAACATAAAAAATACATAAAAACATGCACATTCTAGGAATAATAATAGTAGACAAACAATAAATTAAATCATCATTTATAAAAACATAGATAAATTCTTTAAAAAGACAAATCAGATTTTCAAAATGAAAAATACTCTTAAAAACAGACATGTCATAAAAATAGCAAACACTAAAAGAGGAGTAAAAAAAATAAATATAAATATCAATGAGGATCGCATCACATGAAAACACTGAAAGACTTGTTAAAAGACAATGGCAACAGAGTGGCATAAGAAATACAATAAAGATAAAAGATGCCCCCCACACACAAAAATCTGTACTGTTGATGTTTCCACTTGCCAGAGAGTATGCCCCCCTTTTTCTTTTTTAAAATAATGTAAGCATTTTTTTGTAAGCCATGCAAATATAGTTCTTTTCTTCTATAAAGTTGTTTTAAGGGTTTTTTTTGCTACTATTGATATGTATCCTCTCTTGGGAAAATGATTGGTATAATCGGTAATGCTGGTTTTTAGAGATAATTCCCCCCTTTTCTTGTGTACTTTACTTGTACAAAAAGTGTAAGTCCTTAAGGGGTTCTCTATATGTTATGCAACTAATATCTATGGGGTATGTTTACTAAACCGTCTCAACGTGCGCTCTTGCACGTTATCGCGCGATAAGGTACCTTATCGCCTGATGAAGGCGCGTTATCGGGCGATAAGGTACCTTATCATGCGATAACGCACACAGCGGCGCAAATGAGTGCTGAGGGTAGAGAAAGGCTCCCAGAGGGCGGAGGAAGGCTCCCCAGGGGTGGAGAGAGGGTCAATGGGCGGAGAGTGGGAGGGGAGAGGCTCCCTGCACACTAACGCTGTGAAATTCGAGGCTGAAAACTAACGCCAGTGAAACCCTGGTTTTGCTGTACATTGCTGACGGAAATGATTTCTTTTCCCTTTAAATCAGCTCTACGGTGTGCTAGCTATGTGCCCGTGCCATGGCTGGTACATGGCAGCACCGCCAAGTTACGTGGTGCTGCAGGCTTTCTGCCCTTTGTCCAGGCCGCTTCATAGGGTGCCTTATGACGCACTTCCTGCCACGCCATGCTGTGAGGCACCTTGGGGTACACGACTATGGTGAAAAGATTTATGCTGCAGACAGACATTGCAGACATTGCTACCCGCTTAGTCCTCTGTGCCTTAAAGATAGGCTAAGTTTTTCCTCGCCTATCTTTAAGGTGCAGAGGGCTAAGCGGGTAGCAACAAAACTCCTGCTACCCATTCAGCCCTTTCCTCTTCCACTGCTCCTCTCTGGAAGGCTCCTAACATGCCCCAATGCTAACCACTTAGCATCTGGGCGCATTAGGGACTTATCCAGGATTTTCAAAAGGCACTACCTGTGTAGGTGCATTTCAAAAATCACGGATAAGGCCTTTACATAGGTAACTAGGGAAGTTACCCAGGTAAAGGCCTTTGAAAATTGGGCCCATGGATGCTAGTGGCCACTTAGAATTCCTTTCTACAGAAACCTGGGTGAGGACATCTATCCTATGCTGAATGCACGTCCATGCAAGCTATTATGCATGTGGGAACAATCATCAGTGTGCCAAAATGCACGAGACCGCGGGCCGGGTCCTGCGGCCGTCAGTAACTTGGGCCCGGGCCCGGACTCGGCCTCCTGCACGTGATAGGGGTGCAAGGGGGGGTGAAGAGAGGAGGGGTGGAGCGAAGGAGATGGGATCGCTGCATGGCAGTTTGGGGTGATCCCATTGGCTCCTGTATGGTGGGAGGCGGGGCTGGTGTTGCCGAGGAGCCGCATGGCCGGTCTTTTCAGCGCGGCTCCTCGGTTTGGACAGCCGCGTTCCCTCCCGCGGCGTTGGGGTTGTGGGGTTGTTGCAGCTGGGGGGGGGGGTAGAGAGCCCGCGCTCGCCGAGGCGGCGGGGCTTTAACTGATTTAGGGGCAGTGGGGGAACGAAGGGCTCCCCGGGGTGGGGCGAGACATCCCAGTTGGGGGTCTGGGCCTGGTACAAGGGGGTGGGGGCCGGCCTTTGCTACTAGCATGGCGAGGCAGGTGGTGGGGTTCGGGGGAGGAGAATGCTCCGCCTTGCTACTAAGATGGCGGGTGGGGGCATTGTCCGGTGCCGGGGGTGGGGGGAGTTATGTTGGGGTGTTGAATATGTTGGCCCATGTTGGGCAGGTTATTACATGTGTGAAATAAAGCTGCGAGCAAAGTTGTACCATGTTTTTGTCTCCTGGGTGTTTTATGGGGGCCAGAAAGGCGAAGGTATGTGTCGGGGGGGGGGGGGGGGAAGGTTGGCTAAGAAGGGGGCGAGGAGGGCCTCCGGGTCACCAGAGTTACTGAAAACAAATGTCCTTGTTTCCCTGCAGGTTTCATTATCATCAAGAAAAGTATATGGGTACCTTCTCTATGCCCTCCAGCTGTCTTGATGGCAGAAAGAGAGCTTTCTGAAATTGGGTGCGTAGTCCCTCTTGCTCAGAATGCCCCGGTCACACCTCCTTCACGCCTCATCACGACTTGGACACCTTTGTGCTAAAATGGCTCCTCAGGCATCTCTGTGATTTGAATATCTACGAGCCTATTTTCTGACATTCAAAGCACAAATAGTGCTTCTAAAGTAACACGCAAACTGCTCATATGTTCCATACTTGTACTGTTCAGTGATTACTCTGCATGCTTCTACAGTATGTCTCCAATATCAGTTATGAGCTTTCCTGTCAAACTAAAAATGTAAGCTGAACATCATCACATAAAAGAGCTAAATTAGGACAAATTTGAATCTTGTGGGCAGTAGCATAAAATCCAAGGTTTCATCTTTGGACATCATGAAAATCACAATTGCTTATAGAGAACAATTTTGATATTGCCCACAGGACTAACAGTCTGAAGATCAAGTAATTTCCTCTAACCCTTGGATGAGGTCTAAGGTGGGGTTCAAACCTGGGTGGGTCTGGAAAATACAAATAAGATAATACAGTATCTATCTCCCAGCCTAGGAATGTCACAGCAAACTACAAAGTCACTAGAGATGTCAGCCCGCATTTGGTTTATTTGTTCTCTACCTTCAGATCCTCAGACACAATCCCTCCAAAGTCCCTTTCTTGGTCACTACACATCAGCCTCTCATCCCCTATTGCAGCGATGGCGAACCTATGGCACGCGTGCCAGCTGTGGCACGCGAAGGCCTTGCAGCTGGCACGCGTGAAGGTCCGCAAAAAAAGAAAAAGCGGGCTCTGGCTGCTGCCGCGGACGCGGCAGCATGCAGTGTCCCGCGGGGCCCCCTCCGCCCGCTAAGCCCCTCTGCAAGGGCTTTCAGATTCGCGAGGGAGACAGCGTCTCCCTCGCGTCTGTTAAGCCCGCAGGGGTTAATGGGAAATTTCCCATCAGCCCCTTTAGACGCGAGGGACTGATGGGAAATTTCCCATTAGCCCCTGCGGGCTTAACAGAGACGCGAGGGAGACGCGGTCTCCCTCGCGAATCTGAAAGCCCATGCAGAGGGGCTTAGCGGGCGGAGGGGGCCCCGCGGGACACTGCATGCTGCCGCGTCCGCGGCAGCAGCCAGAGCCCGCTTTTTCTATTTTTAAATTTGCCGGGGGGGGGGGGGGTTAGGACTGCTAATGGGCTGGGGGGGTTAGGACTGCTAATGGGCTAGGAGGGGGGGGGGTTAGGACTGCTAATGGGCTAGGGGGGGTTAGGACTGCTAATCGCCGGTGGGCTGATGGGGGCTGTCTCGAAATGGGGTGATGGGGGTTAGGACTGCTAATGGGCAGGGGGGGGGGTTAGGACTGCTAATGGGCTAGGGGGGGTTAGGACTGCTAATGGGCTAGGAGGGGGGGGGGTTAGGCCTGCTAATGGGCTAGGGGGGGTTAGGACTGCTAATGGGCTGTGGGCTGATGGGGGCTGTCTGGAAATGGGGTGATGGGGGGTTAGGACTGGTAATGGGCTATGGGGGGGGTTAGGACTGCTAATGGGCTAGAGAGGGGGGGGTTAGGACTGCTAATGGGCGAGGGGGGGGTTAGGACTGCTAATTGGGTGGGGGGTTAGGACTGCTAATGGGCTAGGGGGGGTTAGGACTGCTAATGGGCTGGGGGGGTTTAGGACTGCTAATGGGCTAGGAGGGGGGGTAGGACTGCTAATGGGCTAGGAGGGGGGGGGTTAGGACTGCTAATGGGCTAGGAGGGGGTGGTTAGGACTCATAATGGGATCGGGGGGGGTTAGGAAAGCTAATGGGCGAGGGGGGGGGTTAGGACTGCTAATGGGCTAGGAGGGGGGTTAGGACTGCTAATGGGCTAGGGGGGGGTTAGGACTGCTAATGTGCTGTGGGCTGATGGGGGCTGTCTGGAAATGGGGTGATGGGGGTTAGGACTGGTAATGGGTTATGGGGGGGGGTTAGGACTGCTAATGGGCTAGAGAGGGGGGTTAGGACTGCTAATGGGCTAGGGGGGGGTTAGGACTGCTAATAGGCTGATGGGGAGGGGTTAGGACTTGAGGTGGGCTGTTGGGTGGGGTTAGGACTGGAAATGGGCTGATGGGGGGTTAACACTGGAGGTGGTCTGATGGGGTTAGGACTGGTAATGGGCTATGGGGGGGGTTTAGGACTGATAATGGGCTATGGGGTGGCTGGGACAAGAAATGGGCTGATGGGGAGGGGTTAGGACTTGAGGTGGGCTGATGGGGTTAGGACTGGTAATGGACTGTGGGCTGATGGGGGGGTTAGGACTGGCAATGGGCTATGGGGGGCTGACTGGAAGTGGGGGGTTAGGACTGGTAATGGGTTATAGGGGGGGGGGCTTAAACTGAAAATGGGGTGATGGGGGGTTAGGACTGGAAGTGGGTTGATGAGGGGGGGATAGGACTGGTATTGGGTTGGGGGGCTGCTAGGACTGGAAATGGGCTGATGCAGGGACTAGAAGGGAATGGATGCTGGGTGAGGCTGGAACTAGAAGGGAGCTGGTGTTGGGGAGGATTAGAATGGGATGGGGCTGGGAGAGTAAAATGGAGAGGGGAAAAATATTTTGTGTGGGAGGGATAAAAAATCTACAATTGGCCGGGTATTGGGAGAGTAAGTGGGGATTGAGGATGGAGGGGTAAATTTTGAGTAGATGAAATAGGAATGAGGAAAGAGCCAAAGGAGAAAGATTAGTATGTTAAAGCAGATGTAGAGAGAGAATGGAAAAAAAAAACAAGAAGACAGAAGAAAGGACAAATGGACAGCAGATGGAGAGTTAGCAGAAGACACGAAGAAACCAGAAGAAAGTGTCTGGAACAATTGCAACTGAAAAAAAATGCACAAAAGGTAGAAAAATATCTCTTTATTTTGAATTTATTAACTGGAATATGTCAGCTCTGGGAAATGTGCATCATTAATTTTTGCGCTTTGTTTAGTACAAGAGGAAATTAATATATAGTTTTATTTCTACAGTGTTGTTGTATATTCCAAGTTTGGCTTTTGGGGTTCCCAGTTTAATTATTGTCTTCCTGTTTCTAAATTGTGATTCCTTGTTTGGTGATGGTCTGTTCTGCATGTGTAACTGAGCTGAGGTATTCTGTTTATATAATTCCTATTTGACATTGCCACTTGTTCTTTCCCCAGTAGGTCATGTATTGTTGTTCTCTGAGATGTATTGGTTTAATATTTGCAGTGTTGCCTTTTGATAGGTATGGTATGGTGCTTTGTGAGTCCTGGTAGTGCTGTTAGGATACGGCGGGTTTGCTATGGGTTCTAAATGGGCAGCGTTTGTAGTAGTTCCTAATGTGCCTGGCGGTTGGTACTGGATTATAGTAATGTAGAAACCTTTTAGTCTTTCTTTATCCATATACTCATTAAGAGGCATGTTTACTAAAAGTTAGTGTATGGTAACATTATGCAAATATTTATGCAAATGAAGCACCTTATGCAAATGGGGCTTTAATTGACGTGCTGGCACTTTGAGGAAATTCTTTGGTTTTGTGCGGCAGTTTGGGCACTCGGGCTCAAAAAGGTTAGCCATCACTGCCCTATTGTGTACAGCTCCTTTGGGTTTCTGCATCTCAAATGCATCACTCTATACTTCTTTGAATTAAATCTCAATTGTCAAGCATTAGACCATTCTTCTAAGCTTTGTAGATCTTTTCTCATGTTTTCTCCCTCCAAAGTGTCCACTTTATTGCAAATCTTCATGTCATCTGAAAAACTGCAAACTTTTCCTTTTAATTCTCTTTTAATTCTTTGGCAATATCACCCCTAAGACATTGAACAGTAGTGGTTCCAGGACCAGTCCCTGAGGCATTCCACTACTCACCCTCCTTTCTTTAGAGTGAGTTCCATTCACCACTACCCTCTGTAGTCTGTCAGTCAACCAATTTTTGATCCAGTTCACCACCTTGGGATCCATTCCCAGCCTGCTCAGTTTATTCACAAGCCTCCTATGAAGAACAGTATCAAAGGCTTTGCTGAAATCTAAGTAGAACACATCCATCACATGCCTTTGGTCTAGTTCACTCGTTGCCCAGTCAAAGAAATAAATCTGATTTGTTTAGTACAATCTTCCCTTGGTAAAGCCATATTGCCTTGGATCTTGCCAACCTGTTGGCTTCCAGAAAAAAACATTATCCTTTCTTTCAGAAGCATTTCCATTACTTTTCCCATCATCAAGATAAGGCTTATTGGCCTGTAGCTTGCCACCTCTTCTCTGTTGCCACATTTGTGAATATGGACTACATCAGTCCTTCTCTAATCTGGCAATACTTCTGCAGTCTGCAGGGATCTATTATATGCATCTTTTTATGGTCATGCAAAACCTCCCTGAGCTCTTTCAGCATTCCGGGATGTATCTGATCCGATCCCATAGCCTTGTCCGCTTTCAGTTTTGCAAGCTGTTCATAAACATCTTCTTCCGTGAATACTGTTAAATGTACTCCATTCCTCTTGTTGCCTTTGACAGTCAGGCATGGCTCTTCTCCAGGATTTTCTTTTGTAAACATGGAACAGAAGTATTTGTTTAACATTCTTCTTTTTCTTGTCGCTTTCCACAAAATGGTCCTCATCATCTTTGAGTCTTGCAATTCTACCTCTGGCCTTCCTCCTGTCCTCAATATACCTGAAAAAAAAGTCTTATCACCTCATTTTATATCTCTAGCCATTTTTCCCTCACTGTCAGATGCTGGTCTCTTATGAACCAATGAGCTTTGGGTTTCAAGGCAGACAATTTGCAGAAGAGCCATAGAGCTACCAGTTCTCCAAACTTTTACAAAAGGCTCTGACTAAATTTTTTCAGATGATTTTCATTCTTATAGGGCTAGACTAGGACAATTCACACTCTTTTGTGTATTGGCTGTATGATTATCTTTATTTGTCTTTTCCAGAATGAATTGCTGTCCTATGCATCACCCCCCTCCTCCTGGGTGTATCCTGGGTGTGTCTTCCACAGTCTATAATGTGTTCATTGTATGTTACTGTACATGGCACACTGTTGCCTGACAGTAGAGTTGTAAACAGCTCCAATATCTCGCATGGGCAAGATAGTATAATAAATAGCAATAAATAAATAAATGTTTGTCCCACATGCATGGTTGACTTAACCATTAGACTGCATAAGGAAGCGCCCAAGATAACAGCTTCTTTTCTTTCAGGCGGGGGAGCAGTAATCAAAACAAAACAATAGTTCCTGACAGCTGCACTACCTCAGAGAACCATTGGTGTTTATTTTTACCTGCAGGAAGGATAGGCAATTTTCAAATAGCCCAGTTACCTGGGTAAATGACTTTGGAAACTGCCCTCATTAAGCATGTGAAACAAAATTTCTGATATTCAAAATTATGCAGAACAATATTCAAAAGCACTCATCAGTATGGTGATAGCCACTATATGGATAAGTGTCCTATACATTAATTTTCAGAGGCATTTTTTTTTTTTTTTAATATCTTTATTTAGACCTTTTTTTTAGAAAAGAAACAGACAAAACCAAAAAACTTTGATGATAACAGAGAATTGCAGATCAATAAAAACCACCCAAAAACAACACAATCCCTCTTACCCCCCATTCCCCCCACACCCACCCTCCCCGGTTCTCTGGGAAAACTGATAGTCGCTAGAACATTTCAATAACCAATATATTGAGTGAAATGAAAGAACAGAAACCTTGGCAGAATAGTCCAAGCGCCTCCTTATTAGGCAACAGAAGACCGGGCACAATATTGATCTAAAAGCGCCCATCTACTCATATTCAAATCAAAGTTGCTAGGATGGTGGAGTTTATTATAAACTTTCTCCAGTTTAGCATAGTAACATACTGAGTTCCACCAGCAATCTAAGTGCAAAGACTGAAAATGTTTCCAATAAGAAAGTATGAGTTTAAGTGCTATAGCTATCATGAAATTAAACAAAAAAGTTTTTTCTCGGGATAGACAGAGTGTGGGCTCAGTGGATCTCAGTAATATCGTGGTCAGAGAGAGAGTAAATGGGATATCCAGGATTCTTTGTATCCGAAGCCCTACACCCTGCCAAAATCCCTGTAATAAAGAACAATCGAAAAACATATGTCTATATGTTCCCACTTCCATTTGACAAGACCAGCATTTGCCAGACGACAGTTTATCCCATTTAGAGGCCTTGACAGGGGTAATATAGGCCCTATGCATAAAGAAATACATAGATTGGGTAAGCGCAGCTGATCTCGAGGTCCGTGTAACGGGACCCCATAGGACTTTCCAGATATCAGGCTGGAGCTTAACTGCAAGATTAGACTCCCAAGTTTTAATTAAACCCGTTAAGGCCTGCGAGGCTAAATCGCGAATAGACTTATAGATAAAGGACATAGCACTCTTCCGACCTGCCACACCCTGAAGCAAACTATAAGGAGCTCCAGTAGGAGAGGTAACAGTAGAAGTCCCATTCACCCCCCGGGCGGTTAAACAATTTCGAAGTTGTAACCATTGATAATGGCAGGAAGATGGGAGGGAAAATTCCTTCTGTAAGACGGGAAAGTCTTTCCAGTCTTTGTCCCCAATGAGCTGACCCAGCGACCATATGCCACATGCCATCCACTTGCGCCAGGCAAACACACGACCTCGAATCTTAAACAATGGGTTCCACCACAGTGGGGTTTGCCTCGAAAAGGAATCCAAATCGCCCACGAACTTTATTAGCTGACAATAAGCTGTTTGAGTGGCCGAGATGACCCCCCCCACATCAGAAGATCTTGGAAGATGCATGCCTAACAGGTAACGTAAGGGGAATGGAGCCGCTAGTCTCTCCTCTACTGCCAGCCATGTCGGTCGAGGCACTAAACCTTCCTCGTCCGCCCAAAAAGCCCCCTGCTTTAAAAGAAGAGCCAAATGATATCTATGAAAATCAGGAAATTGTACACCCCCATCGGCATTAGAGGCCTTAAGCTTTCTGACGGCTATTCTCGGAGGCTTCCCATTCCAAAGGAAATCCAGTAATGCTCTTTCCAAATTAGTATAAGCCCCCCTAGGGAGTTCAAAAGGTAACATACCCAAAATATAATTGATTTTTGGAGTTAGGACCATTTTTATAGTCTCAAGTCTACCCCACCAGGAGAGGGAAAGAGGAGACCAGGTAAGGGTCTTCTTGCGGATCAACACTAAGAGCCCCGCTAAGTTAGAGTTAATGGTATCTTCTCGGGAAGCACAGTATTGAGTACCTAAATATGTGAAAGTTTTTGGCTCCCATCTGAGGGAAAAAGCAGCCACCAGACCCGAGTGAGAGAGATTATTCATTGGAAATGCTACGGATTTGGCCCAGTTAATTTTGTATCCAGAGACAGAGGAGTAGCAGTCAAACAGGGATAATATTGACGGCAACTCCCCCGGCTGTGTGAATAGGAGAAGGTCATCAGCGTAGGCCGACAATTTCACCTGCAGGTCTCCCACCCTAAAGCCTGAGATCTCTTTGTTCTGTCTAATAGCAATGGCTAATGGCTCTAGAGCTAAATTAAACAGAAGGGGAGAAAGAGGGCATCCTTGCCGCGTTCCCCTTTGAAGTGAGAAGGAGTGAGAAAGGATTCCATTTGCAAATATGCGAGCACTAGTATTGGCATATAAAACTTTCACCATGTTAACAAATTCATCCCCAAGACCAAACCATTGCAAAACCAGGAAGAGAAAGGGCCATTCTACCCTATCAAAGGCCTTCTCTGCATCAAGCGAAAGGCCAATGTAAGGCAAGGGACAACCAGCAGCTCTCTCCATTAAGTTACATAGCAACCGCGCATTATCCGAAGTAGATCTCCCGGGGACAAAGCCACATTGATCGGGGTGAACAAGGTCCTCGATGACCTTGGTAAGTCTTTGCGCCAGAATGCTGGCGTAGATCTTATAGTCTGCATTGAGGAGGGAGATTGGTCTATAATTTGTCACAAATTCAGGACTTTTACCCGGCTTCTCCAGAACCACTATTGTGGCTTCTGAGAAATGCCCAGTGTCGTTCTGATCTTTAATCAACTCGGAATAGTACACTAGCATATGGGGGAGCAAGTCTTCATAGAAGACCTTATAAAATTCAACTTGAATACCATCCGGGCCAGTGGCCTTGCACACGGCCAGCGCACCAATGGCAGACCGAAGTTCCTTACTGGAAAATGGGCTACTGAGGGCCTTAACCTGCTGCACCGTCGCAGTCGGATGCTGAAGGTCTTTCACAAAGTCCCCAAAAGTGTCCTGAACCGGACTAACTTCCGAGGAATAAAGCTGGGCATAATAGTTCGAAAACTCTTCCAGAATTCGTTCACTATTAGTTTGTGGGATTAAATTAGCATCAACGAGAGCGACAATTCTTTTCTTTTCCTGACTTCCCCTCAGAGCAGCTGCCAGAGATTTACTGGCCTTATTTCGCTCTATGTGATACCTGGCAGACTGTTTTAAAAGTATGTGGTCAACCTCAGAGGAAACTATCTCATTATACTGATAACGTAATCTCTGAAGTCTTAATAGTATGCTAGGAACGGGTCTTTCAGCCCATAGCTTTTCACCGACCTTGATCTGAGTTTCTAGGGCTGCTAACTGAGCTTTATTCTTTCTGTTCTCCCGAATCGCATAGCTGGTAATCACGGCCCGTAGAGTGGCCTTAAAGCCCTCCCACCAAGCCCAGTTTGCTGTCTCTCCGACTTTGTTAGAATCAAAATAGGAATGTATAGTCTCCCGGATCTCCGCCTGAAAGGAGGGTTCAGCCAGCCAAGCCCTGTTGAAAGACCAGGGCTGGGTAGGCCGTTCAATTCCGGGAAGGTCCAGCTTTAGAGTAACTGCAGCGTGATCCGAGATACATATGCCCTCAATATCCGCCTCACAGTTCTGTGCCACTAGGGATTTAGACACTAAAAAATAATCAATACGAGAGGAGGATTTGTGCAGGGGGGAGAAGAAAGTAAAACCCCGATCCTTTGGATGTAAAATTCTCCATACATCTACCAAGCCATTAGTCTCACACATGGCCTTAATCGCCATGGCAGACCGAGTAGGCCGCTCGATTCTCCCAGGATTACGATCAACCAGAGCATCGCCCACCATATTGAAATCCCCACCCATTATGATAGGGGCTGGCTGTTCTAATTGTATCCTGCCCGAAAGAGAACGAAAGAAAAGAGGGTCATCACAATTGGGCCCATATATATTGGAAATAATCAGCGAATGTTCCCCCACCTGAATTAGAGAATTGGCCCACCTTCCCAAATCATCATTACTGGAACTTTTGACTGCTACCGCCAATGACTTCCTGGCCAGGGTTACAACCCCGTTTTTCTTATGTGAGGCAGGAGAAAAGCCGATTACTTTAAAATGTTTATTTTCTAATTTACACGTCTCTGTAGGGGTAAGGTGTGTTTCCTGTAAAAGGATGAGATCAGCCTTTTGCCTGCCACAATAAGAAAGGATTTTCTTTCTTTTAGCTGGGGATTTAATGCCCTTAACATTTAAAGACAAAACCTTTAACCTGGAGGCCATTGGAGCCTGAAAGAAAGGATAGCTGTAGCATCTATTTCCTGCCAACACTTACTGTCCATATACATACAACAAACTTCTATATGTATCCCCAGAGAACCGACATTCATATCCCCTTCCCATAGCCATGAATATGGGTGAGACAGCGTGACTAATTAAACATGGCGCAACCGGGACCCAACAGATCAGCACAACTGTACTGTCTGAAAATATAATATAAATAACACTAGCATCTTATTCTGAAAAGGTAAAGCAACAAACACATTACTAGAAATAGCCCAATACAGGGTTTGAGAGAACATAGCTGTGACTGAGTAAAAGGGGGGAGAAACCACACCCGACAACCCATTTTACAAAGGTGATAGTAGGACTGACACCAACAGTAGGAGAAGAAACAGTCCATAAGTAAAAGACAGTCACACATCCATGGAAATCTCTCACTGCATCCCTGAAATGAAAGGAAGCATAACCCAGACTCGTAGGCGGTTAATTTTGGTGCATCAATAAGGACTCCTGCTCCTCGATGAACTTCTTGAGGGCTTCTGGATCTTCATAGGTCTTAGTCGAATTATTCAAGGTGACTTTAAATCTTGCAGGGTTAAAGAGTCCATACCGGGCCTGGAGATGTTGTAGCCTAGGCCTCAATGCAAGGAATAATTTCCTCTTTTCCACTGTAGGTTTACTGTAGTCAGGGAAAAAAGATATTTTTCGACCATCAGGCAGAAGGAGCTGTTTCCCCTTAGCAGCAGCAAAAATTTGGATGACGTGTTGATGCCGCAGCACACAAAAAATCATCGGGCGCGGCCTCGTGCTTTGTGGACTAGCTGAAAATGGGATCCGATGCGCCCTTTCAATCTCCAAAGGTCGGGAAAAATCTTCCTTCAGGAATTGAGGTAACCAGCCCTCCAAATACCGAATCGGGTCACTCCCTTCCATGCCCTCTGGGAGCCCCACTATTCTGATATTATTGCGGCGGGCTCTATTATTCATGTCTTCCAAAAATTTCTCAAGGTGATCCACTTTCCGGGATGATCGTCGACAGTGCGCAATTCCCTCCTCGCAGCTAGCCACCGCCGCTTCCGCTTTTTCTAATCGGAGGGTCAGGGTCTGCATTTGCGTACGGAGATCCTTTAAATCTGTTTGCATTTCCTCGAGCGCATCCCCGTTAGAATCCACCCGCTTTCGGATGGCCCGTACCTCCTGTAATAATTCTTGTAGGCCTCCCGGAGTGTCGTGTACAGGCGCCTGTTTCTGCGGTGAAGGCAGATCAGATTTAGCGCGCTTGGAGCCGGAAACCGAGGGATTTCCGAACTCCAAACGAGTTTGCTTACTCCCAGCCATAGTTGGCACCTCCGGCTCTGCCAGACACTTAAAACAAATAAGTTACAAAAGCGATGCACAGGATTAAATTGTCAGGGTCCGCGGGAGAAAACTCTTATGCGACCATGTTGGAGTCTTGCTGGCTCCGCCCCCCTTTCAGAGGCATTTTAAAGATAGAGTCATTGAAAATTATTATAGACTGCCCTCACACTATCCAGCTAAGTCTGGGCCAGATCAAGGGCAGAGTGTGGGCATTCCACCCAACTATATGGATAGCAGCGATATTCAGTCCAGTAGCCTTACAGGTATCTGGAGAAATTTAAGCAGGCCGAAAGGTTCTCCTATATTTATCCAGATAGCTCTACAGATAGCAAACTGGATATTACCACTATCTGCATAGCGGTAGTGCTCACTATACATATTTCAACACTGCTCACCATACAAAGAGCAAAGCTGAACGTACATATTATATTTAAATTTAAAAAAAACTTTGACCACAAGGTTTCAGTATTGACCTGATGGTGTCCAATTATTTGCTTTTATAGGATCATTTTTGGAAGGGTAGTGTTGGGGTGATTAGGCGTTTGAATTTAATTATCAAAATATTGGGGGGAGTCCTAGGAACCTGAAAGTTAATTGAAGGGGCGCAAGGCTGAAGGTTCACCCAGAGTGCCTAATGACTTTTCACAGTCTTGGCCACATGTTTGATCCCAAATTTAAATGAGTTAGTGAGTTGCGGGAAATGAGGGAAAGCATGTTGGGCTTCTTGCCCATAGCAAGCCTAATTTTCTAACTGGATACATGTGTATAAAATCCAAAATGTTGCCTATTTTAAGCCAGCATGATAAGAGCAAAATTATGAAACAGGCATTCAGAAACGATCGTTTGAGTGTGCATTTGCTGATGTACACATTTACATCTGCTCCCAAGCCAGTGTGTGTCTGTGTGTGTGTTGCACATATATATTTTATAAACTACACGTCCATTTACTGTATTTGTGAACCGCTTTAAATGGGCTTTCAGGAAGGCAGTATACAATCGGTTTACAAATGAAATAAATATAGTGCAACTACACCTTCACTCCACTCCAGCCACACCCCCAGGCGCACTTAAATGTGATGCATATATACATATGGGCCTTTGTGTTACTGTGTGTACTTACATGTGCATAAACAGGAAAAATCTTTCTGAAATTATCTCCCGCTTGTGGTGACATCATGTAGTAAGCATTCCCTAAGCATATCTCCTGCCCAGTTCTAGACTTGCTGAATATTAAAAAAGTGAAGTCTGAACAGGGATAATGAATCTTGCGTACACTGTATATCAATGGTGTTGTGAATGTATTTGTGCCCGAGTGGGGAGTAGGCCTAACATCCCACCTAAAGTAATTTACTCTCTTTAATTTTTTTATGTTATGCAGGGCTTTTTAAGGGCCTTTATAAAAATGCAAGCTAGCATTATTTTTATTCACTTAGGCCAGCAAATATATTTTTGAGAGATATTGTTCCAAGCCTCAAGCAGGAGAAAACAAGCACCTTCAATTTTCTCAACATTATGGGGTGCGTTTAGTAAACCAGACTAACAGTTAACATGGGCTATCTGCAACTAGGTCCCATTGAATAACATGTGATCTAGGGGCAGATAGCCCGGGTTAACCGTTAGCCCGGTTTAGTAAACATACCCCTATGACTTCTATATCATAATGAAATGAAGTATAAATCAAATAGAATCACTGGAAACATTTTGGAGAGTTTCTAAGGGACATGCCGGCCCAGTTTCAAAGGGAATCACTAAATGGGGTTGCCCTCTGAAAACCGTGCAGGCTTGTGTTTCCAGCATATACATATGCACGTGCTTTAAGCAGGTGCAATGTATGCAGTCAAAGACAGGTTAGATTTATAATGAAAAGCTCCACACTCGCCCTTTCTCCCTGATCTGTCTATTACCATCTCCCTTCTGTTTGGTGCGCAGGTAAAAATATATGTCCACTGTCGACAACACACCTCTTTGACCCGCAGTGAGAGAGGGAATTTTCAGTGTGGCTTTTTGTACAGATTAATTTCTTAAGACACATAAAAAAGTAGGAGATCACTATCTATAGATCTTGGCTGCAACCTAAGACACCCCCATCAATAGCAACTGCTTTAATTATCATGAAAAAGTTCATATTCTCCTTTTACTGTATTCAGTAGAGAAAAGTAAGAATGGGTGATGAAGGCCTGTGAAATAAGACAGATACATCTGCAAGTAAAGTTAGCTCTTCCCTAGCTGTCTCTCCATAGGTTTAACTTTTCTATATGCAGTGGAAGCATTTCATTTTGCATTTCTGGTGCCCATTAGCAGGGCTGGAACTACCACTAGAGAAACCAGGCAGACACAGTGCCGGCCCTCAGGGGGCGCCCATTGCTGCCACGGCTGCCCCTCATTGGGACATGCAAAACCGGCTATGCCTTTAAAACAGCACCAAAGTGCTGGATTTATCTTCAACTCCGGCACCGCGGTGCCATGCCTGCTTCTGCCCCCCTCCGATTTCACTTCCTTTGACATACGGGTCAGTTATTTAACCATCTGCAACAACAATTCTCATGGTCCGGAGTTAACGCTGTACGTATTTTAAATATTCTACCTGCATTCGTTTTTGGAAACGCATGTCATGCGCAGACCAAAAAAGAGAACAGGAAAAATGAACAGCTCTCATGCAAACAGGAAATGAAATCGAAGGTGGCAGAAGCTGGAAATGCCCTGCAATGCCAAAGCTGAAGGTAACTCCGGCCCTTTGGTGCCGTTTCATAGGCATTGATACTACTGCACGTTCTGACAAGGGGCAGCAGTAGTGGTAATCAGAGCGGAGACGAGCAAGGGGAGGGCAGAAGGGATTCATGCACCCTTGCACCGGCCCTACCCATTCGATTCTTTAAGTGGCATGGAAAAGGACGTGTCTACATTTCTGCTCATATACTAGTTATTTCCACAACAAGGTTCATCATAAAACTAAAACGTAATAAAAAACAACATTTTTTTGCCTTTGACTGACATAATTCAACTGACAAAGAAAGAAAATAATGAAACACTGCCAAAAACAGACAGAGTTAGAGTCGCTAATCAGCTTTTGTTTTCTAATCATTGACAGACCACAATGGAAAAATAACAGAGCTAAATTCTGGAGAAAATGCCTCAGGGGCACTTTACGTTTGCAGGATAACACATGTATTCACACACAGAAACAGTAAAATAAGGCTATGATTTTAAGGGACTTTTTCTATTATAGCTGTTTTCTTTTTCTAGTGAATTGACAGCTATGGAAACTGAGGTCCTCTAATTTATATGCATTTTTAAAGATCATTTTATTTAGAAAATGCTTTGCATTCTTCTCATTCCTTTTTTAGGTCTATACATGATACACATTTCCAAAAACAGAGGCAGGTAGAGTATTTGGGATATGTACAGTGTTAATTGTGCCCCAGCTCCCCCCCCCCCACACCACCACCACCACCACCAGTGAATAGGGAGTGGGGCTGTAACATTGACTGAGCCCCTTCCATTTGTTCATGTGGGGGAGGGTTGGTAGCTGGGTTGCGAGGATGCAGTGGGCAGAAGAGTGGGCTGCGCAGGCTCACCTGGGTCCTCGGTTTTGGTGGGCTTTGTTTCAGTGGGTTTTGGCGGTGGGGGGTCAGCACTAGTTAACTCCGGAAAATGAGAATTTTTGTAGCAGACGGTTAAATAACTGACCTATATGTAATTTATATATACTGGAAGACAAAATGATTTAAGGGACAATTCAGCCTTTGAAATTTTGACTTTAGTTTTTCGCAAATATCTACTGTCATAAAAGGAGATACTAGGAAGTTATTAGGTTTCAAACTTTCCAAAAGCTTTTAGAGAGTCTTGACTAAAGATCTTCAGATCTCTGTTAGGGATGCGCATTTGTTAGCCTTCAGTTTATTAGAGCATCTTATACATTTAGTGCATACAAAATTGATTTAGGGGGTCATTTTAGAAGCTCTACTCCTGATTTGCACATCTGAAAACGCCCATTCAGACATGCAAATCACATCCACGTCCCAAGAGTCATTTTAAAAAGGTCTGAGTATAGACGTGTCTGATGCCATCACAACCATGTTGCACAGGGGCAAGAGATGTGTCCATGTCTAGACCTGCTTCTTGGCACAAATAGGAATTTGGAAAGTGCTCATTTCAGCTAACTTCCAACACTAGTAATGACAGGGGCATTACCTTGTATTGCTGTGATATTTTCCTCCCCTCTGAAATAAGGAAAGCAGGTGAAAATCAGGGCCTCTTTGAATACTGACATGGCACTGGACGCTTCTATTTGCAGACCGAGACCAATTTGTGGCAACATATACACATGCATGTTTGGAAATACTGGCGCAGGCATGTGTATGTAGCCAGGACCACTAATGTCCATGTTTCGTACATCCACTTTTCTAAAATCAGATGGTCTCCTGCACATATCTGGCGCTTTATTCTACAAGTTCCCATCTCCTTCTTTTTTGGCAGAGACATTTATCTTTTGGGGAGCAGACAGGTCGATTTTAGAAGATATTTAAACGTGCCTTCCTTCTCTGCTTGACCCTCCTATGGAATTTTGGACATTTTGACTTGAATATCCCAGATGGTACCTACACAGTTTTTCTAAAATATGCCTTTATATGCAGGTCAACTATGAATTAACTGATAATAGGTCAGTTTATATGTATTAAAATGCTCTTATGTGTCATAAAGCTTTTGTTAAAATGAATATTAATTGGACTGAAATAAAGGTCCAAAGATCATGAAAAAGGGATCAAATGAACCAAAAATGTTTGTCCTGTCCTCATCCCTATTCTCCTTTGTCAGACTTGTCTTTGCGACCTTCTTCTATGTGCTGGCA
This sequence comes from Ichthyophis bannanicus, assembly GCA_033557465.1. NCBI lineage: Eukaryota > Metazoa > Chordata > Amphibia > Gymnophiona > Ichthyophiidae > Ichthyophis > Ichthyophis bannanicus. The sequence goes on along the minus strand of CM066033.1, from coordinate 1,018,479,729 downwards.
GAAATGGTTTTCTTTTTAAGATTTTTTTTCTTTTTTGTTCATATTTATTCTATTCCAGTTCCTTCTGTTCCATTTAGTACATGCTATTCCATTTTTATGTGCATCAAAAAGAAATAGTTTGCATAAAACTAAATAATGTGTGCTATTTCATTTTTGTGCATGGAATGAAGGAGTAACCATGTGGTTAGAGCAATGGGCTGGGAGCCAGAGAACTGAGGGTTCTAATCCCACTGATGTGCCTTGGGCAACTAAATAGACCTTCCATTGCCGCAGGTGCAAACATAGGGGTATGTTTACTAAACTGTGCTAATGTGCGCTACTGTGCATGCTCAGGTGTGAGGCGCACTATTGTGCACGCTCATGTGCGCGGTGCAATGAAGGCGGGGAAAGGCTCCAGTAGGGTGGAGGAAGGCTCCCCAGGGGTGGAGAGAAGGGGTCAATGGGTGGAGAGTGGGAGGGGAGAGGCTCCCCGCACATTAGCGAGGTTGAAATCGGAGGCAAAAAATACCGCGAGTGTAAACCTCGCGTTAGGGCCGATTTAAAGGGAAGAGAAACCATTTCTGTCAGCTATGTACAGCAAAACCAAGGAAACCTACAAAAAATTGATTTTTTATTTAGTATACATTTGTATACCGCTACTTCCAGCGATCAGCAGCGGTTTGATTACAGATTGGAAATTGTCAAATCATGACAGGAAATTTTTGAGGTATAAACACATTGATTAGACAGGAAAGCACAGCACACAGAGAACTATTTTACAGGGAACATGGGCTATGGAGGGTTAAGTGGCTTGCCCAAGACCACAAGGAGCACCTGTGGGACTAGAAACCCCAGTCCTTCCGGCCCAAGGTTGCTGTCCTCTAGTGGGATTTGAACCCCTGACCTTCCAGCCTGAAGTACCTTGCCCCAACCACTAGGCCACTCCTCCACTCCACTAAGTGTGATACATGTGCACGGTACAAAAGTACAAATAAACATTGATAAGGACCCCAACAAAATTTAAAAAAATTATAATCAAGCTGGGCAATAGTGATAGTAATGGGAAACATCAAAAAACACTCCAAAGAAAGCCCCAAAAAATAAATATGAATTTTGGAAGGGTCTACGCTCCGTCCCCATACAAGGTGAATGATCCCACAGTGAAATAGCACTGATCAGGGTTTCCCTCTCCATTGGACAGGTTTTCTATGGCATGCCCATGTTCCACAACAGCAGGGTGGGCATGTCGGAATGGGCAACTGGACAGATGCTGGGAAAGGGGATACAGAGGACTGCAGGCAGCACATGCTGTGGTGCAGCTGGGGCACAGTGCGGACTAGGCAGATGCCTAGGTGGCAGTTAGGAATGCTGAAACTGAACAGCAGCCAGACAGCAACTGATGAGGGCCCAACATGGGCACGAGAGTGTTTATCACAGTGTCACAGGGGATAGTACCCAGCAGGTACCTCCCAAGGGCACAACATTGGCAGGCGGTGTTGGGGGGAAGCGTGGACGCCTATGCAGGCACCCCTACCCCAGAACACGCACCATAGACAGCCGCCTACCTGCACACTGGATGGCTTGAGACTGCACACCACCAGCACCACCACCAGCAGAAGGGCATGTCAGCATGATGGCAGAGGGGTACTGGTGGTGGAGGGGGGCAGGGGCAGCTGCCCAGAGACAACCATGGCCTAGCCCTGTGTAGTTGAGTGCCATGCACTGCAACAGACAGGCTGTGTCTGACAAACAACCATGGTATCTCCAGGGACTGAACAGTCACTGTGAGCACAGTGTGGTGCGGTGAACACAGCCAGTGTGTTCAGGAGCAGAAAGTCACAAGTTCAAGTCCCAGCTGGGGCTACTGCCAATCCAATCCCCATATTTTACCTGCTACTAAACCGTGATAGTAAGGACAAACCTTTATTGCAGAGAACATACGCATGGTTAAAACGCCTATATTTTACGCCACTGAGCACAGACACCAGAAACATGCGCATTACCTGGAGCAGAGTCCCCCAAATTCAGTTCTGGAGGCCCAAAAATCAATCAGGTTTTATGCTGTCTCCACTATAAGGCCATGTCAGCATGGTGGCGGAGGGGTACTGTTGGTGGAGGGGGCAGTGGCAGCTGCCCAGAGCGGACCATGGCCTAGCCCTGTGTAGGTGGGTGCCATGCACTGCAACAGACAGGCCCTGCCGGACAAACAGTCATGGTATCACCAAGGAATGCACTGTCTCTGTGGCAACACGGTGGTGCAGTGCACACAACCAGTGTGTATGGAGGCAGAAGGTCACAGGCTCAAGTCCCAGCTATGTTGCCTGCCAACCCAGTCCCTATATTTTACCCACTACTACAACATGCTAATACAGACAGAACCTTTATTGCAGATGACGTAAACATGCCCAAAACACCTACATTTTACCCTACAGAGCAAAGACACCATAAACAGGCGCATTACCTAGAGCAGAGTCTCGCAAATGCAGTCCTGGAGGGCCAAACACCATTCAGGTTCCATGCTGCCTCTAATAAAGGTGCCTGTGCTGCATATCTATGCACCACCCCCATGGTATGCAGATGTATCTCATGCATATTCATGAGGGACAGCATGAAAACCCGAACAGTGTTTTGCACACCAGGACTGGAGTTGGGAACCTCTAGCTGTAAAGCAGCAGCCAACAGGGGCAGACACACCCACACCCACACCCACACCCACAGGCTCCATTAGCCAATGCCTCCTGGAGAGGCAGGACATTGGGCCATGCATGCATCTCCCAATACTAGCCCTTGCATACCTTAGCAATGCCACCCTACACCTGGGAATATGGTACACAGCTACGAAACGTTTGCTATGATTACCGGCAGATACCAATTCCTACGTTAAGCACAGTTTGCTGATTGAGCTTCATCATAGCAACCTTTCTGCTGTCTGTGGAGTGTGCTTCGGGTCTGGTCTCTGACAGTGTTTACCACCCAGGGGAGTGACCCCCAAAAGTATTGCATACCATATCCATGCTTGCACTGTGCCCAGGACTGGTGTGGTGGCCAGGGCTGCTAAACTCCTCTAGAGTGGCACAATGCTGGCATAGGTGTGGGAGTGTGTGTCTGTCTATCCAGTGTGTGGTGGCTGCAAACACCCTCCACAGCCCACACTGCCAGCACTGTTGCCAGTATTGGCCTGCCAATGTGCATAATGAGGAGCAAGGTACCATGGGTATAGCCCAGACAGGGTGGCCTGGCCAGGATGCATCTGCACAGGGCATAGGGCACTGGCTGGGACATTGTAGTGCCCGGCCACCACCTGCACAGACAGGTTGGCCACAGCATGTCCTGCTGGGAGATCACTTTCACCCTGACTGTGCAGTGACCACAGCATGGCTAGGCACCCCCATAGTGCTATATGGTAATTCTCTCATGTGATATTTATGTGTTTTCTTTTGGGGCCCAGTCACTGACTTATCTGCTTGGTGTGTATGCTGACATCCCAGATCTGGGTGCACGCATTTCCACCAGGAACATGCACTATGGACTAGCTAGCAGACTGTCTGCAGCTGGTATGTGTCTGGATGGAGCACCTTGCAGGGTGCCGTAGCTGAAGGCTTGCTGCAGGAGAATATCAGATAGTGGTGGGGTGCAGCTTAGCATATCCAGGCCTAATGTCTGTCTGCTATTGCGTTATGGATGTGTACAGAGCTGTATTGACTGCCCTGTAGGGTGATATTCCCCAGCAGGGCTGGGGTTGATGGTCCCCTCTACTGCCACCATTGTAGGGAGGTAGAATGTGGATCTGTTGGTGGGAGACCCTGTTTACCACCCTTAACTCTGGAGGAGGAGGGTGGTGGTGGTGGTACATAAGCCTCCTAGGGGTCCATAGGGGCTACACCTGACTGAGACATACAGATGTAGCCAAGGTGTGTCAACAGAAACTACCTATCTCACACATTAGCACTGCTGTGGACCTGGTGCTGGGCACTCCACCTCACCCTCAGGGTGAATGCCGTACCTGCACAATGTGACAGTGTGTAGCTACTCTGTGCCAGTACCACACACGGTCAGTTCCCCCTACCAGGCCGAGGTGCTGTGGGGGTGCATACCCCATCTTGTGATCATCTGTAGACTGCTGATTTGCATGTGCAGTGCATCATGGGTATGGGTGGGTTAACCCTATCCTGGTGACCACAGCAGACTGTTTGTGTGGTGATTTGCAGTCCTTCTGCAAACAGCCAGGAACTTGCTAGCAGCTATAGAGCTGTAGCCCACTGGTTACTTCACTACCAGTAGAGCCAGAGGTCATGGGTTCAAACCTACAGTGGTATTATTTGATAGGGCTGTCCAAAGCATTATCTATTTTTAAAGTACGTTAGTGCTGCCAGCAATAACACCCTCAGCGTACTGTAACCATAAGGTGCCTCAGAGGGCGCTTTATAAGGCGCCCAATAGGGCACCTTATGGTTACCGTCCATATAAGGTGCACTATACAGTATGCTATGGAGCGACTGATAGGGTGCCAGTCTGTATAAGGTGCCTTATAAGGTGTCCTATGGAGCGCCTTATAGGGTGCCCTATAGGGGACATTTTATGGTGCCGTGGTGGATAGTGCACTTTATAATGTGCCCTATGGAGTGCCTTATAGGGTGCCTTATGCGGCATCTTAGATTACGGCACGTGAGGGTGTGTTTGCTGGCAGCAATAATTAAAATACAAATAAAATGCCTCAGGAAACAATACTTACATGTCAAAGCTGATTCCTCAGCCAGACCTACGTATTGGGCACACTGGGGATGGAACTCTTGACCCCTGTATCATCAGTCAGTGCCTTAACCATTGTGCTACACTGCTGTTTCTCCTTGCATTTCAGCACACCTACTTATGCTTTCCATGTGTTTAAATGCACAGTGCTGCCATCAAAAACAGTGCTATGACCTTGCTGTGCCTCATAGGGCACCCTATATTTATTTTATTTATTTATTTAGTATACATTTGTATACCGCTACTTCCAGCGATCAGTAGCGGTTTGATTACAGAGTGTAGTTTGTCAAATCAAGACAGCAATTTTGGGGTATAAACACATTGATTTGAAGGGAAAAACACAGCACACAGGAAAAAGGTCTTAAGGGAGGGATTCAGCATTTACATATGTACATTTTTACATAACAGTGTCCATGTTTCATAGTGTGGTAGCTTGGAACCCCCTGGGGTTTACATCAAATTGTATTGACACAGGAATAAATGCGTCTTGAGTTTTTTTCTGAAAGCCATAAGATCTTTGATCACTCGTAACTCAGGTGGTAGTTGATTCCAGAGGGTTGGGGCAGAGTATGAGTATGCGCGGTGGCTAGTACTGGATTTGACAGATCTGATATTGGTTGGAACGTGGAGAGTGTCTGAGGTGACGGTTCTTCTGTCTCTGTTTGGGGGTTGTGTGCTGATATATGGCGCCCTATATGCCACCCTTTATGCAACATTGTAGGTGCCGTGGCGGACAGTGCACTTTAAAACGTGCCCTCTGGGGTACCTTATGGGGCGCCTTATGTTACAGTGCTTTCAGAGTGCGTTTGCTAGTAGCAGTAATTAAAATAAAATTAATATGCCTCAGACTGCAATATTACACATAGCAGGTAGTGCCTCAGCCAGCCTTATTCATTGGGCACAGTGGGGGATTAAACCCATGATCCCTGCACTATCGGTCAGTGTCTTAACCATTGTACTGTGGCTTTGCTCCTGTGCTTGCACATCAGCGCGCCACTTATGCTTCCCGCGCACGTTTCTCATGCGCTAATGTGCGCGGTGTACATTAGTGCGCTGCGCACATTAGCGCATGAATAATCCCGGTTTGCTTTTTTCAAACTGACACGCCCACTCCTTTTATGGCATCCTGCACAATAGTGCGGCGCGCACCTAACGGGGTTTTAGTAAACATACCCCATAGAATGTAAGCTCTCGGGTGACAGGGTAATACCTACTTTGCCCAAATGTAACTTGTCTTAAAGTGAAAATGACTACTGCAAAATGCAAAAAAAAAATAAAAAAATAGTATGCACTAAAATGTTTATTGTGAGCTAATTTAGCAGCCTGTTAACTAAAGTGTGGAAAGCAGTTATAGCATGAATTAGAGTGCTGTAATGTAGTGCATGGCTGCTAATTCACTCACTAAGTGCTTGAAGTTGAAGAGGGTAGGAAACAGGTAAGCAGTGGGTTTGAGCAGCCCTTACAATTCGCAGATGATAACTTATCATGTGCTAACTGTCATCAGTGTAGATACTGCAGACACACTACTGTCTTCCTGAGGAGCTATTTTTATTTATTTATTTATTTAGACAGTTTTGTATACCGCCTTATCCTTCAATCAAAGCGGTCACAACACAATAGGGCAATACAGTTACCATAGATGGGTACAGCTAAAAATAACCACCAACACTCCCTGACATCTACAAGAAATCATTCAGTCCCTAATACATCCCCAGCAGCTCTAGGAATAACTCTCCACCTCCCAAATCTCCTGCCTCTTAATGTGGGACTTCAGTGATTGCCTTTAACCTTTCCCAGCAGCAATCGCGGCTTCACAGAAATAGCCGCCAGCGTGAAGGAAAAAGATCTTCACGCTGGCGATTGTACAGAGGGAGCCGGGGCCTCGCGCGGGCTTCCCCGGCTCCCTCTGAAGCCGTCCGGTGTGCCATAATGGTGTTCACGTGGGGCCCCCTGAAGCACGGGGCCCTGTGCAAACAACATTATCGCACAATGGATGGGCTGGCCCTGATTGTGAGACTACTGCTGGCGGTGGGGGGGGGGGGGGAAGAGGGAATTTTGAGGCTGGCAACAATGGGCTGGTGCATCTGGAAATCATGCCTGCCTCCCATTTACCACCTGGAACCCACCATAAGAGCCGGTGGGAGGGGAAGTGTTTGAGACATGGAGAGCTATACTTAAAAATGTCAAGGGTAGGGGTGTTGAGAATATTGGGGATGTTTTGAAGATGGAAGGGGGGCTTTCTTGGAAGTGTCATTGGGTTGTCAGAGGTGGAGGGTTTCAGAAGTGGCAATCCTGGGGGAAGGAATATTTTTAGCTGCAGTGGCCCTTTAGTGCATTGTGATAGCATGGATACAACCTAAAGTAGACTGGGGAAAGCCACTCCTTACCCCTGGGATAAGCCACATGGAATCTGTCTACCTTTTGAGAACCTGACAGGGACTTGTGACCCGAACTGTCTACTGCTGGAAACAGGATATTAGACTTGATGGACCTTTGGTCTGATCCAGTATGACATATCTTATGTGCTTATGTGGTAAATCTTCGCATTGTGCAGTCCCTCATGAATATGTATGAGATACATCTGCATACCATGGAGGTGGCGCATAGAAATGCAGCACAGGCATCTTTATCAGAGGCAGCATGGAACCTGAATGGTGTTTGGCCCTCCAGGACTGCATTTGGGAGGCTCTGCTCTAGGTAATGTGCATGTTTATGGTGTCTGTGCCCTGTAGGGTAAAATGTAGGTGTTTTGGGCATGTTTACGTCATCTGCACAAAAGGTTCTGTCTGTATTAGCACGTTATAGTAGTGGGTAAAATATGAGGACTGGGTTGGCAGAAACCACAGCTGGGACTTGAACCTGTGACCTTCTGCTTCTGAATACACTGGTTTTGTGCACTGCACCACCATGTTATCACAGAGATTGGGCATTCCCTGGTGATACCATGACTGTTGGTCAGACAGGGCCTGTCTGTTGCAGCACACGGCACCCACCTACACAGGGCTAGGCCACGGTCTGCTCTGGGCAGCTGCCACTGCCCCCTCCACCACCAGTATCCCTCATGCTGACATGCCCTTCTGCTGGTGGAGCTGGTGGTGCGCAGTCTCAGGCCATCCAGTGTGCAGGTAGGCGGCTGCCTTTGGTGCGGGTTCTGGGGTAGGAGTGCCTGCATAGACGTCCACGCTCCCCCCCAGGCACCCTATAATATCCCCTATAGGACACCATATAAGGCACCTTATAAGACGCTTTATAGGGCGATGTATGAGGCACCCTAAGGTGACAGTACCCTGATGGTGGTTGTGCTGGCAGCACTAATATACAATAAAAATAGACAATGCCTAAGACAGCCCTATCGATGAACCCCACTGTGGTTTGTGAACCCATGACCTCTGGCTCCATGGGCAGTGAAGTAACCAGTGGGCTAGAGCTGCTAATAAACACCCGGCTGGCTACAGGAGGTCTGCACGGCACCACACCCACATTCTGCTGTGGTTACCAGGGAGATTACATACCACTACCCACCCCACCCCACCCCACCCTACCCTACCCTACCCTCTGGGGCTCAGGGTGGGGGACAGGATCTCCCGCCAAAAGATCCACTTTCTACACCCCTGCAATGGTGGCAGTAGAGAGGACCATCACCCCAGTCCTGCTAGGGATCAAATACCCTACAGGACAGGCAATGCAGAGCAGTACACATCCATAACACAATAGCAGACAGACAGCAGGTCTGGAAATGCTCAGCTTCCCCCCACCATTATCTGACATTCTACAACAGCAAGCCTCCAGCCGCTGCACGGTGTTCCAACAAGACACATACTAGCTGCAGACAGTCCGCCAGCTAGTCCATAGTCCTGGAAAAGATGCATGTACCCAGAACAGGGATATCAGCATACACACCAAGCAGATAAGTCAATGATTGGGCCCCAAAAGGAAACCCATAAACAGCACATAAAAAAAAATACTATATAACACTATGGGGGAACCTAGCCATGCCATGGTCACTGCTCAGTCAGGGTGAGAGTGACCTCCCAGCAGGACATGCTATGGCCATCCTGTCCATGCAGGTGGTACCGGACACTACAATGTCCGGCCATTGCCCTATGCCCTGTGCAGATGCGGCCAGGCCAGGCCACCCTATCCAGGCTATTCCCACAGTACCTTGCTTCTCATTATGCACATTGGCAGGCCAATACTGGCAACAGTGCTAGCAGTGTGGGCTGTGGAGGGTGTTGGCAGCCACCACACACTGCATAGACCAGAGCTACTCAATTCCAGTCCTGGAGGTCCTCAAACCTGCAGGTTTTCGGGATATCCCTAATGATATGCATGAGATATATATGCATTAGATATAGCCTGCCAACCTGACTGGTTTTTGGTCCTCCAGGGCTGGATTTGGAGACCCCTGCCTTATACCTCTGTCATTTAAGATTGTAAGTGGGCAAGGTGCAGATGTCCAAGACATCAAAAAGGTTAGAATTTGTCACATTCCTCCTTGCTTGTCACCACCACCAAAATATTGTCTATTAGACAACGTTTTGGTGGTGGTGAGAATCTAGGAGGAATGTGACACATTCTATCTACCCTTTTGATGTCTAGAACATCTGTACCTTGCCCACTCACAATCTTAAATGACAGAGGTGTAAGGCAGGGTCTCCAAATCCAGCCCTGGAGGGCCACAAACCAGTCAGTTTGGCAGGCTATCTCTAATGCATATATATCTCATGCATATTCATTAGGGATATCCCGAAAACCTGCAGGGTTGCAGACCTCCAGGACCGGAATTGAGTAGCTCTGCTTTAACGGTAGGTTTTCATTCGCGTTGGAATTCAGCCCTGAAATTCAGCGCGTTAGTGTGAGGGGAGCCTCTCCCCACCCACTCTCCGCCCATTGACCCCTTCTCTCTGCCCTCTCTCCACCTTCTGCGGTGTTTTACTGCGCCTTTGGAGCATTACGCTCGTTAGCACGTCATAACGCGTGTTGTATAACGTTAACGCTCGTTAGCACGTCATAACACACGTTATGACGCGCTAATGAGCGTTAACGTTATACAACGCGTGTTATTCACAATTACCGCAGTTTAGTAAACATACCCCTATGACTCTAACACGGGGCAATGGTCACTACTGAGGAATGCAGGTGGCTACACCTTGGTAGGTGCAATTAATTGTTCCATGTTATCTGTCATGTTAGCAGTTAAAATGCTTAATGACACCCATTTTAAGTGCAAGACACACTCCCCATTTCACACCCCTTCCCCACCTCAATAAGAATTTCCATGTTAGGTGTTCAGCAAGTCTATTAAGGGGGTTATTTAAGAAGCCCTATTCTCGATTTACATGTGCATAATAGGCCATATACTGTACACATATAAATCACAGCCACAAGTAAATGGCCATTAGAAAGAGGCTGATTTGCATGTGGATAAACATATTATATTAAAAGTGCATGGGGCTGTGACAGGGGCGTGCCAGCAACATGGTCCAGTTGAGACAAAACTCTGCTGGGGTCATTCAGACTTGCAGACCACAAAGACCTCCCCAGGGCCATGCTAGAAAGCCAGGTATATACATATCCCCAGAGCGATCAAGTCCATGTCACATTGGGGCATCGTGGAGTTGTGGCCTGGACGTTCCTTCAGATATTCACATTGCCGTGTGATTTCAGAAAGGCCCATGTACATCTGGCCCTTGCTGATGATATGCCCATGCCTATACCTTCTCCTGACCACGAATAAGTAACAGAAAAGTATTTGTTTTGTGGCAGAAACACTTGCAGGGGGAATAGAGAAATGTACTCTCTCACCACAGTAACTTTCATCAGGCCAGGGAAACATTCATGTCAATTAACAGAGCTTTCATTTCACCATCCTACCGCTGCACGTCTGAAGTTCTAAAATGGCCAGATGGGACATTCATGAATCGTAACATTGACACCCCCATCCTGAAATACCTTTTATGTACTCATGTCTGAGGCCATGCATTTTGGGGATGTCCACATTTCTAAAATGGGCACTTGTGTGGACCCATCTCTGAACCGGCTGTGGGGATATGAATCTTTCAGGGTGGAGACCGAGCAATTTCAGAAGGTACTTATGTGCCTCCCTTCACTGCTGTTGCTCTCCTGGTATTTTGGACATTTTGATCTGGACGTCCCAGCCATTTCTTATACTTCCTTTCTAAAACGCCACTTCACACGTATATCCTCCATTTCATATTGAGGATGTGCACAAATCTGACAATTCCACTTCAAAGATTTACACCTTCCCTCTGGCAAGAATAACTACACTGGTACACTAAAAAAAAATTTTTTTAAACTGCCTCTAATGTTTCAATTGATTTTTACGTTTTTTGGTGCGCTGAATCCAAATCTGGTAACCAATTTGCTCCATCACGTACAGATTTTTTGCTACATTGGGTTAGCAGTTTGAGGTGAACGTTTCAGATTGAGTGCGATCGAGATAAAAGTTTCTTGGATGAATTCTTTATACTAATTGTTTAGTAGTTATTCAAATAAGAATAAAGAAAATTGTAACAAGGCAGCACATAAGCATAGAGTAATGTCAACAAAACACACTGTGATGGTAGCAAAATTGTCTGCACTTAAAACAGCCACATACATGTGCACAAACATTGAGCATATAAGAGCGAGGTTAGACACAAAGCAAAGCAAAGAAATGTGCAAAAAATGTTGTACAGGTATGTATGTAAGAATAGAAAACGCAAACCGCACCATTGCAATACATGAAGACAAACACCCGATGGTGTGAAAATAAAATTCTAATAAATGAGATCCGACACTGTGGTAATAACTAGCAAATTTTTATTTCAAAGTTTAGTAAAAACACGATATTTGTCAACACAGTTTAGATTTTAAAGTCATTCTTGGGTCAATCAATCTCCTGGTGGGCCCGTTTCTTCTTCCCCCGAATGCTTCTCTTGGTGCGCTGCTTGGCGTATTTTTCATCTGGGGTTTCCCGCAGCAGCAACCAGCAGAAATCAGCCATCATAGTGGTGTTCCATCTTCCTTGGTACCTTCTCTCTGCGTCCTTGATGTCCTGGTGAAACCTTTCACCTTGTTCTTCACTGTACGCCCCCAAGTTTTCGGGAAAGTAGTTCACATGGGAGTGCAAGAAATGGACTTTCAGGCTCATGTTACAGCCTTGTTCTTTGAAGGCATTGAGCATCCTGGCAACAATATCCTTATAGTTCTCATCCCGCCTGTTCCCCAAGAATTTGAGAACAACATCCTTGAAGGAATCCCAGGCTTCTTTTTCCTTCTCAGACATCGTTTCAGCGAATGCTCCATCTGAAATGAGTTTCCTTATATCAGGGCCAACAAACACTCCTTCCTTTAGCTTTGCTTCAGAAAGTCGGGGGAACTTTGAGCAAAGGTACCGAAAGCACTCACCATCTTTTGGAAGGGACTTGATGAATTGCTTAATGAGACCCAACTTAATGTGGAGAGGTGGTAATATAATTTTATCACGAGGTACCAAGCTCTCATGAAGAACATTTTTCTCACCGGGTCTCAAATACTCCCGAATTGGCCAGTCTTTTTTCCCCCAGTGTAGGTCGCGGGCCCGGCTATCCCACAAACAAAGGAAGCAGGGATATTTGGTGAAACCGGATTGCTGCCCTAATAGCATGGATAGAATTTTAAAGTCTCCACAAATCATCCACTTATGCTCATCATAACGAATCTTCTGAAGAATCAGGGCCAAATTCTCGTATTTTTCTTGGAGAATAACAGAGTGAGCAATAGGAACTGAAGTGAATGTGTTGCCATTATGAAGAAGAACACCTTTTATGCTGTCTTTTGACGAATCAATGAACAGTCGCCATTCAGCAGGATCATACTTGAATTTAAACTTTTCCATCACTCCGTATATATCGTTGCAAAATACCAAATCTTCCTCTTTGCTGAAATACTTCAAAAATTGTGTCTCGCGGTTGCGGTACCAATAAAAAGTTGTTCCTGGTGACAATAGATTTTTCTGTTTAAGCCGAGAACCTAGCAGTTGGGCAGCATCTTTTGAGAGTCCTAAATCCCGGACTAAATCATTCAATTCAGCTTGAGAGAAAAGTTCAGGTTTCGGATCTGGTTCAGTTTCAAACTCGGAAGTACTGGACTCATCGGGAAAAGCCATCTGATGAGTCTCATCATGATCAGAACCGTCCACACAAATATGATCCAAAGATTTTGGTGGTTCAGGCACAGGTACTTCGTTGCTATGAGGCATAGGCCTAATTGCTGAGGGAAGGTTGGGGTAACTTATTACGTTCTTATTTTTTAAGTTGTATCCCTTCACAATGCAAGAGCAAAAATAGCAGTCACTGCTGTGGTCTCTTTGTTCACGCCACATCATAGGTATTCCGAAACGAAATGCTTGTTTTTTACCTTTCATCCATAAGCGTAGATCTTCCTCACATGTCTTGCACACTTTGTGAGGAGCCCACGGTTTGTCTTGATCGCCTAACTTCAAACCGAAATAGGCGAAATATACTTTTTTAATAAATGCAGAAATGTTCCTCTGCCGCTTTTTCACGGTATATTCCCTACAAATAAAACAAAACTGTCCGGAGAGTTGACACAACCTCTGGCTCTGTGAGCCATCACAAATACACAGCACTGCAAACTACAACTGTAGTGAACCACTTCGGAATAAAGCTGGATTACGATTGAGCAAACAAAAGGTAATAATGAACTTGCAAGAAACTGAAATTTGACAGGAACGTTCATGTCGCAACCACCGTGTTTGAGCGAGCAGGCGAACAGGAAAGAACATGCACCAGCGCGAGTACTGGATTTAGCCCCCCGCCTCCCAATTGTCCTGTTAATGTATAAAATGAATACAAAACACTCTAAAATATCATGAGGGAGTGTTTCTAGTTAGTTAACCATTACAACCTCTATTTTGGGCCAAGAAAATAAACTGCAGTCAGCTAAAAAGAAATTATGTGAACATTCCTTATATGGGTAAGAAATCTAATTTTGCAAGAAAACGTGACGTGATGGAACATTTTGGCTATTTTTCCTGGATTCAGCACCCCAAAATCTATAGGAATCAGTTGCAAAACTGGAGGCAGTTTTTTGGTAGTGTACCTGTGCTATTGGAAAAGTTACAGGGGGCATTAAGGAAGATATCACCCTTCATCCCCTAACATATGTTTGCCTCCATCTTGACACAAAACAAGAATAGAGCCTTGTGCAGATGGCGAAGAGAGGATGCGCATATCCTTCTGCAAAGTGGCCTGGAAACACGTGTAAGTGTTGACCTTATCATGTGAACATCTTGAAATGCGGGCACATACACATGTATGTTACGGGCTTTCCATCTTCAATATTTCCCACATGTATGTTTGTGAAATGGCTCCTCCCACTGCATCTGGATACAGATGCTGGGCAGACTGGATGGACCATGCTGATCTTTTTCTGCCGTCATTTACTATGTTACTACATTACTATGTTAGATCTCCGTGTACCTGCTCATCTTCCTTTCTGACGTTTGCTGTTAATATTCACATGCATTTTGAGGAGATGCATTCATTGTATATTGACCTCACTCGTGCTGCTTAGCAAACAAGTCCCATTTTGTCATACGAAGCTGTCAATCATCCACAGGTAATTTGTAACCCATTATTAAAATCAGCCCTTGTGCTTAAAGAATGAATAGTAGCCAATACAAGAAGAGATTTTTTTGTTTGTTTCAGAGACGATTCAGGAATATATAGGGGTATGTTTACTAAAATCCCGTTAGGTGCGCGCCGCGCTAGTGTGCGGGATGCCATATAAGGAGTGGGTGTTTCAGTCTGAAAAAAGCAAACCGGAATTAATCATGCGCTAATGTGCGCTGTGCACTCATGTGCGCCACGCACATTAGCGCATGAGAAACTTGCGCGGGAAGCATAAGTGGCGCGCTGATGTGCAAGCACAGGAACAGAGCCACAGTACAATGGTTAAGACACTGACCGATGGTGCAGGGATAATGGGTTCAATCCCACACTGTGCCTCATGAAGAAGGCTGGCTGAGGCATTACCTATTATAGATAAAATTGCAGTCTGAGGCATATTATTTTTATTTTAATTACTGCTACAAGCAAACGCACTCTGAAAGCACTGTAACATAAGGCGCTCCATAAGGTACCCCAGAGGGCACATTTTAAAGTGCACTGTCCGCCAAGGCACCCTAGAATGTTGCTTATAGGGCGCTTTATAGGGTGCTGTATGAGGCACCGCAAGGTCACAGCACTGTTTTTGATGGCAGCACGGTGCAGTGTAATGAATGAAAATCTTAAGTAGGTGCGCTGACATGATAGAAAGCAGCAGTGTAGCACAATGGTTAAAACACTGACCAATGATGCAGAAGTCATGGGTTCAATCCCCCATTATGCCTAATGAAGAAGGCTGGCTGAGGCATTACCTGTTATAGGTAATCTTGCTTTAGGAGGCATTTTATATTTATTTTAATTAGTGCTGCCAGCAAACACACCCTCAAAGTATTGTAATATAAGGTGCTGCATAAGGTACCTCATAAGGTACCCCAGAGGGCACATTATAAAGTGCACTGTCCGCCACAGCACCCTATAATGTCCCCCTATAGGGCACCCTATAAGTCGCTCCACAGGATAACGTATAGTGCACCTTATATGGACGGTAAACATAAGGTGCCCTATAGGGCGCCCTCTGAGGCACCTTATGGGTACAGTACGCTGAGGGTATTTTTGCTGGCAGCAATAATGTACATTAAAAAGAGATAATGCTGGGGGGGCGGAGCCTGATGTCCAGCGGGTAAGACGCTTCGCGCTGAAGCTCCCGAGAGGCCTACTTAGAATCCTGACTTAATACCTATACAAACTTACTATTTCGCTCCGGGCTGACCGGGGTACCTCGGGGGGGATGGCGGCCCATAAACCAGCGCGCTTGGACTTCGGGTCTCCTTCTTCTTCTCACGGAAAACGCTCCAAAACAGAGGTGTCTTCCCCACAGAAGATGGCTCCATTTCGAGAAAACCCCGAAATGCACCTGGAGATTTTAGAGGAAATACGCGGCGTGAAGGAATTGGTGCAGTCCAATGGAGAAGCGCTTAGAGCCATGCGAGAAGACTTTGGAGTGCTCCAGGACCGACTTGAAAGCCTCTCATTACGGCAGGACAATATGGCGGGGGTCCTCGACTCGCACGCGGTGCGCTTGGGCACACTGGACAAGGCTGAGCGCCAGATACAGAATCTTCAAAAGGAGTTAGAAGATAGCAATAATCGAGCCCGTCGCAACAATGTGAGGCTCATTGGAATACCGGAGGGGGTGGAAGCGGGAGATATGAGAGAATTCCTACTCAAAACTCTTCCCTCCTTGCTGAAGATCACCTTTCATAAAGAACTGGAAATCGATCGTGCACACCGTGTTCCTACCCACATGGCGCTCAACCGAACGACCCCCCGGCCTATTATCTTTCGCTTGCTACGATATCAACAAGTGGAACAAATTTTAAATGCTGCTCGGGCGAACCATCATTTGGAATTTGAAGGTCACAAAGTCTCCTTCTTCCCTGATTTGGCAAAGCCTACCGTTGACCGACGGAAGAAACTCCTTGCTTTTCGCCCTCGACTTCAACAGCTACAGGCTCGCTTTGGCCTGTTGTATCCCGCGAAACTCCGAGTGACTCTCCACAACCAAACCAGGACATTCGAAGATCCTGATCTACTATCAGCATTTTTAGACTCCAAAGAAGCAGAGCAGATGCGCTAATCCACCGACTTGGACTTTTATTTGCCGGCTCTGTCCGCCATTTTGAAGGGCCCGATGCGGCGGTCATAGTCAAGCACAGAGACTACCTGGACTTTCTTTCTTTCTTTCTATGACTTTTTGTTTTTTGGTCTCCTATCCCTCCATGATGTGTGCCTCGGTCGGATTCGGAGCACGCACAGTCCTACAGGTTATGTGTTTTTTCAATTTCGGCCTTCTCTGGGGCTTCTCCCCGCAGACACATGGTCGCCAGTAATTTTTGGGGTTCTGCTTCTTCTCTACCGCGCTGCGGTTTTTCTTTTTTAATGTGGGGCGCTTCATTGTATTATCTATGCTTATTTTCTTTTATGCCATATGTACAGCCAGATACAGTCAATATGAGGGACATTGTGAACTTATGTGCGCTATCATGCTCAGAATTTTTAACTTGTCTAAATGGCCTTATGTAAAATCTTATCACTCAACGTAAAGGGCATTAATAGTCCAATCAAAAGAAAGAAAATCCTTAGCTATCTTAGCCATGAGCATGCTGATTTAGCGTTTCTTCAGGAAACGCACTTAAACTCTGCTGAAACACTGAAACTCAATGTTAAGCCTTACATGGTGGCTGCCTATTCTCCCGCCGTTTCCAAACGGTGCGGGGTAGCCATTCTGGTTAAGAAATCTTTGCAAGCTACTGTAATTGATACTAGCGCTGACAAGGAGGGTAGATGGGCCCGAGTACATCTTAAGGTTGGAGATAGTGAATTTACATGTATTTGCATTTATGCCCCGAATGTGGACAACCCTGCTTACTATGCAAGTATTGCGCAGTTGGCACAGGCCTCTGCCAATACTCCATTAATACTTGGTGGTGATTTTAATCAAGTGTTAGACCCTCTGATAGATAGACAGCCGCCTAGAACGAGTAGTCCACCCAAGAGTCTTGCTACCCTTACAGCTCTGATGCAAGATCTTGCGCTGGTAGATATATGGAGGCTGCTTCACCCCTCCGACTTAGAGTTCACTTTCTTTTCTGCCCCCCATCACTCCCAATCTAGAATAGATTTCTTTCTCATTTCCAAAGCAATGATTTCTCAAGTAGACACGACTAGGACTCATCCTCTCCATATTTCAGATCATGCTGCCATATCTTTATCATTACATGTCACTGCGCGGGACGATTCTCCCCGAGCTTGGTTTTTTGATAGATCCTTACTGGGTCAAAAAGATTTTCAGGTTGATATAAAGGCCGCTATCCAGGATTATTTTCATTTTAACTCACCCCATGACACAGCGAGCTGGGCTTGGTGGGAGGATTTTAAAGCATCTATCCGCGCAACTATAACTAGCTATCAAATTCGGCAGGGGAAACAAAGAAAGCAGCATTTACTGATTCTAGAGCAGCAGATACAAGCTGGGGAGCGTCTTCTCACGTCCCGTACTGACCCATGTATTTTACTCCGTTTACAACGCTTGCGTTTTCAATACAATCAGCTTTTGTACACTGCTGCTGTTAAAAATATTGAATCACAACAAGGGCTATATTATCGGGAAAATAATCGTGCTGGCAAATTATTAGCAAATGCCCTTAAAGGACAAAAAGAAGCCAAGCGTGTTACCGCCCTCCGTAATCCGTCGGGGGGGGGGGCTTGGTCACTAAAGATACCGAAATCTTAGAACTCTTTCGTGATTTTTATACTCGGCTTTATCAATCTGAATGTGATTTTGAGCCAGATGTATTTGAACGCTTACTTTCAGGGGTACAAAGACCGACCCTATCTGACGAAGATAGAGTGGCCTTGGACACACCCTTTACTGTCTCAGAAATTCATTCTGCTATCAAGAAATGTGCCTCAGGTCGAGCCGCAGGCCCAGATGGTCTCCCTGCTGAATTCTACAAAACCTTTCACGCTGACTTAGCTCCAGTTTTGAAACTTTATTTTTCTGCTCTGGCCGAGGAGGGTTCTCCTTCTGGGTCCTTTTCAATGGCAAATGTAGTAGTTTTTGAGAAAGAGGGGAGAGACCCGCAACTAACAGCTAATTATCGTCCAATTTCCCTCCTAAACGCGGACTATAAAATATTTGCCACCATTCTCTCTACCCGGCTCTCTGATAGGATGCCTACCTTAATACACCCAGATCAATGCGGTTTCATTCCTGGTAGATCAACTGCTGACAATGCTCGGACTCTATGCCATGTACTGACTACCGCAGTTAATCTTGATCGCCCATTTGTTGGTCTCTCACTTGATGCTGAGAAGGCCTTTGATCGCTTAGAGTGGCCCTTCCTGTTTGCAGTCCTCCGCTGGTACGGATTCGGGGAAGGATTTCTCCGTTGTCTTCGCACCATGTACGCACAGCCTACAGCCAGTATATGTGCCAATGCTTTAAAGTCTCAGCCTTTTCCCCTTCAACGCGGCACTCGCCAGGGATGCCCACTGTCTCCACTTCTCTTCGATCTTGCACTCGAACCCTTGGCTTTACTAATTCGGCAATCGGAGGAGATTCATGGAGTCCCCTTCACCCATAGGGAAATCAAAATTTCAGCGTATGCTGATGACCTTATGCTTTTTGTCTCTATAGACTCAGTACCGGCTGTCCTAGAGCAAATAGGTAAATACTCACAACTGTCCGGTTATAAGATAAATTGGACCAAGTCGGTAGCCTTTCCATTAAATCCTTTGCTTCATCAGGCAGATATGCAACCCTTCCCCTTTTTATGGCAACCTCGCATGGTCAAATACCTTGGGGTTTACTATTGTTCGCCTTTGGAAGACACTATCTCCTTCAATGCCAAAGACTTAACCTCTAAAGTCCGGGCGCTTACTCACCGCTGGACTCCTTTAACACTTACCTGGTGGGGTCGATTAGAAACCATAAAAATGATGATTGTTCCGAAAGTGAATTATATCTTAGAAATGTTGCCCTGTCTCTTACCTCGACGTATATATAAAGATATAGAGGGCCTTCTGACTAGATACTTGTGGCAAAACAAGACACCTAGGATAGCGAAACATAAGCTGCAAGCAGATAAGGAAAATGGGGGTGTCAGATTCCCTGATTTCCTGAAGTATCATCAATCTTTTCTTCTCAAACAAGGCGCTCGTTGGCTGGAAGATCCAGTACCGAGTAGACCTGTGTGGCTAGACATAGAAGAGGACCTTTGCAAACCGATTCCTCTTACTTTTCTCCCTGGTATGACCCTCCCATCAGACTCCCACTTTCCACCAATGCTTTTAGACACCTTAGGTGCCTTTAATAATCTTATGCAATCTTTAGACTCCCGACTCTGTCCGTTAGACAAGCTCCCACTTTGGTACAACACTCGATTTCGAATACAAAATAAGCCGATGGCGTGGAGCCCCTGGTACACTAGGGGCATTTGGATTCCTAGTCAGTTGTTCCATGAAGGTCGCTGGAAAACTTTTAGGGAATTGCAAATTGAATTTGGTCTCCCAGCGAAACACTACTTTCAGTTGGTGCAACTTCAGCATTGCCTTCGGAGTGCTAAGGTGCTCCCGCCATCGGCCTCCCCTACACAAGGTTGGTTGGAGACTATCCGATCTATCGGTAGTTCACCGGGAGTAGCATCCAATTTTTACAAAACCTTATGTAATGCTATAACTAGAGATACCCCTATAGCGCAGAAAGCATGGGAGAGAGAATTGCATGTGACTTTGACCCCGGAACAATGGAGTCTTGTCTGGAGTAGAGTGACACGGGTCTCCCGATCCGCCTCACTCACTCAGACACTCTTCTTTCTAGCCCACCGGTGTTTTTACACTCCTGACAGATTAGCCAAATGGAACACTACTCAGGGCAATAGTTGTTGGACATGTCATGCGGCCATTGGTTCACTACCTCATGTTATGTATGAATGTCCCGCACTACAGTATTACTGGCGTCGGGTCTGGGGTCGTATCCAGTCTATTTTGCACTTTCAAGAGCCCCTTTCTTGGAGGATAGTGGGACTTCGCTCAGCTGCGGGGATCCCCTCTCTTCCAAAAACGGCTTACTTCCTTTTGGACTTTATGCTTGGCATTGCTATTTCCCTAATTACGAAATACTGGAAAAATAGCTCTCATCTGAGCCCCAATGAATGGTGGAATCATGTCTGTCTCTACAGTAAATATGAACAAATACCTCGTATGTTTGCTTCCCCCATTCAGACTCCTCATCATCGGTCTAAATGGAAGATGCTCAATGACTATGTACATTCTGCTCAATGCTCTCATCTGACTGTCTAAATTTGTATATATCTTTGTCCCATGATTATTCTGTATCGCAGATACTCTTTTGATTGTTTTGATGTATAATCACTGTTGTTTGGAAGCGTTCACATGCTGACATAATCAGCTAGAGAAGAAGCGTGGGGGTGGGGGGTAATTGGGTTTACTTTTCTTTATTGTATACTTGTTTTGTCTCCTTTGGTGTGTTGTTTCTTTTGTTTGTTGCAAAATGAAAATAAAAGTTTAAAAAAAAAAAAAAAAGAGATAATGCTTTGGACAGCCCTATCAAGCAACCCCACTGTGGGTTTGAACTCATGACCTCAGGCTACACAGGCAGTGAAGTAACCTGTGGGCTACAGATCTATAGCTGCTAGCAAGCCCCTGGCTGGCTGCAGAGGGACTGCACATCACCACACAGACAGTCTGCTGTGGTCACCAGGATAGGGTTAGCCAACCCGTACCCATGATGCACTGAACATGCAAATCAGCTGTCTACAGATTAACACAAGGTGGGGTATGCTGGTAGGGGGAACTGACCATGTGTGTTACTGGCACAGAGTAGCTACACACCGTCACATTGTGCGGGTACTGTGCTCACTCTGAGAGTGCGGTGGGGCGCCCAGCACCAGGTCCACAGCACCTTCCATAGCAGAAATAGGCCATGCTGCAGGTCCCCAGCAGTGCTAATATGTGAACTAGGTAGGTTCTGCAGACACACCTTGGATATATATGTATGTCTCAGTCAGGTGTAGCCCCTATGGACCCCTAGGAGGATTATGTACTACCACCACCCTCCTCCTCCAGGGCTGAGGGTGGTAAACAGGGTCTCCCATCAACAGGTCCACATTCTACCTCCCTGCAATGGTGGCAGTAGAGGGGACCATCAACCCCGGTCCTGCTGAGGAACCGACACCTACAGGGCAGTCAATGCAGCTCTGTACGCATCCATAATGCAATAGCAGACAAACATTTGGCATGGATATGCTAAGCTGCACCCCACCACCCTGCAAGGCGCTCCATCAAGACACATACCAGCTGCAAACAGTCTGCTAGCTAGTCCATAGTGCATGTTCCTGGTGGAAATGCATGCACCCAGAACTGGAATGTCAGCATACACAACAAGCAGATAAGTCAATGACTGGGCCCCAAAGGAAAACCCATAAATATCACATGAGAGAAATACTACATAGCATTATGGGGGTGCCTAGCCATGCTGTGGTCACTGCACAGTCAGGGTGAGAGTGATCTCCCAGCAGGACATGCTGTGGCCACCCTGTCTGTGTAGGTGGTGGCCGGGCACTACAATGTCCCAGCCATTGCCCTATGCCCTGTGCAGATGCATCCTGGCCAGGCCACCCAGTCCGGGCTATACCCATGGTACCTTGCTCCTCATTATGCACATTGGCTGGCCAATACTGGCAACAGTGCTGGCAGTGTGGGCTGTGGAGGGTGTTTGCAGCCACCACACACTGGATAAACAGACTCCCACACCTATGCAAGCATTCTGCTACTATAGAGGAGTTTAGCAGCCCTGGCCACCACACCAGTCCTGGGCACAGTACAGGCATGGATATGGTACGCAATACTGTTGGGGGTCACTCCCCAGGGTGGTAAACACTGTCAGAGACCAGACATCAGAAAGATTGTTATGATGGAGCTCAATCAGCAAACTGTGCTTAACGTAGGAATTGCTATCTGCCAGTAATCATAGCAAACATTTGATAGCTGTGTACCGTATACCCAGGTGTAGGGTGGCATTGCTAAGGTATGCAAGTGCTAGTATTGGGAGATGCACGCAGGGCCCAATGTCCTGCCTCTCCAGGAGGCATTGGCTAATGGGGCCTGTGGGTGTGGGTGTGGGTGTGTCTGCCCCTGTTGGCTGCTGCTTTACGGCAGAAGTTCCCAACTCCAGTCCTGGTGGGCCAAACACTGTTCAGGTTTTCATCTGTCCCTCATGAATATGCATGAGATACATCTGCATACCATGGGGGTGGTGCATAGATATGCTGCACAGGCATTTTTAATAGAGGCAGCATGGAACCTGAATGGTGTTTGGCCCTCCAGGACTGCATTTGGGAGACTCTGCTCTAGGTAATGTGCCTGTTTATGGTGTCTGTGCTCGGTGGGGTAAAATATAGGCGTATTAACCATGCGTATGTTCTCTGCAATAAAGGTTTGTCCTTACTATCACAGTTTAGTTGTGGGAAAAATATGTGGACTGGATTGGCAGTAGCCCCAGCTGGGCTTTGAACCTGTGACCTTCTGTTCTTGCACACACTGTCTGTGTGCACTGCACCACTGTGTTGCCACAGATATGCTGCATTCCCTGGGGAGTTGATGACTGTACATCCGACAGGGCCTGTCTGTTGCAGTGCATTGCACCCACCTACACAGGGCTAGGCCATGGTCTGCTCTGGGCAGCTGCCACTGCCCCCCTCCACCTCCAGTACCCCTGTGCCACCATGCTGACATTAGCGCAGTTTAGTAAACATACCCTATAGACAAGTGAGGCAGTAGTTCAAAACAACATGGAATACAAAGAAATGTTACTTTTTTCTTTTATTTCATTTTAAAAATGGAAAGAACCAAATATGACACTTTGTTCAGATTCCCTGTTTCATTGAAACAGTGTGTCTCTTAATTCCTTGAATGGCATTAATGAACAAATCAACCTAGTTTCAATGTTGGTGAAGCTGTAGAACTAGAGGCCATGAAATAAAACTGCAAGGAGGTAAAATTAAAAGCAATTTGAAGGACTATTTCCTCACAGAATGGGTGGTGGATACCTAAAATGTCCTCCCAGTGCAGGTGATAGAGACAAAAGGAGCAATGGAATTCAGGGACAAACACAGAGAATGCCCATAGAGCAAGAAGATGGAATCAAAGGGAGGTATATTCAGCAGCAGTGACTAGGCTATTTAACGTGTCTAGCCGTTGCCGTTGCCGTTTTACTTAAACCTGGATATTTAGCCCTGAAAATTCTCCAGATTCAGGCACTGAATATCTGGGTTCTCCAGACATCAGCATCACTATCTGGTTACTAGTGATATTCAGCCATTAACCAAATAGTGAAATCTGATTAAAATTTGGACAGCTATTCAGATGACCTAAAGTTAGATGGTTGTGCTATCCGACTAGTGGCTGAATATGCTGCTAACTGGAAAGTGACAGGCACCATCCCGATCCATCCATCAAATTCTCTGGGCATTTTTACGTGGTCTGTGGGGGTATAACCATTCAGTGCCACTCAAGATTAGGCTCAGTGTGTTTTAGCTGCTTACAGGTTTGCTGACTGGTTAAAATGCTTTGAATATTCCCCCCCCCTCCCCCGCTTCCCAAAGTATAGAGCATCGGCGCTAAAAAGCAAAGCTTAAATGACACTCTCATTTAAAAGAAAGAAAAAGTTATAGAGGGGGTAAACTGTACAGAGTGGATGTTACAACCCTAAAAATAAGAGAGATACAATTCTGAGTATAGGCAGCTACAACTCTAAACAAAGACCTGAAAGGCAGTTACCTGCCAGAACAGCAGGTATAACCCTAGCAAAGCCAGAGGGGAAGGTAACCTGCATGGAGCAGCAGGTACAACCCTAGCAAAGCCAGAGGGGAAGGTAACCTGCACGGAGCAGCAGGTACAACCCTAGCAAAGCCAGCGGGGAAGGTAACCTGCACAGAGCAGCAGGTACAACTCTAGCAAAGCCAGCGGGGAAGGTAACCTGCACAGAGCAGCAGGTACAACCCTAGCAAAGCCAGCGGGGAAGGTAACCTGCACAGAGCAGCAGGTACAACCCTAGCAAAGCCAGAGGGGAAGGTAACCTGCATGGAGCAGCAGGTATAACCCTAGCAAAGCCAGCGGGGAAGGTAACCTGCATGGAGCAGCAGGTACAACCCTAGCAAAGCCAGTGGGGAAGGTAACCTGCATGGAGCAGCAGGTACAACCCTAGCAAAGCCAGCGGGGAAGGTAACCTGCACGGAGCAGCAGGTACAACCCTAGCAAAGCCAGCTGGGAAGGTAACCTGCAGGGAGCAGCAGGTACAACCCTAGCAAAGCCAGCTGGGAAGGTAACCTGCACGGAGCAGCAGGTACAACCCTAGCAAAGCCAGCGGGGAAGGTAACCTGCATGGAGCAGCAGGTACAACCCTAGCAAAGCCAGCTGGGAAGGTAACCTGCAGGGAGCAGCAGGTACAATCCTAAACAAAGGCCAAAAGAGGGTATCCTGCACAGATTGGCAGGTAGACCACTAACCACCTTATTGGGTAGACTTATGGGTAATGCTGGGCTATGTGTTGATTTAGGAGTCATTATCTGCCATCATTTACTATGTTACTTTGTACTATGGACCTGAAAACTGATTTTCCTAAGAAATTTCCCTATGGAGTTTCCCTTGGAAAATCTTGAAGTCAGCCTATAACCCCTCTTCTCAAATCACTTCATTGGCTCTCCTTCCATTTCTGTATCCAATTCAATCTTCTCCTTCTGACCTGTAAATGCATTCACTCTACTGCCCCTCATTACCTTTCCTCTCTCCTCTCTCTCTACACCCCTCCTCGTGAACTCTGCTCTTCCTCTGGCTTTCTTCTCTCTATGCCCTTCTCTTCCATTGCCAACTCCAGATTTTGTTCTTTTCACCTTGCTGCTCCTTATGCCTGGAACAAACTTCCTCTATCTTTACATCAAGTCTCTTCTCTCCCCCTCTTCAAATCCATGCTAAAAGCTTAGCTCTTTGAGGTCGCATTTGGATGCTACTCCCTTGTTCTGCTTGTTTCTCTTGTATTGTAGTGTCTGTCTTGATTAGATAGTAAACTCTACGAGCAGGGGCTGTCTTCTATGTGTTTGTACAGCGCTGCGTATGCCTTGTAGCACTATATAAATGATTTATAGTCGTAGTGGTGGTTGTAGCAGTGCAGCAGAGATTTTCTGATCAACATACCTTGCAGGTGTGAAGTGTGTGGGCTAAGCAACGTGTGGGGATTTCGAATGAAATCTCCATGTGTACCTGCTCTACGTCAAACCCATCGCCTTTACTCCATGGGGAAGTGTATACCCACTATCGGCAGTGCATCCACTGAGGAGGGAGGAAGGCAATTTTCAAAGGGATTTCTCCACGGGTAGAATACCATTTTCTTGCAGAGTATCCTATTGATAATTGCATTCATATTATAGCTGGAGCGAGAAGCCATGCGGTGAAGTCTCTCTTGATAGACTGCAGGAAAAATGTTAAAGTCAGGGTGTGCAGGCCAGTGATTCAGTGGCAATGTCGTCCACTGGCATGGGGAAGGTCCCCGGCTGGTCTATGATTCATGTCTTTCCAATCTCTAGATTAGCTGGAGCTGGGGACACACAGAGACAGCATCCACAACCTGGGGGAGGAGGAAGAGGAGGAGAAGGTCATGATGATTAGGGATGTGATTGAAAAAAAAAATTCAATATGACTTGCACATTTTGGCTTGTGATGTAGTGATGTCAGGGGAGTAAACTACATACACAGAAATGAATTTTCAAAGCTACAGTATACACATACTATTTCCCCCAATCTTCAGCTTACAGAAATAACAAATGTGCATGACGACATTTATACCTGCATATATATATGCTCATTTGCGTCCTAAAAGATTTGGGGAAGCCAGAGTTTGGTTTGCAGTTGAGAAAAGCGTTGAAACAGGGCATAAAAAATTGGTTTGCCCGAAATGCAGTACTGTATTCTGGTTACAAACTGCGGACATTTGAGAGATGAACATCTACACTGAGGTTTAAAACAATTATGTCTCAGTTTCCTATGGACAACAGATAAGTAAATTTTTATTGATTGTCACTCTGGTTGGTTCCATTGATTTTTTCACATATAATGAGGTTGGAAGTAATACAATTTTGAATACGTTTGGTGTAGGGCACACCATTTTATGGTGTTTTTTACCTACGGTTTAAAGCTCTGGTTGGGGCTTATTAAAATTGAGTAAAACGGAAGTATTGCCACGAGAGGTAATTTTGGTTTCCTCACGGCTACTCTTCCAACATTAATACATTCATATACACACATTTTACCTCATGATCTTCATGTTTTTTTGTTCTATTTTTGTTTTTGAGTGGATTTATATAGAGCAATAGTTATTTTGAATTGTTAGCTGTTGCTGTTGACATTTCAGCAGAGACTGCTCAGCCACTACTATGTATTCTGGTGTTGGGTTCACCAAACGCTGCTAGAAAAGAGAAGGCTTGGAGTATGTTGGAGGCAAAGAGTGGCCCCTGCTGACCCATGCTGTCACAAAAGCTAAGGATGTGCACTGGCCAAACTTTTCAATTTGTCTGGTTGTTTTCCCCAATTTTGAGGCATTATTTTTCAGTTTGCTTCACAATAACTGCTAAATAATAATAAATAACTTTTTTTTAGTCTGTATTCAGACTTTTTGATGTGTGCAAATTGATTTTACACACATTAATTCATAGATGAAGTTGTACTAAAGCAGTTTTGCCCACACTAAAATTTTCAAGGTGTATTAATGAACTGAATGTGCACTAAGGAATGTGCATTCTTATGGCTGTCCCAAAAATGATGCTTAGCATTTGAATTTCAGCAGTGGATGTTAGTGCGCTGTGGCTGTACGAATTTCCAGGAGTAAGTACAATGAGTCTTTTGACTGCCATGACAATTCTTGAAAAGGTGGTGAAATAGTGCAAATCCTTAAGTACAATGGGCCCAATATTCAGTTGGATGGGCTATGCATCGCATTGGCACATAGCCCTGACTGATGACCTCTAAACCCGGAGATTCAATGCTGCAGCGATGGTATTGAACATCCAGGTTAGGTGCCGAGGGGATTCACCCGCAGAGCTTAACCAGGTAGAGGCGATATTGGACTGCTACCTTGTTAGCATCCTTGACTAGAACTAGGCGAACCAAAAACTTGCCTAATTTTAGGCATGGAATGCTAACTGGGCAGTGGTCCAATCTCACCGCTACGTGATTACTGATAATCTCTGCCCCCCACTCTGCCCCGGAATGCCCCCAACATGCCCCGATTCTAACCGAATAGCATCGGGGCACGTAGGGAACATAGACAGAGATATTTCACGACACTAACTGTGCAGGTGCTGTCGAATATTCCCATTTATACAGATTTCTGTCTGCAAACCATGTAAATGCCTTTTGAGTATCAGGCCCAGTATTTTTTAGCTTTTTGGAGTCCACTAATAAAGCTTTTCAAGTGCAATACAAAACAGGGGCAGAGTTTGCAAGGGCTATAATTATATATAAAAACTTCAGTATCTATATCTAAATCACCAGTAATTGTTCCTTGCATTTGAAGGCCTTTATTTATTTATTTGAAGTCTTTTGTATATGTATATGTGAATTAATCTGTAAGGGATCATTGAGTGGTTTATATGTTTGGGAATTATTGAAATGGAACATGACGGGAGAAAGTAAATCCTTGAGGTTGGAGATGAATATAATAAGACAGATTTTGGCAGTGATCTCTTAAGTAGAAAAATACCTTTTTTCTTAGAGATTTGAGTTTAAGGGGTATGTTTACTAAAACCCCGTTAGGTGCGCACCGCGCTATTGTGAGGTATGCCATAAAAGGAGTGGGCGTGTCAGTTTGAAAAAAGCAAACCGGGATTATTCATGCGCATGAGAAATGCACGGGGGAAGCATAAGTGGCGCGCTGATGTGCAAACACCAGAACAGAGCCACAGAACAATGGTTAAGACACTGACCAATGGTGCAGGGATCATGGGCTCAATCTCCCACTGTGCCCAATGAATAAGGCTGGCTGAGGCACTACCTGCTATGTGTAATATTGCAGTCTGAGGCATATTAATTTTGTTTTAATTACTGCTACTAGCAAACGCACTCTGAAAGCACTGTAACATAAGGCACCCCATAAGGTACCCCAGAGGGCACATTTTAAAGTGAACTGTCCGCCACGGCACCCTACAATGTTGCATAAAGGGTGGCATATAGGGCGCCATATAGGGTGCACTATGAGGCACAGCAAGGTCATAGCACTGTTTTTGATGGCAGCACTGTGCATTTAAACGCATGGAAAGCATAAGTAGGTGCGCTGAAATGCAAGGAGAAACAGCAGTGTAGCACAATTGTTAAGGCACTGATTGATGATACAGAGGTCATAAGTTCCATCCCCAGTGTGCCCAATAAGTAAGGCTGGCTGAGGCATCAGCTTTGACATGTAAGTATTGTTTCCTTAAGTATTTTAATTATTGCTGCCAGCAAACACACCCTCACGTGCCGTAACCTAAGGTGCCGCATAAGGCACCCTATAAGGCACTCCATAGGGCACATTATTAGGTGCACTGTCCGCCACGGCACCCTATAATGTCCCCTATAGGGCACCCTATATGGTGCTCCATAGGACACCTTATAAGGCACCTTATACGGACTGGCACTCTATCAGTCGCTCCATAGCATACTGTATAGTGCACCTTATATGGACGGTAACCATAAGGTGCCCTATAGGGCACCCTATAAAGCGCCCTCTGAGGCAACTTATGGTTACAGTATGCTGAGGGTGTTATTGCTGGCAGCACTAATGTACTTTAAAAATAGATAATGCTTTGGACAGCCCTATCAAATAACCCCACTGTGGGTTTAAACCCATGACCTCTGGCTCCACTGGTAGGGAAGTAACCAGTGAGCTACAGCTCTATAACTGCTAGCAATCCCCTGGCTGTCTGCAGAAGGACTGAAAATCACCAAACAAACAGTCTGTTGTGGTCACCAGGATAGGGTTAACCCACCCATACCCATGATGCACTGCACATGCAAATCAGCAGTCTACAGATGATCACAAGATGGGGTATGCACCCCCACAGCACCTCGGCCTGGTAGGGGGAACTGACCGTGTGTGGTACTGGCACAGAGTAGCTACACACCGTCACATTGTGCAGGTACGGCATTCACCCTGAGGGTGAGGTGGGGTGCTCAGCACCAGGTCCACAGCAAAGATAGGCCATGCTGCAGGTTCCCAGCAGTGCTAATGTGTGAGATAGGTCATTTCTGCTGACACACCTTGGATATATCTGTATGTCTCAGTCAGGTGTAGCCCCTATGGACGATTATGTACCACCACTCTCCTTCTCCAGGGCTGAGGGTGGTAAACAGCGTCTCCCACCAACAGATCCACATTCTACCTCCCTGCAATGGTGGCAGTAGAGGGGACCATCAACCCCAGTTCTGCTGGGAAATAGACACCCTACAGGGTAGTAAATGCAGCTCTGTACACATTCATAACGCAATAGCAGACAGACATTAGGCCTGGATATGCTAAGCTGCACCCCACTACTATCTGATATTCTCCTGCAGCAAGCTTTCAGCAGCTGCACCCTGCAAGGCACGCCATGAGGACACATACCAGCTGCAAACAGTCTGCTAGCTAGTCCATAGTGCATGTTCCTGGTGGAAATGCGTGCACCCCAAACTGAGATGTCAGCATACACACCAAGCAGATAAGTCAGTGACTGGGCCCCAAAGGGAAACCCATTAATATCACATTTGAGAAATACTATACAGCACTATGGGGCACCAGGCCATGCTGTGGTCACTGCACAGTCAGGGTGAGAGTGATCTCCCAGCAGGACATGCTGTGGCCAACCTGTCTGTGCAGGTGGTGGCCGGGCACTACAATGTCTCAGCCAGTGCCCTATGCCCTGTGCAGATGCATCCTGGCCAGGCCACCCTGTCCAGCCTATACCCATGGTACCTTGCTCCTCATTATGCACATTGGCAGGCCAATACTGGCAACAGTGCTGGCAGTGTGGGCTGTGGAGGGTGTTTGCAGCCACCACACACTGGATAGGCAGACACACACTCCCACACCTATGCCAGCATTGTGCCACTCTAGAGGAGTTTAGCAGCCCTGGCCACCACACCAGTCCTGGGCACAATGCAGGCATGGATATGGTACGCAATACTGTTGGGGGTCACTCCCCAGGGTGGTAAACACTGTCAGAGACCAGACCTGAAGCACACTCCACAGACAGCAGAAAGGTTGCTATGATGGAGCTCAATCAGCAAACTGTGCTTAACGTAGGAATTGGTATCTGCCAGTAATCATAGCAAACGTTTGATAGCTGTGTACCATATTCCCAGGTGTAGGGTGGAATTGCTAAGGTATGCAAGGGCTAGTATTGGGAGATGCACGCAGGGCCCAATGTCCTGCCTCCCCAGGAGGCATTGGCTAATGGAGCCTGTGGGTGTGGGTGTGGGTGTGTCTGCCCCTGTTGGCTGCTGCTTTACGGCAGAGGTTTCCAACTCCAGTCCTGGTGTGCCAAAAACTGTTCGGGTTTTCATGCTGTCCCTCATGAATATGCATGAGATACATCTGCATACCATGGGGGTGGTGCATAGATATGCAGCACAGGCATCTTTATTAGAGGCAGCATGGAACCTGAATGGTGTTTAGCCCTCCAGGATTGCATTTGCGAGACTCTGCTCTAGGTAATGCGCCTTTTTATGGTGTCTTTGCTCTGTAGGGTAAAATGTAGGTGTTTTGGGCATGTTTACGTCATCTGCAATAAAGGTTCTGTCTGTATTAGCACGTTGTAGTAGTGGGTAAAATATGGGGACTGGGATGGCAGGCACCATAGCTTGGACTTGAACCTGTGACCTTATGCCTGGTTATGTGCACTGCACCACCGTGTTGCCACAGAGACAGCGCATTCCCTGGTGATACCATGACTGTTTGTCCGGCAGAGCCTGTCTGTTGCAGTGCATGGCACCCACCTACACAGGGCTAAGCCATGGTATGCTCTGAGCAGCTGCCACTGCCCCCTCCACCAAAAGTACCCCTCTGCCACCATGCTGACATGGCCTTATAGTGGAGACAGCATAAAACCTGACTGATTTGTGGGCCTACAGGACTGCATTTGGGGGTATCTGCTCCAGGTGATGCGCATGTTTCTGGTGTCTGTGCTCGGTGTGGTAAAATATAGGCGTATGAACCATGCGTATATTCTCTGCAATAAAGGTTTGTCCTTACTACCACGGTTTAGTAGCGGGTAAAATATGGGGATTGGATTGGCAGTAGCACCAGCTGGGACTTCAACTTGTGACTTTCTGCTCCTGAACACACTGGCTGTGTTCACTGCACCACACTGTGCTCACAGTCACTGTGCAGTCCCTGGAGATACCATGGTTGTTTGTCAGACACAGCCTGTCTGTTGCAGTACATTGCACCTACCTACACAGGGCTAGGCCATGGTCTGCTCTGGGCAGCTGCCACTGCCCCCCTCCACCACCAGTACCCTTCTGCCATCATGCTGAGATGCCCTTCTGCTGGTGGTGCTGGTGGTGTGCAGTCTCAAGCCATCCAGTGTGCAGGTAGGCGGCTGCCTATGGTGCGTGTTCTGGGGTAGGGGTGCCTGCATAGGCGTCCACGCTTCCCCCCAACACTGCCTGCCAATGTTCTGTGCTCTTGGGGGTACCTGCTGGGTACTATCCCCTGTGACACTGTGATAAACACTCTCGTGCCCATGTTGGATCCTCATCAGTTGCTGTCTGACTGCTGTTCAGTTTCAGCATTCCTAAGTGCCACCTAGGCATCTGCCTAGTCCGCACTGTGCCCCAGCTGCACCATAGCATGTGCCGCCTGCAGTCCTCTGTATCCCCTTTCCCAGCATCTGTCCAGTTGGCCATTCCGACATGCCAGCCCTGCTGTTGTGGAACATGTGCATGCTATAGGAAACCTGTCCAATGGAGAGGTAAACCCTAATCCCGGTTTGCTTTTCTCAGACTGACACGCCCACTTCTTTTATGGCATCCCGCACACTAACGTGACGCGCACCTAACGGGGTTTTAGTAAACATACCCCTATGTGTATTGTCTGAAGGTAACAGTAGGACTCTCATTCATGTACCTAATTTATAATCATAGTGGTTTTAATATCCAGCTGAACTAGCTGGTAAACAATTGCTTGAAGCTGCACTAGCTATAAAGTTCTTCGAAAAGACTAATTGCTTCGCCCATCAAATGAGTCACATTTTAGACATTTGTCCCTTTCTGTGTAGGGAGACATCAGAAAGTTTCCCAGATAATCCCTGTTCCATGGCCTGACCATTCTTTTGGTTACCTGCACTTTTTTGGTGATCAGGTCTGTGATCTGGGATTCAGGGGACAAAGTCTAGTTTAAAGCTTTTCCCTCGATAAGATCATTTGAAACACAGGCCTTAGCAGACAACGTACACAATGTGACTAGTCAGTTTCAGATAAGTCATGTGATGAAATGGTCAAACTATGGAATGAAGAGTTAGCTAGGGCTACGAAAGCATTGGCTCTGACTAAAATTCAGTCTAATGCTTGTTGTTGAGTCTGCCACAACTATTAGGCGAACTAGCCAGTCACCTAGAGCACCAACGTTCTTAGGGTGGTCCATTGCCACCATTGCCATCTCTTACCAGGACCAACAGCAGTGACAATAACTTTAAAACAGCAACACATTATGTAAATAATACCCTATCACTGTATATAGTTGTATACATTTATGTACAAAGTTTTCCCAAAGTTGAATCCATTTAATTTCCCTGTTATATGTAAACTCATGACAGCTTGTTGCTTTCCGTGAATATTTTTGTTCACTGTAAACCGCACTGATAATAAAGAGCGCGGTATAAAATAACTGTAAATAAAATAAAAATTAATTAATTAATTAACAAAGACCTTCAATGCTGCGTGCTGTTGCTGCTGTTTGGTCCTCCTTCCTTCCGATGGGAAATTCCTGTTTGCATGGGGGTGGAAGCTGTTCCAGCCACTTCTGCCCCACGCAAACAGGAAGTCTGCATCAGAGAGGAGGTGTTTCTGAAGGGACAGCAAGGAAGAGAGTCAAGATGCCTCACAGATAACTGAAAGTAGCAGGTGCAAAGCAGTAAAGAAGGTGATACATGGAATTCCATTTCTGATAGAAGATGTCTCTTCACCTTCAGAGCAAGTCCCGGGAAAGTGTATATGCATTTATTAGTGACAGCCTTACTCCACAGGAAATTGATCTCTTTCAGAGTAAGCTGCATACTTTGCATAACTAGAAGAAGTGAGCAGATATTCACCTTAACCTTCTCTTTGCTTTTAAATGGATGAATAGACCACATAAGATTCAGGAGTGATCCTAAGGAATGGGGTTAAGACTGTTCTCTATATCTGATTTCTGTGAGTGACTTCAGGCAATTTCCTGGATCGCTGTGTTTCTCTTCAAACCCTTTGAAAAACAAATATAGTCTTAATATGACTAGATTCCTCTTCATGTTTTCCACACCATCTGGATGTCTATCCTGCTACGGATTTTGGCATCATCGACAACAAAGGAAATCTTTTGCAAAAGCCCCTCAACAATATCACAAAAATGTATTTTGTTTATTGAAAAGAACCAGATCAAGGACCAATGCTTGTGGCATACCACTAGTAACACCCTTTGAGTGAATTCCATGTATCATTACATTTTGTTGCCTTTACCAAAAGTTACAAAGGGGTCAATTACTACTATTATTATTAATCATTTATTCATTTATTTATTCCAATTTGAACATTTCCCTCCAGAAGACTGGAAAAGTTGATGAATCCAAGATTTTTCTTTTAATAACATTCACTTAAAAATCAACTTTGTGATGAAAAGCCACGCTATCTTTAATAGCAGCAGCATTGCATTCTCGAACTGATTTCTCTTCAAGTAGTTCAGTAGTTTCACCCTCGCTCTTTAAGATATTGTCTTGAATAAGGCGACTGGAATTAAATCAAAAATATTTAAACTCAAATCTCCAAGAAAAAAGGTAGTTTTCTACTTAAGAGATCACTGCCAAAATCTGTCTTATTATATTCATCTCCAACCTCAAGGATTTACTTTCTCCCGTCATCTTCCATTTCAATAATTCCCAAACATATAATCCACTCAATGATCCCTTACAGATTAATTCACATATGCATATACAAAAGACTTCAAATAAATAAATAAAGGCCTTCATATGCAAGGAACAATTACTGGTGATTGCAACATATTGGCTGGACAAAATTTATCCTGTTAATTCTGGGCGGATTAAGAGATGTACTAAATGTGTAGTTAGGAAGGGCGTATTCAACATTGACAGCCAGCACTATTAAAGTGGCTGGCCATTGCCACTTTCAAAAATAGAAACAGAAATATAGAAAAATGCTTCTTTGAATTCAGATACTGTCCTCATCTCTACCACCTCCACTAGGAGACTATTCCACAGATCCACCACTCTTTCCATAAAGAAATATTTCTGAATATTACTCCTGAGTTTATTCCCTTTCACCCTCATCTTATGTCCCTTGTAGCAGAGCTTGCTTTCAATGAAAAGCAGCTTGCCTCCTGTGCATTTATGCCACGGAGGTATTTAAACTTTTCAATCATATCACCTCTATCCCGCCTTTCCTCTAAGGTATACATATTAATATCCTTAAGTCTGTCCTCATATGCTTTATAATGAAGACCACTAACCATTTCAGTAGCCACCCTCTGTACTGACTCCAGCCTGTTTATATCCTTTTGAAGGTATGGTCTCCAGAATTGCACACAATACTGTACCAAAGACTTATACAGAGGCGCTATCACCTCCTTTCTTCTGCTGGTCATTCCTCTCCCTATGCACTTAAACATCCTTCTAGCTTTTGCTGTCACCTTTCTACCAGTTTAGCTACTTTATGATCAACAGAAACAATCACGCCTAGATATCGCTCTTCTTTAGTGGACAAAAGTACTATACTATATTGCTCCCTTGGATTGCTGCAGTCCAAATGCATGACCGTGCATTTTTTAACATTAAATATCAGCTGCCAAATTATAGACCATTCTTCAAGCTTAGCTAGATCCCTCCTCATGTTATCTACACCTTCCTGATGTCTACTCTATTGCAGATTTTGGTATCATCCGTAAAGAGGCAAACCTTACCCGAAAGCTTTCCACTATATCACTAACAAAGATGTTAAAAAGAATAGGACCAGGGACAGATCCCTGGGGCACACCACTGGTAACCTCCTTCTCCTCAGAGTGAGCTCCATTTACCTGTAGCCTTTTTTGCCTTGCACGCAACCAATTTCTAACCTGAGCAGTAACTTTAGGGTCCATTCCTAAGGTGCTCAGTTTGTTTATAAGTTTGATATGAGGAACAGTGTCAAAGGCTTTACTGAAATTCAAATACACCACATCTAGGGTCCTCCCTCCGTCCAACTCCTTGGTCACCCAGTCAAAGAAATCAATCATATTTGTCTGACAAGACTTGCCTCTGGTGAATCCATGCTGCCTTGAATCCTGTAATCCGCTGGACTCCAGAAACCTCACTATTTTCTCTTTCAGCAGCGCTTCCAATAATTTACTCACCATCGAAGTTAAACTAACCGGCCTGTAGTTTTCAACCACATCCTTACTTCTGCTTTTGTGTAAAGGGACCACATGTGCCTCTTTCCAGTCCACCACTACCGACTCCAATGAGGCATTGAAAAGGTCAGTCAGTGGAGCTGCTAGAAAGTCCTCAAGTTCCCTCAGTATTCTAGGGTGTATCCCATCCGGTCCCATCACTTTGTTAATTAGTTAATTAGTTAATTTCTCCAATCACAGTCTTCTGAAAACTGTTGAAAGATGCCCCTAGCTTCCTTTCCTGTTTATGGGTGTTTTCTGAAGTCCTGCTCTATTTCACAGAACAGAAATATTTGTTAAGCAATTCCACTTTATCCTCATCAGCTTCTACATATTCCTCCCCTTCACCCTTGAGTCTGATAATATCACTTTTGCCCTTCCTCTTCTCACTAACATTTCTGAAAAATGTCTTATCCTCCCATTTTACTGCATTGGCTATTTCTTCCTCTTTTTGAATCTTTGCTTTGCTGATTACTTTGCTAGCTTCTCTAAGTTTTTAAAAATACAGATGCCTGTCTTCCTCCCTCTGTGATCTCTTGTATTTCATGAAGGCTTGCCTATTTTTCTTCAACTTTTCAGCTACTTCTTTCAAAAACCATGGCGGTCTCCTTTTCCATTTACCTTTATTTACCATTTTAAGAAAAAGGTTGGTTGCCCTTAAAATATCCCCTTTCAGTTTTGACCACTGTTTTTCTACATCCCCCAACTGTTCCCATTCCACTAACAACTCCCTGAGGTACTGGCCCATCTTGGCAAAGTTAGTTTTCCTAAAGTCTAAGAGCCTCGTTTTTGAATGGATTTGAACAGCCCTAGTCCTAATACTGAACCACATCATCTGGTGATCACTGGATGCAAAATGATCTCCCACTATAACATCAGAAACATTTTCACCATTGGTAAGCACCAAGTCCAGTATGGCCCCTTCGCATGTTGGTTCTGTTAGCAGTTGCCTGAATAGTTCTCCCTGTAGAAAATCCAGGATCTCCTTACTTCGAGATGATATTGCAGCAGGAATGTGCCAATCAACATCTGGCATATTGAAATCCCCTATTAGTAGCACGTCCCCTTTCCTGGCAATGCTGCGTATGTCTTCAATTAACTCTCCATCCACCTCTTCCTCCTGTGAAGGAGGTCTGTATATCACACCAATGCAAATGTTTTCCCTTTCCCTCTTTCTAGTTAACCCACAATGCCTCCTCTCTCCCTTTTAAGCTCTGTAGTTCCAAAACTTTAATATTATTTTTTACATATTGTGCCACTCCCCTTCCAACCCTGTCCTTTCTGAATAAAGTTTAGCCTGGTATAGTTACATCCCAGTCATGGTTTTCTGTGAACCATGTTTCTGTAACTGCCACTAAATCCAAGTCAGCCTCTCCATGAAAGCTTCAATATCTGGGATCTTGTTTCCCATGCTACAGGCATTTATACACACTGTTTTCCTTGATTGCCAATGCTGAGGCTATATCAGGCCACCGGCATTGAAGATCTCGGCTGCTGAGAGGAGTGGCCTAGTGGTTGGGCAAGTTACCTCAGGTTGGAAGGTTGGGGTTCAAATCCCACTAGAGGACAGCAACATCGGGCTGGAAGGACTGTGGTTTCTAGTCCCATAGGTGCTCCTTGTAGTCTTGGGCAAGCCACTTAACTCTCCATTGCCCATGTTCCCTGCAAGCATTAATGTATGTGTCTCATATCCCCTCATGTTAAAATGTATCCCCCAATTGTGTTGTGACCACTTTGATTGAAGGATAAGGTGGTATGCAAAGCTGTATAAATAAATAAACAATCAGTCAGTGGCAATATTCAGCCTGTGACTAGATAGATAAACCAGCTAAGGTCTTTTTGTCTGTCTAACTTTAACTAGTTTAGGCTACCTCTTTAGAAACTGAATATCACTGCTGACTAGCTAACTTATGTTGCTGACCCTGTTCCACCCCTGGAATGCCCTAACGCTAAGCAGCTAGTGTTGGGGTGTTTACACCAGATAGGAGGGGATATTCAGCAGCCTAACCACTTTAGTGCTGCTGAATATCCTGCTGAGGGTGGTTTAGCTGGTTTGCAGGTCTGCTAACTGGTTAAACCTCTTCAAATATGCCCCTTTAGACTTTATCTGGATAGCACTATCTGTGGCACCTGGTAAAAGTTATGCAGTTAGATTAGGCTAAGCAGATAAGTTATCCACAGTGCCATAAGTTACAATGAGGTGACCCCATACAAAGTTTTGCTAAGGGCACTCCATTATCATGGTGGTGGCCCCCTTCATGTGATGGCCTCCCCATGTGGTGATGGTGGCAATGGTGGCAACATGACGTGCCACACTTACTTTATCATCTTTGCCACACTGTTCTGCTCTTGTAAGTTCACCACGGGCCCAGCGACTACTCCTTTCTGGTCCAAAGTCTTGCGGTGTGGATGTTATCATGAGACTTCGGCCCAGCAAGGAACAGCCACAGCTCCTGCAGTAGACTTCCAAGAGCAGAGTAATGCAGCAAACATGATAAAGTAACTTTGTGGTGCTGCTGCCATCTCTGTGCGGGCCCCCTTTCTGCCCTGGCCCCCTCCCCCCCCCTCCCCCCCGCATTGCTGTGGCTGCTTGGGCAGAATTTATGCCAGTGGTGATCCGGTTGACTTTAGGAAAATATATTCAGAAGCCTAATTTACCTGGATATGTCAGCTGAATATCTGATAAGTTCTTATCCAAGTAATATTAATTGAATATCTTTCCACTGAATAGTAGTCTTGAAGAATCTAAACCTGTTCATGTGGAGTTTATAGAACAAGTGTGAGACTTGCTTCAAAGAATACATCAGCAACACCTTTTTATTTGGGTAATATTTTTCACTGCATGTTAAAATTAAACTACTTCCAGTCCGAAGCAATCATCCATGGAGGAGGGGGGGGGGACTGCTATTTACATGCAGGTGTTAGCACCGAGAACAAATTTATTTATTTATTTTATTTAGCAAGCATTTGTAGCCCGCTCCTTCCAGCGATCAGAAGCGGGTAGGATTACTATTGTGAAACTGCCGAATCAAGGCAGGTACAAATTTTGTTTACATACAGATTGTCAGAAAAGCACATCATACAGAGTTAACACTTCTTAGCTATGGGGGAGTTCATTTACATATATACATAAATACATATATACAGGATATATGTATATAGCACCAAATGCATATAGCATATGTATATAGCACCAAATGCATATAGCACCCTTTCCTAAAACACGTGTTCAATCACGCTAACCTTTCTTGAAGAGTGGTATGCAGAGAGAAGGCACTATGTTTTAAAAAAAGCTACCCCATGGTCAAATGTGTTACCAATTATCAACTGCACCACAGTAATGGAAATCATTTTAGTGGCTGAACCTATATGTGCTCGGATGTGGTCGGAGTGGAGAAATTAAATTTCCTTTGTTTCAGAACTCAAACAAAAAGAAACGTAATAAGAAAAGAAAGAATGAGCTTGGGTTTAATTGCAAGCCTTCTAAAATATTTAACTAAGTTGATATTTATGTAGCTGTGGTTATATAAGAAATATTTGAGAAGCCTTAATGCTGTATTTTAAAACTTCCTGTATATAATTCAAATCATTCTTTCTAATGGTTTACTTTAAGCATGGTTTTTCTTGGTAAAAGGAATGGAAATGGGACTTTTGATTATTCGCTGGTATATTTCCTGAGTTTATTTGTTTTCATTTAATATTTCTTTATTCTCAGACAAACTCACAGAAACAGTACTAGATGCCCAATTATCCGCAGAACCTGCTTAATTACAAACTTTTCAAAAACTAGAACCTTACATTCTTTTTTTCCATTTTAACTCAAACCTTTTTCTTCCTTCCCTCCCTCCTGTCATCTAGACCCCTTATCCTCCTTCCCCCACTCCTTGTACCACTCTCCCTCACCATCTTTTGAGACTCTAATAACATTGTGGGCTAGACCTATCAAAGTAGAGCTGAACCCTGTAGTCCTCTTTAAGGGGTTACTTTCAAATATTCCAAGGATGGTCACTCACTATGGGGGTCATTTTAAAAGCATTAGTCATTATTTGGATGTCCAAAGACGTGCATGTGGAAGTCTAAATGACACAATGGGGCCATTTTACAAATTGCTTTTAAGGACGTCTCCTGTGCAGGGACTTCCAAGTAGGCAGGGGTCATGGGGAGATGTAATGGACTTAGACTTCCTTACTCGACTTCAGTAACATTAGGGACGTCTCCGAACCTGTCCAAGTTTAGACCTGCTCCAGGCTGAATAGATATTGAGGAAGTGCTTGTTTTGGCCATAAAACATCCAGAGGGTATAGAGAAGATGGAGAGTTAAGTGATTTGCCCAAGATCATAGGGAGCAGCAGTGGAATTTTAACCCTGACCACCCTTGTGCTAGCCTACTACACTAACCATTAGGCTATTAGACATCTCTGTTTGCTATTCCAGGGATGTCTGTGTAAAAGTCCATATCGAGCACACCCACATTACTGAAATTGTGCCTGAACTTGGACATCCCTGTTTTTTTTCTCAGATGTCCTTCCTTGGATGTCTCTGATTGCACTTGAAACAATTCTCACTCTGTAACCTAAATTAAGTATCTTGGCTCTCTTGCTAGAAGTAATCTTTGCTCAATTGTTTTGAGGTCCTTAATAATAATAATATTTAATTCACGTTCAGGAGTTTCTATTTATGACCGTTCAGATTGCACTCGGACATCCTTTGTAAAATGTGCCTTCATATCTGCTGAAATGTATTGAATTTGCTGTTCTGGATGGCTATGAGCTTTTCCATTAGATAAATTGTCCTTGATCTACTGTGTTACTGCTGCCTGCCAAGTGCATTTGTGCTTTTCCAGGTGTCCATGATCTCACAGCTCACAGCCACCAGGCATTGCATAGTTAGATGGTCCTTGCTACCACACTGATCCTTCCTCACAACCCCAAGAATGAAGGTCTTAGAGCACCAACTCAGTTTCTGGTCTATAATCCTCAAGCTGTGATCCAGCTGCCAGAATGCACACATTGAAGGACATGGATGAGTCCCCACCCTGAAGACACTGTGCCCCCTCAATATAAATTATCTGTACTCCCAAACATCTTGGTAAGCTTCTTTGGCATCGGATATCAATGATGTAATAATTTGCAACCATTCTCCTTGAGCAGTATGTTAAGACCAAGGGGTATGTTTACTAAACTGCACTCAAGTGCGCGGTGCACAATAGCGTGCCCTAAGGTACCTTAGCACATGATAATGATGCGTATTTGTGCCCCGCACATGTGCGCGCTGCACTAAAGTGCCCACTCATGTGCGTGGCGCGCTGATGTGCGATAAAGGCGTGGAAAGGTTCTCTGAGGGCGGAGGAAGGCTCCCCAGGGGTGGAGAGACGGGGTCAATGGGTGGAGAGTGGGAGGGGAGAGGCTCCCCGCACACGAGTGGGGCTGAAATTCAAGTAAAAAAATACCGCGAGTGAAAACCTCGCAGTAGAGCCGATTTAAAGGGAAGAGAAACCATTTATGTCAGCAATGTACAGCAAAACCAGGGAAACCTACAAAAAAGTGAGCAGTGTGATACATGTGCAAGGAACAAAAGGGCAAATAAACATTAAAAATGACCCCAACAAAATATAAAAAAAGCATAAGTAAGCTGGGCAATACTGAGAGTAATGAGAAACATCAAAAAGCACTCCCAACAAAGCCCCAAAAAATAAATATGAATTTTAGAAGGGTCTACGCTCCGTCCCCATACAAGGTGAATGATCCCGCAGTGAAATAACACTGATCAGGGTTTACCTCTCCATTGGACAGGTTACCTATGGCATGCACATGTTCCACATCAGCAGGGCGGGCAGGTCGGAATGGGCAACTGGACAGATGCTGGGAAAGGGGATTCAGAGGGCTGCAGGTGGCACATGCTGTGGTGCAGCTGGGGCACAGTGCGGACTAGGCAGATGCCTAGATGTCACGTCGGAATGCTGAAACTGAACAGCTGCCAGACAGCAACTGATGAGGGCCCAACATGGGCATGAGAGTGTTTAGCACAGTGTCACAGGGCATAGTACCCAGCAGGTACCCCCAAGGGCACAGAACATTGGCAGGCAGTGATTGGGGGACGTGCGGACAGATATGCAGGCACCCTTACCCTAGAACCCGCACCATAGGCAGCCGCCTACCCGCACACAGGATGGCCTGAGACTGTATACCACCAGCACCACCAGCAGAAGGGCATGTCAGCATGGTGGCACAGGGGTACTGGAGGTGGAGGGGGCAGTGGCAGCTGCCCAGAGCAGACCATGGCCTAGCCCTGTGTAGGTGGGTGCAAAGCAATGCAACAGACAGGCTCTGCCGGACAGTCATGGTATCATCAGGGAATGCACTATCTTTGTGGTAACACGGTGGTGCAGTGCACACAACCAGTGTGTTTGGAGACAGAAGGCCACAGGTTCAAGTCCCAGCTGGGGCTCCTGCCAATCCAGTCCCCATATTTTACCCACAACTATATCGTGATAGTAAAGACGAACCTTTATTACAGAGAACATAAGCATGGCTCAAACACCTCTATTTTACCCTACAGAGCACAGACACCAGAAAGATGCACATTACCTAGAGCAGATACCCCCAAATGCAGTCCTGGAGGGCCACAAATCCTTCAGGGTTTATGCTGTCTCCAATCTAAGGATGGAGCGGTACTGGTGGTGGAGGTGGCAGCAGCTGGTGGCAACAGCAGACCATGGCCTAGCCCTGTCCAGGTGGGTGCCGTACACTGCAACAAACAGGCCCTGTCGGATGTACAGTCATGGACTCCCCAGGGAATGCAGCATATCTGTGGCAACACGGTGATGCAGTGCACACAGACAGTGTGTGCAAGAACAGAAAGTCACAGGTTCAAAGCCCAGCTGGGGCTACTGCCAATCCAGTCCACATATTTTTCCCACAATTAAACCGTGATAGTAAGGACAAACCTTTATTACAGAGAACATACGCATGGTTAATACGCCTATATTTTACCCAACCCAGCACAGACACC
The DNA here is from genome assembly GCA_033557465.1 of Ichthyophis bannanicus. NCBI lineage: Eukaryota > Metazoa > Chordata > Amphibia > Gymnophiona > Ichthyophiidae > Ichthyophis > Ichthyophis bannanicus. The sequence continues at coordinate 1,018,436,661 of CM066033.1, read as the reverse complement.
ATAAACAGGTGCATTACCTAGAGCAGAGTCTCCCAAATGCAGTCCTGGAGGGCCAAACACCATTCAGGTTCCATGCTGCCTCTAATAACGATGCCTGTGCTGCATATCTATGCACCACCCCCATGGTATGCAGATGTATCTCATGCATATTCATGAGGGACAGCATGAAAACCCGAACAGTGTTTGGCACACCAGGACTGGAGTTGGAAACCTCTGCCGTAAAGTAGCAGCCAACAGGGGCAGACACACCCACACCCACACCCACAGGCCCCATTGGCCAATGCCTCCTGTAGAGGCAGGACATTGGGCCCTGCATGCATCTCCCAATACTAGCACTTGCATACCTTAGCAATGCCACCCTACACCTGGGTATATGGTACACAGCTATCAAACGTTTGCTATGATTACTGGCAGATAGTAATTCCTACGTTAAGCACAGTTTGCTGATTGAGCTCCATCATAACAACCTTTCTGATGTCTGTGGTGTGTGCTTCAGGTCTGGTCTCTGACAGTGTTTACCACCCTGGGGAGTGACCCCCAACAGTATTGCGTACCATATCCATGCCTGCACTGTGCCCAGGACTGGTGTGTTGGCCAGGGTTGCTAAACTCTTCTATAGTAGCACAATGCTGGCATAGGTGTGTGTGTGTGTGTCTGTCTATCCCGTGTGTGGTGGCTGCAAACACCCTCCACAGCCCACACTGCCAGCACTGTTGCCAGTATTGGCTTGCCAATGTGCATAATGAGGAGCAAGGTACCATGGGTATACCCCGGACAGGGTGGCCTGGCAAGGATGCATCTGCACAGGGCATAGGGCACTGGCTGGGACATTTTAGTGCCCGGCCACCACCTACACAGACAGGGTGGCCTCAGCATGTCCTGCTGGAAGATCACTCTCACCCTGACTGAGCAGTGACCACAGCATGGCTAGGCACCCCCATAGTGCTATATAGTATTTCTCTCATGTGATATTTATGGGTTTCCTTTTGGGGCCCAGTCACTGACTTATCTGCTTGTTGTGTATGCTGACATCCCAATTCTGGGTGCATGCATTTCCACCAGGAACATGCACTATGGACTAGCTAGCAGACTGTCTGCAGCTGGTATGTGTCTTGATGGAGTGCTGTGCAGTGGCTGAAGGCTTGCTGCAGGAGAATATCAGATAGTGGTGGGGTGCAGCTTAGCATATCCAGGCCTAATGTTTGTCTGCTATTATGTTATGGATGTGTACAGAGCTGCATTGACTGTCCTGTAGGATGTCTGTTCCCCAGCAGTACCGGGGTTGATGGTCCACTCTTCTGCCACCATTGCAGGGAGGTAGAATGTGGATCTGTTGATGGGAGAACCTGTTTGCCACCCTCAGCCCTGGAGGAGGAGGGTGGTGGTACATAATCCTCCTAGGGGTTCATAGGGGATACACCTGACTGAGACAGACAGATATATCCAAGGTGTTTCTTCAGAAACTAACTACCTCACACATTAGCTCTGCTGGGGGAACTGCAGCATGGCCTGTTTCTGCCATGGAAGGTGCTGTGGACCTGGTGGTGGGCACCTCACCGCACCCTCAGGGTGAGCACAGTACCCGCACAATGTGACGGTGTGTAGCTACTCTGTGCCAGTAGCACACACGGTCAGTACCCCCTACCAGGCCGAGGTGCTGTGGGGGTGCACATGGTCAGTTCCCCCTACCAGGTCGAGGTGCTGTGGGGCGCATACCCCATCTTGTGTTTATCTGTGGTCAGCTGATTTGCATGTGCAGTGCATCATGGGTACGGGTGTGCTAACCCTATCCTGATGACCACAGCAGACTGTCTGTGTGGTGACGTGCAGTCCCTCTGCAGCCAGCCAGGGGCTTACTAGCAACTATAGAGCTGTAGCCCAATGGTTACTTCACTGCTTGTGGAGCCAGAGGTCATGGGCTCAAACCCACAGTGGGGTTATTTGATAGGGCTGGCCAAAGTATTATCTCTTTTTCATGTACATTATTGCTGCCAGCAAAAACACTCTCAGCGTACTGTACCCATAAGGTGCCTCTGAGGGCGCCCTATAGGGCACCTTATGGTTACTGTCCATATAAGGTGCACTATACGTTATCCTGTGGAGCGACCTATAGGGTGCCCTATAGGGGACATTTTAGGGTGCCGTGGCGGACAGTGCACTTTATAATGTGCCCTATGGAGTGCCTTATAGGGTGCCTTATGCGTCACCTTCAGTTACGGCACGTGAGGGCGTGTTTGCTGGCAGCAATTAATAAAATACAAATAAAGTGCTGCAGGAAACAATACATACATTGCAAAGCTGATGCCTCAGCCAGCCTTATATATTAGACACACTGGGGAGCAAACTCATGACCCCTGTATCAGCAGTCAGTGCCTTAACCATTGTGCTACACTGCTGTTCCTCTTTGCATGTCAGTGCACCTACTTCAGCTTTCCATGCATTTAAATGCACAGTGCTGCCATCAAACACAGTGCTATGACCTTGCTGTGCCTCATAGGGCACCCTATATGGCACCCTATAGGCCACCCTTTCAGCAACATTGTAGGGTGCCGTGGCGGACAGTGTACTTTGAAATGTGCCCTCTGGGGTACCCTGTGAGGCGCCTTATGCAGCACCTTATGTTACAATACTTTGAGGGTGTGTTTGCTGGCAGCATTAATTAAAATAAAAGCAACATTACCTATAACAGATAATACCTCAGCCAGCCTTCTTCATTAGGCACAGTGGGGGATTGAACCCATGACTCCTGCATCATTGATCAGAGCTTTAACCATTGTGCTACACTGCTGTTTCTCTTTGTATGTCAGCACACCTACTTCTGATTTTCATTCTTTAAACTGCACAGTGCTGCCATCAACAACAGTGCTGTGACCTTGCGGTACCTCATACGGCACCCAATAAAGTGCCCTATAAGCAACATTCTAGGGTGCCTTGGCAGACAGTGCACTTTAAAATGTGCCTTATGGGGCACCTTATGTTAACATGCTTTGAGAGTGCGTTTGCTAGTAGAGATAATTAAAATGCCTCTTAAAGCAATCTTTCCCATAACAGTTAATGCCTCAGCCAGCCTTCTTCATTTGGCACAGTGGGGGATTGAACCCATGATCCCTGCACCATCTGTCAGTGTCTTAACTATTGTACTGTGGCTCTGATCCTGTGCTTGCACATCAGTGCGCCACTTATGCGTCCCGTGCAAGTTTCTCATGCGCTAATGTGCACGGCGCACATGAGCGCAGCGCACATTAGCGCATGATTAATCCCGGTTTTGCTTTTTTCTGACTGAAACGCCCACTCCTTATATGGCATCCGCACACTAGCACGGCGCGCACCCTAACGGGGTTTTAGTAAACATACCCCTAAGTTTGCCCCACTGTTCTTTTCTGAAAGCACTGCACTGCCCCTAAATCCTGCTTTCATGTCATGGGGGAGTAAATTATTAAAGTATTTTTCATGTTTAAAAAGCATGTTCTACATATGAAACATGACTCATAAAATTGCACAGGGGCATACAGTACATGCGTAAAAAGCAGGCTCACAGAAAATCAATGCCTACTTTTCAGCACTCTCTTCATTAGTGCTCCCAGGAGTATAGTTTGGGTGGAGCAGAAGTAGAGTTGCAATATGTACATATGTTTTAATTTATTTAGACAGTTTTTGTATACCACCTTATCCTTCAATCAAAGTGGTTACAGCACAATTGGGGGATACATTTAACATGAGGGGATATGAGACACACATGCTAATACTTACATGGAACATGGGCAATGGAGGGTTAAGTGACTTGCCCAAAACCACAAGGAGCACCTGTGGGACTAGAAACCCCAGTCCTTCCTGTCCTCTAGTGGGATTTGAACCCCGGACTTTCTGGTCTGAGGTAACTTTCCCCAACCACTAGGCCATTCCTCCCTCAAATGGGTCATCTCCCCTGCCAGTAAATGATGGAGACAGAGAAAAAAACTCAAACCATGCTGTGACAACATCATTCGCATAAAACCCGGTGCAGCGAGGGACATCCTTCGGCATTTTCTCTGTATCCAGCAGATGGTGGTTCTTCTCCTGCAGCTTAAGCCTGTAGCTCCTGGCCGGCCTTGAGGTGGCAAGCCAGTGGACCTTGGCTGTCTGAAAACTCCAGGGTGTATACAAGATACACCTCTAGCTGCTGTCTGGCAGTATTCGTGGGCAAGCTCCTGGCTGTGACAGCCAGTGCAGCTCGTTAGTGAGCTTGGATAAGGATCAAGAGGATCCTCTGAAGGAGTGCCAAGTAGATATTTTCTTCTCACCATTATTTTAATTTTAGCACCTTTCAGTTCCTTTTCTTCTTAAACAAAGAAAGAGACACAGATTCAAAACATGTGTCTGATTAGGGCTCCCCCCACCCCCTCATGAAAGGAAGGAATCACAAGGCGAAGCTGCCTGAGTTGATTCGGTGTCAGTGGCTGGGCGTCCTGACCGCCGAACACCGAGTGCAGCGCTAGCGGTTTCTGCCACAGCCTGCTTTCCTGCCTGATACTTTATAAAAAACACAATTAAACACAAGAGAAAATGTATTTGCTAGTGGGGGTTAGTGTTGGAGTCTATTTCCTAAAGACACATCAGTACCTATATTGCCTTTAGAGGTCTGCAAGGCCAAAAAAAGTTTAGTTTGTGTTAATTTGAAATGAATTTAGCCCAATTTGTGTGCACTTTTTCATGTTCAGGTCACCTCTTTGTTGCATGCACCCTAATTTTTTAGATCAAAATGAACCGAATATATGCTCATGAGCTCACACCCTAGTTGCCTTTATAAAATAAGCATAAAATAGGCACTTTTTTGGGCATTCCAAATAGGTACCGTGTTATAAAATCAGGCCACCTAGTTTTAGGTGGCAAAAACACGTAAAAGGCAGTATTTTAGGGAGGCAGTTACTAAAATGTATTAAGGGAATAATGCACTATTTTTGCCTCTTAAAGCACAAAAAAGGGCAAAACGTCTTTATTTTACTATAACACATGGGGTATGTTTACTAAACTGCACTAATGTGCGCTACTGTGCGCTAATGTGCGCGGTGCTCATGTGCGTGGCGCCCATGTGCGCGGCGTGCTAATGTGCGATGAAGGCGGGGAAAGGCTCCCGGAGGGCGGGGGAAGGCTCCCCAGGGGCGGAGAGAAGGGGTTAATGGGCAGAGAGTGGGAGGGGAGAAGCTCCCCGCACATTTGCGAGGCTGAAATCCTAGGCAAAAAATACCGCGAGTGAAAACCTCGCGTTAGAGACGATTTAAAGGGAAGAGAAACCATTTCTGTCAGCAATGTACAGCAAAACTAGGGAAACCTACAAAAGGTGATAAGTGTGATACATGTGCACGGTACAAAAGTACAAATAAACATTGAAAAGGACCCCAACAAAATTTAAAAAAATTATAATCAAGCTGGGCAATAGTGATAGTAATGGGAAACATCAAAAAACACTCCCAAGAAAGCCCCAAAAAATAAATATGAATTTTGGAAGGGTCTACGCTCCGTCCCCATACAAGGTGAATGATCCCACAGTGAAATAGCACTAATCAGGGTTTCCCTCTCCATTGGACAAGTTTCCTATGGTATGCACATGTTCCACAACAGCAGGGCGGGCATGTCGGAATGGGCAACTGGACAGATGCTGGGAAAGGGGATACAGAGGGCTGCAGGCGGCACATGCTGTGGTGCAGCTGGGGCACAGTGCGGACTAGGCAGATGCCTAGATGGCACTTAGGAATGCTGAAACTGAACAGCAGCCAGACAGCAACTGATGAGGGCCCAACATGGACATGAGAGTGTTTATCACAGTGTCACAGGGGATAGTACCCAGCAGGTACCCCCAAGGGCACAGAACATTGGCAGGCGGTGTTGGGGGGAAGCGTGGATGCCTATGCAGGCACCCCTACCCCAGAACACGCACCATAGGCAGCCGCATACCTGCACACTGGATGGCTTGAGACTGCACACCACCAGCACCACCAGCAGAAGGGCATGTCAGCATGATGGCAGAGGGGTACTGGTGGTGGAGGGGGGCAGTGGCAGCTGCCCAGAGCCGACCATGGCCTAGCCCTGTGTAGGTGGGTGCCATGCACTGCAACAGACAGGCTGTGTCTGACAAACAACCATGGTATCTCCAGGGACTGCCCTGTCTCTGTGAGCACAGTGTGGTGCGGTGAGCACAGCCAGTGTGTTCATGAGCAGAAGGTCACAAGTTTAAGTCCCAGCTGGGGCTACTGCCAATCCAGTCCCCATATTGTAAACCAAATATCCAAACCTGGATATAAAATATTCAGCTGCCCTCGCCCCAACAAAAGAGGTGGAGGCATCCTAATCATTGCCAGAGCCTCCCTACATCTAGCGAACACATCACAACCCGCAGCTGAGGGCATCGATGTACTCAAGGTTGAAAACAAAAGAATGGCCATCTGCCTAATCTACAGGCCCCCCGCATCACACCACGAAACACTGGCCACCGCACTGGAGACCATATCAACCACTGCAAACAAAAAGCATCAGATAATCCTGGGTGACTTAAATCTACCATCCGTTCCCCCCGTACAAGCTAATACATTCCTTGAAGCCATGGATCAACTCGGATTTGTCCAAATAATCCAGGAGGCCACCCACAATAAAGGTAACACTCTTGACCTGGTATTTATGTCATCCGAACAACTGCACAGAGACCTAAAAAAACACGAAACCCGAATAACTCAGGTACCTTGGTCAGATCATCACCAAATCGAGCTCTCACTATACCTATCCACCTTACAGGAACGATTGCAAATTTGCCCTGCAACACATCACCAGAAAAGATTCCAAAAATTCAATAAGGAAACCTTGACAACATCCGTCTTATCACACGTCGACGTCACACAAATGAACCTCGAAACCCTGGTGGCTCAATGGAATTCAGGAATAGAAGTAGCAGCAAACCTAACCTGGAAAGCTACAAACACCATAACTTATCCAAATCTGAACCATGGTACACTACAACCTTAAGCAGGATGAGGAAACAACTACGTAAACTGGAAAAAAAAATGGAGAAAAGCCCAAACCGAAGAACGAAAACAGGAATACCTAACACTCCTCACAAAGTACAAGAACGAGACCAACCTGGCAAAAAAGACACACCACACTAATTTGCTCAATAAGGCAATTAATAGGCCAAGAGAACTCTTCGAACTTGTTAAATCCCTCACCAAAACATCACAAGACAGTGTCTCTATGGGTGCAATAAAGGCACAAATGCTAGCAGATGATTATGCCAAGAAACTAAACCCACAAGTACTCACCCACACCACTCAAGACCAGAATATGGACAATGACCCACCGAAAGAACGCACATCTGCAAATGAAGAGCAACACACGGAATGGGGTAATTTCCTTCATATTGATGACCAGCAAATCATAAACATCATCACCAACTTAAACACCACAACCTCCCCTCTAGACCCATGTCCAGCGGCCTGGATTAAAGCTACGAAGAGTGAAATTACCCAACCTATCACCCACATTGTAAACCAATCACTCCAGCAAGGCTCCATGCCAATGCAACTTAAAAGATCACTAATACGGCCCATCTTAAAAAACAAAACGCTCAATAAGACTGATCCAACATCATATCGACCCATATCGAGCATATCATTCTTAGCCAAGATCATTGAAAAGGCAGTCCAGCAACAACTCCAGGACCACATAGATGACAGGAAAGCCCTGGATATGCATCAATATGGTTTCCGTCAGCATCATGGAGTGGAAACCCTGCTTATAGCACTTCTTGACAACCTCCTTAAGGGCCTCGAAATCAGAAGCAAGATGTTCATTCTCATCTTTATCGACATATCTGCTGCTTTTGATACAGTGCACCACAGAACTCTCATCAACCGACTCGCCTCCATAGGTGTAATGGGGACCCCGCTAAAATGGTTCACATCATATATATCAAATAGAATGCAACAGGTTCAGTTCAACAATGAAAAAGCTGACGCATTCCCACAAACCCAAGGCATTCCACAGGGATCAGTTCTGTCCTCCCTCCTATTCAACTTATACATTAAACCGATATGTGAAATCATACAGAAGCATAAGATCAGCTATCATATGTACGCAGATGATCTAATGTTGTATACTCAGCTGGACATAAACCAACTCAAGGAATGCCTCAGCATGCTCCAGACCTGGTTACAACTGAACAACATGTCAATAAACCACAAAAAAACGGAGGTGATGTTCATCTCCAAGAAAAAGGACTTCACCCCGCCCACCACCGTCATCCTCAACAACAATGTCTACCACACCAAGCCCGAAATAAAGTATCTAGGGGTACTACTTGATAGCAACCTGAAGATGGAAAAACACCTGCGGGCAACAAACCGGGCCATATTTCATAAATTAAAAGTTCTTCAACCACTCCGCAACATCATCGACCATTCCGACTTCAGGACAGTGGCACAAGCTCTTATCATTCCACACCTGGACTACTGCAACGCTATTCTTCAAGGCCTTCCGAAGGGCACCCTAAACATACTGCAAATGGCCCAAAACGTCGCTGCCAGGATCATTATGAAAAAAGGCGTCTCTGAACACATCACTCCAGTACTCATTGAACTCCATTGGCTCCCCATTACTGCCCGCATCTTATACAAAATACTAGTAACCACTTTCAAGCTCATTCACAACATAGCCCCATCATACCTCAACAACCTGACCTATCACTGACCTATCTGCTTGGTGTGTTTGCTGACATCCCAGTTTGGGGTGCACGCATTTCCACCAGGAACATGCACTATGGACTAGTTAGTAGACTGTCTGCAGCTGGTATGTGTCCTGATGGAGCGCCATGCAGCGGCTGAAGGCTTGCTGCAGGAGAATATCAGATAGTGGTGGGGTGCAGCTTAGCATATCCAGGCCTAATGTCTGTCTGCTATTGCGGTATGGATGTGTGCAGAGCTGCATTGACTGCCCTGTAGGGTGTCTGTTCCCCAGCAGGACTGGGATTGATGGTCCCCTCTACTGCCACCATTGCAGGGAGATAGAATGTGGATCTGTTGATGGGAGACCCTGTTTGCCACCCTTATCCCTGGAGGAGAGTGGTGGTACATAATCCTCCTACGGTTCCATAGGGGCTACACCTGACTGAGACATACAGATATATCCAAGGTGTGTCAGCAGAAACTACTTGGCTCACACATTAGTACTACTGGGGACCTGCAGCATGACCTATCTCTGCTGTGGACCTGGTGCTGGGCGCCCCACCTCACCCTCAGGGTTAGTGCCGTACCTGCACAATGTGACGGTGTGTAGCTACTCTGTGCCAGTACCACACACGGTCAGTTCACCCTACCAGGCCGAGGTGCTGTGGGGGTGCATACCCCATCTTGTGATCATCTGTAGACTGCTGATTTGCATGTGCAGTGCATCATGGGTATGGGTGGGTTAACCCTATCCTGGTGACCACAGCAAACTGTTTGTGTGGTGGCTTGCAGTCCTTCTGCGGCCAGCCAGGGGTTTGCTAGCAGCTATAGAGCTGTAGCCCACTGGTTACTTCACTACCAGTGTAGCCAGAGGTCATGGGTTCAAACCCACAGTGGGGTTATTTGATAGGGCTGTCCAAAGCATTATCTATTTTTAAAGTACATTAGTGCTGCCAGCAATAACACCCTCAGCGTACTGTACCCATAAGGTGCCTCGGAAGGCGCTTTATAGGGTGCCCTATAGGGCACCTTATGGTTACCGTCCATATAAGGTGCATTATACAGTATGTTATGGAGCGACTGATAGGGTGCCAGTCCGTATAAGGTGCCTTATAAGGTCTCCTATGGAGCGCCTTATAGGGTGCCCTATAGGGGACATTATAGGGTGCCGTGGTGGACAGTGCACTTTATAATGTGCCCTATGGAGTGTCTTATAGGGTGCCTTATGCAGCACCTTAGGTTGCAGCACGTGAGGGTGTGTTTGCTGGCAGCAATAATTAAAATACAAATAAAATGCCTCAGGAAACAATACTTACATGTCAAAGCTGATGCCTCAGCCAGCCTTATGTATTGGGCACACTAGGAATGGAACTCACGACCCCTGTATCATCAGTTATTGCCTTAACCATTGTGCTACACTGCTGTTCCTCCTTGCAATGCATCGCACCTACTTATGCTTTCCATGCGTTTAAATGCACAATGCTGCCATCAAAAACAGTGCTATGACCTTGCTGTGCCTCATAGGGCACCCTATATGGCGCCCTATACGCCACACTTTATGCAACATTGTAGGGTGCCGTGGCGGACAGTGCACTTTAAAAGGTGCCCTCTGGGGTACCTTATGGGGCGCCTTATGTTACAGTGCTTTCAGAGTGCGTTTTCTAGTAGCAGTAATTAAAATAAAATTAATATGCCTCAGACTGCAATATTACACATAACAGGTAGTGCCTCAGCCAGCCTTATTCATTGGGCACAGTGGGGGATTGAACCCATCATCCCTGCACCATCGGTCAGTGTCTTAACCATCGTAGTGTGGCTCTGTTCCTGTGCTTGTACATCAGCGCGCCACTTATGCTTCCCGCGTGCGTTTCTCATGCGCTAATGTGCGCGGCGCACATTAGGGCACAGTGCACATTAGCGCATGATTAATCCCGGTTTGCTTTTTTCAGACTGACACGCCCACTCCTTTTATGGCATCCCGCACACTAACGCGGCACGCACCTAACGGGGTTTTAGGAAACATACCCCATATTATTTTATCCCAGAGTGCATTTGATATTAATGAGATGCAAAACATGCAAATACATGTAAACATTCTCATTATTATTAGTGCACTATTCTAATAAAAATAATACCACTTCAAAGCTGACATTATTATTCAGTCTGGGAGCATTGGGCCACTAACACATGGCCTGATGATCCCTGGCGCCATCTTAAAGGGGCCAGCATATTAAGAAAAGAAGCACAGTATGCAGGTCTAGCTCCAGAATTGATTCAAGGTGTTGGCGCCCTAGGTAAATTTTAAGGCTTATGCCCTTCTTGGCTGTCAGAATCTGTTGTTTAAGTTTGAATGGCTAGGTCTTTGCCCTAGACAGCCACCTAGTCTGCCTATTGATTGGGCTGGCCCTGACGGTAAGGGTGTCACTCCCTCCTCCCCGAGAACAAAGACTCAATTCTGAAAGATACTCCACGCTTCCACTCTAAAGACAAATGCCAAATGCCCTCCCCCAGGATTCTCTACTTTGGACTGCACAATCCTGACCCCTACCACCCCTCCAAAGGTCTCCCTACTCCCTATAGGCCACCATGGCCTACCTGATATATTTCCTGGTAGTTTAAGGAATCTGGGCAGGATAAATCCCTGCTTGCTACTGCACAGGCTGCCAGTGTTCAAAATGGTGCTCATGACCCTTAGTGGCAGTCTTGCAGCACTACTATTATGGGTTGTTAGTTTTAAAGGACTACCAAAAAAGATTGCTACTGTTGGAAAGAAATCTACACTTGTAAGTATTTACCTTCTGGGGATTTCTCTAAATCTTGAGAAAAAGGGAATTATTTGGGTTAAAGCTGATAAAGCTGAGTCTCTCTGCTACCTGAGCAAAAGTTCTGTTCCAACACTGCAAAGCTAAGTTTCTACATTTCCTATTTTGGCTGGTTTTGATATAAATTTTCCCTGCCTATTTATTACCTGTTTATAGTCTCTTAGATTTGAGCGTGTCCTCAGTTCATCGAAGGTCTACTGATCATGTACACTACATTCTTGATATTTGTTTACTAGGACATGCAGTACACATTTGCTTTTAGATTTGTAAAGACCTGGTTTCCTACTAAATTTTGCAGAAAAGGTATACATTTTAAAGTTCCAGGGTCCTTGCATAGTAGACTGGTACATAGAAGTAGGATTTCATTGGAAAGTTTAAAGTTCATTGCTCTGTTAGAAGCCCACCTCACAGGGTATGGTTAAGTCATAGTTAATTCATTCATTCAACTTCTGCTGCCTGAGAGTTAATTCAATCAGTCTCTCTGCTACCTTAACAAGAGTTCTGACCCTGCATTTCAAAGCTAAGTTTCTACATTTTCTATTTTGGCTGGTTTTGATATAAAATTTCCCTGCCTACTTATTATCTGTTTACAATCTCTTAGATTTGAGTGTGCCCTCAGTTCATAGAAGGTCTACAGACCAGAGACACTTAAATTCCATCCACCCTACCCCTCACTCCACCCATCCCAAGGTTGCATTGCCTATATAGTCATCATATAAATTGGCATCTATCCTCCAGTTAGGTGTGACACCCACCTTTTCTCCTTGTCTTAAACCTGCTTTATAACCATCTTAATCAGCATGTCATGTATTCATTGCATTAGTTGTGGTGCCTTCATTCTAACCTTGCTGTGTCTGAGTTCACCTTCACCTCTAGATATGATGGTGGTAGTCGTGGCCAAGAAGTGACGCAAACCCAAACAACAAAGCACAAATAAACTAACCTCGTTTACTGCTCAGAGCAAAATGAAGGAAATAAACTTAAAGGATTTCTTGAGCTCAAGTTCCAAGTGATAAGTATAACAATTTATTTGTTATTATAGATGGTTATACCTAATAACAGATTTAATTTACATTGCATTCAGAATCTTTTTCTCTTTTTTTTACTAACTATTATTTATTTTACTATTTATTTATTTATTTATTTAACAGTTATTTATATACCGCTCTTTCCCTAGTATCAAGTGCGGTTTACATGGAACAGTAGGTTAATTGGTATGTAATATACCAAGTCAGTTTACATAGAACAGATAATTATAATTTACAAGGAATGTTGTAACATTAAAGGTATAACATATTAGAACATATATACATTGTTAGTTTAAATCTATAATCATCATGTGAATGAGAGTGTGGTATGGTTAATAGTGTATTAGTGATATTTATTTTGAAAATAGAGTATGTAATAATAATGTATAAATGTTAGCCTGTATCTATTTGAGTATTCTGTTCTGAGGGTGTATTGTAGTGTAATATGAATAAGTGAGTTTTTAATTTTTTTCTAAATTCCTTTATATCAGATAGCAGGCGAATGTTGTCAGGTAGATTGTTCCAAAGAATTGGAGCAGAGTGTGAGAAAGCTCTCTTATTTGTTTGTTTTCTGGCTTTTGTGAAATCTTTTGGTATTGTTAAGGTATTTAAGTTTCTGCTTCTTTGGGATCGTTTATCGATGTCTATATTAATCAGTGTATTGAGTGCCGATGGTGCAAGATTATTTATAAGTTTAAATGTAGTGACAAGAATTTTATATTTGATTCGGGAGTAAATAGGTAGCCAATGAAGTTCAGCCAAAATTGGTGTAACATGTTCAAGTGGGCTTATATTCATAATCATCCTGGCAGCTATGTTCTGAATTATTTGTATCTTTTTAATATTTTGTTTTGAAATGCCATTAAGTATTGTGTTTGCATAATCAAAATGTGGGGTGATGATAGCATGAATTATATTAATAAAGTCTTGTAGATGAATCAATGGTCTTAATTGTTTTAGTGTTTTGAGTTTGTAATGTATTTTTTTAGTTAGATATTTTATATGTGAATCCATATTTAGATTATTGTCAAGTATTACACCTAAATATTTTATTTCTTTTTTTGTATTTATTTCATGAGTATCTAGTGTGATCGTGTTTGGGGGTATGTATGTTTGATTTTTAGTGATGAATAATATATCAGTTTTAGTAAAGTTGATAAGTAGATTTTGTTCTTTGAGCCATTCAGTTAGTTCATTGAAACATTCTGTTATTTTTTGAAGAGGTGGGTGTGGGATTTCAAATGGGAGGTAGAACATTATATCATCAGCGTAGATATGATAATAAACATTGTGACGTTTAAAGATGTTACAAACTGGTTGTAAGTAAATATTAAATAATAGCGCAGATAATGCAGAACCCTGCGGGAGACCCTGAGTTTGTTTGAAGGTGTTAGAAATTTGGGTGTGGATTCTTACTGTTTGAGTTCTGTTTGATAGATATGATTTGAACCAATTATAAACAGTAGATGTAATTCCAATTTGTTGAAGTCTGTTTAACATTGTTAAGTGATTAACACTGTCAAATGCAGCTGATATGTCAAGGAAAACAAGAATAAAGGCTTGTTTAGGATTATCAATACCTCTTAATATTGTGTCATAAAGGATCGTTAGCAAGGTTTCTACTCCATGGAAGGGTCTAAAGCCATATTGATGTTCATCAAGGAGGTTTAATGTGTCAATAAAGTCTTGTAGTTGAATTTGTACAATTTTTTCAATAAGTTTGGCCATAAAAGGAATACTTGATATGGGTCTGTATGATTTTGGGGATAATTTATCTAATGTGTTATTTTTAAGTATAGGTCGTATTTGAACGTGTTTGAGAGATGGTGGTAAGTAGCCTTTTTGTAAGGATAGGTTCACTAAGGGTAGAATGAAAGAAGAGAGTATTGAGAAAGTCTTCTTTATCCAATCAACTGGGCATGGATCAAGGTATGAGGTTGTTGTATTAATGTTAGTTATTGTAGTTTTGAGAGTAGATTTTGATATTAAGTTGAAGTTGGTCCAGTTATCAAATGTAGCTTGCTTTGTTTGTGTTTGAATTTGTGGTTGAGTAATATGTAGAGGTGTTATTTGTAGCTTTGTTTTATTGATATAGTATTGAGCTAATTCTTGTGGGGAGATATCAATTGATATTTCATCAGAATTTAGTGTTTTGTTTGTTAGTTTTTGTACTATACAGAATAGTTCTCTTGGGCGATTAGTGGCTCTTGAGATTATATTAGAATAATAATTTTGTTTGGAGTTGTTTATTGTTTGTTTATAAATTTGTAGTGTATTAGTGTAGTTCTCATGATTTATTAATGATTTTGATTGTCTCCATTTCCTTTCCTCTTTTCTTAGTTGTCTTTTTAATGTTTTGATAGATATATTAAACCATGGAGCATGTCTTTTTTCAATTTTATTGTTGTTTATATTTTGGTGTGATTGTTTTGGATTACTTTCAGCTGCTTTAGAGATTATATTGTTCCAGTTTTTGATAGATTCTTCAAGATTTGTGGGTGTTTGTGTTAGTTGTGGTATTATTTGATCTAGAAATTCTTCTTCATTGAATTTTCTGAATCTATTAGTTTGAGGACGTTGTGGTCTTTTAGTTTGATTGTTGTAGGTGATGGTTATATTGAATTTTAGAAGATAGTGGTCAGACCAGGGGACTGGAATGTTTGAGAGGGATTCAGAGTTATATAGGTTGTGTAGAGAGTTTGGTAGGAAGACCATGTCAAGAGTTTTTCCTTTATTGTGTGTTTGTTCAGTTATTATTTGGTGAAAGTCCAAATTATTTATCATTTCTAAGAATTGATTAGAGTGATTGTTGGGTATTGAAGGAAGATTAAAGTCTCCCATAAGTATTACAGGATTTGTATCTGTGGATGATGCTAGTAATTCAATTAAATTGTAAATTTTATCTATGTTGTATTCTGGCGGTCGATATATTAATGATATAGTTGTGTTTTTAATTTTTATGGTGAGTATGTCAACATTATCTATATTATTAGATGATATTAATTTTGCATTGAGGTTTTTCTTTATTATTATAAGTACTCCTCCTCCTTTTTTTAGTGTTCTGTGAGTATGGAAGTTCTCATATTCAGGTGTCTTTAATTGGTTTAAGAATACTGAGTCAGTATCTTTGAGCCAGGTCTCTGTTATACAAAGGATATCAGGTTTATCATCATTGATAATGTCTACAAAAATTGGTAGTTTGTTTTTCATAGATCTTGCATTAATGAGTTGGCAGGTGAGAATTGTGTATTTCTGTGTCTGAGGTGAGTGTGGTGTGTTGCCTATTTTTGTTGTTGTTATATATAAAAGTCTAGATTGTCTAGATCTAAGGTTGGTTCCTATTATGAATGGGTGTATTAAGTTATCATGTTTTGATATTCTTTGTATTATGGGAATTGGTCTATTATTCTTATTATCTATGGATTTTATTAGGTTAATCAGTGTAAGGATTGTGATACTTATAAGTATAGCATTGATGGGAGAAAGGAATTGTTTATGCATTTTTGGTTTGTATTTAGATTTACTTTTTATGTTTTAACTAGTAATAGGTTCAATAAATAGAATAGTGCTAGTGATTAATATCAGTGATAATTACCTGTGGTAGAGATACTACTGATAATACTAGTGTTTCAGTGATAGTAGGATAATTGAGGCTTACGTGAAGAATGAGTAACTATAACATTAATACTAGTGTCACAATGATAGCAGTATAACTGCAGATGATATTGTGAATGAGAAGCTATTTAGAGATAGCAGGATAACTGTAGCTTACAGGGAGAATGAGAAACTATAATATTAATACCAGTGTCCCAGTGATAGCAGTATAATAGTAGCTTACAGGGTGAATAAGAGATTATAACATTAATACAAGTAATTCAATGATAGCAGGGTAACAGCAGCTTACTTGATGAATGAGAAGATATAACATTAATACCAGTATTTCAGTGATAGCTGGATAGTTGCAGATTATAGAGTGCTATAACATTAACATCAGTGATTAATACTAGTGATAATACTTGATGATGATGCTAGTGATAATACCAGTGTTTCAGTGATAGCAGTATAACTACAGCTTATATGGTGAATGAGAGGTCATTCAGTGATAGCAGGATAACTGTAGTTGTTTCAAATGGAGCTGACTCTTCCCCCTCTCAGACAGCCCCAACTAGGCTGGAGTTCAACAAGCAGGACAGATGGATTTCTGCTGGGCTGTGTAACCCCAATCAGGGAGCAGAGGCTGATGACAGTTAGCTCTTGCCTGAAGGCAGCTGCTTTTCAAATGGAGCTGACTCCTCCCCCTCTCAGACAGCCCCAACTAGGCTGGAGTTCAACAAGCTGGACAGATGGATTTCTGCTGGGCTGTGTAACCCCAATCAGGGAGCAGAAGCTGATGACAGTTAGCTCTTTACTTGCCTGAAGGCAGCTGCTTTTGAAATGGAGCTGACTCCTCCCCCTCTCAGACAGCCCCAATTAGGCTGGAGTTCAATAAGCAGGACAGATGGATTTCTGCTGGGCTGTGTAACCCCAATCAGGGGGCAGAAGCTGATGACAGTTAGCTCTTTACTTGCCTGAAGGCAGCTGCTTTTGAAATGGAGCTGACTCCTCCCTCTCTCAGACAGCCCCAATTAGACTGGAGTTCAATAAGCAGGACAGATGGATTTCTGCTGGGCTGTGTAACCCCAATCAGGGAGCAGAAGCTGATGACAGTAGAACATTTCACTATTAAATGCAATAAACAAAAGTCAAGTATGAGATTCGTCGATCAAAGGTTAACATCTCTGGAACAACATATCAGATAAGTAATAGTATTTACTTTCTTCGTTCCTTAATATTTTCCAAATAACAATTTACTTGTTTGGTTTCTTTTTTTTTTTTAACCTGAACGTTTATATAACTTTTATCTTTATAGAAAACGTCGTACAGAACGTCTATCAACTTCTATTCACAGGTATGTATCTATTTTCCTTCTTCTCACAAAACAGTCTCTATGAGCACTTAACTCTCCGTAGTTGCAGTAGTTGTTGGTATCTGTAGCTGTAGAACTTTCTTGATAGATTTGATGACTTTGGTATTCCTTTCGTGGGAGCTCTTGTTGATGTAAACGCCGGTGTTGCTCAGCTGACGGTAGTTCCTGAACACCCACCTACTACCTAAGCTTTAAATAAACCAAAAATAGAAAACCCTATCTATCTTCCAAACCAGTGAACAATCACTGTAAAACTATTCAGTACCGATTTAAAATTCCCTAACTGACTAAATAAAAACAAAGTATAATTAATGTCCCTAAATAATGAAGCATATTCTTTACTGTTTTCCCTAACTACTGACAGAGCTTCATTTAAGAATTCACTTCCCAAGACAATGCACTCATTCATCAATCTCCTTATATGGCTTCAGGCATATTTCTCATCATCGATGATGTCAGTCACTTACTGTGCAAGTATCCTTTCACTTTAAGGTTTCAGGCACAACATACTATAGGCTATTTAATAGCAAAGCACTCCTCAAATGACACTTCCACTTCCTCTTCTTTTAGAGAGCTCTCATGGAATCTTCAACCAATGTCACTTGCTTCACTACCTGGCAATACTTCTCAATCAGTACTGTCCAGTGCCACACAAAATAAGTGTTATCATTTATTTAGCCTGATTTTCATATAGTCCTAACAGCAATTCCACTCTCAAAAACAATTTCTCACATATTGGTACCTTTTTACTGGCAAAAATAGTACATTTTTCCAGACACAGCACAACACACTTCTGCTTTCTTTCACTGTCCAAGCTCTTCTACAACTATATTTTTGCCTGTTGCCAAGGTTACGGTGACTCTTCTGACATCACCTATTTGCATTCCAGAGCCACTAACCAATCACAGGCATGCTTTAGGAATATGCAAATGATGCATTAAAATATGTTCAGAATTCTGCAAAAATCAGTTTTCTTTTCAACTGTATTTTCCCATTAAAGTGAAAGGCAAAACCTTAGCTTGGAAGTTTTATACATTAAAGACTTTCCAAAATAGTCCAAAATCTATAATCTTATTCAGTTTATCTAACTTAAATACTCTATTATTTCCAAATTTAAATTCATACATTTTTTTAGGCGTTGTACATTTTCCTTCATAAAATCACCCAAAACTTTGTCCAATTTACATAACAAGTATATTCATATTTATTTATTTCATATTTAACCCTTAGGTTACACTAAGAAGAATCATTTGGAGCCTAAGAGCTTGCCGTATATGTCTCAAGTTATCTGCCATGCATAAAGAATTGATTCTATTAAGGGAAGAATTAGCTGCAATTAAACACACCTCCTCTAAGGTACAAATTAAATCCATTACCACTCCCACAAAGAATCAATCAACCCAGGAACAAATGGATCACAGTGGAATCTGGTACATTGTAACCTGCAACACGGAGACACCCTTGCCAACAAGAGATATCCCCGTCAGAGGCGTAGCGTGGGGGGTGCAGGGGGGGCCGGCCGCACCGGGCGCAACATGGGGGGGGGGGGCGCTCGCACTCGCAGCTCTCTGTTGCCGATGAGGGGGAAAGGCAGGTCCCTATGATACATGTTGGCGCGTACGCCATCTGGTGGTGGCACTGCAAAGAGGTTTGCACTATAGCCCTCGAGCCCGCAGTCCTGGGAGTCGCATTGTTCTTGGCAAACCCTCGGCAACAAAGCGCAGGCGATGCGATTGACCCTCTCTAGGTAGCTATTTCACACAAGCTGCCGGGGCGGGGTGGGAGGGGGACTGTTTATCGCGTTGTCGCCCCTCGATCTCAATGTAAAGCTGGGGTTGGGGTCGGATCGCCCTGTGCGCTCGAGAAGGCGGAGCTGCAGGGTGGCATCGCGAGTTTCTGGTTCCGGATCTCCTCCTCTTCCCTGCTGTTGGGCGTTTAACCATGCTTGTCGGGCTCTTGCTGCTGTGCTGTTCGTTTCCCTGGACTCCGGCTCAGCGAGGTCAGTGCTGACGATCGCTCCCTCCCGGGGTAGGATCACGGTCGGCTCCCCCGCGCAAAGAAGCTCCCCGGCGGCTAAAATCCACGGGTTAGGGGGCGCAAATTACTTGCCTTGCCCCGGGTGCTGACAACTCATGCTACGCCACTGATCCCCGTATAATGCATTCTCTGCCTCAGGAAATTTGAATGCCCAGTTAGTGGAAATGGAAGTGCCCTTGAACGAGAAAGTTAATGCCCAATCTACTGATAATGCTCTAAATATGAAGAACATAAGAACATAAGATATGCCATACTGGGTCAGACTAAGGTCCATCAAACCCAGTATCCTGTTTCCAACAGTAGCCAATCTAGGCCATACATACTGTGACGTAGAAGCTTCTCAAGAAGCTATGGAAACAGGTAGTGATCCGGTGGAGAGAACCAGTACTGCTGGAGAATGCAGGATTTTCTCTTTAGAGAGAAAAAAACACATGGCTAATCAGGAAACACAGCTCACCTCAGGGGAGGAGAGAAGCAAAGTCCCTGATTGGGCATGCCCAAGCAGGAGGCGGGCAGTGCAAGGCACGGGGAGCTTGTTAAGCACTCAGAAACAGAGAGAGTTAGAAGGAGGACAGGAACAACAAGGAGAAGAAGAGGAAGAGGACCAGGTTCAAGTCCAAGACTTGGAGAGAGACCCACTAAGCAGCTGTGATTCACTAAGGAAGGATTTTGACTCATGAAGCAGGTACCTGGGAGACTCAGGGGCAGAAAGAATCTTCTGTGACCATAAGGATTCCAGAGCACTGAGAGACCCAATGTTACAGCCCAGGCTTCTGGAGGACCAAGCAGAGCCATGGAACAGAAGGCAGAGGGGCAAAGAATTCTCATGGAGGAAGCCTCAGCACAAGGTACACGGTGGGGTTGATACAGCTAGCAAGTTTAACAGGGTGAAGCCAGACAGAGTGAAAGCTGATTTTAAAAGCCAGGACAAAGTCAGTCAATATGGTGGCAGTTGGGTTCAGCATGAAAATTGTCTAAGCAGTCCCAGCTATTCTCACAAGCCAGCTGAATCGTTTAGCAGAGAAGATAATAGGAAGAAAACAGCTGAGTCATATTGCAGAGACGTGAGCCAGGAGAAGCCTGACGGTTCTACTTTTGAAGCACTCTTTAGACACTCTCCAAGCACAGCTGAAGTTGTAACCCCGGCACTTACGTTCAGAGACAAGTGGGGGAGGGATACTTCCAGCACGCTGAATTGTTGTCCTAGTAGATACAGCATCACTAATTATCCTGAGATAAGGAACTCAAACAATATATACCTGAAGAAGAAGCAGTTTATCAGCTTAGCCCAGGAAAGACGCAGGCTGAATTACTTCTTAAAGACTTCAGAGAATTTCTTGAGAGCAGAGCAATTCCTAGCTATAAGTCAGCACAGCCTGAAAACAGCTGTGAAGTGGAAATGCCACTAATTTGTTCTCAGCCGTCCACAGAGCAAGACCAGCCCATGGATTGCTCAACCTGTCTCATTGAGAAAGTTATTTAAGGCAAAGGTTTAATGGTTATATGAAGAAATATAACAGAAGTGACCTGAATGTTTGCATTGCTGAAAAGCTTATGAAAAGTGAATAAGTTAAAGCATAATTTGTTTGCATCTCAGGAGCACTGTTGTTTTGCCAGAATTTGTTTAGTAAAGCAAAGGTCACATGTCTACTGAATGTGAACCCCAGAAGATAATGGACATTTAGCCCAGCACTGAAAAGCCTTGTTTTTTACTTATTCGTGCTTTGGCAATTTTATCTTCTTTTGCGTCTGTTGCATTTCAACTGCGGAGCGGGAGAAATAAACCTCATCAAAGAAATTTTCTTTGCCTGCCTTACTGCTTGAGCACACACACAACTACAACCTCAACCCTGAAGGGCATCCAAGGCCACCCCCTCCTGAAACCCTTAAGGTCCAGGGAGCGGGTGCGTGGCAATACCTAGCAGTTTCCACAAAAGACATAGGTTCCACAATGCTTGTAGTGGGTCAAGCATTGATATCCTGGGTCCCTTTTTAATAATGGTTTATGGACCTTTCCTCCAGGAACTTGTCCAAATGTTTTTTAAACCCAGCTACACTAACAGCCTTTACTACATCCTCCGGTAACAAATTCCAGATTACACGTTGAGTGAAAAAACATTTTCTCTTATTAGTCTTAAATAGTTTAACCTGTAGTTTCATTGCATGTCCCATAATCTTTTTATATTCTGATGACGTAAACAATCAATCTACGTTTACCTGTTCCACTCCATTCAATAATTTATAGACTTCTATCATATCTCCCCTCACTCATCTCTTTTCCAGGTTAAAGAACCCTAACCTTTTTAGCCCTTCCTCATAGGGGTATCCTTCCATCCCTTTTACCATTTTGGTGGCTCTTCTCTAAACCTTTTCTAATAACGCTATATCATTTTTGAGATACGGCGACCATAATTGCACACAATATTCAAAGTGTGGTCGCACCATGGAACGATATAGAGGCATTATAATAACCTTTGTTTTATTTTCCATTCCTTTCCTTATGATACCAAGCATTCTATTTGTTCTCTTGGCCGCCGCCACTGCACACTGGGCGGAGGGTTTTAACATCTTATCCACATTGACGCCTAAATCTTTTTCCTGGGTGGTGGTTCCTAATGTGGAACCTTGCATCGTGTAACCATAGTTTGGGTTGTTATTCCCTAGGTGCAAAACTTTGTACTTGTCCACATTAAATTTCATCTGCCATTTTCATGCCAAGTCTTCCAATTTATCAAGATCCTCTTGCAATTTTCCACAATCCTCATGGGTTTTAACAACTTTAAATAGTTTTGTGTCATCTGCAAATTTGATAACCTCACTTGTTATTCCCTTTTCCAGGTCATTTATGAATAAGTCAAAAAGCAGTGGACCCTGCACAGATCCCTGGGGTACACCACTATTCACCTTCCTCCATTGGGAAAATTGGCCATTTAACCCTACCCTCTGCTTTCTATCTTTTAACCAGTTTCTGATCCACAATAGTACACTGCCATGACTCTTTGGTTTTGCCAAAAGTCTCCGATGAGGGACCTTGTCAAAGTCTTTCTGAAAGTCCAAATACACTATATCAACCGACCCACTTTTGTCTACCTGTTTATTCACACCTTCAAAAAAAACATAACAGATTAGTAGGACAAGATCTTCCTTGTCTAAAGCCATGTTGGCTGTCTCCCATTAAATTATGACTATCTACATGTTCAGCAATTTTGTTCTTTATGATGGTTTCTACAATTTTTCCCGGTACTGATGTCAGGCTTCCCGGATCACCCCTGGAACCCTTTTTAAAAATTGGCATTACATTCGCCATCCTCCAATCTTCAGGTATTACAGATGATTTTAATGATAGTTCACAGATTACTAGCAGCAGGTTTGCAATCTCATATTTCAGTTCTTTCAACACCCTTGGATGTATATCATCCGGTCCAGGTGATTTGCTACTCTTCAGTTTTTCAAATAGTTGTAATACATCTTCCCGATGTATCGATATTTCCTTCAATTCTTCCGCACCTTTAAATACCACTTCAGTCATGGGTAACATCCCTACATCTTCCTCAGTAAAGACCGAAGAAAAGAATTCATTCAGTCTCTCCGCTATCGCCTTGTCGCCCCTTAATGCCCCTTTAACCCCTCTATCATCTAATGGACCAACTGACTCTCTCACAGGTTTTTTGCTACAAATGTACTTCAAAAAGTCTTTATTATGCGTTTTTGCTTCAGCAGCAAGCTTCTTCTCAAATTCTCCCTTTGCCTGTCTTATCAATGCCTTGCATTTAACTTCCCAGTGCTTGTGCTGTTTCCAGTTTTTGTCGTTTGGCTCTTTTTTCTATTTCCTGAAAGATGCTTTTTTGGCAACAACAGCCTCTCTGACCTTACGTTTAAACCATGCTGGCAGTTTTTTGGACTTCCTTCCACTTTTCTTAAAGCATGTTATACAGCTGGCCTGGGCTTCCAATATAGTATTTTTAAATAAAACCCAAGCTTGATGTAAGTCTTTAACCTTTGCAACTGCTCCTTTTAGTTTTTTCTTAACTATTTTTCTCATTTTATCATAGTCTCCTTTTCGAAAGTTAAAAGGTAGTACTGTGGATTTGCTTACCATCCCTCCTCCACTAATTAAATCAAACGCGATCATACTATGATCACTATTGCCAAGTGGCCCCAACACCCTTATCTCAAAAGAGTAAACTACTACTACTTGGTGATTCCATCATAAGAGGCACCAACTTAGGAACACAGTTCAAAGGAGAGAAGATGGTCAAATATTTGCCTCCCAGGCTCTTTAGCCAGCAGGAATATGAAACAAATTACTGGCATAGTTAGTGCAGAAAGTGAGCGCTCCAAAATTCATTGTATCATCCACTTGGGTACAAATGACCTGGCTAGAAACAGTATCTCTACAGCTCAGAAGGACTTCCAGATTCTGGGAGAGAAACTCAAACCCAGTTCTACCTGTTCTTGATAAGGTGGCAGAAAGGCTGCATTGCATAAACAGCTTTAATACATGGCTCCAAACCTGGTGGAAACAAGAAAGATTTAGATATATAGGTGACTGGGGAAATTAATGGAAGAATAAGAGGCTATACTGTTGCATCTTTCTGTTGCAGGGAAAAGGATCCTAAGTGAAAAATTCAGGCATTATGTGGCCAGGCATTTAAACTAGGGAAAAGGGGTGACGGATGGAAAAGAACAAGTTCAGGATGTCACTTCCCAGCAAAAACATAATAACATTGGAAACAGCCGCAGTATTAACCCATACATCAATCCCAAGTGGGAAGAGGCATGTAACAAAATCCATGCAAAATCCGGACAAGCCAATCAACAAATGCTGGAAAGCAATGAGCACAAATGCTCAAAGCCTAGCCAACAAAGTTCCTGACCTGGAAGCCCTAATGGTGGAAATGGATTTGAACATTGTGGCCATTACAGAAACATGGTTTAATGAGTCACATGAATGGGATATAGCCATAGCCGGCTATAATCTATTTAAAAGAGATAGAGAGAATAGAAAATGAGGAGGAGTATCCCTATATGTCAAAAAGCAATATTAAAGCTGCTGAAATCCAAGGGGCATAGGGAAAAAAGAAGCCCTGTGGATTGTGTTAGAAAGAGGAGATGACACTGTCAACCATACTGGTGTAGTCTACAGGCCTCCAACTCAAACCAAAGAAATGGAGAGTGAATTGATTATTGATATTGCAAAGTTAGCCATGAAGGGGGAAGTGATCATATTGGGTGACTTTAATCTACCTGAAGTGGATTGGAGTATTCCTTCTGCAAATCTGGAAAGAAGTAAAATAATTGTGCATGCCTTCCAAGATGCATTACTTAGACAAATGGGGATGGAACTGACCAGGGAAGCTCGATGCTGGGTTTAATATTCACCAACGGAGATAGCATGTTGAATATCCGGGTGGGTACCTAGATGAGCAGCAGTGATTATCACATGGTGTGGTTTGAGATAAAAGCCAAGGCAGAATCCAATCACAGCAAGCTCAAAGTCTTAGCCTTCAAAAACACTGACTTCAGTAAAATGGCCAAGTGCCTGAAGGAGGAGTTGGCAGGGTGGTAGGGGATAAGGAAAGTGGAATTGCAGTGGGGTATACTAAAGGAGGCAATAAAAGGGGCAACAGATACATATGTAAGGAATGTAATTAAAAACAAGAGGAAAAGGAAACCTATTTAGTTTCCGAAGAAGTGGCTGCATAAATAAAGGCAAAAAATACAGCTTTCACAAAATTCTGAAGTTCGCAGAGAAACACAGAAAAGAATACAGGATAAAACTAAAAGAGGCAAAAAGAAATAAGGATAACAAAATTCAAGGCAGAAGAAAAGATGTGAAGTGTGGCAACAAAACGTTTTCAGGTATATTCGTGAGAGGAGGAAAATCAGAGGTGGAATTGCAGGACTCAAAAGTGCTGAGAACGGATTCATGGAAAGTGACATTGAAAAAGCAAAAATGCTGAACAAATATGAAAAAGCAAAAATGCTAAACAAATATTTCTGTTCTGTTTTTACTAAAGAAAATCCTGGAGAAGGACCACCTGTGATTGACAAATATACAAATAGGAAATGAGTGATTAGCGGTGTGCCACAGGGATAGGTCCTGAAACCGGTACTGTTCAATGTTTTTGTGAATGATATTGCTGAAGGACTGAATGGAAAAGTCTGTCTTTTTGCAGATGACATGAAAATTAGCAACAGAGTGGACTCCCCTGAGGGAGCGGATAACATGAGGAAAGATCTACAAAAGCTGGAAGAATGGTTTAATGCTTGGCAGTTAAGATTTAATGTGAAGAAGTGCAGTGTCATGCACTTGGGAAGCAGAAATCCAAGGGAATTGTATGTGATAGGGGGTGAGAGGTTGGTGTGCATGGGCCAGGAGAAGGATGTCAGAGTGATTGTTTCTGAGGATCTCAGGGGGTGAAACAGTGTGGCAAGGTGGTGGCAAAAGCCAGAAGGATGCTGGGTTGCATACAGAGAGGAATTACCAGCAGAAAAGAAGAGTTACTAATGCCACTATACAAATCACTGGTGAGGCCTCATTTTGGAATATTGTCTTCAGTTTTGGAGACCATATCTCACAAAGGATATAAAAAAACTTGGAAACAGTTCCGAGGAAGGCGACCAAAATGATTTAGAGCCTGCATTAGAAGACTTATGAGAAGAGGCTTGAAGACCTACATATGAACACTCTGGAGGAGAGGAGGGGCAAGGGAGATATAATTCAGACCTTTAAATACTTAAAGAGTATTAATGAACAAACAAACCTCTTCCAAAGATGGGGAAGTTGTAAAACTAGAGGACATAACATGAAATTGCAAGGGT
Organism: Ichthyophis bannanicus; assembly: GCA_033557465.1. Lineage (NCBI taxonomy): Eukaryota > Metazoa > Chordata > Amphibia > Gymnophiona > Ichthyophiidae > Ichthyophis > Ichthyophis bannanicus. The sequence goes on along the minus strand of CM066033.1, from coordinate 1,018,410,296 downwards.
GGAAACTGAAAGGCAATGTCAGTAAATAATTTTTCATTGAAAGGGTGGTAAATGCTTGGCATGCCCTCACGATGGAAGTGGCGGGGGCAAATACAGAGGCAGAATTCAAAATGGCATGGGACAGACACAGGACATCCAGGATGGAATCGGGCCCTATGTATGTTTTTGAATCCAGTGTATTTGTTAAGTCATTAAGGGCTTAGTACCACCAGAGAGTATTAATTTAAATCTAAATTCAGTCAGGCTTAGTATCACTCAAGAGCTTTAGTTTAAATTTAAACTCAAACAGAGCTTAGTACCATCAGGAACACCAGATCTAGTGCAAGAGATAAGGATGTTGGGGCCACTTGGCAATAGTGATCATAGCATGATCGCCTTTGATTTAATTAGTGGAGGAGGGATAGTAAGGAAATCCACAGTACTGCCTTTTAAATTTCGAAAGGGAGACTATGATAAAATGAGGAAAGTAGTTAAGAAAAAACTAAAAGGAGCAGTTGCAAAGGTTAAAGACTTACATCAATCTTGGGTGTTGTTGAAAAATACTATCTTGGAAGCCCAGACCAGCTGTATTCCACTCTTTAAGAAAAGTGGAAGGAAGTCCAAAAAACTGCCAGCATGGTTTAAAGGTGAGGTCAGAGAGGCTGTTGTTGCCAAAAAAGCATCTTTCAGGAAATGGAAAAAAGAGCCAAACGACAAAACCTGGAAACAGCACAAGCACTGGCAGGTCAAATGCAAGGCACTGATAAAGCAGGCAAAGGGAGAATTTGAGAAGAAGTTTGCTGCGGAAGCAAAAACGCAAAATAAAGATTTTTTCAAGTACATTCGTAGCAAAAAACCTGTGAGAGAGTCAGTTGGTCCATTAGATGATAGAGGAGTTAAAGGGGCACTAAGAGGCGACAAGGCGATAGCGGAGAGACTGAATGAATTCTTTGCTTCGGTCTTTACTGAGGAAGATGTAGGGTTGTTACCCATGACTGAAGTGGTATTTATAGGTGCAGAAGAATTGAAGGAAATATCAATACATCGGGAAGATGTATTGTAACTATTAGATAAAACTGAAGAGTAGCAAATCACCTGGGCCGGATGGTATACATCCAAGGGTGTTGAAAGAACTGAAATATGAGATTGCAGACCTGCTATTAGTAATCTGTGAACTATCATTAAAATCATCTCTAATATCTGAAGAATGGAGGATCGCCAATGTAACACCAATTTTTAAAAAGGGTTCCAGGGGTGATACAGGAAACTACAGACCGGTGAGCCTGACGTCAGTACTGGGAAAAATGGTAGAAACCATCATAAAGAATAAAATTACTCAGCATGTAGATAATCATGGCCTAATGGGAGACAGCCAACATGGCTTTAGACACGGAAGATCTTGTCTTACTAATCTGTTATGTTTTTTTGAAAGTGTGAATAAACAGGTGGACAAAGGTGAGTCGGTTGATATAGTGTATCTGGACTTTCAGAAAGCCTTTGACAAGGTCCCTCATCAGAGACTTTTGGCGAAACTAGAGTCATGGGATAGGAGGCAGTGTACTACTGTGGATCAGGAACTGGTTAAAAGATAGAAAGCAGAGGGTTGGGCTAAATGGCCAATTATCCCAATGGAGAAAGATGAATATTGGTGTACCCCAGGGATCTGTGCTGGGTCCGCTAGTTTTTGACATACCCATAAATGACCTGGAAAGTGGAATAACGAGTGAAGTTATCAAATTTGCAGATGACACAAAACTATTTAAAGTTGTTAAAACCCAAGAGGATTGTGGAAAATTGCAAGAGGATCTTGATAAATTGGAAGACTGGGCATCAAAATGGCAGATGAAATTTAATGTGGACAAGTGCAAAGTTATGCACCTAGAGAAGAACAACCCAAACTTTGGTAAAACAATGCAAGGTTCCACATTAGGAACCACCACCCAGGAAAAAGATTTAGGCGTCATTGTGGATAACATGTTAAAACCCTCGGCCCAGTGTGCAGCGGCGGCCAAGAGAGCGAGTAGAATGCTAGGTATCATAAGGAAAGGAATGGAAAATAAAACAAAAGATACTTGCTTTCAATTGAAAGAGGCTCTCTCCCTGAACATTTATGCCATGGAGGTATTTAAACATCTTAATCATATCATCCGCAAAGAGGCAAACCTTACCCGACAGCTCTTCCTCTATATCACTAACAAAGATGTTAAAAAGAATCGGACCAAGGACAGATCCCTGGGGCACACCACTGGTAACTTCCTTCGCCTCAGAATAAGCTCCATTTACCTGTACTCTTTTTCACCTCCCACCCAACCAATTTCTAACCCAAGCAGTAACTTTATGGTCCATGCCTGGGGTGATCAGTTTGTTTATAAGTCGCCTGTGAGGAACAGTGTCAAAGGCTTTACTGAAATCTAAATACTCCACATCTAGTTCTCTCCCTTGGTCCAAATCCCTGGTCACCCAGTCAATGAAATCAATCATATTTGTCTGACAAGACCTACCTCTGGTGAATCCATGCTGCTTCAGATTCTGTGATCCGCTGGACTCCAGAAACCTCACTATTTTCTCTTTCAGCAGCGTTACCAATAATTTACAAACCACCAAAGTTAAACTAACCGGCCTGTAGTTTTCAACCACCTCCTTTGGTCCTTTAGCACCACTCCCGACTCCAACGAGGCATTGAAAAGTTCAGTAAGTGGAACTGCTAGAATGTCCCCAAGTTCCCTTAGTATTCTAGGGTGTATCCCATCTGGTCCCATTGCTTTGTCTACTTTAAGTTGAGCTAGTTTCTCACGAACACAGTCTTCTCAAAATTGTTCAAGATGTCCCTCGATTCTGTTCCTGTTTGTGTGTGTTTTCTGGGTCCTGCTCCTGGTTCTTCATCTGTGAACACAAAACAGAAATAGTTATTAAGCAATTCCACTTTATCCTTATCAACTTCTACATATTCCTCCCCTGTACCCTTGAGTCTGACAATACCACTTTTGCCCTTCCTCTTCTCACTAACATATCTGAAAAATGTCTTATTCCCCCATTTTATTGCATTGGCTATTTCCTCCTCCTTTTGAATCTTTGCTTCCTGACTACTTTGCTAGCTTCTCTAAGTTTTTCAAAATATAGATACCTATCTTTCTCTCTCTGTGATCTCTTGTATTTCATGAAGGCCTCCCTCTTTTTCTTCACTTTTTCAGCTACTTCTTTCGAAAGCCATAGTGGTCTCCTTTTCCTTTTACCATTATTTACCATTTTAACAAAAAGGTTGGTTGCCCTTAAAATATCCCCTTTCAGTTTTTCTCACTGTTTTTCTACATCCCTCAGCAGTTCCCATCCCACTAACGACTCCCTGAGGTATTGGCCCATCTTGGCAAAGTTAGTCTTCCTAAATTTATTTTATTTATTTATTTATTTAACAGTATTTCTAAACCGCCTTATCTTAATAATCAAGGTGGTATCACAGCAAGCAATCAGGTAAAGTGTGTGTGTTGTACATGCAGTGAGGATAAAACTTAGTTGTGTGAGGGATGTGTTGGGTGCTTGATTTGTTTGAGCTATATACAGGGTGGGCTATTTACAGTGGTGCTAGAATCATATTTTATATATATTCAGTTGTTTGGGAGGATTGGAGTGCTGTTATCCATTCTCTTAGGTTATGTGATGTGACCATAGTGCTCTATGAACAGCATGGTTTTCAGTTGTTTTCTGAAGTCTTTGAGGTCTGGAGTTGCCCTTAGATCGTCCGGTAGATTGTTCCATATTGTTGGAGCAGCCATGGAGAGAGCTCTGTCTGTTGTGTCCTTGCGTGTGTGCTTGTACTCATTTGGGGTGCTGACTCGGTTGCGTGTTTGACTTCTTCTGGGACGTGCGCTGGTTTCCGGTTGTATGAGCAGGTGGAGGCTGTTGGCTGATGTGTGTTCTTTTATCTTAAATAGGTTTATGATAGTCTTGTATCTGATGCGAGCAATGATTGGGAGCCAGTGTAAGTCCTTTAGTGTAGGTGTGATGTGCTCCTGCCTTGCGGCTCCGGATATGATTCGAGCTGCAGTGTTTTGTGCCAGCTGTAGTGGTTTGAGAGCTTGTTTTGGTAGTCCGAGGTATATCGGATTGCAGAAGTCCAGTATTGGGGTTATCAGTGCTTGACAGACTGTACGGAAGTGTTCTGGAGCGAGGAGTGGTTTCAGTCTCCTGATGATTCGCATCCTGTAATATGCTTTTTGGATTGTTTTGTCTATGTGTGGTTTGAGGTTGAGTTTACTGTCCAGAGTAACCCCAAGGTATCTCACCTCCGATCTTATCGGTATCGTGGTGCTTTGTATCTTTATGTTTGGTGGGTGTGTGAAGCTTTGGTTTCGAGTGATGATTAAAGCTTCAGTCTTGTTGTAGTTTATAGCTAGATTGTTGTTTTGGCACCACTTCGCCATTTGGGTAAGGCAGTCTGCTATCTTAGAGAAGTCCGGGTTTTCAATTGATATCGGGGAGTATACCATTATATCGTCTGCGTATATTGTGTATTGGATGTTGTTCTCTTTCATAATGTTGCATATTGGTTGGATGTAGATGTTAAAAAGGAGTGCTGAGAGTGCGGATCCTTGTGGTACTCCTTGTTGGACGTTTATGGGCCGGGAGGTGTCCTGTCCCACCTTGACCTGTAGCTGTCTTTCTGTTAGGTACGAGTGGAACCATTTTAGAGTGGTACCGTGTATACCAGTGTTCTTCAGTCTCTCCAGGAGTATATTGTGATCAACTGTGTCGAACGCTGAGGAGATGTCGATGAAGATCATTATAATTCCATTCCTGATGTCGTCAATTATTCTTATGATGCTGTCGAAGAGGTAGATCAGGAGAGTTTCGACTCCATGGTTGGGACGAAATCCGTGTTGGTTGTCGTCGAGAGTTCCGTGTTCGTCAATGTGTTCCTGAAGTTGTAGTTGAACCGTCTTTTCGATTATTTTTGCGAGGAAGGGTATGCTGGAGATTGGTCGGTATGCTGCTGGGTCCTTTTTGTCGAGAGAAGTTTTCTTTGTGATTGGTCTTACTGAGGCAAGCTTTAATTGCTGTGGCATGAGTCCTTGAGTGAGTGAGTTGTGTACCATTTTATGAATGTTTGGTATGAGGCTTGCTTTGGTGGCTTTGACCCATGACACTGGGCAAGGGTCTGTAGGAGCAGTGCTTGTGTTGATTGTGGAGATGATGTCTGATATCTGCTCTTTTGAGGGTGAGTGGAATGTGCCCCAGGTTTTGGGGTGGACGTTCGTTCTGTTGGTTCTACTGGGTGTTGAGCGCTCTGTGGAGTGAAATTTGTCTTTGATGTGGTCGGCGAATATCTGTGGATCCACTTGTATTTCTCTTTCTGCTGCTTGCTCTTTTGTCAGGGTTTTTACTATTTCGAAAAGTTCTCTGGGTTTGTTGATGGAAGAATTTATCAGGTTTGTGTGGAATTCTCTCTTTGATTGGTTGATGTGTTCATTGTATTGTTTTTGCTTTGTTAGGTAAAGATGTTGGTCGGAAGTAGTTTTGTTTTTTCTCCATCTCCGTTCAATTTTCCTGAGCTCCCTCTTTTCCTGTCGTATTTTTGCTGAGTACCATGGTTTGTTTTGTCTCTTGTTGTGGTGTTGTTTCTTGGTCCTGTCAACGGATGGTTTGGCGGCGTTAGCTAGGACATTGTTCCAGTTGGAAACTTGTTCCTCCAGGTCCTCTGAGTCAATGTTCAAGTGTTGTATTGTGTCCTGGATGAATTCATCCTTGTCAAAGGACTTGAATCGTCTTTGTGTGTGTGGGAAGTTCGCTCTTTCGCTTGTCCAGTCTTCTTGTGATTGCAGATTTGTCTCGATTAAGTAATGGTCAGACCATGGTACTGGGGTGATGGTGGGTGTAGAGATTAGGTCTCTTGAAGTTAGGTAGTTTGATGCGAAGATGAGGTCTGGGGATGATCCTAGTCTGTGTGTTGGTGCATTGACTATCTGTGTGAATTGAAGTGATGACATTGCCTGAAGGAAGGCCTCTGCATCTTTTGTATTGGCGGACTTGAGGTTGAAGTCTCCGATTAGTAGTGCTGGTTTGTTGTTTGACGTTATGGCACAGGCTTCTTCGAGTATGAAGGCTAGTTCGTCGGGTGGAGCACGGGGTGCTCTGTAGGTTAGGCAGATTGCAATATTCTTGTTCTTGATGCTAATTGTGTTACACTGCTTTGTATCTATGAGATTCAGTGTCTTGAACTTGAGTTCTGTTTTTGCTATTATTAGGACTCCTCCTCCACGCTTGTGGATGCGTGGGCAGTTGTATGCTGAGTAGTTGTTCGGTACTAGTTGGTTGAGTAGTACACTGTCGGTAGGGTTGAGCCATGTCTCTGTGATGCATATTATGTCTGGCTGTCGCTCTTCAATGTGGTCTACCAGAGTGTGTATCTTGTTGCAAGTCTAAAGTCTAAGATCCTCACCTTTGAATGGATTCTAACAGCCCTAGTCCTAATACTGAAGCACACCATCTGGTGATCACTGGATGCAAAATGATCTCCCACTACAGCATCAGAAACACTTTCACCACTGGTAAGCACCAAGTCCAGTATAGCCCCTTCATGTGTGGTGTTTGTTACCAATTGCCTAAATAGTTCTCCCTGTAGAGAATCCAGGATCTCCTTACTTCTAGATGATACTGCAGCAGGAATGTGCCAATCAACATCTGGCATATTGAAATCCCCTATCAGTAGCACTTCCCCTTTCCTAGCAATGCTGTGCATGTCTTCAATTAACTCTCTGTCCACCTCTTCCTCTTGTGAGGGAGGTCTGTATATCACACCAATGCAAATAGATTTCTCTTTCCCTCTTTCTTGTTTAACCCACAATGCCTCCTCTCTCCCTTTTAAGCTCTATAATTCCAAAGTTTTAATAGTAGTTTTTGCATATAGTGCCATTCCTCCTCCCCTTCTTCCTACTCTGTCCTTTCTGAATAAAGTATAGCCAGGTATAGTTACATCCCAATCATGGTTTTCTGTGAACCATGTTTCTGTAACTGCCACTAAATCCAAGTCAGCCACTCCCACCAAAGCTTTAACATAGCTAAACAAAACCTTAAAACTAAGATTCAGACAGCAGTCCAGCAGAGAGATGGGGGCTATCCATTCTTTTGCACCGAGTGTCACATATACAATTTTCTCCCAGTTGGTGCTAGGTCAAATATGTGCACTAGGTGCAAGATGCTCTTTGCCCACAGGGAATGAGTCCGATCTTCGGAGGCTAGAGTTGCAGACTTGGAAGACCTAAAGAAGAAAGAGAGGTATATAGATGAGGCCTATAGGGGCATTGTATATAGTGTAGTCCACAAAACAGGGAAATAAAGGATGTGAAGCGGAGGAGGAGCAGGTGCAAAGAGACAACTGCAGGAGGGCCCGGGATATTGGGTCCGATAAGCAGTGGACACAGTTGTCATAGCAGGAGCGGGGGTGCTGACAGCTGTGGACACAGCTGCCATGGAGGATGTTGGGAGCCCTGGATACATTGCGAGCCGCCCTGAACCAAGGTATGTGCATGCAATTGGTCAGCCATCTGCGCGAGTGAGTTCTGCACCATTCACCCATCTATGGGTTTGTCAAACTGTCCACCACCCTCTGATCTCTGCACATTGGTTCCCACAGGATGGGCATCATCCTCCATTGGCCGTGTTGCATAGGGCTTTCACTCACTACTACATGGATGTGGCCCTCTGTAGGTGTGGGTCTGCAGTTGACATGGGGCAAGGTAGTGGAGGGCACGGGGACGGGGACAGGGCCAGGGGGTTGGCATGCGTGTTAGCATGTGTGCAGGTTCCATGTAGGTGGGGTGGGGTTTGTGTGTTCATTTGGGTATTGGGGGGCAGGGGTGGGGTGTGGCAGGTGAGTGTGGGGTATGCTGGTCTGTGGATGCACATGGTTGATGGTTTGTGCAGTGTGGGATGGAGTAGGGTGGGGTGGGCCTGCCTAACATCTCTGTCAGTGCTGGTTTCTCTCTGCCGTTGTGTTGACAGTGAAATAAAATTGTTTGGTGTTACACATCCTGTCACCTTTTTCTCTTTGTGTCTCATTCAGCATGGTAATGTTCAGTCGCACCCATTGCACTAGCACAGGGTGACAGGGGCCAGCCATCTGCCTCCTCCTGGGGCTGCTTCCAGGGCTTTGACATGCATGCAGTCTACTGCACAGACAGTGCAGATTTTTCTAAGTCCTGCCCTTATTCCATGTTTCAGCAGGTATAACGTGGACATCTGGGTGAACTGCTGGGGACGTACACAGGCCAGCCCAGAATATGTTTCTACATCCCCGTGTTCAGCCATGCCACCAGTCCTCCCCCCTCTCCCCCCCCCACATACTTAGTTCCCCATTTAAGTGCCATGTATGTGCGGGGACACAATGTGCCGGAATACGGGTCTAGATGTTTTTGAGGGTTACATGTCTATCCCACATGTACACAGGCCCTATTCGCAGTTCAGATTGACCCCTATGCAAATAAAATTAAAATTTGTTACTTGAAGACTTATGACTTAGCTTATAGAAATGGTCAATGTCGATCTTATAGTGAGATTGTAAAAGAAGATTCCACAGTCTAAAACAGACACAGTATTGTGTTTCGAGCTCCTCCAAAGGCTTGCAAGCTCTGCTTCAGGCGCTTTATTTGAAGGCTTACCACTCACTTAATTTCCAGCTTTCAGACTGATATATTAACTTAGAAACATGAGCTCTTAAAAAGACACCAGCAAGTCAGCATGTGACATCAGCAACCTAATTGCCACATGTTGATTGGATAGTCAGATCAGGACAATCATTAAAAACCTTAAAGGAGACTCCACTAATCTATCTCTGGGGGCCAATATCTGTAATTTAAAAATCTATGATTGCTCCAAATGTATTCCAGACTCATGGTCTCCATCGTGTGGATCAGGGAGGAGAAAATCAATTATCCGCCATTTAAAATCAAAAAAATAGGGTTCATTTGAAGACAATGAGGAACAATAGGTGCAGTCTAATCTGGCCTATGTACCATTGGCCCTATTTTTGAAGGCATTTACACAGGTAACTTCCCTAGTTACCCATGTAAATGCCTTATCCAGGATTTTCGAAAGGCACCTACATGGTTTGTGCCTTTCGAAAATCCCAGATAAGTCCTTAATGAGCCCAGATGCTAAGCGGTTAGCATCGGGGCTAAGTGGGTAGCATCAAAAATTACTGCTACCCGTTTAACCTCGGAGGCTACTGGCACATCCAGACAAACCCGCCATGGAACTGCCATGGAAGTGAAAATCCGCTGCCATGGAAAATGAAAGTGCCATGGAAGTGAAAATCCGCTGCCATGGAAGTGAAAATCCGGTTTAAGGAGTTGGCAGGCAGGCTATGCGCTGCAGCGGCACATTGCCTGCCTAATTGAAAATGGGCCCATGACCTTAAATTATTAGCTACTAGGATTTTATTCTCATTTTATATCTTCTTTCCTTATCATTGACTAGTCACAGCACTGACCAAATAAGTATATTTGTCGTGGTTGTTATGCAAATATTTATGCTAATAAAGCCCTGTGGATATGCAAATATTTATGCAAATGAATCCCTGCAATGACTCTCTACACATGGCCCTGCATCATCCTTGGGCCACCCCAGGTCTCTCCTCTCTATTATTCTGTTAAATATTTTTTTAATGATCATCCAAAGCCCATGGCTTTCTCATTTAATATGATGGTCAATATGCTTTTGACATCTTCACCTCGGTTGGATGTCCAAGGTTCATCTGCCCAGGTCTCTGTTAACCTTGTGCAGTGTGGGGTTGGGTGGGCCTGCCTAACATCTCTGTCAGTGTTGGATTCTGTCTGCCATTGTGTTGACAGTGAATTAAAATTGTTTGGTGTTACACATCCTGTCACCTTTTTCTCTTTGTGCAGTAGGATCTATCTGATTTCCTTAGTATAGGCTTTTGACATAGATTTCCTATTATTGAGTACTTCTCTCTCCTTATTCTGTCGGAAAGAAGATATTGGAATTTATGGAGGTTTGACCGAATATGGCAATTCTTCATAATTCTTCATGAGCTCTCCTCCTCCTCTCTATCTGACCTCATCCAACCACTTGCACCTAACAGACCAAGAAGATCTGCAGAGTCCAACATGCTAGTAATTCCAAAAGAAGCAACTAAATGCACCAAAACAACAGCTAACAGAGCCTTCCAACTCTGTGCCCCAAGTCTATGGAATACCTTACCAGCACATATCAGAGCAATCCCCAACTTGAGCCAATTTAGAAAGGCCCTTAAACATTTCCTCTTCACCAAATATCTCACTGACATCTCCGATCTTCAGTCCCACTCGAATAACGAGCACCTCAACAATAATAGTAGTCAACTAGGCAAGCCCTCGCAACAGGCATCCCCTACAATGTAAACACCAAACATTATCCTTTCTCAGTACACCTCATATGTATATAGTGTACCCTTTTTCCAAGTTGCATTTCCTGTTTAATGTAATTACTAGACATATTTAAGTTGTCGGATGTTTCTGTTCCATGTGAACCGCGCTGATTGCAAATAGTGCAGTATATAAGAAATATAAATAAATAAATAAATAAAATAAATATACTAATCTCAAGAAGAAAAACATTTAATTTTCTTATAATTTATTGTAGTTGTTTTCTTCATGAAGTCTTACCTTTTTGTACTTTTTTTTTCCTGATAATGCTGCACAAGAAGTTATTTCTTGGTTGCTTCTTTAAAACTTAAATAAAAAATGACCTGTATTTTACTATGTTATTATGCAAGTTTGTCAGCTATATTCTGAATTGATTCAAAAAAATACATTCTGCTGAATTTAACATTTTCAGACCATAATATTTTCATCACCGCCAAAACTACTTGCACAGTCTTAAGAAATGCCTTTAGGAAAAGGAATCTTTGTAGGCTGTGACATCTTTGAATCAACAAAATGATGTTATAGTTGATGAGATTTTTGAGACTACATAGGTGTCTTCTTTAAAAATACTCCAAAGCTTATGCATTATAACACCAGTTTATTAATACGATAGACGGTACTACAACTTAGAAAGATATAAGGGGTATGTTTACTAAACCTTCTTAATGTGCGCTTTGTAACGCTAGCGCGCGATAAGGTACCTTATCGCAGGATAATGTCGCATCTGCCGGTGCATAGGTACCTTATCGAGCGATAATGCGTGCCGCGGCGAAAACGAGCTATGAAGGCGGGCAAAGGCTCCCGGAGGGCGGAGGAAGGCTCCCCAGGGGCGGAGAGAAGGGGTCAATGGGTGGAGAGTGGGAGGGGAGAGGCTCCCCGCACACTAACGCTGTGAAATCCGAGGCAAAAAAATAACGCCAGAGAAACCCTCGCGTTAGAGCCGATTTAAAGGGAAAAGAAACCATTTCCGTCCGCAATGTACAGCAAAACCAGGGAAACCTACAAATGTATCTCATGCATATTCATTAGGGACAGCAGGAAAACATGAACAGTGTTTGGCCCACCAGGACTGGAGTTGGGGACCTCTGCCCTAGAGCAGCGGCCAACAGGAGCAGAAAGAACCGCACCCACAGGCTCCATTATCGAAAGCCTCATGGAGAGGCAGGATATCGGGCCTTGCGTACATCTCACAATACTAGTACGTGCATACCTTACCAATGCCACCCTAAACCTGGGAATATGGTACACATATATCAAAAGGTTGCTATGATTACTGGCAGATAGCTATTCCTAAGTTAAGCACAATATGCTCATTGAGCTGTATCATATCTATATCTCTGATGTCTGTGGAGTGTGTTTCAGGTCTGGTTTCTGACAGTGTTCACCACCCTGGGGAGTGACCCCAACAGTATTGCATACCATAGCCATGCCTGCGCTGTGTCCAGGACTGGTGAGTTGGCCTGGACTTCAAAAACTCTCTATAGTAGCACAATGCTGGCATAGGTGTGGGATTGTGTGTCTGTCCATCCAGTGTGTGGTGGTTGCAACACCTTACTCAGCCCACACTGTTTGTACTGTGTCCAGTGTTAGCTTGCCAATGTGCATAATGAGGAGCAAGGTACTGTGGGTATAGCTCGGACAGGGTGGCCTGGGCAGGATGCATGAGTACAGGGCATAGGGCAATGGCTGGGACATTGTAGTGGCCGGCCATCACCTGCACGGTTAGGGCGGCCCCTGCATGTCCTGCTGGGAGGTCACTCTCACCCTGACTGAGCAGTCACCATGGCATGGCTAGGTCCCCCATAGTGCTAATAGCATCTCTTTCAAGTAATATCTATGGGCTGCCTTTTTTGGGGTACAATCACTAACCTATCTGCTTGGTGGGTGTGCTGACATCCTGGTTTTGGGTGCACACATTTCTTCCAGTAATATGCACTATGGACTAGCTAGCAGACTGTTTGCAGTTAGTATGTGTGAGGTTGGAACACCTTGCAGGGTGCAGCGGCTGCAGATTCACTGTGCTTGCTGCTGGAGAATGTCAGATAATGGTGGTGGGCAGCTGAACATTTCCATTCCTCCTGTCTGTCTGCTATCACCGTATGGATGTGTACAGAAATGCATGAACTGCCCTCTATGTTGTCTGTCCCCCAGCTGAACTGAGGTTGATGGTCCCCTCTACCAGCACCATTGCAATCATGTAGAACAGTGTTTCCCAACCCAGTCCTACGGGGCACACCGGCCAGTCAGGTTTTCGGGATATCCCTAATGACTATGCATGAGATATATATGCATTAGAGATATCCTGCCAACCTGACTGGTTTGTGGCCCTCCAGGGCTGGATTTGGAGACCCCTGCCTTATACCTCTGTCATTTAAGATTGTGAGTGGGCAAGGTGCAGATGTCCTAGACATCGAAAGGGTATATAGAATGTGACACATTCCTCCTCGATTCTCACCACCACCAAAAAGTTGTCTAATAGACAATATTTTGGTGGTGGTGAGAATTGAGGAGGAATGTGTCACATTCTATATACCCTTTCGATGTCTAGGATATCTGCACCTTGCCCACTCACAATCTTAAATGACAGAGGTGTAAGGCAGGGGTCTCCAAATCCAGCCCTGGAGGGCCACAAACCAGTCAGGTTGGCAGGATATCTCTAATGCATATATATCTCATGCATAGTCATTAGGGATATCCCGAAAACCTGACTGGCCGGTGTGCCCCGTAGGACTGGGTTGGGAAACACTGATGTAGAATGTGGATCTGTTGGTGGGAGATCCTGAGCTCCAGATGGCAGTTTGGGTGGTACTACATAATCCGCCTATGGGTCCAAAGAGCCAGCCTGGCCCCATAAATCATATGGCCATGGCACCCACACAGGATATGCACTATTCTGGGTGCATCAAAGTGCTCAAGGGCTAAACTTGACTGAGAAATCAAAGATGGACACAGGTGTATTTGGTAGTGCAGCTGCAAGACCAACCCATCACACACTGGCACTAATGGGGACTCACACCATAGCCTATCTCAGCTAAGCCAAGTGCTGTGGACATGGTGCTGGGTGGCCCACCTCACCCTCAGGGTGAGCACAGGACCCGCACAATGTGACAGTCAGTACCTATCTGTGCCAGTAACACACATGCTCAGTACTCCCTACCAGGCTGAGGTGGTGGGGGTGCATACCCCATCCTGTGGTTATCTGTAGACTGCTGATTTGCATGTGCAGTGCATCATGGGTATGTGTGGTTTAACCCTATCCTGCTAACCACAGCAGACAGTTCATGTGGTGGGCTGCAGTCCAACTGTAGCCAGCAAGGAGTTTGTTAGCAGCTATGGAGATGTAGCCCATGGGTGACTGCACTGCCTGTGAAGCCAGAGGTCATGGGTTTGATCCCACAGTGGGGTTATGTGATAGGGCTGTCTGAGGAATTTTCTTTTATAATTTAAATTGGTGCTGCCACCAACAACACTCTCAGTGCTGTAGCCTGAAGGTGCCTCCAAAGCGCCCTATAAGGTGCCCCAAAGGGAACATTATAAGGTGCCGTGTTGGACAGTGCACCTTATTATGTGTCCTCAGGAGCGCCGCATAGGGTGCATGATGTGGCACCTTAGGTTATGCCAATGTGAGTGTGCGTTTGCTGGCAGCAGAAATCTAAAAAAAAATCTAAATGCCTCACAAAGCACTGCTGATATTAAAGGGTAATGTCTCAGGCAGTCATATACAAAAGCCGCACTGAGGCATTGAACCCATGACCCTTGTACCATCAAGCAATTTGTCAACCAATGTGCTACACTTCTGCCACTATGTCTGTATGCCAGCACACATGCCTATGATTAACACACAGTAATGTGCTACACCTTGTCACCCAGCAGACCTGGTTGAGAGAAGGGAAAGTGTTTTAAATGAAGGAAAAAGTGCATATAAGCCACAATATCTGGAGGAACCAGGTAGAGGGAGCCAGAGAGACTCCAGAGCCACTATAGAACCACGCCCCACTGAGCATGATGTAATGCCAGCCAGCTTCCAATCCAGGTGCACAGAGGAACTTCTTAAGGAGGCTCTGGAAGACAGGAAGGGGAGCAGAGGGAGCAGAGGTGGCAAGGGCAGCAAGAGCGGCGGTGACAAGACCGGTAGTGGCAAGAGAGGAAGTGGCAGCAGATGGAAAGGCAGCTGTGAAGACAGTTGGAGTGACGGCTGGAGAGGAAACAGCAAGAGTAAATGCAGCAGGACTGTGTACAGCTGGAAGCAAGGCAAGACAGAGGGAAGGTTGGAAGGCAAGCCTGAATATTCCCTTGCCAAAAGATCACCTAAAGGGAAAGGTGATGGTCTGAGAGCTAAGGAGGAACCGGAGGAGGGTTCAGCTCCTAGAGAGGTAAAAGCTGTTTGTCCAGAGTGGTCAAGGCATTATTGCAGTTGTTGTCCAGAATCCACAGGGTCACAGCAGGAAGCCCTAAGACGTGCTAAACAGGCCAGCCAAAGGAGAGACTGGTATAGGCCTCAACCTTCGCTGGAGTCCAAGAGGCCAAGCTCCCAAGGTAAAGCTTTTATTGAATCAAGATATAGAAAAAGCTTGTATGATAAGAAAGGCTTGGATAATAGATGTTTGTATAAGACTGCCACAAAAGCTCCAAGGAGAGAGAACTTTTCTCCATGTAGAATAGCACGAAGCCAACGCCCTAAGAATAATCCAGAACATTGGGCTGTGCTGGAAAAGCTATACAGAGAGCCTGAGTATAGGATACCTGAACCCAGGGACTCAGAGTCCGAGGTGTCCACCTACGAGCAAATGCAAGTGGACCTGGCCAGTGAGGCTTCGGATAACGAAATGGATTGCACATATTGTACTAGTGGAAGCCTGGAGTCTGTGCCAGACTTGTATGCTGCATGAATTATTGCCTAGAATAGTGTTTGAATGAAGCCCAGCGCCAATGTGAAGATAACAGTGTGTCTTTAAGCTTTTTGTTTCACTTTTCTTACCTGAATGAAGGACTTTTGCGTTTGTTGTTAACCAATCCTTTGGACCCTAGTGTAAAGGGAAATAAACGCCTTTATTTTCCCACCACTTGTGCATATGTTTCTTTGAAGATTAGGACCAGGAAACAAATAAGGCCAAAAGTGAAGTAGGCCGCAGGATTACTGGCCAATCTTCTCCCCATAATTTTTATGTCCGAGCGCTGCTTATACGCCAGGGCGGTGCTCACGACAACCTACCTCCATCGTGTCATAATGTGCGGTACGTAACCTATTGCATGAGTCCAACGTTTAGCCCAGAAGGCTCCCTCCACCCCCACCCCACCCCCCTTTTGGCATCCTGCACATCATTGCTGGATTCACATTAAGATGGATTAATGAACATACCCCATAGGCACACACAACCCCATATCACCAGGGTGAGTAACAGCCCATGTTGATGGGCTCTCAGGACTCCTTGGTGTAACTGTTTAGCCAGTCATTGCTTTATGAAAACGCATAGCACACCGGTTCCAACAGTACCCTAGGAACCAGTGGTGGTGGGTTCAAGACCCAAGTGTGTAAACAACAAGGAAAACTTCTAATTGTGTTTTTAAATGTCAGACACATCAGTGCAATGTCTGTCTGCATCATAGATCTGTATAAATATTGTTGGCGACACCATACCATGTGCGGTAAAAAGATGCACGCATGTTGTGGTGCGCATGTGAAGGTGGTGTGCTGTGCGTCATGCATGCGTTCCTCATTGGTGACAGTGTAGAACATGGCAACCAGATCCAGGAAGCCTGCCTTCACCACCCGGGAGCTACGCTGCCTGGCACAGCTGATTGCTGTGAGGCAGCACAAGCTGTTTCCAGGTTCATCCAGGCAGCAGGACCAGATGAGGGTCCGGAGGGCGTGGGATCGACTGACACGGCGCTATAATCGTGTGGCTGATTACCCACGTGAGGTAAGTGTATGGGGACAGGTCAGTAGATCCACATATATATATCCAGTGTTGATTGTAGCTGTGCATGCTGCTGTGTGTAGGTAGTCTACCTCAGTGATGTGTATCAGGTAAACCCACATGACATATTGTCTATATATCACATCTGAGTGGTTTGCCCTGTACCCAGGGGGCTAAGGACCTGTTCACAGAGTTCATGATGCCATCCTGGTGTCATGGCAGCTGCTGGTGTTGATATGCTACAACACACCGTAACACAGGAAGCCCATAGATCAGACTAAGGAGGGTTTCTAAACATACTGCTGGTATGATGGGGTCTGCAGTTGCAGGGTAAAACATCTGCCCCACCCCCAGGGGCTGTGAAACGTGCCCAAAATGGTATGTTAGTCCCATTGGTGATATGCGTGTGTGTGGCCCAGCAGTCTAAAACATCTGCCCTACCCCCACTTGCCCAGAAAGTCCAAAAAAGTGGGTCCCCAGCACCCCTGCTGGTATGGAATATGCTGCTGTTGCTGTTTTCCAATCCACCCTACCCCCAGGAGTCCTGAGAGCCCATCAAAGTGGGCTGTCACTCACCCTGGTGATATGGTTATGTGTGCCTAGACAGTTCAATACATTCTCCCTATCCCCAGGAGTCCTGATAGCCCATCAAAGTGGGCTGTCACTCACCCTGGTGATATGGTCGTGTGTGCCTAGACAGTTCTATACATTCTCCCTATCCCCAGGAGCCCTGAGAGCCCATCAAAGTGGGCTGTCACTCACCCTGGTGATATGGTCGTGTGTGCCTAAACAGTTCAATACATTCTCCCTATCCCCAGGAGTCCTGAGAGCCCATCAAAGTGGGCTTTCACTCACCCTGGTGATATGGTCATGTGTGCCTAGACAGTTCAATACATTCTACCTATCCCCAGGAGCCCTGAGAGCCCATCAAAGTGGGCTGTCACTCACCCTGGTGATATGGTCCTGTGTGCCTAAACAGTTCAATACATTCTCCCTATCCCCAGGAGTCCTGAGAGCCCATCAAAGTGGGCTGTCACTTAGCCTGGTGATATGGTCCTGTGTGCCTAAACAGTTCAGTACATTCTCCCTATCCCCAGGAGTCCTGAGACCTGCGTAAGGTGTACTGTCAGTCACCCTGGTGCTATGGTGTATGGAGCTGATGATGTGTGCTAGGACACCCAACCCCCAGGGGGCCAGAGACATGATTGCAATGGTGGGTATGTCATTCAGATATTGTGTTAGGTTATGGCAGGTAGGTTGCACATCTCCCCTAGTCTGTGAGGTCAGCACCTCATCACACATGTCTTTGATGTATCCAGATGGTATGCTAGGTGCAGATGTGGATGTGTGTAACAGCACCCCACCCCCATGAGCTATGAGATGTGATTACAAAGGCCTGTAACAGAACCATGTCCCCAGAACTGTATGCTGAGTCAGGTCACACATCTGCCCACTTGCTAGGAATCCCACACCTTGTTGCAGATGAACATTACTGATGGTGTTGGAAGGATACATGCACCTGTTGTGGTTGCACAGCACAGACAGAAACCCTGACATGAACACAGGTGGCAATAGCCTATTCTGGTGCAATGGCCCCTGCCCCTGGTGTTGGCAACCACATCTGCCCTAAGCATACAAGGCCCAGGTCATAGGAACATAACAACATAAGATAGCCCATGCTGGGTCACACCCTCGTCCTTCACACCCAGTATGCTCTTTGCAACAGTGGCCAAACTAGGTTATACGTACCTAGCAGTATCCCCAAGAGAGACACGTTACACAATGCTTGTAGTGGGTCAAGCATTGCTATCCTGGGACTCATAGAAACCCAAATGTCATGGTAGTGGCCCCTGGCAAGGTGAATAGGGCCACTCACACAATGTCCCATGTATGGACACAGCACCCATGTTTGTTAGGATATCATGTTGCCAGTGGGGTTGGGTCCGAGGATGTGCATAGATCATGACAACACAAATATGTTCATCAGACCACATACGGGGTTAGGAGGGTACCCTGGACACCATCATTGGCAATCCAAATGTGGCATGGTCATGCAATGTCATGCAATGGGGCCACAGGGGACTGGAATGATGTGTTCAGGGTGCCAGGCACACTGCACATAGGTGTCACTGCACACATGTCCAGAGACACAGCTACGCATGCAGGTGGCACTGGGAACAGGTAATTGCCTGGAACAAGCAGGAAGTAGTCCTCACATATGGGTATCATCGGTACCGACGGAGCCTGTGTGGGAACGCTCTCCAGTATCCAATAGGAAAGCTATTGGAAGCATCCCACAGCGCCTGTGTGCTGCCATCTTGCCTTACCCAAATGGCTCTCTCCAGTTTGTTGTTTTCCACAGAGCCAGCAGGTCATTGTTCCTGTCATTGCTGAAAAACAGCTATTGTAGTGCCACTCCTGTGGCAGTGTCTGCCTGTTTTTCTTTATTGGTACCACCGGTCTTGTAATTTTCTTTTCAAAAAGGTCAGATTCCCTCACACAAACAAACCTTTTTAACAAAAGAGCCAAAATCCCCTTTGTAGGTCTCCCCCCGGTTTGGCATTAGGCCCTAATCCCTCCTCCATCATGGAAAAGCACTCCTCGGCTGCAGAAAATATGCTGATAATGTGCGGGTACCTTCTCAGTCACTGACAACCATGATTGATGTCGCAAATGCTAATGGCCAGATCAATGCATGTCTGAATGTTTGGCCTGTGGGATGTTATCCAAGAGTGGTTGGCAGAACAGAGCAGCCAAGCTCGGTACCCTCTTTCCCGCCAACGTGGCCTCAGTGGCAGCCATGTCATCAAGGGCTTCCTCTTCCTCCCGTGGATCTCAGGTAACCACACACAAATCTGTCCGTTCCTCAAAGGGTACATCCCCCTCCAAATATCGGACTGCCACTGGCATTGCCCTTGAGGAGCACGCTCCGGGCAAACAGCCCCGGTGGGAGTCCCTGGCCGCCAAAGCCACTTTGGGACTCCATGAAGTTCTGGAGGCCTCAACCTGGTCCGACCACCTGGTGCTATGCTCTGGGGTCCTGGCTTTGGCCAGTACTCATACACAGGCATCGGCAGTGTTGATTGACCAGAGGATCGTGGCCATCGAATGCAGTCTGGCAGCTCTCCTTGCGGCATCAAAGACCTTGGTTATAACCCAGACCCTGCAAAGTCCAGCACCGGTATGTGCAGCAATTGCAGGACCGGCATCGACAACTGCACCATTGGTGCTGGTGAGTACCGGTATCCACATCCCGGTACCGTGTCACTCTGATACTGAGAATCACAAGTCACTATATGGTCACGACTTTTACAGAGTATATATCAATGATAAAAGCAACTAACTCTGTATTGCAATTTAGAAAGTGTAGTTTGTTTCAATGTAGACTAGAAAAACTTGATGGACAAAGTATGCATATATCAATATATTCTCTTGGAAGCTAACGTGGTCTCAGTATTCATGGACAGGAAAGAGAAACTTCTGATTCTCTGTCACGGACTTCACATCAACGACCACACTTTCATAGCAACCAATTTTCATAAATAACTCTTAAAAACCCTCTCCATCAAGACAAAATGATCAAAAATTTCTTTGCTTAGCTTTTAGTGATCGAGCTTAAACTTCGATCTGCTGCCAATGGTAAGTTCATGTATTCCCAATGGTGTTCGCCTCTTTGTTGCTGCTAAGAGGGAAGGAACAGCTGAGCTGCCGACAAAGATGTTTGCTTGAGGAAGCGGTGTTAAATAGACGTTACTGTTGGTTAACTATTTGAGCTGAAAGCACTGTCTCATTATCCCCTGAAGAACCTCATTAAATTGAGTGAAACGCAAATTACAACGTTGCTGAAGAGGCGTCGGGATGAAGATTCATGGGTGAAATATCATCAAGATTTAAGAAGTTAAGTGCTGGTCTCATGTTAAAATATATTATAATGGAAGTTTGACACGCACAAAGGGAGAGGGTATATAAATTTAAAAAGAGCTGGAACAAGTCATTGATGCTATCAGGCTGTGCTGATGAAGTTCTTTTCAATCCAGCTATTATCAGCTGAACTGTCTGAGACAAGTTCCGTGCATTTATAAGATATTCTAATTTGAAACCCTCCTAGTCTCTACTGTGAAAGTCTGTTTGTTTGGAGTAATTTTTTGGAACACTACTGGCATTCTATTACTCTATAAAGTTGACCCTAATCGGTTTGTGTACATGACACATACAGCAGTGGAGCAGGAGCAGCAAGATGCTGGCCACACAGATGTTTGTTTATGTTGGCCACCCACCAGAGGTAAGCAGTCACTGATGCACCCACACATTGTTTTCACATCCACAGGTAGAGGATCTCAGGAAGAAGGGGCGAGAGTTGCGGCTCCATCACAATGATTACCTTGCCCGCCTCCAGAGGGTGGCGCAGTCAGAGCGTGACGGTGAGTATTGGCAACCTTGCTGCCCAGTAACAAATGTCACATTGGCCCACCAGCCTGTGTGGTGCCTGCATATATACATGTGTTATGTGACACACATGATAATGTGCTGATGACTGTCATCTTCCACAGAGGGTGATGACAATGATGAACAGGCCACCACATCTGCCTATGCCCTGAGGCGCCCCCCTGCCCACCATGCCACAGAGGTGGAGGTGATGGTGGTGGAGGAGGAAGCTGAGGTGGAGGCCGAGGAGGAGGATGAAGAGCCGGCGGACAGTGCAGCGGAGGAGGGGGCTGATGGGGGCATGGAAGGGCTGGGTGGTGGGGTGGCAGGGGAGGGAGAGGATGTGGCTGATGTGGGTTTGGGGGGAGGGGTGGAGGAGGGTGTGGAGGGTGGGTGGGAGGTGGCAGGGGGGAGGAGGGGGATGTGTGGGTGTGGGAGAGTGATGGGGAACACAGTGCAGCACAGGGCACTGTAGGCTCCCGCCAGCCACGCCATGTCATTCCACCATCCAGGGCCACACACAGGTCGCATGCACATTCTACCACCCAGACCCCTGGCACTATGTGTGTGTGTGGTGGCAGGTGTGTGCAGGACCTGTATGTGGCCCTGGATGCCTTGTAGCGGCGTGTGCATCTCCTAGTGCACTCACACCAGTGGCTGACGGGAGCCATTCAGTAGGTGGCTGCCGAGGTGGAACGGCTGCCCTGTCGGCGGCCATCCCCTGAAGGGCGTCACAGGAGTGTTTGATGGTGCCTGTGACGTCCACACATGTGCCCTGTGCTGTTCTGTGTTCCATCACTGGGCATGCAGCATGCAGGGAGAGGGTGTGGCTGATGTGGGGGTGGGGGAGGGGTGGAGGAGGGTATATAGGGTGAGTGGGGGTGGCAGGGGGAGGAGGGGGGTGTTTGGGGGGGGAGGGTGATGGGTATTGTCCCTATCCGTACCATTGTTTTATATTCTGTTTTTTTGTAAAATATACACACTGTTTCATAACTCGAAATGGTCACGTGTCTCCCTTAGCAACACACTATGGATGCAAGCATGGGATATGTGTGTAGACAGGTATGTGTTGTAAAGGTAGACATGGGTATCATGCGTGAACTGGCTCCACATGCAGTCGTGGGGGCTGACCATGTGTGTAGGTGTGTGAGACCAGGGTGGACCCTGAGATGTTGCAATGTAGAGGACGTCCCAGGATACTGAGGCACGTGCATGCTGTGTGCAATGTGTGGGAACCGTTTCTGATGCAACATGCCTGTGTGCCAATAGTAGAACTTGCAAACCACTACATCTGTGCTGGCAGGTTAAGATGTACTGATGAGCCCAGGAGCTACTCAGGGGTAAAGCTGTTGAGTGTGTCCTGGGACAATACATGTCACAGGGATTGTTGGTGAGTAACCGTATACGTTTGTGGGGGGGCAGGCACGTAGGCAGTGTTGCAGTCAGGGACAATGGTCACACATGTGCATCCAATGTAGGGGGTATGACAGGATGTAAACTGTGACGGCTCCCAACACTGGACATGTAGCTCCAGGACATTCCCCCTGTGCAACCCGGGAGGATATGTAAACTGCCACACTGCAGCCCAGGGGCTGGGATCTGACACAGTGCATGGCACACACGGCATGTGATGGTGTCTGTGCAGTGATACCTGCCAGTACACACAACCCACCATCAAGGGGCCTGTGTGCGGGACACAACATGCATTTGCACACTACCTAGGGGAACACAGGGACACACATTGGAAAACACATATGTACTGGTTAACAGCTGTTTATTAGACCCGCAGTCACCTCCTGCGTGGCCGCCCGCACCTCCCACGGCACACCACCCCCGCGGTACTGCACCTTGTCCTGGTACCTCAGGTGACGGTGTTGGTGCTGGTGCTTGCTGCCGCATTAGGCCCACAATGTCCTCCATGGCATCCGCAATGCGGGCAAGTGCCCCCGCCCGCATCTCCTCCCAGATCATCCGCAGCTCCCTGGTATTTTCTCCCATAGCCATGTATAGATGCTGGAGTGCCTGATGAGTGCCTGTGGGTGGGACAGAGGGTGATATGTGAGATTCCTCTCCAGTACCAACTGTCACACATACACATGTCACACATATCCCAGAAGAGCAGTCTGCCGAACAGTCATGCCTGCCAAACCTACCAACTTTTAGATCTGTGTCTCCCATGAGCCATCCCCATGTCTGGAAGGGGTCTGGATGAGGGGTCCTGAGAAACACAGATCTCACACATGGCACATTGCCACAGTTTACTATGTCAATGCCAGGTCTGCACACTGCTTGTCTGGGATAGGTCAGATGATCTGAGGGGGCCTAAGACACACATACACATATCTGGGGTGCCCCCATTTCTATAATGCTGGCGCACATTGCAGATTATGTTGTCAAATGATACTGCATGACAATACCCATGACAAGGTCTCTGTCACATAGGGTGTCTGGGTGACCTGCGATCATTGCTTTTCTCTTTGGGCTTATGTGGGGTATATGGGCAAGCATAGTGTGCATGTGTGTGAGCCCCTCACAAATGCTGACACCTGACAAGCCATGCTACAGGAGGTAGAATCACAGAAGACATAAGACAACCCCCCCCAAAATCAGAACGCTATGCTATGTGGGCAATATGCAATCATTTTGTGGATGTTAGGACAACCCCGTCGGGATCGTGGGGTATGCTGTTTCCCACCTTCTGCATTGTGCCATGCTACAGCAGTGTGTATCCGCAGCTCTTCAATGATTGGGTCCATTTCTGGTGGAGGGGTTTCATCTGGCGCTGGTGCATGAATGGGATGGTGTCTTGTGATCACCTCGGAGCCCTCTGTGGCAGTGACGTCTGGGGTGTGGTCCTCTGGCTCAGGCTGCACGTGTGTGCTTGGGGTCCCGTCACCATTACTTGTGCTGCCCCCAGACATTGTGGGCTGGGTCTCTGGCACATCCTCGGCCAATTGCACCTCCTCCTCCTCTGGAGCAATAGTTGTGTAGTCAACTGGGTTGTGGAAGACCATACACAGCACAGATTGGTTTGCATGGTTCAACTACATACAACTGTTTAACACATCCACCCCACAATCAATGTGGGTATGGCCGTGGCCTGTACATGTGCTACACAGCTACCACTACAGCTCCTGCTACCACTATTAGGCATATATAGGCCAGTACCTAGCAGACACATCGATGTGTACATCAGGGGTCCTCAAACTACAGTACGAGGGCCAGATGTGGGCCGCCAAGGACATGTATGCAGCCCGACGGGTGTTTTTGCCACCGCTGCCAGTCCTCAGGGGCAGCTCTACCCAGGACCACAGCATTCATTGAGCAGCAGCCCAGCTAGGTTAACACCTTACAAACCTGCTGCTGCCGCTGCCGCCGTGGCAGCGGCATAATCAAGCATCCC
This sequence comes from Ichthyophis bannanicus, assembly GCA_033557465.1. Taxonomy (NCBI): domain Eukaryota; kingdom Metazoa; phylum Chordata; class Amphibia; order Gymnophiona; family Ichthyophiidae; genus Ichthyophis; species Ichthyophis bannanicus. The sequence goes on along the minus strand of CM066033.1, from coordinate 1,018,386,156 downwards.
GCAGGGCTCCCCCTGCTCTGCAGTGTCCTCCATGCAGCCTCAGTGTTGGCAGTCAGAGCCGCGCAAACAGAAAGAGCTTCTCCTCTCATGGCTCTGTTAATCCCGCCATGGGGCTGATGGTATTTTCCATCAGGCCCGTGGCGGGATTGACATGGCCTTGAGAAAGGGATACTCTCCCTTCACGCGGCTCTGACAAGCCCACACTGAAGCCGCATGGAGGACGCTGCAGAGCAGGGGGGAGGGGGGCCCACGGGATGCTTGATTCTGCTGCTGCCACGGTATAAGCAGCAGCAGTAGCCGTGTTTGGTTTATTTCATACCCTAGCTGGCCTGATGGGGGGGAGGAGGTTTGGAGTGGTAACTGGCTATGGGGGGGAGAGGTAAGACTGGAAGTGTGCTGATGGGGGGGAGGGGGTTAGGACAGGTCATGGCCTATGGGTGGTGGTAAGATTGGAAGTGGGATGATGGGGGGCCTAGGATAGGGCTCAAAATGTGCTGTTGGGGGTGCTAAGATTGCAAATGGGCTGATGGTGGGCCTAGGAGAGGGCTATCAATAAGCTTTTGGGGGGGCTGGGGTTTGGAAATGCACTTCTAGAGGGACTTGGATAGGACTGGAAATGGATGTGAAGCTAGGACTGGTACTGGGCTGATGTTGTGCCAGGGATAGGATTGGAAATGGGCTGATGGGGGGGCTAGGACTGGAAATGGGCTGATGCACGGACTAGAGGGGAGCGGATGCTGGGTGTGGCTGGAAATAGATGGGAGGTGAGGTTGGGCGAGGATCAGAATGGGATGGAGCTTGGCAAATGAAATGGTGAGGGAAAAAGCTTTTTGAGGGAGGTAAGGGATATCTACAATTGGACGGATAGTGGGAGAGTAAGTGGGGATTGAGGATGGAGGTCTAACATTTGAGTGGATGAACTAGGAATGCGGAAAGAGCACAAGGAGAAAGATTACTATGTTAAAGCAGATGTAGACAGAGAATGGAAACAATATTAGACGTGGGATGAAAGGACAAATGGAAAGCAGATGATGGGGAGTGTCGCGACGCCACCCTGGTGGCTAATGGGCGCCAAGGTAGGTTGGACACAAATAAAGATAAGGTTGGGATGGGTACGTATTTCTCAGGGCCCAGGGATGTATAGCCTTGGTAGTGTCCTTATTACCCAATACCCAAAGAACACAGGTTTCCAAGTGGAGGGAAAATAAGGCTTTATTTCCCTTGTCTTGCAAAGGTTCAAAGGATCAGTCCCAAAACAACAAAAGAAATGTCCTTACATCAGGTTAGAAAAAGTAAAACTCAGGTTCAAAGTAACAACTGTTCTCTTCATAGAGGTGATACAAAACAAACATTTCCTATTTCACCGGTTTACTGCTCACATGCTATGCAAGGATTCCAAGCTTCCAGTGGTACAATAACTACAATCCATTTCCTCATCTGAAAGGGATTCTACCACTTCCACTTGCATTGGTTCCTGATCATACGCCTCTGAAACAGAGTCCGTGGTTCTGGGCAACCTATAATTGGGCTTTTCAGCCAAACGCTGTATGACCTCCCAATGCCTTGGTTTCAGAGTGGGGCGACGGTCATGAACTGTTCTACAAGGCGAATATTCTTCCCTCTTCATAGGTTTTATATCAGCTTTCTGCAAACATTGCTTATTCAAAAGTCTCTCATTTGATAAAAGCTTTTCATACCTTGTATCATGAGAAGTGTCACATGAACAGGGACCTTCTGTTTCCTGTCCTCTCCACAGGCTAGCTCTCTGAAGGCTGTTCCCAACTAGGTGTGGGTTACCTTGTAACGCTGGCTTCTCTCCTTGGGGTGAGGCTTGCGGCCTACTCCTGCTGAGATTCTGCCCTGCTCCTGCAATCTGGCATGGGTTTTCCAACCATCCTTCGGTTGACTTCACACAGCTGTCCCAGTACTGCTTCCGTGTCTCCGGATCTCCTGGATCCTTCTGTACTCTCCGTCCTTTCAGGTCTCTCTGGCCTGTTCCTCCTTCCGGCGCTCCAGCAGCGTCTGTAGCTTCTGCGGTTTCTGCCACCACTGCAGCTCCTGCCGCTCCTCCGGCTTCTGCAGGCTCTGTAACTTTTCTGCCTTCTCTGCTGCTCCTGCTGCTACCGCCACTTTCGCTTTTACCGCCACTTCCGCTTTTACCGCCACTTCCCCCTTTTCCAGTCTTCCAGACTTTCTTTAAGAGGAGTTCCTGCCTTCCTGGATTGGAGGCTGGCTGGCTTTTGGTCACACCCTGTGGGGCGTGGATCCTCAGTCTTCTGGAGGTCCCTCTTGCTCCCCCTATCAGGTTCCTGAAAATACTGCAGCTTGTGCATGCCTTTTTTCGTGTTTAAAATATTTTCTTCTGTTCCCCACTGGTCTGCTGCATCACAGGAGTTAGCAGAAGACCCAAAGAAACCAGACTAACATGGCTAGAGCAATTGCCACTGAAAAACAAAGCCAAAATGATAGGAAACATTCTCTGTTTTTTGTATTTCTGCAGTGTTCGTTGGGGTTTGTTCATAGTGTTTATTTCAACTATATTCCGGCCCTCCAATGGTCTGAGGGACAGTGAACTGGCCCCCTGTTTAGAATGTTTGAGGACCCCTGGTGTGCATTATCCCACAGAAGGACCATCCCTGTTCAGCAGTGCTTAGATTAGAAACAGACATAACACGTACAGGTCTGAGAGGGGGCTTGTAGCAGACATGTAGCCACATGTGCAGGGCAGATATAAAAAGGGATGATGCTAATGAAACATGTGGTTGGAGGGCAGCAAAACACAGAGTAAAGGGGGTGGAATGGGGGACAGCACACTCATGAGCCAAAGGCAGAGTGTGAGAGATGATCCAAGGGAGCAGGTATGAGGAGGTGCTAATAAGAAGCCTGATGCATATCCAAAGGGCAGGTACTCAATGGGTTGGGAGCAGCAAGGTGTGATTTGGGTACCTACCTGCCTGGGGATGGGCAGTGTCCAGTGCCTCTGGCAGTCCATACAGGTATATTGGCCCTAGCCGCTCCGCCAACTCCTGCTCCAGGGGTGTTAGGGAGGGTGTAAAGGGGCCTCCCCCTCCAGTGCCCATGGCATGCTGCTGCTCTGCCACCATGTGTGCACGCACACCCCTCTTTATGTCGTTGAACCTCTTCCTGAGGCTGTCGAGGTCTCTGCTTGGGCCCCCTGCCTGTGCAAATGCCTCTTGCACCTCCTCCCACACCTGGGTGCGTGTTGCAACAATGGTGGTGTTGCTTAGTCGTCCGTATAGGACATCATCATTTTCAAGAACAGACGCCAGCAGGATGTGGTTTTCCTGCGGTGTGAATTTCTGAGCCCTCTTCCGTTGCAGAGCTGGCACCAGTATGCGCCTACGTTTTGTAGTGAGAGGACCCTGTGTGGGCTGGGCCGATGGGCCTGCAGCCTCCACCACACTCCCTGCCATATCTGTCTCCTCTCCAACAGGTGGCCCCACCTCCCTCTCCCTCTCCCTGTCCCTCTCCCTCTCCACTCTTGCCCTGTCCTGTGGCTCCATCTCCCTGTCCTCTCCCTCCCTGTCAGACATTCCTTCTCTTGCCCTTCTCAGCTCCACCTCACAGCTCCCTCCTCTCCCTGCTATCTGCTCTTTACCTCACCTCCTTTCTCACTCACCTGCTCCTTGCCTCCCCTCCTCTCTGTATCCCCTGCTGTACCTCACACCTATCCTCCACAACCCAGCCTCTACCACTCTGACCCGCAACACACTAACTTAGCTCTACTAGACACCTGCTTCTCTCTCTCTCTCACTGACACCACACACCTTCTCTCTCCCTCGCCTACCAACAACCCCTCAACGTGCAGCACGTGTACAGGTTTATTTATAGGGTTTTTTATGTTGCACGTGCGCAGTTGCGTGAGCACGTTGGCTGCGCAGTTGCGCATACGCAGTTGGCTGTGCACAAGCGGGAAATGCGTGCTTGCACGTTGCGCAGTCAACTACGCAGCATGCACACCGCCGCCATGCACACTGCACATGCGTAGTTGGCTGTGCGCATTGCGCATGCGCCACGCAGATGCAGGAAGTGGGTGCGTGCGTATGTTTGCACGTGAGACATGGCGCATGCGCAGTGCTGCGTGTGCGTGGGGCATACACCATGCGCAAAGCCAACTGCACATGTGCAGCCATCGCGCTCACGCACCTCCGCACGCGCAACACGCGCTACGTAAAAAAACTCTATAAATAGTCCTGAGCACATGTTGCACGTTGAGGGGTTTTTTTGTAGGCAAGGGAAAGAGAAGGTGTGTGTTGGCAGTGACGGAAGGAGCGAGTCTGAATCAGGTGTATTGTGGAGCGTGACTGGGTTTGTGATTGTTGTTGGTTGTATTGTGTGGCTGTGTTTCTGTGTGGTGTGTAAGGTGTGTGTCTTGTTTACTGAAGTGGTGTCTGTGTTTGAGTGTGTTAGAGGAGCAGGACGGGTGGAGCTTATGGCGGCCTTTGTGTTTGCTGAAGCTGCAGCGGGAGGTGGGTAGGTGGTGCGGTTGCATGACAGGGGAGATGGTGTCTATGGGGCTGAGGCACAGGGCATGGGTGTAGTCCCACAGCAAATCAGACCTGCAGCTGTGGGGGCAGGGCAGGCAGGGGCTGTGCCCGCATGGCGCAGGAGGCGTGCTGAGGTGCAGGCTCACCAGCCACGCCTCTACAGGCCCAGGGCCCAGCTCCAGGGCATGCGAGAGGACCAGGTCATCTCCCTGTACCGACTGAGCACAGGGGCTATTAGGGAGCTCTATGAGGATCTAAGACCTGACCTCGAGCCCCTGACTGATCAGTCACATGCCATACCGGGTTTGGTCAAGCTCCTTGCTGCCCTACATTTCTTTGCCTCTGGCTGTTTCCAGTCATCTGTGGCCGCAGTGGGTGGCATGAGCCGCCCCACCTTCTCACGCTGTCTCCACCAAGTACTGCATGCCATGGTCAGCTGGGTGCGGAATTATATTGCTATTCCACACACTAGGCAACAGTGGTGGACCCTGAACCAGGCCTTTGAGGCGTTAGCCGGGATACCACACGTGATGGGAGCTATTGATTACACACATGTTGCCCTGGTCCCGCCTAGAGACAGGGAGGTAGTGTTCCGCAAACGCAAACACTATCATTCCCTGAATGTTCAGGTTGTATGTGATGCAAATATGCATATTCTGAATGTGGTCCCCAGGTTTGCAGGGTCCACCCATGACGCCTATATCCTGCATTACTCGGCACTATTCCAACAATTTGAGGCAGGACAGTATGAGGACTGCATATTGCTGGGTGGGTGTTTCCCATTTCTGACATGCACTTGGTGCTCATGTGACTAGGCGTATGTGCAAATGTGTGTCTTGGAGTAGATCACTCATTGTGTGCGTTTGTCATCTGCCTGTGTGGGTTTTTGGGGGAAAGGGGGTGGGGTTTGCCCTACAAATGCGCCTTGCTATGGTGCTGTGTGATGCTGGTTGATTGGATGTGAGCATTTGTGTGGTTGTTACATATAACGTTGTCACCAATCCATACAGCTACCCCTTGTCTGGTGTTTCTTAGGTTCCCCCACTCAATCTGTAACAGGGTAGACACCCAGGAAGTTGTAAAAAACATGAGGAGTGATCTAGCTAAGCTTGATGAATGGTCTTAAATTGGCCAGCTGGGATGTCATGGTAGGAAATGTGAGGTTAGGCTTTTGGGCTGAAGCAATCCAAGGGGGCACTATTGTATAGGGGGTGAAGTACTCTTGTCCACTACAGAAGAGCGGGACCTAGGTGTGGTTGTGTCTGCTGATGTCAAAGTAGCTAAACAGGTTGAAAAGGCGAGGGCAAAAGCTAGAAGGCTGGCTGGGTGCATATGGAGATGAATGGCTAGCATAAAACAGGAAGGGAGAGTGCCTCTGTATATGTCTTTGGTGCGACCTCATTTGGAGTATAGTGTGCAATTCTGGAGACTGCACCTTCAAAAGGATGTGCACAGGATGGGGTCGGTGCAGAGGGTGGCTACTAAAATGATTAGTGGTCTTCATTATACAGCATATGAAGACAGACCGAAGGATCTTAGGATGTACGCCTTGGGGAAAGGAGGGATAGAGGTGATGGAGATGTAGAAATACCTCCGTGGCATATCTGTTGAGGGAGAGAGCATCTGCAAATTGTAAGCAAGTTCAGCTACGAGGGAACATGGGATGAGGGTGGAGGGAGATAGATTCAGGGGTAATATGCCACCATATTTGTTTACTGAATAGGTGGTGGATCCATGGAATACTCTCACAGTGTAGGTGGTAGAGATGAGGACAGTAACTGCATTCCAAACAGCATAGGACAAATACAGAGGATCTATAAAGGTAAAAAGGGGACTGTTATACCTGTTGATATGGACGGACAGACTAGATAGGCCATGTGGTCCTTTTGTGTCTTCATATTTCAATGTTGCAATGCTGCATAGTTGTGATGTCATATGTTTCTTTCAGAATGTGTTATGCATTTGTTTTGCACATATATACCTGTGTCCATTTGAGGGGACATGAGCTCCTGCTTTAACTTACCTCATTTCTTTCTACAGGTGATGCAGGATATGGGTGTCACCCCTGGTTGCTGACCCCTGTGCGTCAACCACGGACATGTGCAGAGCGGAAATACAATGAAGCCCATGCCACCAGCTGCTCTGTCATAGAGCGCACCTTTGGCGTTTTAAAGAGTCGCTTCAGGTGTCTGGATAGGACAGGCGGCGCCTTACAATATACTCCACAGACTGTGGCAGAGATCATCATAGCTTGTTGCATCCTGCACAACATTGCTCTCAGGCACAATATCCCTGCAGAGATTAATGAGGGTCTGGAGGATGATCCGACGTGCCCCCCTGTACGTGCCTGTGAGGACACACGTGAGGGCACAGCAATCAGGCGGCAGGTGATTGCACAGCTCTTCTCATGTACGTACTGCATATGTTCCCACATTTGTTGCTATATGTGTGTAGTGCTAATACAGGTTAACATTTGTAGACCAATATTAGTAGGATGCAACATTGCACTGACATGTAACAGACACTGGCTGGCCATCCCAACGTCAAATATAAGCATGACTGAGAACCAAACAATGTGGGCAGGGCAGAACAGAGGGCTGAGGTGGATGATGTGGGTGGGTGGTTTTAGGTTTGTGGGAGGTTTTGTGGTGACACTCGTGGTTTGTGGATGATTGTGATAGTGGCTGCTGTGCAATCACAGTTAGTTGGTGGTATGCTTTGGGTGCAGCAAGGTGAAAGGCATGTGGTGTGGGTTTCACAGTGGGAGAGAGGACCATGTTTGGGGCCACTTGTTCAGCTGTGCGTGTTTTTCATTTGGTATTTTGAGCTGATTGTGTGTGTGGTATGCTCTTGTAAGCTGGATGTGTGGGTCTATAATTTTTGTATAGCGCTACATGTGATATGTAGCACTATATATATGCTCAGTACTATCTGTCATAATGGTAATTAAAATCCTTACGGGGAGTTAGTGGAACAACACAGTGTGGCAGACTGTATAAGTCATTGCGTATCCCTAACATGGATGCGGTGAAGGATAGGGAACATGTGCATTGTCCAGCCAGGTTTTTTTTTTTTTCCATTGCAGAATAGACATGCAGTGCAGTGTTGCATATGTACACACAAACAGAGGTGATTCAGGCACGATCAACAAGTTGTAGGTTACAGTAGGCAAGCAGAGAGATCAATGTGGGGTGGATTGGGTTTTAGGGGTGTTTTCAGGGAAATATTTTTATTTTTTTCAGCAAATCTAGCTGATGACATGTTGACATGTCGACATGTCAACTCAACTACAGGTTGTATAAGTGCATAGAGGAGGAGAGTGCATGCCAAGACACCAACTACATTGCATATCCTAGAGAAGGAATGTAATGGCCACATACACAAAGAGGCTCTGATGGGAGGGGGTTATTAGGTGCACATATAGGTTATCCATGCTTTGCCATTATCACTTTCACACAGTGGGCTGACATGCAGCCATCAAGGCCAGGTCAAAAGCAGACATCAGGGTGTGGTTTAGCGGACATAATGCAGACATTGAGATATATGTTTAGCAACTCAGTAGCACACAGCTGTTAATGTTAGTCAAGGTATGAGATATACACACCAGGAAATGTGTTTGGACAGAGGATCCCGGAGGTGCCCCTGCATATTTCCATGTGTTACAGAAATTGACAGCGGGGTAGCAGATGACATTGTAACACCAGTACACAAAGTGAAGGGGCATTGGGAGCAATATGGGGGACCCAGGATAATACTGCAGCCTTGGAGTGAGTTAGGAACACGGTAGGGAGAAAACACTTATGTTCATCAGTGTGTGCGACAACAGGGAGGTGAGGGAGGGGACAAACAGAGTACGGACCCTTGTAGTTTGGCAAAGACATGTCCTTGATGCCTCTTACATGGGAGAGATGTGTACAGTGTGATGGTGAACAGTGAGTCTGTAAAGGATGTTGGGGGGTGTGGAAGCTGGGGACAGGAAGGTGAAGTGTGTGTTGCACAGCTAGAACATGACATATGTATGTTTCCCTTGTATTTCCCAATGCACAGGACATAGCTGTTGAAGCTCCTGGTGCTGTGGTGCATTGGCAGGGGACTGTACATCAGCCAACATGCTGTGGTCTGGGGTAGGTCGACCTACAGCTATATTGTCTGTGCCAGCAGTCAGGGGGAACACATGTCCTCGGTAATCTTTCCTATTGTCCAGATGTTGTGGTTCACCTCTTTTCCTTGCACCTCCCTAAACCATATTTTGCTGTTGGCACACATATCCCCATGTGTTCCTGTCCAGTATGTCTTCAGCAACACTGTCTCTGGGACATGTCCAACAGAGCTGCATGTGTGTGGAGGTTGTAGGTTTTTGGGTGGTGGCCTACACGTGCACCCTTCCCCGACATTGTACCATCAGTCAACACCAGGGTATCATTGCATTTCACAGGGCCTTTATGTGTACAAATCTCCACTTGTGGACATACAGGCCATATGCTACTGCTGGCATGCTGCCCTTAGCATACTGTGTGTGTGTGTGTGTTCTTGTGTTGGCTGTGTGATGATACAGTGTTCAGGCTTTTTTCATTATCATGTGTTGTGAGGGGTCTGTACACCTGGGGGTCGGTGGTGACTCTGCTATCTCTACCTTACTGATGTTTACCGTGTAACCATTGTGGACATGTGTTGTATGTTGGGAACAGAACTGTGTCTTGTGTTCTGACATACCACTGTTGACCTGCTTTTTTTATCACAGATATTGGTGTGACATGGTGACATGGAGATTCTACATATTTCGCTGACATTGTGCCCCTTCACTGTGACCTGTTATGGCCTTTGAGTGGCTCAGAGGATCCAAGACATACACCTGATGCAAGCACAAGGTAGTTTGCACCTTTGTTCTTTTGGTAATGACATCAGCCTTTACATGTTAATGATTTACTGTTTGTGTCATATACATTTCATGTTGGCTCTCTGTTCACGAACGCTGATGCATATAGGATGGAGCTCTGAAACGCCTGTGTCACATGGGCATGGACAGAACCATATCCATGTGACACCTGTGTGTATGCTTCCAATTCAAAATGTCCCCAACATGCAATGTTTATTGTGTTGTGATCATGTCATGTTTGCCTGCGTGTCCCTTTATTATGTGTTTCTTAATGATTGACTCTCTGCAATTTGTGCTGATGTTGCAAGGCGCATACCAATACAATATTTCTCCTCTTCTGACACAGGGAAGAGAACAAACCAGACACATCTATTACAGTGCATGTGGCATCGCCATCACCCACCTGTTGGGGGACACAACACCATGGAACTTTCCCTGGTAAATGGTGCCATAGGATGTTTGACCTCTGCGAGTGCGACACATGCCTAGGATGGACAGTATTATTTTTGGATTGCTACTTTGCCCATGACAGACCTGTCCAACACACTGTTGCTGCCGTGCTCTGTTTGGGAGTCGTGCTTATCGCAGGAGACACACAGGACCTTTCATGTACTGTGGCATATTGGGATGTGACACTTGACTATGCATGCCCAGAATTGCAAGGATAGTCTTAACCTGACGTGTTGGATTGCAGATACGCTTTGGACTTTGCACACTGTGTACTGGTCCCCACGTGTGAAGCAGGGACTGCCATTGTCACTGTATGTTGCACATTCCTCCACAGTTGTTTCTTTTGGCCATGTGTGTGACATGGAACACAGGATATGCTCATCTGTTTCAACACAAGCATACAGCCATACGTGTGGCATAGGGGTAGCGATGGAGAGGTCCTGTTGTCTATGTCCACCTACTCTCCACCTGGACATGATACAGGTTTTGCCACAACACTGCTTTAATGCACACCAGCATCCTGGATTGATGTTTTCAATCACCAAGGGTCTTTGCGTGCATGTGTGGCATCACTGAATCATTTTGAAATGTCAATGGTGCATGTGCATATGACTGACTATGTTGGCGAAACACAGCATGTGGCAATATGGCTTCTGTGTGGTTTACTGTAACATGTTTGCCCTTAATTTCCCTCTCTATATACTGTTTCTTGTGTTTGTTTACTGTACAGACGTGCCGCTCTGCATTGATTTACAAACCTTGCATTGCATGTCTGCACAGTCCTATTTATCCCCTGAGGTAACGACACTCACATTGCCACGTTATATTTGGAGTGTCGCAGTATGAGTGTCCATTGTCTTCCTTCAATTTTGCATTCCATGTACGGTGATATATGTGTACAGACACTGTCTACACACCAACCGGTGCAGGGGGACCTCCTGCATGGTGTTATCTCTGCATGTTTCTGCAGGTGGTTTTCATTTGAATTCTGTCTGTGTTCATGTGCCTCTGCTACCTGTTAGCATAACCTCATTGTGCATTTGATGATTGTTTAGGGTTACATTGTTGCAGCTTGGATTCCTATATCAGGCATTATGTGATAGCTGTAACATTATTTTCAATCTGTGGTTCTAAAGTTACAACGTTTCAACAACATATGCTGTTTTCATTTGTGTGCCTCCTGTGTTGCCAGATAGATATATTTTAGGGAACAGATCATGATTGATGTGTGTTGGTCCCTCATCATGCACCGCCTACTGTCTACATGCACTCATGTGAGTAACACATTTGAGGCGTGCGGCAGCATGTGGGGGGGGGGGGCTAATGCATAGTGCTGCACATTATGTCTCCTGCCCTTCATTTGTAGACGGGCCAGTGACCTTTCTGTCTTTCACCTTGGATCCACTCACCTTGATATTATGATGGCGGTATCTACACTATCTGTGAAGATGAACCCAAATAAAAATATGTGTTTGATATACATTTATCTCTGCTGCTGTTTGATCATGGTGACAAATGTTCAGTACAATGTGTGCCTTTGAGTCAGTCCTGACTCCTTGTGACCCAGAGACTCCAGGGTTTTCTTGTCAGTGTCACTGGAAGTAGATTGTCAGGTCTTTCTTCCAAGGTAATGGAGGTTTATGTGACTTACCCAAGGCCACATGGAGTGTTAGTGTGAATTGAGCCCTGGTTGCTTGGTGACCAAGCCAGTTTTCTAAACACTAGGCTACTCCTCCACTCTTTGATCACATTGATACTTGTATCTACTGATTTGCTGGTCATGTACATGGCCCACCTGTGCTCACATCCTTGTACGGTGGCAGCTGTGTATCTGCCAGCCATTTGCCACATCACTGGGTATTACAGGTTCCCATACACATCCTCCCTTTGGGGTAGCATTTTTGTGTTGTGCTGTTTGGGGTAGTGGTTAGAGGCATGTGTTATAATGCCATAGGTTGCAGGTTTGATCCACACATGTGGTTTATCTTTTTCTTTTCTGTTGTGCTAACTGGACCATTAGGTACCAGCAGGTTCATCACCTCTACACACACCCTTCCCTCTCTTCACTGTACACCAAGGTGTGCCCTCTGTGCTGCCTAGCCATCACATATTATCTGTTACATAGGTCTCTTTCTTTATGGTGTTTACATAGCAGTGCACTTGGGGGTTTTGTATTGCTGTGGTTCAGCTGGTGTGTGGTACACCTGTTTGCATGTTGAATTCTCTCCTGTCCTGTTCCAGATTTTCCACCAGCTACACAGAGCATCCTCTGCTGCCCTTGGGGTTTAGTTTCTTTTTTCTTTTGCATGCTGTATCCACTGCATAACATTTCATTGTGTGTGTGCATGTGTCTCTGGTCCCAGTTACAGACTGTGATCTGATCTGTACACAGCAGATCTGCATGTGCATTTGGTCATGGTTACTGTTGGGGGTTTGCCTGTCCTGACAGCCAGCAGGCGTCTTGTGTGATGCCCTGCACTATTTTTGTATGCAACCTTTGCTAATGAGCTCACATTGGTGGTGTGGCCTACTGGTTTGTGCATTGCCATTTGTGGTAGTGGTCATAGGTGTGATTCCTCTCTGTTCTCTTTCATTTGTATGCTTGTCCTGCAGAACTAGTTTTCATTCCTGTGACAGTCATATCTGTGCAGATCAGCGCTATGAGTACATTGTACCCTCATCAGAGTTGTGAACCATCCTTCTGTCCATCTAACCATCCTTCTGTCCATCTAAGTGTGTCTGCCAGCTGTGTGCCATCCTACCCTGATGTGCATGCTGCTACCCCACGTCCTGCACGCCTACACATTCCTGCATTGCAGCTCTCCCTGGTTGCCTCTCCTGTGTGTGCTCTGCATAGCACTGCTACTCCACTGTCATCCTGATATTTCACCTATCCTGCCATTTCTGGCTCCTCTGCTGCACACATCTTGCCATCCTCTGTCACACACTGTCATTATTGCATGGTACATTACCATCACTCTGTGCATAGCTACAGCTGCCCCCGATATGTTTGTCCATTTTTCTAGCTGCCACATGGACTGGAGCTGATTTGTGTGGTCCATCAGCTCTGATCTACGTCCTTCTTTTACTTATGCATTGTCTTTCCTTTCTGCTCTGTGCAGTGTTTGGGTTACGTGTGTGTTTGGCACATACCTCTCTTGCCCTTCAAATTGGGGGACCTTACTGCTTTTGGCCAACGTTTTTGGGTTCACCTATACATCCTTGGGGCATCTTACGCCACACCTTCGATTCAAGCAGCTTATGGGGTGCCTACTATGGTGCCTTGGGAGTTGGCAACCTTTCAACATGACCTCTGGGGAACATTATAACTCGCCTTCGCTGATGTGGTTGTTTAGGATGTGCCTTCTGGTGCACCCTAAAAGGTGCATTAATTTATGGCACTAGGGTGGGGTTCTTTTTAGATGGCAGCACAGATTGTTGTACAGTTGCAAGCAGAAAAAGGAAATACTTCAGCCAAACTTATTCATTAGGTACACTGGGGATTTGAATTCATGACTCCTGCATCATCAGTCAGTGTCGTAACCATTGTGCTACACTGCTGTTCCTCTTTGCATATCAGCACACCTACTTAAGATTTTCATGCGTTAACATGCACAGTGCTGCCATCAAAAACAGTGCTATGACCTTGCGGGGCCTCATATGGCACCCTATAAAGCGCACTATAAGCAACATTCTAGGGTGCCTGGGCAGACAGTGTACTTTATAATATGCCCTCTGGAGTGACTTATAGGGTCGCTGATGCGGCACCTTATGTTACAGCACTTTGAGAGTGTGTTTGCTAGCAGCAGTAATTAAAATGCCTAATAATGCAATATTACACATAACAGGTAGTGCCTCAGACAGCCTTATTCATTGGGCACAGTGGGGAATTGAACCCATGACTCCTGCACCATCAGTCAGTGTCTTCACCATTATGCTACACTGCTGTTGCTGTTTGTACATCATCATACCTACTTCAGCTTACCACACGTTAACATGTGCAGTGCTGCCATCAGAAACAGTGCTGTAACCTTGCCGTGCCTCATAGGGCACCCTCTATGGTGCCCTATAGGCCACCCTTTAAGCAACATTGTAGGGTGCCTTGGCAGACAGTGCACTTTAAAATGTGCCCTCTGGGGTACCTTATGGGGTGCCTTATGCAGCACCTTATGTTACAGCGCTTTGAGAGTGCGTTTGCTAGCAGCAGTAATTAAAATAAAATTAAAATGACTCATAATGCAATATTACACATAACAGGTAGTGCCTCAGCCAGCCTTATTCATTGGGCACAGTGGGGGATTGAACCCATGACCCTGGCACCATCAGTCAGTGTCTTAACTATTGTACTGCAGCTCTGCTCCTCTGTTTGTACATCAGCATGCCTGCTTATGCTTCCCGCGAGCGTTTCTCTTGCGCTAATGTGCGCGGCGCACATTAGCGCGCAGCGCACATTAGCACACGATAATCCCGGTTAAGACTGAAATGCCCACTCCTTATATGGCATCCTGCACACTAGCGCCGGGCACACATTAGGACGGTTTAGTAAACATACCCCTAAGTGTTTGATTGATCCAAAACAGATATTGGACCTCTGCCATACATTTGGTAAAGGAAAACATCCTGCCATGAAAAAAAAATGTTTGGATGGGAACTTGTATAATGCAGTCAATGGCTATCTCTCTGAAAACAGTGCAATGTGTGCTCCATAGAAAGTGTACCTCCAAAATATGTATTTGCAAAAGAATTGTCATGTCAGTAGGTGAATAACAGATGGTCATATCTTCACCCTGGAGATTAATTTTTCCCCACTAAGAAAATCTTTCAGCATAATGCTGAATATAGTACACGTCTGCTTCATCTAAGTAGTACTACTGAAATATACACAAAACTTATTCTCCACAACAGTTTGATTGTGTTTACAGATAAAAAGACAGGATGTGTACATTACATGCTCTTGTTTCAGAATATTAATGACAAAACCAACTTGTTTTTCATGTTGAAATCACATTAATGCTTGATGAACTGCTTCAGTGTTAAAAAGTGCACGAGGTGTAATGGCAGGCATATGTTGGGCCCATCGTACTTAAAGTTAGGAATTTGGATTTGTTTATAATGAACAGAAATTTACCCAGGCCAACTCTAAAAGAGTTAGATCAGCATTTCAACACTGTTGAACAAAAGTCAGCTATGCTGACATACATAGCCGTGGGTGTATATTGCTACCACATATAGTCTAGTGCTTAAACCATTGACCTGCAAGTCAAGGAAACTTCTGGGATATGCATTGAAGTTCTCTCAGTCAGGGACTCTTTACATGATAAATAGTTTGTTGCTTCCTCCATTTCCCTTTGGAAATCTCAGTACATTCTAGATGCCTAAAATGTGCTGTCAGGCTTGATGAGGTTAGAGACTGGATATGTTGCCTGTATATTTCTGAAGTCTTTCATTGTAAGTCATATTGAAATAGAAAATATTATACTAAGGTTAATTTTGCTGATTATTATTATATTAATCTATGACCGACTCGAGGTAGAAAAGAATTCTCAAATCTAACTTATTAGCTTTATAATTTTCATTTGTCTCCTAGATCTCTTTGTCGCCTGTGCTCCTCTGACATAGAGAAAAATCACACTCAGTAGCTTAAATTCTGCTCAAGCAGCCCCTGCACTATGTGGGGGGAGGGGGACCCACATAGTGGCAGTAAGGCAGCGAGCAAACTTACTTTAACATTTTTGCCGCGCTGCCTCCGCTCTTGTAAGTTTCTAGCAAGCCCCATGGCTAATACCTCCCAGGCTGAAGTCTCGCAATAACAGCCGTACAGCATCGGCCTGGGCAGTAACATCTGCTGGGCCTGCTGGAACTTACAAAAGTGGAGGCAGTGCTGCAAATATGTTAAAGTAAGTTTGCCACCAAAGCACAAGAGGGAGGTCACCATGAGCATGAGTCATATGACATTGGGGGGGGGGGGCACGTGACAAAGGGGACACACCACTGCGATAATGAGGGTCCCTCAGCAAAATTTTGCTTGGGGCCCTCTCATTGAAACTTACGCTACTGATTATACTCATGGTCAATGTGCACATAACCTTGGGTCGTCTACTCTAGATAACGCCTTCTACACCATCTCTTTATCAGGTCATATCTGTAAATTTGTTTTTGCATGGGAAGATATTTTCATGCTAGTTCCCTATGGCCCCAATTCTATGATACCACACAAAAACTTGGTCTACTTCTGAACGATGGGTAATGCACACTAATGATAAAACTCGTTCACTAGTAACTCAAAATGGCATATCAAAATTGGTATAATCTCAGATGACTCAAAAATCCGATATCTTCATCAAGTTAGCTCCGTTATGAAACTAGGGGGGATGTTTACTAAAAACCGCAAAGTTGCGCGCCGCACAATAGCGCACGGAAACGCGGCACCTAAACGCTCTTAAACGCCCCAGACATGTGCGATGAAGCCCCGTGCATGTGCGCGACACACTAACGGGCCCCGCACAAGTACGGGCCCGCAAATGTCCGATAGAGGTGTGGAAAGGCTAACTGAGGGCGGAGGAAGGCCCCCGAGGGGCGGAGAGACGGGGTTAATGGGCGGGGAAGGGGAGGGGAGAGGCCCCTCGCACAGTTGCGGGGCCGAATTTACAAGTAAAAAATAGCGCGAGTGAAACACTCGCGGTAGAGGGCATTTAAAGGGAAGAGAAACCATTTCCGTCAGCAATGTAGAGCAAAACCGGGGAAACCTGTAAAACGTGAGCAGTGTGATACATGTGCACAGCACAAAAGTGCTATTAAAACTAGAAAATGACCAGCACAAAAATATTAAAAACAGTAAGTCAGCTGTGGAACAGTGATAGCCATGGGCAAATATAACAAATACACCCAGGAAGGTTCCAGAAACAGGAAATGAATGTCGGAAGGGTCAACGGAGCGGAGACCTTTCCAAAAAACATGTCCGTTGTTTGGAGTTGTCCTGGGAGTGTTTTATATGGTTGGCCATTAATATCACTGTTGCCCAGCATGGTTATATGTCATCCCCCTCTCTTGTGGTCAATTGCGGGGTTTATTTGCACGTGTGTCACCAGACAGGGTGAATGAGCCCACAGTCAAAATGTGCAGAGCAGGGGTTGAGACCCCATCCTGCAAGGTTAACTATCTCCAGGGACTGCACAGTTTCCGTGGCCACAGTGTGGTGCAGCAGACAGAGCCAGTACCTCTAGGACCAGAGGGCAGAGGTTCAAATCCCAGCTGGGGCACCTGCCAGCCCAGTCCCTATATTTTACCCACCACCAAGCAGAGATAGCACAGACACTCCTGTATTGCAGGGAACATAAGCATAGTGCAAACACCCACATTTTGCCCTACACTGCACACCCCCCATAACAATGAGCCGTACCTACAGCCCAGTCCCACAAATGCAGTCCCGGAGTGCCACAACGCAAGCAGGTCATATGCTGTCCCTGAGAGAAGGACATGCCAGCATGTTGGCGGACGAGGACAGGTGGTGGAGGGGGTAGTGGGTGCTAGCCACAGAAGACAGTGGCCTAGCCATGTGCAGGCTGACACTGTCCACTGCAACAAACAGGCCCTGTGGGATGTACAGTCATGGTCTGCCAGGGAATACAGCCTATCCATGGCAACACGGTGGTGCAGTGCACACAGACAGTGTATGCAAGAACAGAACGTCACCGGTTCAATGCCCAGCTGGAGTAACCGACAATTCTCTCCACATATTTATCACACACCCACACCGTGGTAGTGAGGACATATGCTACGCATTGGTAATACCCCTCTATTTTACCCCCCTGAGCACAGACACCATGAACTGGTGCATTACCCAGAGCAGAGTCTCCCAAATGCAGTCCTGGAGGGCCACACACCATTCTGGTTCCATGCTGCCCCTAATACAAATGCCAGTGCTGCATATCTATGAAACACCCCCATGGCATGTAGATGTAGCTCATACATATTCATGAGGGACAGCACTAAAATACGAATAGTGTGTGGCATACCAGGACTGGGGTTGGGAACCCCTGCTGTAAAGCAGCAGCCAAGAGGGGCAGACACACCCACACC
This sequence comes from Ichthyophis bannanicus, assembly GCA_033557465.1. Classification (NCBI taxonomy): domain Eukaryota; kingdom Metazoa; phylum Chordata; class Amphibia; order Gymnophiona; family Ichthyophiidae; genus Ichthyophis; species Ichthyophis bannanicus. Next base: position 1,018,368,243 of record CM066033.1, on the reverse strand, counting down.
CACACCCACATGCCCCATTGGCCAATGCCCCCTGGAGAGGCAGGACATTGGGCCCTGCATGCATCTCCCATTACCAGCACCTGCATACCTTAGCAATGCCACCCTATACCTGGGTACACGGTACACAGCCCTCAAATGTTTGCTAGGAGTAATGGTAGATAGACATTCCTACATGAAGCACTGTTTGCTCTCTGAGCAACATCAGAACAAAATACTAATACAGCTGGGGAACACTGATACTATTGATGGGCAAAAACTAAAAACACACCCAGGAAAGCCCCAGTAGAAGGACAGGAGCTGTGGAAGGGGCTATGGAGCGGAGACCTGACCAAAATTCACTTCCGTGTGTCTCAGCTGTCCTGGGAGTGTCTGTTATGGTTGTCCATAATCCTCACTGTTGCTCTGCTTGGTTACATTCATTCCCCCTTTGTCGAGGTCAGTTGGGGGAGTTATTTGCACCCTTGTCACCAGACAAGGTGAAAGACCCCACATCACAAATGTGCATAGCAGGCATGTTGACTCTGTTGGTCAGGTCTGCCATCCACAGGGACTGCATTGTCTCTGTGGCCACAGTGTGGTGCAGTGGACAAAGCCAGTACCTCTAGTTTCTGAGGGTCACAGTTTCAAATCCCATCTGGGGCTCCTGCCAACCCAGTCCCCATATTTTACCCACCGCTAAACAGAGAGAGTAAAGACATACATTTATTGCAGAGAATATAAGAATGGTGCACACACACATTTTGTACCCAACACTGCACACACACCATAACAATGGCCATTACCTAGAGCAGAGTCTCCAAAATGCATTCCTGGAGTGCTACAATGCACACATGTCATCAGCTTTTCCAAGATAAGCACATGGCAGCATGTTGCCGGAAGGGTACAGGTGGTGAAGGGGGCAGTGCCTGATAGCCACAGAAGACAGTGGCCTAGCCATGTGCAGGCTGGCACCGTCCACTGCAACAGATAGGCCCTGTCGGATGTACAGTCATGGACATCCCAGAAAATCCAGCCAATCTGTGGCAGCACAGGGGTGCACTGCACATAGACAGTGTGTGCAAGAACAGAAGGTCACAGGTTCAAAGCCCTGCCAATCCTGCCCACATATTGTTTCCACAACGAAAATGTGATAGTAAGGATAATCCTTTATTGCTGGGGACATATGCATTGGTCATACGCCTATCTTTCACCCCACTGATCACGGACACCATGACCAGGGGCACGACCTACAGCAGAGTCTCACAAATGCAGTCCTGGCGGACCACACACCATTCCTGTTCCATGCTGCCACGCATAGAAATGTTTGTGTGTCATATCCCTGCACCACCGCCATGGCATTTAGATGTAGCACATGCATATTCATGAGGGACAGCAGGAAAACCAGAACAGTGTGTTGTAATCCTGGCCTACATCTGGGAACCTCTGCTGTAAAGCAGCAACCAACAGGGGCAGACACACCCACACCCACACCCACAGGCCACATTGGCCAATGCCTCCTGGAGAGGCAGGACATTGGGCCCTGCGTGCATCTCACAATACTAGCATGTGCATTCCTTAGCAATGTCACCCTACACCAGGGTATACGGTACACAGCTGTCAAATGCTTGCTATGAGTACTGGCAGATAGATAACCCTACGTTACGCAAATTATGCTCTGTGAGCTCCATCATGACAATCATTCTGTTGTCTGCAGTGGGTGCATCAGGTCTGGTCTCAGACAGTGTTTACCACCCTGGGGAGTGACACCCAACGGTATTGCGTACCATATCCATGCCTGTACTGTGCCCAGGACTGGTGTGGTGGCCAATGTTGACAAACGCCTCTATAGTAGCACAATGCTGGCATACGTGTGTGAGTGTGTGTCTGTCTATACAGTGTGTGTTGGCTGCAAACACCTTCCACAGCCCACACTGCCAGCACTGTTGCCAGTATTGGCCTGCCAATGTGCATAATGAGCAGCAAGGTACCATGGGTATAGATCAGACAGGGTGGGATGGCCAAGATGCATCTGCACAGGGCAGAGGGCACTGGCTGGGACACTGTAGTGGCTGGCCACCACCCACACAGACAGGGTGGCCTCTGTATGTGCTGCTGGGGTTGTACAACACCCTGACTGTGCAGTAACGACAGCATGGCTAGGCACCCCCATAGTGATAGATAGTATCTCTGTCATGTGATATATATGGGTTGTGTTTTGGGGCCCAGTCACGGACCTATCTGCTGGTGTGCACGGCCATCCTAGTTCTGGGTGCATGCATTTCCAACAGGACCAACTAGCAGACTGTCCTCAGTTGGTTTGTGTCCTGATGGAGTGCTGTGCAGCGGGTGATGGCTTGCTGCGGGAGAATATCAGATAGTGGTGGGGCCCAACGTAGCATATCAAGGCATACTGTCTGTCAGATATTATGTCAGGGATGTGCATGTCTAACAGGACTAACTAGAATCTGTCCGCAGCTGGTCTGTGTCCTGATGGAGCGCCTTGCAGGGTGCAGTGGCTGATGGCTTGCTGCAGGACAATATCAGATAGTGGTGGGGTGCAACCGAGCACATACAGGCCTAATGTCTGTCAGATATTGTGTTATGGATGTGTATACAGCTGCCATGACTGGCCTGTAGGGTGTCTCTTTCACAGTAGGACTGGGGTTGATGGTCTACTCTGCTGCCACCATTGCAGGGAGGTAGCATTTAGAGAGGAGACCCTGTGTTGCAAGGGGGGGGGGAAGGAGGGGGACAAATGGTGGTACCTAACCCACCTAGGTATCCATAAGGGGTTCCCCAGACTCAGACCGACAGAGATATCCAAGCTGTTTCTGCAGAAAGAACCTATCTCACAGAGTAATAGTGCATTGGAGCTCTGCCATGGCCTAAATTTGTCGTGGAGGGTGTTGTGGACCTGGTCCTGGGTGCCTCATCGCACCCTTAGGGTGAGCACAGTACCCGCACAATGTGACGGTGTGTAGCTACTCTGTGCCAGTACAACACCCACTCAGTACACCCTACCAGGCCGAGTTGATGTGTGGGTGCACACGGGCACATCCCCATACCAGGCCTGGAGCTGTCAGGTTGCAGTCCCCATCCTGTGTGCATCTGTGGACTGGTGATTTGCATGTGCAGTGCATCATGGGCACGGGTGGCCAAACCCTATCCACCTCACAACAGCAGACTGTCTGTCAGGTGACGTGCAGGCTTTCTGCAGCCAGCCATGGCTTTTGCTAACAGCTATAGTGCTGTAGTCCAAAGGTTATGTCACTGCCTGTGTAGCCAGAGAATATGGGTTCAAAACCACAGTGTGGTAATGTGATAGGCTTGTCCACAGCATTATCCATCTCAAATCCACCTATTTTTATGCATGATAAAACACCCGCGGCATACTGTACCCATAAGGTGTGTCTGAGGGTGCTTTATAGGGCGCCCTATAGGCCACCTTATGGTTGCCATCCATATAGTGTGCACTATACATTTTCCTGTGTGGCAACATATTTATTTATTTATTTATTTACATCTCTTATATACCGCACTATTTGCGATCAGCGCGGTTTACATAGAACAAACAATATCCGACAATAAACAAGAGTCAGGTCATTACAATGAACAGGAGCAGTAAACTTGGATAACAGGGGAAACTATCTACATGTGTGGAACATTGAACAAGGTAACTGTATATATGAGAGATGGAATTATTGTGTGTTGCTCCTATAGGGGACATTCTAGGGTGCGTTGGCGGACAGTGCACTGTAACATGTGCCCTATGGGCCGCCTTATGTTAACATGCTGTGAGAGTGCGTTTGCTAGTAGTGATACAAAAAGAAAGAAAGCCACCTACACCACAACACAACATAATACATACTGTTTTAGCCAGCCGTGTTCACTGGGCACTGTGAGGTATTGAACCGCTGATCCCTGCACCAGTGGTCACTGTTTCAAACATTGTGCTACGGCTCTGTTCCTGTGTCTGGATGTTTGCGCACCGCCTTATGCCCTTCACAACTGACAGCGCACCGCCTGATGCTGGCCAAAACGCACAAGATGGACAGCGCGCAAAATTAACAGCGCAACGCCTAATGCCGCACGAACTTAATTACTGCCGCCCACAATTAACAGCGCAACGCCTAATGACGCCCAAAATTATTATGCCTCCTAAAGCAGTTTTAACCATGAAAATTCATGCCTCAGCCAGCCTTTTTCCTGGTGCACGATGGGGGATAGAACCCCTGATCCTTGCACCACTGGTCAGTGTCTTCAGCATTGTGCTATGGCTCTGTTCCTGTGTCTGGATGTTTGCGCACCGCCTTATGCCCTTCACAACTGACAGCGACCACCTGATGCCGGCCAAAACGCACAAGATGGACAGCGCGCAAAATTAACAGCGCAACGCCTAATGCCGCACGAACTTAATTACTGCCGCCCACAATTAACAGCGCAACGCCTAATGACGCCCAAAATTATTATGCCTCCTAAAGCAGTTTTAACCATGAAAATTCATGCCTCAGCCAGCCTTTTTCCTGGCGCACGATGGGGGATTGAACCCCTGATCCTTGCACCACTGGTCAGTGTCTTCAGCATTGTGCTACGGCTCTGTTCCTATATGTGCCCAGCAGCGCCCCACTTAGCCTTCCCACGTGCTAATGTCGGGCCCGCAAATGTGCGCGCCGCGCACACGTACGGTCGGCTTTTTTCCTTTTTCTGCCTGACCCGCCCACTCCTTTTATGGCACAGGCACACTACCGCGGACCCGCACGATACGAATGTTTAGTAAACATGCCCCTAGGTCTCAGACTTATTTGGTACAGCTTCCCGTCCAAGAAAGCAGAGTACCTTTTTGCATCAATGACCTAGTATGAATCCACAACGAGTGAGCCAGTCCTGCTTTCAAATCTATAATACTGTTAATGTTTATACTCATAGAACAGATGCCCATGGACCGAACTCCTTCGTTATGTCAAGGATATTTTTTTTGACCCCGACGCTTGCCTCAGGTACCAATTCCGCGTTTCACATCTATGGTTCCTCAGGGGATCTTATGACTGAACTCATAACAGTGCTGCATAAAAACGAAAACACAAAACAAAACGACACACTTAATAACCCAAACTGCCGTACTATCCTACATTTAAACCACCTCCATTCTTAAAATCAAAACAAATTCTTACCGCCAATGCTGCGGTGTGACGTGTTGGGTGGAGTCTAAATAAGGCGGCTTGTGGTTTCATTCCGCATGCGCGGCGTTTCTCTCGACCTGGGAATGAATTTGACATGATTCTTGTAAAGGCGGGTCGGGTTTGAAAGTTGAGCGTCGGCAGCATTGGCGGTAAGAATTTGTTTTGATTTTAAGAATGGAGGTGGTTTAAATGTAGGATAGTACGGCAGTTTGGGTTATTAAGTGTGTCGTTTTGTTTTGTGTTTTCGTTTTTATGCAGCACTGTTATGAGTTCAGTCATAAGATCCCCTGAGGAACCATAGATGTGAAACGCGGAATTGGTACCTGAGGCAAGCGTCGGGGTCAAAAAAATATCCTTGACATAACGAAGGAGTTCGGTCCATGGGCATCTGTTCTATGAGTATAAACATTAACAGTATTATAGATTTGAAAGCAGGACTTGCTCACTCGTTGTGGATTCATACTAGGTCATTGATGCAAAAAGGTACTCTGCTTTCTTGGACGTGAGTCAGGAAGCTGTACCAAATAAGTCTGAGACCCAATTCTATGAGGCAAATAACTTGGCTGTACATCCCACTGGGACATGCAACCCTGCTATCTGCCTTGCCAGTATTCTGCCCCTATCCCCCGCTGCATGCACCAAGATGTTGTGTATGCTGTGGGGGACAGGGGCGTGATGAGGGTGGAGAGTGGGAGGGGCATGGGCAGGACTGACCCCTGGACATACAGGGCCAATTCTACTCATGGCCCTGTTTGTCCGGGGTCAACATTGGGACTGCCTGTTTATTCCACCTTAGAGGTGGAATAAACGGTAGCCGACCCCCTGTATCAGCAGGCCAGGACACTGGGGACAGTGGCGGGTGCGTTCCCGCCATCCGATCAGGGCACTGGCAGCCCCCGTCAGGCTTGGGTGGCAGGAATTCAGGGTGCTGGGGGGCGCAGGACATGCGATACCATGGGGAGAACATTCCTGCAACAATGCTGGGTCAGCTGGACTGTCTCCAAGGACACGAACCTGCACCTGTGGAAGCATCTTTCTTCTGCGGTGCAGAATCGGGCGCTGCCTTCCTTGTCTTGGTTGGGGTCGTCCAGATGGCCCGGATGTGCCCCATTGTGGATCAGATTCCATGTCATAAATCATTCCAGTTGCTTGTGTATAAAATATGACATGAAGAACTAAAGGTAATGAATGGAAGAAAAGAATGATATCACACAGAGACTTTAAAAAGTGAATGAAGAAAAACAGATTATAATACTATACAAACAAAGAATATGGCATCAAGTAAACACTGCAAGGCCCATCTGTTATGACCTTTCCCTATTTTATTGCAGTGCTGCATTAGGAGTAACCTAGTGGTTAATGCAGCAGGCTGAGATCCAGGTAAACTAGGATTCAAATCTTACTGATACTTCTTGTGACTTTGGCTTCAAGTATAAACTTAGATTGTAAGCTCTCTGGGGACCAATACCTACTTTTCTTGAATGCAACCTGGTTTGAACTGCTCCTGAAAAGACATCAGCTAAATCCAAAAACTGCTATAAAAGTCATTTCTTTCCTTTTGTGTTGTAACTTTGTTTTTATTGAGATTTAACAATGATAAATCATGGCCAACTTACTGAAAAAGAGTTGTGTTTATACCAACACTGAAGAAAGGTGATCTGACTGACTGGAAATTATCGTACAATTACACTAATCCCACATGCCAAAAAGATTCTACTCAAGATCATTCAGCAGAGACTACAACTTTAGCTGGAATGAGAACTACCTAAAAATGCAAACAGGGTTTAGGAAAGGGCAATGAAAGAAAAATTATTGTGAATGTAAGATGGATCCTTGAAAAAATGAAAGAATAGCAAAAGGATATCTATCTGATTGAAAGGAAAAGGAGACCGCCATGGCTTTCAAAAGAAGTAGCTGAAAAAGTGAAGAAAAAGAGGAAGCCCTTCATGAAATGCAAGAGATCACAGAGAGAGGAAGACAGGCATCTGTATTTGGAAAAACTTAGAGAAGCTAGCAAAGTAGTCAGGAAGGCAAAGATTCAAAAGGAGGAGGAAATAGCCAATGCAATAAAATGGGGGGATAAGACATTTTTCAGATATGTTAGTGAGAAGAGGAAGGGCAAAAGTGGTATTGTGTTTGTGAGAAACTAGCTCAACTTAAAGTAGACAAAGCGATGGGACCGGATGGGATACACCCTAGAATACTGAGGAAACTTGGGGACGTTCTAGCAGCTCCACTGACTGACCTTTTCAATGCCTCATTGGAGTCGGGAGTGGTGCCAAAGGACTGGAGAGAGGCTCATGTGGTGCCTTTACACAAAAGCAGAAGTATGTGGTTGAAAACTACAGGCCGGTTAGTTTAACTTCGGTGGTGAGTAAATTATTGGAAACGCTGCTGAAAGAGAAAATAGTGAGGTTTCTGGAGTCCAGCGGATTACAGGATCCGAGGCAGCATGGATTCACCAGAGGCAGGTCTTGTCAGACAAATCTGATTGATTTCTTTGAGTGGGTGACCAGGGAGTTGGACCGAGGGAGAGCCCTTGATGTGGTGTATTTAGATTTCAGTAAAGCCTTTGACACTGTTCCTCACAGGCGACTTATAAACAAACTGAGCACCCTAGGGATGGACCCTAAAGTTACCGCTCGGGTTAAAAATTGGTTGGGTGGGAAGTGACAAAGAGTACAGGTAAATGGAGCTCACTCTGAGGAGAAGGATGTTACCAGTGGTGTGCCCCAGGGATCTGTCCTTGGTCCAATTCTTTGTTAGTGATATAGCGGAAGGGCTGTCGGGTAAGGTTTGCCTCTTTGCGGATGGTACTAAAAACTGCAATGGAGTAGACACCCAGGAAGGTGTAGATAACATGAGGAGGGATCTAGCTAAGCTTGAAGAATGGTCTAGAATTTGGCAGCTGGGATTTAATGTTAAAAAATGTAAGGTCATGCATTTGGGCTGCAGCAATCCAAGGGAGCAATATAGTATAGGGGGTGAAGTACTTTTGTCCACTACAGAAGAGCAGGACCTAGGCGTGGTTGTGTCTGATGATCTTAAAGTAGCTAGACAGGTAGAAAAGGTGACAGCAAAAGCTAGAAGGATGCTTGGTGCATACGGAGAGGAATGGCTAGCAGAAAAAAAGGAGGTGATAATGCCTCTGTATAAGTCATTGGTGCGACCTCATTTGGAGTATAGTGTGCAATTCTGGAGACTGCATCGTCAAAAGGATGTGAACAGAATGGAGTCGGTGCAGAGGGTGGCTACTAAAATGATTAGTGGTCTTCATTATAAAGCATATGAGGACAGATTTAAGGATCTTAATATGTACACCTTAGAGGAAAGGTGGGATAGAGGTGATATGATTGAGATGTTTAAATACCTCCATGGCATATATGTTAAGGGAGAGAGCCTCTTTCAATTGAAAGCAAGTTGTGCTACGAGGGGACATGGGATGAGGGTGAAGGGAGATAGATTCAGGAGTGATATGAGGAATATTTCTTTACGGAAATAGTGGATTCATGGAATAGTCTCCCAGTGGAGGTGGTAGAGATGAGGACAGTAACTGAATTCAAAAAAGCATGGGACAAACACAGAGAATCTCTGAAGGTAATAAGGGGACTGTTTTAGTTGTTGATATGGAAGGACAGACTAGATAGGCCATGTGGTCTTTTTCTGTCATCATATTTCTATGTTTCTATGTTTCTATTGACTATAGCAAGTCTTTTAGCTGGGTAAACCATGAGAAACTCTGGACTACCTTAAGAAGTATGGGTATACCAGAACACCTGATAGTTCTCTTACATAACCTTTACATTGATCAAGAAGCAACAGTTCAAACGGAACAAGGAGAAAGAATGGTTTCAAATCAGCAAAGGCGTATGACAAAGCTGTATACTTTCCCCCTACCTGTTTAATTTATATGCAGAACAAATCATCAGAGAAGCAGGACTGTATGAAGACAACTGAGGTGTGAAAATTGGTGGAAGACTCATCAACAACATTCACTATGCTGATGATACTACAATACTGGCTGAAAATGAAGATGATCTGAAATATTTGCTTCTCACGATCAAGGAACATAGTTTAAAATGGGCCTGCACCTTAATGTAAAGAACCTGACAACTAGCAAAATCAATAAGTTCTTCGTTGATGGAGAAGATATTGAAATAGTGGCAAACCTTAACCCACTTGGATCAATAATCAGTAAATGACATGTAGTCAAGAAATCTGATGATGCATTGCTCTTGGTAGAATGGCTGTGAAGGACCTAGACAAGATTCTCAAGAGCAGAGATGTCACTCTCCATAGGAAGATTTGACTTGTCATGGTACCATGGCTTGATTTGACAAGCCATGGTATCTTCAATAAAATCATTTGGTTACGAAAGTTGGAAAGTAAAAAGACTGATAGGAAGAAAATCAATGCCTTTGAATTATGGTGCTAGATAAGAATACTGTGTATACCATGGACTACCCGAAGAAAAACCAATCAGTACTAGAGGAGATCAAACCTAAGCTTTCTTTAACCCTTTCAAGGCCTACTTTAAATTTTTAATCCACATTCTGCAGCCTGGTTAATTTTTGCATATTTCAAGAAAATTGTACCCGTCTTATTCAATATGTTCTAATAGTGATTTTCCTTCTGCTATGGTCATGTATTATATACCATTTAATAGGAATATTTAGTCAGAATTTTGGATCCCAAGAGTTTTGGGCTCGGCCTGGAAAGGGTTAAAAGCTCAGATGGCAAGACTTTGACTTTCATACTTTGGACACATCATGTGAAGAGAGAGATCATTAGAGAAAGACATCATGCTTGGCAAGGTTGAAGGTCAACGCAAAAGAGGAAGGCCAGCAATGAGATGGATCAATACAATAACAGCAGCTATGGATGCCACTCTATCAATAATGACCTGCCTGATTGAAATCCAAACACCGTTTAGGATAACTATCCAGAGAGTTGCCATGAGTCTTTAGACCTCTCCGAGCATGCGTACCTGCTTCCCACCCATTTGGCTCTGGAGATGTCTGTTCAATAACACAATAATAGATGACTACTTGCTGTGTCCTTATGGTGGTTTGCTGATCCCACTGGGAGAGAGAACGCCATAGTACGTGGTCATTTTACATGACTTTCTGTTATTTTTTTTTTTTTGTGAGGATGATGATAGAGTGAATGTGGCTATATTCTTCTGTTGTCTACGGAAACCCCCCATTACAGGTAAGCAACTACACTTTCTCAAGAGACAAGCAACGGGATGCAGGCACACTTCTAACGTGAGTCCTGAGCTGAGGGCAGTCTTTTTTTTTAACTTCTTTATTTATATTTTCCAACAAAATACAAAAAAAACAGAAAACAAATTACAATAAAAACAAAATACAAAATACTTCTCTTTAACAAGAAACAAACAAAAAAGGCTAAATACAGCCTACCCCATCCTGTCCCTCCCATCATCATGCGATCATCATGGACTATATAGTAAGAAAAACAGCTGAAGGCCTGAGAGGCCTACAAGGGCTATGGAACATGCAAGCACTCCACTACATAAAACTAAGATCTGACTAATGACTCCTTATTATATCTCATATTGTACTTTGGAGATGTAATTCTGAAGGGGTTTACACTTGAGAAAAGTGGAAGGCATAAGGGTTCTACAACACCGTGGCATTTGCTCATATTTGCGGCATAATCACAAGTGGTTCCACCATTCGTGCCAACTAAGCTCTGCTGTATGTTTACAGTTAGAAATAACGAGATGCAGGACCACTCCCAACATAAAAACTGACAATCCCTCTGTAACGATGAGATGTCAATTGCTGACAGAAAAACAACCACAGACCAGGAGAGAGTGGCCCTGAATCCCAGCACCTCTTGAATGTGATTCCATACTGAAACCCAAAAAGACTGAATGTTAGGGCAATCATACACCACATGCCTCAAAGTGCCGACATCTCCCCTACAAGATCAACACTCATTCCCAGCTGCCTTATCCCATTTAGCAACCTTTACCGGAGTAAAGTGAGCTCTGTGTACAAAGTACAAAGCTTGTGAGATAGAGGCAGACTGAGAAACTCTGTTTATCTTACTCCAGAATTTTGTCCAAGTTTCCAGAGAAAGAACTTCCCCAGTGTCATGTTCCCAGATTTGTTGAACACCAATAGCCTGAGAGCTGTTGTTCTGAACCACCAGTTTATAGTAGTGAGAAGCCACCCCAGAGGCGATCTGCCCTGAATCTATCTTACTCATCAACCCCCACTCGTCAGACAACAATGTAATATCCAAATGGGATTTCTGTATACAATGCCTCAGCTGAATCCACTGGAAGTATAGGGATTTAGGCAAATCAAATTCACTTTGTAGAGAAGCAAAATGTTTCTACTTGCCGTCCTTTATCAGTTGGCCAACACTCCAAATGCCCCTGCTAAACCATTGTTGCCATGCGAATGAACTTTGATTAATTTTAAAAAAAGGACTGTGCCAGATGGGTATTAGTTTTGATAGACAATCCTCCTTAGGAATTGCATTTGCTAACTTTTGAAAAGCCTTCTGAGTGTCCAATATAACCTGTGAGACGTCAACCTCTTTAAAGACACCATGCCAGGAAGGAGATATAAGGGGAAAGGGGCACTTAATCTCTCCTCTAGGTTAAGCAATACTGGCCATATACCTATGGCCCCCTCCACCCATCGTGAACCTTGCTTTAACAAAAAAGCACAATGATAGGCCTGAAAGTCAGGGAAATTCACCCCCCCCCCTTCTTTTTTAGATTTAAGTTTCCTAAGAGCAATTCTAGGTGTTTTATTTTTCCATAAGAATTGAACCAGAATCCTTTCAATTTGACGATACATTTTACTTGAAAGAAAGACTGGTAGCATTTCTAGCACATAATTCACTGTAGGAGTGATAGTCATTTTTATAGCTTCAAGACGACCCCAAGAGAGATAGAACCGGCGACCACTTTGCTGTTATATTACGAACCGTAGATAGGATCTCCCCTTCGTTGCACTGCAGGGTTTCACTAAGTGGGTAGAAATAGTGAACTCCCAAATACTTCACCATCTTAGGCTCCCACACAAAAGGAAAATCCTCCAGATCCACCCTACACACTCTTGAGTTTAAGGAAAATGTGACAAATTTTGACCAATTAATTTTATAGCCAGACAATCCTGAGTATTTATCTATCAATTCTAAAAAAAACAGTATAGAGCTAGGCATGGTGAATAGCAGCAAATCATCAGCATATGCAGATAGTTTAATTTCCATGCCAGCAAAAAAGATGCCCTTAACCGCGAGGCTTTGCCTTATCAATAGGGCCAAAGGTTCCAAGGCCATATTGAAAAGAATGGGAGAAAGAGGACAACCCTGATAGGTACCATGCCCTAGAAGAAATTCTCTAGACTGAGTCGCATTCACAGAAATTTTCGCACTTGTTTTCACATACATAAGTATGATTAGGTTGCAGAAATCCTCACCAAATCCAAAACAGTTCAGAACAGCAAACAGGAAAGGCCACTCCAGCCGATCAAATGCTTTCTCTGTGTCTAGCGAGAGTCCCACAAGAGGGCTCTCTGTTCCCTCCATGCCTTCCAAAACGTGACAAAGCACTCTGGCATTATTGGCTGTGGAGCGTCCCTCAATAAAGCCACATTGGTCTGGATGAATCAAAGAAGGGATCAATTTGGAGAGACCACCAGCTAATATTGCCGCAAAGATTTTATAATCTGCGTTTAGCAATGAAATAGGCCAATAGTTACTAACTAACTGAGGGACCCTCCCAGGTTTTTCAAGAACAACAATATTTGTAGAGGCAAATGCTCCAGTCTGTGCCTCATTGTCCAAAAGAAGTCTATAATATTGTTGACGGTATGGCCCTAAGTTTTTGGAAAAGGTTTTATAGAATTCAACCAGAAGGCCATCTTGTCTGGTAGCCTTGCCCACTTGCATAGAGTCAATAGCCTGGATAATTTCCATGACTGTGATCTGCTTATCTAGTCCCACAGCAGTTTCTTGATCTAACACCGGCCTCTGAATATTAGTCAGTACTCTATCAAACTCCTTCTCAGAGAAATCTATCTCTGGGGAATATAACTGAGCATAAAATTGGCAAAAGGTCTCTGCAATGCCAGGGTCCTTGACACTCAATTGTTGCACCTGGGGATCCCTTAAAGCTGTAATGTGAGAAGCTTCCTTATGACCCTTTAATGAGTTAGCTAGCAACCCTCCAGCTCTGTTACCTTCCAAGTAGTATCGCCCTTTCTGCCCTTGAATATTCTGTGAAGTCTCAGTGGTCAAAATCGAATTATATCTACATCTAAGGCACTGTAGTCTTATCAGAATATTAGGATCAGTTTTCTGGCCTAAAATGTGTTTTCCCGCTTTAATCTACTTGTCTAGCGCACCAAGTTCTGCTTTATTCTGTTTGGCCTGCCGTATAGCAAAACTGGTAATGGTGGCCCGCATCCTAGCTTTAAAGCCTTCCCACCAGGCCCATCCCAAGGAGTCTTGAGGTAAATTAAATGGAAAATACTCCTCTGTAGGCACCAGGATGGTCTTGCGGATTTCCTGACTACCAAGAAGAGTCCTATCAAATTGCCAACGTGAGTGAGATTGATAGCTGGTTGAGTCAAATAGGGAGAGTGAGATTGCGGAATGATCAGAGATGTGAGCCACGTGAATATTGGACTCATTGATTCTAGAACAGAGTCCCTTGGAGACTAAAAATAAGTCTATACGTGATAATGAGTTATGAGGAGGAGAAAAGAAAGTAAATTCTTTGTCCATAGGGTGCTGCAGCCGCCATATGTCTAGCAGGCCCAATTCCTGCATTAAAGATACAAGAACCGGGTGAGCCTTGGGAACCCTAATGGTTCTCACTGGACTCCTATCTACCAAGGGGTCTAGCACGAGGTTGAAGTCTCCCCCCACAACAGTCGGATATCTGGACACCTCCTGTGCCAAGGCTGCAATGGAGCAAAAGAAAGTAGGGCAATCAATATTAGGAAAATAGATATTAATTAAGGCCAGTTCAATGGATCCAATTTTGATGACAGCCATTGTCTACCACCCATCAGTATCAGACCTAGTTTGTATAACCATGGGGGATAGAGCTTTCCTCACTAAAATGGCAACCCCATTTTTCTTATGATTGGCAGCTGAGAAAGCCACTAGAGAAAAGGGTTTTATATCTAGTTTTAACGACTCCTTCACATTCAAGTGTGTCTCCTGCAACAGTAAGATGTCAGCACTTTCTTTACAACCATACAAAAGAATCTTTTTCCTCTTAATGGGAGTGTTAATGCCCTTAACATTCAGTGGAATTATCTTAAAGGAAGACATACTGATAATATAGCACAGATTGACAGTCAAATGTTGCAAAAACATGCTAAATTGTAGCATATAGTTTTACTTTGTAGAACAACACCTTAAATGCCCTCAGAGTGGTAGCTGCGCTTGTAGCCCAAAAAAAGAAAACCTAAAAAAAAGAGCCACAATTTAGCCCTAGCCCCTGCACATGATCGCTCACAGTACGAACACATAATTCTGAAAAACAAACCACCAAAACCACCAAACCCAGGGGGGCTATAAAACACAAAACTTAGCGGGTGAGCCCATCTGGACAAGACAGACATGGAGGGCAAAGTGACCCAGTACATTTCCACTTCTTTGTCACTTAAAGTATCACATCTTGCCCATCACCCATAACTAGAGTAGAGACAAAGTCCCCAAAACCAAAAACGCCAGAACTATATGGCAGGGCAGTCCCCATCGAATCTGTTTATGACCTAGAAGACCCCCAACCTAGTAAATAAGGGCCATCCCGCTCTTCCAAGCCCTGTTACTCTCTGAACCACAATAGACATCACAGATAATATAGAACACAAAAGAAGAAAGAGAGAAAACAGCAGGAGAAAAATCTTTATTTATTTATTTAACCAGTTTTGTATACCACCTTATCCTTCAATCAAAATGGTTGACAAGACAACAAAGGCTTACATATTGAGGGCATGGGAAAACAAAAACGATACATTACAATATAAATACAAAACAAAACAGTATGTCATAATACTATATCATAGTGAAATTAAATATACATAATGGTTAATTTAAGTTATTTCACCAAATTATTCTATAAATAAGTAAGTCTTTAAAGATTTGCGAAAGTCCTTAAGGTCTTCCTGAGTTCTTAAGTCTTCAGGAATAGAATTCCATAACTCTGGTGCCATAAAGGAAAACGCTCTTTTAGAAGTCATTTGTTTTGATTTGTTGAAGTTCAAAGGAGTATTAAGTTTATTGATATTTTGAGATCGTCTTGTTCTTATGCTTTTGTCTTTTGAAATAATAGATTGTAGAATATCCGCTAAGGATTGGTGAAAATTTTTGAAAATAGTCATTAGGTTTTTATATTTTGCCCTTGTAATAACTGGAAGGAAATGTAACTGTTTGAGGATAGGAGTTATGTGTTCAAAGTTTGTAGAGCCAGTTATAATACGCACAGTGGTGTTCTGAACTAATTGGAGAGGATGGACAGAGTGTTTAGGAAGACCTTGATACAAGATGTTTCCAAAATCAAGTAGAGTGATTTGTATTTAGTATTGGTTTTAGTCTTCTTATAATCTTTAAACGATGGTATGCTTTTGATGCAGTTTTGTTTATATGAGATTTTAAATTTAAATATTTATCTAATGTTACGCCTAAATATCTTACTTCATCTTTAATTTTTATTTCTCAATTTAATATATTAATTTCAATTGGTAGTTTTAAGGACTGGCATTTAGATATGAACATTGCTTCTGTTTTGTCAGAATTTACTTTTAAGTTGTTGTTTTTAAGCCAATCATTCATATCAGCCAAACAGTTATTAATTTTTGTTGTACCAAAGGTATTTTGGTCAATTATAGTATAAACCATAATGTCATCAGCGTATAAATGATAATTAATTTCATGAAGATGAATTATTTGACATATGAGTTGAATATAAATATTAAAGTCATCTACATGATTACAGACACTTTTCTGACCAGGACTTTTCCCAACTGATATCCAAATGTGACTAATGTATTTCAATATTCTGTAAATAGTTAGCTAGCCTACGCAGTTGTACCTTGTTATTCCCAAGTTTTCAAAAACCCTGTTACTTGTAAAAATGCATTACAGTTCCTTGTATGTATATGTTTGTTCCATGTAAACCGCGCTGGTGACAATAGTGTGGTATATAAAAGATGTTAAATAAAATAATAAATAAATGATAAAGCTGAACCTTGAGGTATGCCTTGTCCAATCAAAAATTGAGAGGATTTTTTGTCACCATATTTTACTAACTGCGTACGATTAGTTAGATAAGAGGCAAAACATTTTTTTTTTTAAACTTTTATTTTCATTTTGCAACAAACAAAAGAAACAACACACCAAAAGAGACAAAACAGGTATACAATAAGGAAAAGTAAACCCATTACCCCCCACCCCGATGCTTCTTCTCTACCCGATTATATCAGCATGTGAGCGCTTCCAATTAACAGTGATTATACATCAAACGATCAAAGGAGTATCTACAATACAGCATGATCATGGGACAAAGAAATATACAAAGTTAGACAGTCAGATGAGAGCATTTAGCAAAATGTACATAGTCATTGAGCAGCGTCCATTGAGACCAATGAGAAGGAGTCTGAACGGAGGAAGCGAACAGACGAGGTATTTGTTCACATTTACTGTAAAGACAGGCATGATTCCACCATTCATTGGGGCTCAGATGGGAGCTAATTTTCCAGTATTACTTAATTAGGGAAATAGCAATGCCAAGCATAAAGTTCGAAAGGAGATAAGCCATTTTTGGGAGAGAGGGGATCCCCGTTACTGGGCGAGGTCCCACTATCCTCCAAGAAAGGGGCTCCTGAGAGTGCGAGATAGACTAAATACGACCCCAGACCCGACGCCAGTAATACTGTAGTGCGGGATATTCATGCATAACATGAGGCAATGAACCAATGGCCGCAGGACGTGTCCAGCAACCATTGCCCTGAGTAGTGTTCCATTTGTCTAATCTGTGAGAAGTGTAAAAACACCGGTGGGCTAGAAAGAAGAGGGTCTGAGTGAGTGAGGCGGATCGGGATCCCGTGTCCCTCTACTCCAGATAAGGCTCCATTGCTCCGAGGTCAAAGTCACATGCAATTCTCTCTCCCATACTTTCTGCGCTATAGGGGTATCTCTAGTTATAGCATTACATAAGGTTTAGTAAAATTGGATGCTACACCCGGTGAACTACCGAGAGATCGGAAAGTCTCCAATCAACGTTATGTAGGGAATGCCGATGGCGGGAGTACTCTAGTGCTCCGAGGGCGATGCTGTAGTTGCACTGACCAGAGTCGGGAGTCTAAAGATTGCATAAGAGTATTAAAGGCACCTAAAGTGTCTAAAAGCATTGGTGGATAGTGGGAGTCTGATGGGAGAGTCATACCAGGGAGAAAGGTAAGAGGAATCGGTTTGCAAAGGCCCGCTTCTATATCTAGCCACACAGGTCTACTCGGTACTGGATCCTTCAACCAACGAGCACCTTGTTTGAGAAGAAAAGATTGAGGGAACACTTAAGTAAAATCGCCACCAAGTATTAATGGAGCATTGGCAGAGGCCAAGGCCAACTGTGCAATACTTGCATAGTAAGCAGGGTTGTCCACATTCGGGGCATAATGCAAATACACGTGAATTCACTATCTCCAACCTCAAGGTGTACACGGGCCCATCTACCCTCCTTGTCAGCGCTAATATCAGGTACGGTAGCATGCAAAGACTTCTCAACCAGAATGGTTATCCCGTACCATTTGGAAACGGTGGGAGAATAGGCAGCTACCATGTGAGGCTTAGCATTGAGTTTCAGTGTTTCAGCAGAGTTTAAATGCGTTTCCTGAAGAAACACTAAATCAACATGCTCATGGCTAAGATAGCTAAGGATTTTCTTTCCTTTGAGTGGACCATTAATGCCTTTGATGGTGAATGATAAGATTTTACATAAGGCCATTCAGAAAAGTTAAAATTCTGAGCATGATAGCACACATAATTTCACTATGTCCCTCAAACTGACTGTATCTGGCTGTACACATGACATAGGAAAAATAAGCTAATATAATACAATGAAGCGCCCCACATTAACAAAGAAAACCGCAGTACGGTAGAGGAGAAGCAAAACCCCAAAATTACTGGCGACCATGTGTCTGCGGGGAGAAACCCCAGAGAAGGCCGAAATTGAAAAAACACATAACCTGTAGGACTGTGCGTGCTCCGAATCCGACCGAGGCACACATCATGAAGGGATAGGAGACCCAAAAAAACAAAAGTCATATAGAGAAAGAAAGAAAGTCCAGGCTATTTCTGTGCTTGGCTATGACCGCCGCATCGGGCCCTTCAAAATGGCGGATAGAGCCGGCAGATAAGAGTCCAAGATTTGGGATTAGCGCATCTGCTCTGCTTCTTTGGAGTCTAAAAATGTTGATAGTAGATCAGGATCTTCGAACGTCCTGGTTTGGTTGTGGAGAGTCACTCGGAGCTTCGCTGGATACAACAGGCCAAAGCGAGCCTGTAGCTGTTGAAGTCGAGGGCGAAAAGCAAGGAGTTTCTTCCGACGGTCAACGGTAGGCTTTGCCAAATCAGGAAAGAAGGAGACCTTACGACCTTCAAATTCCAAATGATGATTCGCTCGGGCAGCATGTAAAATTTGTTCCACTTGTTGATATCGTAGCAAGCTAAAGATAATAGGCCGGGGGGTCGTGCGGTTGAGCGCCATGTGGGCAGGAACACGGTGTGCTCGATCGATTTCCAGTTCTCTGTGAAAAGTGATCTTCAGCAAGGAGGGAAGAGTTTTGAGCAAAAATTCTCTTATATCTCCTGCTTCCACCCCCTCCGGCATTCCGAGGAGCCTCACATTGTTGCGACGGGCTCGATTATTGCTATCTTCTAACTCTTTTTGAAGATTCTGTATCTGGCGCTCAGCCTTGTCCAGTTTGCCCAAGCGCACCTCGTGCGAGTCGAGGACCCCCGCCATGTTGTCCTGCCGTAATGAAAGACTTTCAAGTCGGTCCTGGAGCACTCCAAAGTCTTCTCGCATGGCTCGAAGCGCTTCTCCATTGGACTGCACCAATTCCTTCACGCCGCGTATTTCCTCCAAAATCTCCAGGTGCATTTCGGGGTTTTCACGAAATGGGACCATCTTCTGTGGAGAGGACACCTCTGTTTTGGAGCGTTTTCCGTGAGAAGAAGAAGGAGACCCGAAGTCCAAGCGCGCTGGTTTATGGGCCGCCATCCCCCCCGAGGTGCCCCGGTCAGCTCGGAGCGAAATAGTAAATTTGTGTAGGTATTAAGTCAGGATTCTAAGTAGGCCTCTCGGGAGCTTCAACGCAAAGCGTCCTACCCGCTGGACATCAGGCTTCGCCCCCCCAGAGGCAAAACATTTTAATGTATTGTTGCATAAGCCAATATCTTGTAGATGTTGTAACATTATTGTGTGAGACACAATATCAAAAGCTGCTGAGACATCGATGAAGATTAACAGAAAAAACTTATTTTTTTCAAGGCCTGTTATAAGATTATCAAAGAGAGAAATAAGTAGAGTTTCCACATTGTGATTAGGTTTAAATCCATGCTGATGTATATCCAAAGGGGCATACGAGTCAATGTGATCTTGCAGCTGATTTTGCATTACTTTTTCTATAATTTTTTAGATAAATGGTAAACTCAAAATAGGACGGAATGACTTAGGGTCAGTGATGTCCAGTGATTTCCCTTTATAGACTGGTCGAATTATGGCACTCTTTAGTATAGGTGGAAATAACCTTGTTTTAAAGAATTTACAAATTTTAAAATGTGAAAGCTAATATGATTTTTAGAACTTTTAATCCATTCTACTGGACATGGGTCAGCTGGTGAAGTTGTTGTATTAAGTGTGCTGATTATATTTTCAATCTGTTTTAAAGCTGGTAAAGAAAAATCCTTCCAGACTTTTGTGGATTCAGTGCAAGGTTTAAACCAAAGTTGGTGGAATTGTGATGTAGACAAGTTGTTTGATGAAATAGCATTCTGGCTTATCAGGTAATTTGCAAATTTTTGGGGGTCTATTTGAGGATCACCATATAAAGTGGTCACTTTTGTAAGTTGTTGAACAATGTAGAATAGTTCCCTTGGTTTGTTAGTTGTTTTCATTATTAGATTTGTATGGTATTGTTGTTTACGGTCATTTATTAACTTATTATATTCCATTTGTTTTACATTAAATAGGAAATTTTAGATCTTGAGATTTAATTAGTCTCCATTTACGCTCAAGTTTTCTTAGCAGGCGCTTTGCCTCCCTGATTTCATTAGAATACCATGGTGCGTTCTTCCTACGCATTTGTACTTTATTATTTTTTGGGGCTAGTGCAGCATTTGAAATGATATTATTCCAATTTTCTATGGCTTTATCCAGTTCAGTGCAATTTTGTTGCAATTGTGGAACAATGTCCTTAAGAAAATCCTCTTTATGGAAAGCTCTAAATTTTCTAGCCTTGTAATCATCTTTTAAGTTGTTAGGGGATCAAGATAAATGAGATAATACAATGATCAGACCAAGGTACTGTGGTAGTATTTGGGACCGTAATTTGGTTTTGTGAAAAGAGTTGCTCAGGGCAAAAAATTAGATCAGGAGTGGTTCCATGTTGGTGTGTAAGCTGGTTAATTATCTGTTGATAACCTAAATATTTCACTGCTTTCAAGAAGGATCTGTTCTCATTAGAAGGCGAGGATGATAGATTGTAATCACCTAATACAATTAATGGTTTAATTTGAGAGCTATAAGTGCAAATTAATTCTAACATTTTTGAGAGGTGATCCTTAGCAGCATTAGGTGGTCTATATGTGAGGCAAACATTGAGGTGGTGATTTTTTTCAGTTGAATTGTTAGTTGTAATAGCTTTAAACTTAAAGTTTGTTTTTGTTAATATTAAAATTCCTCCTCCTTTTTTATGTTCTCTAGGGGAATTAAATATATCATAATCTAAAGGGGTAATTTGGTTTAAAATGATTTGATCTGTGTCCAGGTTTCAGTGATGCAAATAATATCAAGCTTTTGATCTTTAATATAATCATAGATAATGTTTGGTTTATTCCGTATTGACCTTGCATTCATTAAAACACAATGGGTGAATAAAGGATTGGATTTCTAGTGCTATGTTTAGATTATGAAGAATTAATTTTATTTGATTTCTTACATTTTTGATTATGATGATGAAGTTGTTTGAAACAATTATTATTATACCTAGCATAGTTTGGAGAAATAGGATTAATTACTACAGCGTTTGGTAAAGCTTGCTGTGTAAGGAATAACATTAAAATATAGAAGTATAAATTGATAAGTTATATGCATGTTTAAAAAACTAAAATGAACTTTTAAGCAGTTAGATATATGAGTAATTTTTATTATTTATTTATTTACAATCTCTTCTATACCGCACTATTCGGCATCGGTGCAGTTTACATGGAACAAAATTCTCAGAACAGGATAACAGGTCTGAGTTTACAATTAACGGGACAGCAAAACTTGGATAACAGTGGGGTAACTATTTACACACAGGTGTCATAGAATAATATGTAACATAGTGGGTAACTATTTACCTACAGGTGTCATTAATAATATGTGACATAGGTCTCAATAATCAAGGATATCTTGATAGGAGTGTTAGTTTAGCTGACTAGGTATGCTGGTGTAGATACATTCGTTTGAGTGAATTGATTCATTGTTATCTGAGAAGTATTTGAGGAAGAGGTGGTGCTTGAGGGCCTTCCTAAACTGGGTTAGGTTAGTGATGGCCCGGCTGTTTGGTGGTAAAGCGTTCCAGCATCTTGGAGCGCAGAGTCTGAAGGCCCTGTTTGCTGTTGTCGAGGTGCATTTTCTTAATGCCTTCAGAATTATTAGCGTATTTATTGCTGTGGATCTTCTTGATCTATTAGTGGCTATGGTGTGGATGAGGTCTGTTAGTGAGGAGGAGGAGAGCCTATTAACAGCTTTGAAGGTCAGTAACACGGTCTTGAAAATGATCCTGGTCTGTATAGGAAGCCAGTGTAACTGTTTCAGAAGGGGCGTCACATGGTCGCTCCTAGATGCCCCATGGAGAATCCTCGCTGCGGCATTCATTGTGAGCTGTTGAGGGTTCAAGGTGGATTGGGGGAGTCCTTGTAATATGGCATTGGCGTAATCAAAGTGAGGTATGATCAGAGCCTGGTAGATTGCCCGGAAATCTTCTCATTCAAGCAAGGAGCGTAGATGTCTGAGTGAACGGATCTTGTAGTAGATTGCTCTAACTGTGTTACCTATGTGGGCCTTCATGTCTAGGCATTGATCCAGTATGACACCCAGGTATCGTATTGTGGATTTTGCTTGTAGATTGGCTTCTTTCACTTTCAAGTATTGTGGTGGGCTAAAATTTGGTTTCCTCGTAATGAAGAGCACCTCAGTCTTCTTATGTTGAATTCGGAGGTTTTGGGACAGGAGCCAGTCAGATATTGCGTTGATAATTTCTTAATTTTAATAATTTCTTAATTTTAATTATTAAGAAAATATACGCTTAAAATTTCATATGATTACATTCAATGCATTAAACTTTCTAACATTTGTTTTAATTGGGAGGAAGAATAGATTAGGTAGGTTTTTAAATTGAATTATTAGGGTAGGTTGATGAACTATTGATATGACTTAGTAGCTTACCATTAGTTTTCTTACTTTTGTTGTTGATAGTTTCGTGTGTTTCTTATCACGTCCCCACCTAAGGGCCCTCTGGCGAGGCCCTCAGGCGCGGGCCCGAAAGGTGTGGCCACGTCTGACGGTGGCAGCTCCTAACGGTATGAAGGCTCCTCCCCCTAGCCCTGATAGGTAGATTAAGCAAGGGAATGCCTTAGATGTGTCAGGCAAAGAGCTGCTTGATGATACTTAAATCAGCTGTGCAGGATAAACAGGCAGTCTGATCCAGATGGTGGCAGCTCCTAATGGTATCAAGGCTCCTCCCCCTAGCCCCAATTGGTAGATTAAGCAAGGGAATGCCTTAAATGTGATCAGGCAAATAGCTGCTTGATGATACTTAAATCAGCTGTACAGGACAAACAGGCAGTCTGATCCAGATGGTGGCAGCTCCTATCTGTATCAAGGCTCCTCCCCCTAGCCCCGATTGGTAGATTAAGCAAGGGAATGCCTTAGATATGATCAGGCAAAGAGCTGCTTCATGATGCTTAAATCAGCTGTGCAGGACAAACAGGCTTTCTGATCCAGATGGTGGCAGCTCCTAACGGTATCAAGGCTCCTCCCCCTAGCCCCGATTGGTAGATTAAGCAAGGGAATGCCTTAGATGTGATCAGGCAAAGAGCTGTTTGATGATACTTAAATCAGCTATGCAGGACAAACAGGCAGTCTGATCCAGATGGTGGCAGCTCCTAACGATATCAAGGCTCCTCCCCCTAGCCCCGATTGGTAGATTAAGCAAGGGAATGCCTTAGATGTGATCAGGCAAAGAGCTGCTTGATGACACTTAAATCAGCTGTTCAGGACAAACAGGCAGTCTGATCCAGATGGTGGCAGCTCCTAATGGTATCAAGACTCCTCCACCTAGCCCTGATTGGTAGATTAAGCAAGGGAATGCCTTAGATGTGATCAGGCAAAGAGATGCTTGATGATACTTAAATCAGCTGTGTAGGACAAACAGGCAGTCTGATCCAGATGGTGGCAGCTTCTAATGGTAATAATACCCTGGAGCGCCTTCAAAAGAGACAAAATAAATGTCACAGTGTATAGCAAATACTGCATGATTGAATATCGCTTCTGCGTGGATAAATCACCACTACACGACCTCGGACCAGTCAAACGCCCATGATAGCAAGCGCCGTAGAACTTTTGCAAACAAAACTGCAAGGTAAATTTCACTGCATCACCGCCAACTACTTGTCTTCCAAAAATGCATATAACTTCCCTGGACCATCAAAAGTCTTGGGGGTATGTTTACTAAACCGCGCAATTGTGCGGGGCGCACTTGAGCGTGCGCTAAGGTACCTTAGCGCACGCTAATAGTGCATTTTTAGTGCCCCGCACACGTGCACGCCGCCCGCACAAGAGTGCGGCGCACTGATGTGCGATAGAGGCGTGGAAAGGCATTGCAAGGGCGGAGGAAGGCTCCCGAGGGGCAGGGGGATGGGGTCAATGGGTGGAGAGTGGGAGGGGAGAGGCTCCTCACACAGGAGCGGGGCTGAATTTCGGTCAAAAAAATACCGCGAGTGAAAACCTCGCGTTAGAGCCGATTTAAAGAGAAGAGAAACCATTTACGTCAGCAATGTACAGCAAAACCGGGGAAACCTAAAACACGTGAGCAGTGTGATACATGTGCACAGAACAAAATTGCAAATAAAACATGGAAATGACCACAACAAAAATGTAGAAAATTATAATTCAGCTGGGCAACAGTGATAGCAATGGGCAACAATAAAAAACACTCCCAGGAAAGCTCCAAAAAAAATAAATGATTTTTGGAAGGATAGACTCTTTCAAAAATCATTTCATTTTTTTGGAGCTTTCCTGGGAGTGTTTTTTATTGTTGCCCATTGCTATCACTGTTGCCCAGCTTGGGGTTTTTTTTCCCCTTTTTCCGAGGTCATTTTTGAGGTTTATTTGCACTTTTGTCCCCATACAAGGTAAACGAGCCCACAGTAAAATTGTGCAGAGCAGGGTTTCTGACTCGTCCGGCCAGGTTTCCTATCTCCAGGGACTGCACTGTCTCTGTGGCCGCAGTGTGGTGCAACAGACACAGCCAGTGCCTGTAAAACCAGAGGGTCACAGGTTCAAATCCCACCTGGGGCTCCTGCCAACCCACTCCCCATAGCTTTACCCACCACTAAACAGTGATAGTAAAGACACTCCTTTATTGCAGAGAACATAAGCATGGTGCAAACACCCATATTTTACCCTACACCGCACACAAACCATAACAATGGGCATTACCTACAGCCGAGTCCCCCAAATTCAGTCCTGGAGTGCCACAACTCAATCAGGTCATATGCCTTTTCCCAGATTAGGACATGTCTGCATGTTGGCGGAAGGGTACAGGTGGTGGAGGGGGCAGTGGCTGCAAGCCACAGCAGACAGTGGCCTAGGCCTGTGCAGGCTGGCACCGTCCACCGCAACAGACAGGCTCTGTTGGATGTACAGTCATGGACTCCCCAGGGAATACAGCATACCTGTGGCAACACAGTGGTGCAGTGCACACAGACAGTGTGTGCAAGAACAGAAGGTCACAGGTTCAAAAGCCAGCTGGGGTTACTGCCAATCCTGTCCACATATTTCACCCACAACTAAACTGTGATAGTAAGGACAAACCTTTATTGCTGAGAACATACGCATGGTTAATACACCTATATTTTACCACACCAAACACAGACACCATAAACAGGCGCATTACCTAGAGCAGAGTCTCCCAAATGCAGTCCTGGAGGGCCCCACACCATTCAGGTTCCATGCTGCCTCTAATAAAGATGCCTGTGCTGCATATCTATGCACCACCCCCATGGTATGCATATGTAGCTCATGCATATTTATGAGGGACAGCATGAAAACCCGAACAGTGGTTGGAACACCAGGACTGGAGTTGGGAAACTCTGCCGTAAAGCATCAGCCAACAGGCCCAGACACACCCACACACACACCCACAGGCCCCATTGGCCAATGCCTCCTGGAGAGGCAGGACATCGGGCCCTGCCTGTATCTCCCAATACTAGCAGTTGCATACCTTAGCAATGCCACCCTATACCTGGGTATATGGTACACAGCTATCGAACATTTCCTATGCTAACTGGCAGATATCAATTCCTATGTTAAGCACATTCTGCTCATTGAGCTCCACCATAACAATCATTCTGATGTCTGTGATGTGTGCTGCAGGTCTGGTCTCTGATAGTGTTTACCACCCTGTGGAGTGACCCCCAACAGTACTGGTACCATATTCATGCCTGTACTGTGCCCAGGACTGGTGTGGTGGGTATGGCTGCTGAACACCTCTATAGTAGCATAATGCTGGCATAGGTGTGGGGGTGGCTGGCTGTCTATCCAGTGTGTGGTGGCTCCAAACACCTTCCACAGCCCACACTGCCAGCAATGTTGCCAGTTTTGGGCTGCCAATGTGCATAATGAGGAGCAAGGTACCATGGGTATAGGCCGGACAGGGTGGCCTGGCCAGGGTGCATCTGCACAGGGCATAGGGCACTGACTGGGACATGTTAGTGCCCAGCCACCACCTACACAGACAGGGTGACCTCAGTATGTCCTGCTGAGAGATCACTTTCACCCTGACTGTGCAGTGACCACAGCATGGCTAGGCACCCCCATAGTGCTACAGTATTTCTCTCATGTGATAGATATGGGCTTCCTTTTGGGGCCTAGTCACTGATTTATCTGCTTGCTGTGTATGCTGACATCCCAGTTCTGGGTGCATGCATCTTCACTGGGCATATGCACTATCTAGCAGACTGTTTGCAGTTGATATGTGTCTTGATGGAGTGGCTTGCAGGGTGCAGTGGCTGATGGTTTGCTGCAGGAGAATGTCAGATAGTGGTGGGGTGCAGCTTAACCATAATCCAGGCCTAATGTCTATTTGCTATTGTGTTATGGATGTGTATAGAGCTACATGGACTGCCCTGTGGGGTGTCTGTTTCTCAGCAGGACCAGGGTTGTTCCCCTCTACTGCCACCTTGGCAGTGAGGTAGAATGTGGATCTATTGATGGGAGACCCTGTTTGCCACCCTTGGTGGGGGTGGGGGGTGGGGGTGTTGGTGGAGCATGGCCCACCTAGGGGTCCATGGGTGCTATGCCTGACTGAGACATCCAAGGTGTTTGTGCAGAAACTATCTATCACACACATTAACACTGCTTTGGAGCTCTGCCATGGCCTCTTTCAGCCATGGAAGGTGTTGTGGACCTGGTCCTGGGCGCCTCATCGCACCTTCAGGGTGAGCACAGTACCCGCACAATGTGACGGTGTGTAGCTACTCTGTGCCAGTAAAACACACGGTCAGTACTCCCTACCAGGCCGAGGTGCTGTGGGGGTGCATTGCCCATCTTGTGTTTATCTGTGGACAGCTGATTTGCATGTGCAGTGCATCATGGGTATGGGTTGGCTAACCCTATCCTGGTGACCACAGCAGACTGTCTGTGTGGTGACGTGCAGGCTCTCTACAGCCAGCCAGGGGCTTGCTAGCCACTATAGAGCAGTAGCCCAATGGTTACTTCACCGTCTGTAAAGCCAGAGTCATGGGTTCAAGCCCACAGTGGGGTTATTTGATAGGGTTGTCCAACGCATTTTCTTTTTTTAATGTACATATTTTGATGCCAGCAAAAACACCCTCAGCGTACTGTACCCATAAGGTGCCTCTGAGGGTGCTTTATAGGGCACCCTATTGGGCACCTTATGGTTCCCATCCATATAAGGTGCACTATACATTATCCTGTGACGCAACTTATAGGGTGCCCTATAGGGGACATTTTAGGGTGCTGTGGCAGACAGTGCACTTTATAAACTTAGAACCATTCAACACTTACGACCACTACTAGATACACATGACTTCAGATCTGTTATCAGCACACTCATCACTCCACACTTCGACTATTGTAATAGTCTACTTATCGGCCTCCCTCTCGCAAATACCAATATACTCCAACGAGCTCAAAACATCTGTGCTCGAGTAACAGCAAAAGCCAGCCTCACTGACCACATAACCCCCATCCTCGCCGAACTACACTGGCTTCCCATAAATAGTAGAATATCGTACAAAATACTCTTAACCACATTTAAACTTATCAATGACATCTCACCCTCACATCTAACCACTCTGATACATGCTCCAAAAGATCTTAGAACCCGCAGGCAAAATGCAACCCACTCACTAGACATAAAAAAATCCATCCGAAAAACAAAAAAAAACCACAAGCTCAAGAGCCTTCTCTTATGCAGCCCCCACCCTATGGAATAAACTCCCACTAAGCCTCCGCAAAATAAAAGATCTCCAGACATTCCGAAAAGAACTAAAAACGTATCTGTTTATAGAACACTTTACAAATCTTAATGAATCCCCTCCATCCCACACACTACACCTCCATAACAATCCTCCTTAACCACAGATCAAAAAGCCTCAAACTCCAATACACTTAAGAAAAAGCAAATCCAACAAATCATGAGTAATAATGAATGATTAATGTAATTAGTTACAACATTACTAACCAATGTTAATTGTATAACTGTTTATGTTGTTGTTGTTAAGTGCCGTCGAGTCGGAGTCGACTCATGGCGACCCTCTGGATAGCTATCCTAAATTGTGTTCGGTCTTCAGTCAGGCGGCTCATTGATGACAGACTGGTACCCGTAGCTGCTGTTATTGTAGCGATCCATCTCATTGCTGGCCTTCCTCTTTTGCGTTGACCTTCTATCTTGCCAAGCATGATGTCTTTCTCTAATGATCTCTCTCTTCGCATGATGTGTCCGAAGTATGAAAGTCGAAGTCTTGTCATCTGAGCTTCTAAAGAAAGCTTAGGTTTGATCTCCTCTAGTACCGACTGGTTTGTTCTTCGGGCAGTCCATGGTATACACAGTATTAGCCGCCAGCACCATAATTCAAAGGCATCAATTTTCTTCCTGTCTGTCTTTTTCACTTTCCAGCTTTCACATCCATATGATGTTATTGAAAATACCATGGCTTGAACAAGTCGAATCTTTGTATGGAGAGACACATCTCTGCTCTTGAGAATCTTATCTAGGTCTTTCATAGCCATTCTGCCAAGAGCAATGCGTCGTCTGATTTCTTGACTGCTTGTTGCTTCTTTATTGATAGTTGATCCAAGTAGGTTAAAGTTGTTCACAATTTCAATTTCTTCTCCTTCAACGATGAACCTGTTGATTATGCCAGTTGTCATGATCTTTGTCTTCTTTACATTAAGGTGCAGGCCCATTTTGAGACTATGTTCTTTGATTGTGAGAAGCAAATGTTTCAGATCATCTTCGCTTTCAGCCAGTAATGTGGTATCATCAGCATAGCGAAGGTTGTTGATGAGTCTTCCACCAATCTTCACACCTCTGTTGTCTTCATACAGTCCTGCTTCTCTGATGATTTGTTCTGCATATAAATTAAACAGGTAGGGGGAAAGTATGCAGCCTTGTCTTACACCTTTGCTTATTTTAAACCATTCTGTTTCTCCTTGTTCCGTTCGAACTGTTGCTTCTTGATCAATGTACAGATTACGCAAGAGAACGATCAGGTGTTCTGGTATACCCATGCTTCTTAATGTGGCCCAGAGTTTCTCATGGTTTACACAGTCAAAAGCCTTGCTATAGTCGATAAAGCACAAATAGATATCCTTTTGGTATTCTTTAGTCTTTTCAAGGATCCATCTCACATCCGCAATGATGTCTCTCGTTCCTCGCCCTTTCCTGAACCCTGCTTGCACTTCAGGTAGTTCTTGTTCTAGGTATGGCTGTAGTCTCTTTTGAATAATCTTCAGTAGAATCTTGCTGGCATGTGGGATCAGAGCGATTGTGCGATAATTTCCACAGTCAGTTGGATCACCTTTCTTTAGTATTGGTATAAACACAGATCTTTTCCAGTCAGTTGGCCATGATGTTGTCTTCCATATTTCTTGGCAGAGCCTTGTAAGTACGGTAACAGCTGCATCAGATTGCTGCAATACTTCTATGGGAATGCTATCAATGCCTGGTGCCTGTTTATAGTTAAAAAAAAAAAAATACTGTTCCATGTTATTGTTCATGAAAAGTTAATTGTACATAGTTATAAAAAGAGATGTTCCTTGTAAAACCTGTTCATTTTATGTTGTGTAAACCGCCTTTGATCTTTGGAAAAAGCGGTATAGAAGAAAAGCATAAATAAATAAAATAAATAATACACAATACTGAAGCCAAGATGAGATCATGTCTGTTATATTAATTAATTACCCTGTTATCCGAGTTGTATTTCCTGTTTTTTCTGTAAACACAAAGTACCGTTGAATTGTGTAACTCCTTGTTTATTGTAAACCGCGCTGATGCTGAATAGTGCGGTATATAAGAGACTATAAATAAATAAATAAATAAAATAAAATAATGTGCCCTATGGAGTGTCTTATAGGGTGCCTTATACGGCACCTTCACTTACGGCACGTGAAGGCGTGTTTGCTGGCAGCAATTAATAAAATAAAAATAAAGTGCTGCAGGAAAAAATATGTACATTGAAAAGCTGATGCCACCGCCAGCCTTACGTATTAGGCACCCTGGGGAGCAAACTCATGACCCCTGTATCAGCAGTCAGTGCCTTAACCATTGTACTCCACTGCTGCTCCTCCTTGCCTGTCAGCGCACCTACTTATACTTTTCATTCCTTAAACTGCACAGTGTTGCCATAAAAAACAGTACTCTGACCTTGCGGTACCTCATACAGCACACTCTAAAGTGCCCTATAAGCAACATTCTAGGGTGCCTTGGCGGACAGTGCACTTTAAAATGTGCCTTATAGGGCGCCTTATGTTAACACGCTTTGAGAGTGCGTTTGCTAGTAGTGATAATTAAAATAAACATAAAATGACTCCTAAAGCAATCTTCCCCATAATATGTAATGCCTCAGCCAGGCTTGTTCATTGGGCACTGTGGGGGATTGAACCCTTAATCCCTGCACCATTGGTCAGTGTCTTACCCAATGTGCTGTGGTTCTCTTCCTGTGCTTGCACATTAGCGTGCCACCTTATGCCGCCCAATATTAAAAAGCCTCCTAAATCAATAGTGCGCAGCCTAATGCCCATCAGCGTGCTGCCTTATGCTGCACAATATTAGACTAGCTCCTAAAGTAATGCCTCAGCCAGTCATTTACATTGAGCACTGTGGGGGATTGAACCCCTGATCCCTGCAACATTGGTAGGTGCCTTGCTCATTGTGCTGTGGCTCTGCTCTTCTGTGTACACATTAGCGCGCCGCCTTATGCCGCCCAATATTGATATGCCTCCAAAAACATTAGCGCGCCGCCTTATGGCCCTCAGCGCGCCACCTTATGCTGCCCATTATTTATATGCCTCCTAAAATAATGCCTCAGCCAGCTGTCTTCATTGGGCACAGTGGGGGATTGAACCCCTGATCCATTGGTCAGTGTCTTTATCATTGTGCTGTGGCTCTGCTCTCCTGCTTGCACATCAGCGCGCCACTTATGCCTCACGCACAGCTATCTCATGCGCTAATGTGTGGGGCGCACCTTAGCGCATATGCAAATTCCAGATTTTCTTTTTCAGCACGAAACACCCACTCCTTATATGGCATCCGCACACTACCGCGGCCCGCACATTAGCGGGGTTTTAGTAAACATGCCCCTTGGTCTGGTTATGCAGCATGACTCTCATGCGGGCAGGATAAAGCAGCCCAAAACGGGCCTGCAGCTGCAATAAGCGTGGATGTAGCGCCAGAAAACTCTTCCTCCCATCCACCGTCACCTTCGCGAAGTCCAGGAAGAACAGGAGTTTGTGTTCATTATATTCCAAAGTTGAAAGTGCTCTGGCTGCTCCCATTATTTGCAATACTTGTTGAAAACACAAGACTTTCAAATGATTGGGCATGGACGCTTGCCTGCGACCACGGACTGAGTAGGTACTCAATGGGCATGCTCGATCTCAAAAGGCATGGCAAACTTCACCTTTAACACACCCAGAATCATGGCCTGCAGAAAGGACACCATATCAGGGCCCTCTGCTCCCTCAGGATCTCGTAGTATTCTTATGTTGTTCCTCCGAGAGTGGTTATTACTGTCTTCCACCTCTCTTTGCAGTGAACAAATCAACTTGGCCTGCTTCTCAAAGGCCTTGAGCATCTCCCCATGCGATGCCACCATGTTCTCCACCTTCTCCAAATGAACCGTAATTGACTCCAAAGAAGCTTTCAAGGCGTTGATATCTTCCTGCATTGTGCACAGCGATTCTCCATTAGATTTGACCAAGCCTTTGACTGCCCGAATCTCAGCCAGAAGTTCCTGCAAGGCATCAGGACAATCTCGGATGACCGCCATCTTGTGAGGAAAGAGAGGTTCCATTTTGGTTCTCTTTGCGCTGGCGTTTTGAGATACTTGGTAATCCAGCCGCGTCAGCTTGGGGTCTGACATATCCGGGATCGAATGATATCAAAGTAGGTAGGAACTATTTGATTAAAGATTGCAGAAGTCAGGATTCTTGACCATTGCCCTCTGGAGCACAGCTCTTACACATCCATCTTGACCAAAAGCCAGGCTCTGCCCCCGAGGGCAGACTTTTAAAGTTATTGCTTCTATTTGTCTTTTTTTTTTTTGCCGGCCCACACGTGCGGAGGGGAGATGGATAATTAAGTTGCAAAAAGGTTATGGAGGACTGCCTGTCCAAAGGCAAGGTCTCATGCCGAGGAATGGTCCAAACTATAATGTTTCTTGAAGGTGCGAATAGATGTCCAGGTGGCTGTCCTGCAGATTTCTTGTGTGGACACTAGACTTGCAATGGTTGCAGCAGTGGCCCTGAGGCTGTGGGGACTTGAGGCATCCTGAGGGTAAAACATCTGCCTGACAGTTGCAGAATGAGATGCAATCAGTTATCCAAGATGAGATAGTGTGGTTGGGAGCAGGTTGGCATGGGTTACTGGGGTCAGACGTGACAAAGAGCTAAGATGATTTGTGATGTTTGCTCATCTGACGCAAGTAATATAAGAGAGCTCTTTTACAGTTGAGGGAGTGAAGTACTTCCTCTGGGGAGCCTTTCAGTGCTGATTGAAAGAAAGCAGGCAGAATGAGAGTTTGATTGAGATTGTGATGGGATCTATAGAATGTTACCCATCCCTCCCCAAAGGGTTTATCAACAATCCTCTTTAAGAGAGTCTACAGCCCAACGTTCGGGGGCTAGTAGGGCGTGGCTTATAGGGAGAGGTTAAGATTCCAGCAGACTGTAGGAGCGAGAGAGGCCTGTGGAACCAGAAATCCTTCCAAGGCAAGCTGTGTAAAGGAGTTCTGAGGTAGGATCTTTAACTGGGGCTGGAGGAAGTGCCAGGAGAACCAGACCATGGAGATTTAACAAGCTGGGACAACATAAAAGCTAGCTTTATTTCCCCTGGACTGCTGTCTGTCTTCACAAACCTAAGTGAATATTTAACAAGATGGTGCAGAATAAAGGCTAATTATTGTTTTCCTTGAACTGGTGTCTGTTTGGTGTTTTAAAGAAAACCCCTTCCCACTGCACGCCAAGCTACCACAGAGATGAAAATTTGTTATAACTTTTGGAAGAAATTTGGGATGGTTCCTGAGGATGACTTTATTGTGAAGAAATTGCAGATAGGGGGGCTAGAGAATGAGAGCTTGGATCTTCCCAGTCCTTCTAGCAGATGTGACAGATATGAGGAAGGCTGTTTTCCATGTGACACACTTAAGAGATACAGATACAAGTGGTTCAGAGGGTGCTTCCATAAGCTCAAAAAGTACAATGTTCAGGTCCCAAGATGGTATGGGAGGACAGACTAGAGGCTTAGGGGTATGTTTACTAAACCGTCTTAATGTTACCGGCATTAGTTGCAGTCTTACTGTGACGAATGCCATATAAGGTAGTGGGTGTTCCGGTCTTAAGGTAGCATTTCGGGTTATTGAGCGATAACGTCTGTTATCGGACGATAGAGGGAGCCGTGGCACGTTAACGCGTGTTAGCCTTAATTAGGCGCGCTGACCTGCAATCACAGCCACAGAGGTGTAGCACACTGGTTAATACATTGACTGCTGATACAGTGGTCATGAGCTAAATCCCTCTGTGGGCTCTGTTAAAGGGCTGTCTTAGGCAATCCCTTTTCCTGCATGTAACAGTCAGACACATTCCAACAATCTGCACTGCCAGCCAAAAAAGCCTCACCCCAGTGCCGCAACCTAATGCACCTTTTAGAGTGCACCATAAGGCACATCATAAAGCACCACGTAATCCAAGGCAGGTCATAATGTGCCCCAGAGGGTAGCAGGAAAGGTTGGCACCCTCCAAGGCAGCATATAAGGCGCCCCATAAGCTGGCCAGACCTAGGGTGCCACGAAAGATTCCCCGGGATGCTAAGGTGACACAGGAGATGGTGCCCAGGGGCACAAAGGTGCCCCAAGATCACAAGCATGAAATGTATGGCTCAAACACAGATGCAACTACAATGCTGCACAGAGCACTAAGGAAAGGCAATGAACAAGTGATTGAAGGAAGTAGATGACGGAGCTCATGGACCAGCCAAATCTGTGTGCAGCCCATGTGGCAGCAGGTAAAGTGGACAAACATATCGGGGGCAGCTGTACCGAAGTACAGGGTGATGGTAATGTACAGTGCAACAATGGCAGAGGATGGGGCTACGTGTCCACCAGAGGAGGTAGAGGTGGCAGGATAAGTGCAATGACAGGAGGACAGAGGAGAGCAGTGCCATGCAGAGCAGACACAGGAGAGGCAAGCATGAAGAGCCGCAATGCAGAAAAGTGTGCCAGTGCAGGACATGGGGTAGTAGCCTGCACAGTAGGGCAGGACGCCCAGAGCTTGCAGACACAGATAGACTGACAGAAGGATGTATGGCAACAGTGATGAGGGTATAATGTGCCAGCAGCACAGATCGTCCTGTAACGGGAATGCAAAGTACATGTGGGAGAGAGTCATAATATAATTAGAACAGAGAGGAATTGAACCCATGACCAGTAGCACAAATGGCAAGACACAAACTGGTAGGCTACAATACCAACATGAGTGTCACAGCAAAGGTTGCATACAAGAACACTGGAGGGCACCACACCAAAACACAGCTGGCCAGGATAGGGCAACCCCAACAGTCACGAAGATGCAATGCACATGCAGAACCGGTGTGTACAGGTCATATCACAGTCAGTAATTGGGATGACAGCCACATATAAACACATGCACACACACACAATGAAAAGTTATGCAGTGGACATAGCATGCAAAAGAGCAAAGAAGCTAAACCCAATGGGCGGCAGGGGATACTCTGTGGAGCAGGGCAAAATGAGGAACCGAACGGAAAACGAGCATGTGAGACATGAACCTACAGACAGACATGGACCACATCAGATCAACAACAGCAATGCCAATCCCCCCAGCCGACATGGACAGTGCAAAGAAAAAGCCATATGTAACAGCTTATATGCGATGGATAGGCTGCATCGAGGACATACTGTGGTGTAAGGTGAAGAGATGGAAGGGTGTGCGGAGAGATGACCAGTTGTCAGGCAGCTCCTGGTCAGGTTAGCACCAAAAAGGTGTATAGATCTGTAGCCGACTGGCTAATACAATGTCCAACAAGCCAGAAGTCATGAGCTTGATCCCTCAGAGGTCTCATCTGATATGGCTGTCTGGGGCAATCTCTTCTGCTGCATGTAACAGTCTGCACATCTCTACAATCTGTGCTGCCAGCAGAAACACCCTCACCTCATTGCCATCACCTACTGCGCCCTATAGGGCAGGAGGGGTGTCTGGACCCACATATGGATTGGGGGCAGCACCTACAGACCCACCCTCTCAGGGCCAGGGTGGGGAGACAGGATCTGCCACCAACATCCCCCCCCTCTACATCTTTGCAATGGCAGCAGTGCAGGGATATGATGAAGGGCTGTGGGACCAGCTACCCCAGTCCTGCAGGGGAGAGGGCGCCCTCCAAAGCACTGGATGCAGATCTGTTTGTATCACACAGGGCACTGGCAGACAGGCAGTAGGCCTGTATACGCTCAGATGCCCCCCACCCCCATCTGACATTGACCAGCAGTGGACACTATCAGTCTTCACCCTGCAAGGTACTCCAGCCATACACACACACTCACTGCAGACAGTCTGCTAACTAGTACATGTTCCTGGAGTAACTGTGTGCACACAAAAATGAGATGTGAGCACACACACCAAGCAAGCATGACAGTGATTGGGCTCCAGAACAAAGAACCCATAGATATCACCCAAAAAAATAGTGTATAGCACTGTGGGGTAACCTAGTCATGCCATGGTCACTGCTCAGTCAGGGTGAGAGTGACCTCACAACATGACATGCTGTGGCCACCCTATCCATGCAGGTGGTGGTCGGGCACTACAATGTCTCAGCCATTGCCCTATGCCCTGTGCAGATGCATCCTGCCCAGGCCGCCCTGTCCGGGCCATACCCACAGTACCTTGCTTCTCATTATGCACATTGGCAGGCTAACACTGGAAACAGTGCAAGCATTGTGGGCTCAGTAAGGTCAATTGTTTCAGTGATAGGTTCACTTTTAGAACCAATTTCCCAATTAATGGATGTCATTTTAAGACCTACATTTCTAAAATGTGGTCTTATGTACAGGACTCCTCACATACAATAGAAATCCTTTCTAGGTTTGTTGATTTGGGCCCTCAAGTTTTACTAGTTACATTGGATGTTGAATCCTTGTATACTAACGTACCGCAACTTGAGGCATTACACATTATTAAGGAGTTTCTCGTTCAGAGACAAGGACCTAATCCATTGTCTACTTCCTTTTTGTTAACACTTACTGAGATTGCATTATATCAAAACTTTTTTTGTTTTAGGGACCTGTATTATCAACAGATCAAGGGTGTAGCCATGGGGTCCTCTATGGCCCCGAATATTGCTAATCTATATATGTACAAATTTGAGGAAAGTTTTTTAAAGGATCATCCCTTTGTATCATGTGTTAAACTATGGATTAGATATATTGATGATGTTTTAGTTATATGGGATGGTTCATTGGAAGATCTGTCAGCATTTAATATATGGATCAATGATTTGGACGAGAACCTCAGGTTTCAGGTTACATATGACCCGTTACAAATTCCATATTTGGATCTGTTGATTAAAAGAGAAGGGAAAGGCCTTAGTACAACATTATACAGGAAACCCACAGACAGAAACCAATTATTACATTACACCGGTTTCCACAATCTGGCTTTAAGGAACAATTTACCCATTGGCCAGTTTTTGAGAGTTAGACGGGTTTGCTCTTCGGATTCTGAATTCGAACGACAGGCCTCGGAATTAAAAAATAGGTTTGAGGTCCGTCAGTATCCACAACATTGCATAAATAAGGCATATGTCAGAGCTCGCAATACTTCACGCACAGAGCTATTGAAACCACGAGATAAGGGGACTCAAACTAAGATAGTGTGTCCATTATTGTATTCTTTACAGTCCCGGAACATTGTTTCCA
The DNA here is from genome assembly GCA_033557465.1 of Ichthyophis bannanicus. Taxonomy (NCBI): domain Eukaryota; kingdom Metazoa; phylum Chordata; class Amphibia; order Gymnophiona; family Ichthyophiidae; genus Ichthyophis; species Ichthyophis bannanicus. The sequence goes on along the minus strand of CM066033.1, from coordinate 1,018,330,864 downwards.
TTCTTAAAAAGGAATGGCATTTGATTCAGGCTATTCCAGGTTTTCGTGACACGTCGCTTGTGGTAGCCCACAAGCGTAATGTTAATTTGCGTAACCTCTTAGTTTCGTCTGCCTTTACAGAGAAGAAGCGGTTGTCTATACATAAGAGCCAATACCAATGTGGCCATTGTTCGGTTTGTGTCAATGTATTACCAGTACAGAAGGTGTTTATTCATCCAGTTACACAGGTTAAATTTAATATTCAAGATTTTGCAAATTGTGATACTGCACATGTTATTTATGTTATTCAGTGTCCGTGCAATTTATTATATGTGGGTAAGACCATTCAAAATGTCCGGGTACACATAGTGGAACATAAGAGTTGCATTAATAGGAAACTCACCGATAAGCCTCTTGTTCAACATTGGATGGATTATGGTCACAAGGTGGCAGAATTAAATTTTTTCGTCATTTAGAGAGTTATATCTAACTGGAGAGGAGGTGACATCGACAAGACGCTTCTTCATTTAGAACAGAGATATATCTTTTCTCTTAATACAATGACACCCTATGGATTAAATTCGGAGTGTGATTTTTCTGTGTTCCTCTGATGGAGGGTCATTTTCGTCGTCTTTTTTACTCCCTTAATCGTTTTTCATTCTGGTTCCTTTGGTTTGTTTGGTATGTTTTATTGTGATCCTCGGTGCTTTTGATATGTTACATAGGGGTATGTTTACTAAAGTGCGTTAACGTTACATAACGTGCGTTATGAGATGTTAACGATCATTGACGTATCATAATGCGCGTCAACAGTAGTTAACGATCGTAAGGGTCCGCAGCGCATTAAAACAGCGCAGAGGGTGGAGAGAGGGCGGAGAGAAGGGGTCAATGGGCGGAGTGTGGGCGGGGAGAGGCTCCAGGCATCCCAACGCGGTGAACTCAAAGGCTGAATCCTACCGCGATTGAAAACCTGCCGGTAGATGCAAATCTGCAGGGAGGGAAACCATTTCAGCGTCAGCAATGTACAGCATAGGCAGGGGAACCCACAAAACGTGATAAGTGTGATACATGTGCACAGAACAAAAGGGCAAAATAAGCAGTGAAAATGACCATAACAAACGAGGAAAAATAACATAACCAAGCTAGCCAATAGTGATAGCAATGGGAAACAGCCAAAAATACCACTGAGAAAGCCTCAGAAAAAGATATCAACTGTGGAAGGGTGTATGCCCTGTCACCATAGACGGTGAATGATGCCACAGTGAAATAGTGCAGATCAAGGCATCCCCTTGTTACTGAACAGGTTCCCCATGTGTGTGCACATGTCCTGCAACAGCAGGGTGGGCATGGTGGAACGGGCAACTGGGCAGATGTTGGAAAAGGGGATACAGAAGGCTGCAGGAGGCACATGCTGTGGTGCAGTTGGGCCACAGTGGGGACCAGGGTGATGCGCAGTGTGGCCCATAGGAATGCATAAACAGTAGAGTCAGACTGCATCTGTTGAGAGCCCAACATGGGCATGAGTGTGTCCCCCACAGTGTCACAGGGGACAGTACCCAGCAGCCACCCCTAAGGGCACAGAAGAGTGTCAGGCGGTGCTGGGGGGAAGTGTGGGCGTCATATATATACCGTTTATCTGAGACCGGTGGCCACTTGGTGTATAAAATCTAAAGTTAGAGATTGTAGAGAGTGAATGACTAATCTATTGCCGTGAATGTAGTTCACTCTGGAGAGAGACCTGTTATCATTTGTGTTCAACACACTACCATGGAAGGTCTCCAATGTTGGAAGGAGACTTTGAGTTTCCCACAGGAGTTTATCACATCACTTCTTAAAGAAAAAACACCATTTTCTGAACTTGTTTCTGAGGAGGCGACTTGCGATTTTGAATCTCAATGGGATAGTCTAGCTAAATTGCAAAAGAAGTTATTACGGACTGAATTACACAGAGCCTCACTGTTGGAGTATATCAGTAGAGAACAGATTCCTCGCGGATTGCGAGTATACAAAGAACCAAGGGTACCTGCGATGGATTCTGAGTTTCTTGATAAGTGGCACAAGATATTGAATAAATGTTCTTTAGACCTGATGGTCTTGATAGTGAGTACGGCGAAAGAACATATGGAAAAGCTATCGAAGGAAGTGAATGACTCACTGAAGGTGTTAAAAGAGTCGGAACCGGAAGATCAGTTTTTGACTCATCAAGCAGCAACAAAAAAACAGCTAGAATCCATGCGCATGGAAATAATAACAAAAAAACCCTAAGAAATTACGACGTGATGCTATGGATTACACAGTAGGGTACGTGTATCCTTGGCAAAACCCACAATGGAAAGCACAAAAAAAAACCATTGGATAAGAAACGCATAGTTTTTAGTGATACTACGGAAGAAGAGAATAGCTCAGATTCGAGTCGGGGTTCGAGCCGAGTATCAAGGGAAGTTTTTTTGGAAGAAACAGAAGGTCGCTCGACAAGGAGAAAAAAACTAGAGGATGCGAACAAACAAACGGCAGGAGCGGGGCAAACAGAAGAAATGAAGTGTGAATCATTGATAGTTAATATTTCCAAACAAGATTTATCTGAGGCAGAAATGGAATTACTTAATAAAGGGTTATCGTTTATTCCACGGATGACGTTTGATTTTTTTCAGTTTCAAGTGGATTTCATGGAGCTTATTAGGAAACTGCATCTAAAAAAAATTTTTGATTCATCATCGTCTAAGGGTTTAGTAGATTTTCGGTCTCCTATAGAACAGGTACAGCCCATTGAACAAACTCCAGGTCGTATGATGTTACCTTTAAAGTCTCAATGGATGCCACCTACACCAATTCATCTGGGGATACAAGTGTTTAAGGAGTTGGTCTTGAAAGAGATGGCAGCAGTAGTCAAAAAGATCCCCTGCAGTAGATATCATTTAACGAAGAAACAAATAGCCACATTAAACACTTTACAAACTCGAACGGATCTTGTAATTAAAAGAGCAGATAAGGGGGGGGGGGCTTTGGTAGTTTTAGATCGTCAATATTACATTCAAGAGGCCACAGTCCAATTGCAAGATAGTAAAACTTATGAATTATTGGAGGAAGATCCAACGCCTCGGTTACAGAAATTAATAGCTGAGCTGGTGAAGGAGGCCTTACAAAAGAAGATAATTTCTGTGAAGGAATCTAAATTCCTTCTAGTGAAAACACCTCAACTGGCAAAATTTTACACAGTGCCAAAAATTCATAAGGACATTCACCGGCCCCCAGGGAGACCCATAGTATCTACTAAGGGCACTCTACTAGAACCCCTCTCCATTTACTTGGATTCTTTTTTGAGACCTCTCTTACAGAATATACCTTCTTTTGTGAGGGATACAACTCACTTTTTGAACATTTTACAAGATCTGGCACCCTGGGTGTTACAGCAAGATGTTTTTTTGGTAACGTTAGACATCCAATCTTTATATACGAGTATACCACAACATTCAGCTTTTGAGGTTGTCCAGGAAGTTTTGAAAGATCGAGGAGATTTATCTCAGGAACATAGTCGATTTTTACATCAAATAACGGCACTCACTTTGTTTGAAAAATTTTTTGTGTTTGAGAAACGCATTTATCACCAAATAGCAGGGGTGGCTATGGGTGCCACATGCGCTCCCTCGATAGCAAATTTGTATATGAGTGTATTTGAAAAAACAATTCCTGGTTTCATCTCCTTTATAACATACATTAAATCCTGGCATCGATATATTGATGATATCTTTATGTTATGGCAAGGAACTCAAGAAAACATCCCTTTGTTTGTAGAATGGCAAAACACCTGTGATGAGAACATAAAATTCACTTTTGAAAGTCATCATCAACAGATTTACTTATTTGGACGTATTAGTAATTCGTGGTTCTGAGAATTGGAACACCACAGTGTTCCGTAAGCCTACCCATAAAAATACCTTTCTAGATTATACGAGTGCTCACCCCAAGGTTTGAAGGATAGCCTCCTGATTTCGCAATTCTTACGTTATCGGAGGAATTGTTCCACTATAAGGGAATATAAACAGGCTTCAAAATATCTTAAAAAGAGTTTCCTCAGTAGAGGGTATCCACCAGGGGTGATTCATCGGGCCTATAGTCGGGCCTTATACAACAATAGAGAGCTTTTGCTGGATTCCAGAGAAAAATTGGGTACAGAATGGGACGACCAAACAGTGAATTTGGTGACTACTTATTCACCATTAAGCACAATGATCCAAAAGATTTAAAAAAAACATAAAGCAGTCTTAGAAGTAGTACCAGGGTTACAAGACAAAGTATTGCGGTGTGTATGGAGGAGAAACAGAAGTTTAAAAGAATATTTATCTCCCACCGTATTGCGGCCACTGGATTGGGTTCCAAGAGCTGAAAGTAATGGGAAACATGTGAAATGTGGCCACTGCAGTAATTTGTAACATCACGCAAGAAATTTCAGAGTTCACTCATCGAGGTGTTACATATCATTTGCGACATTCAACTGATTGTGATTCCAAATCGGTAGTCTATGCAATTCGTTGCCCTTGTTCCTTTTTCTACATTGGGAAAACGATTCGAGCCCTAAGACCCGTTTGAAAGAACATGAGAGTAGATTGAGATGTCGGCGATTAGAAGCTCCTATCGTACAACACTGCTTGGACTTGGGCCATAGTTTTAATATGCTACAATGTTGGTGTATTGAAGCAGTATCTGCAAGGATCATATGGCAGATCACTTGAACAATGCTTTCCTATCGGGAACAATGGTGGATTCACTAGCTCCGAACAGTTCAGCCAGAGGAGCTAAATGTCAGCGTTGATTGGTTCACAAAAACAATGGTCACTGAACGATATAGATCTATCAAAAACACAAACAGTTATCGTTCGATTTTAACTATGCAGACTAACTCAGAAACAGCCAAAGAGGTCTCAGTATAAAATAACACTACTGCTGCTAGGTATCACACCCAAATTGGCAGTATAAGTATTGTATCACATCAATGACCACTGGCTATCACACTATAAAAATTGATTTTGAACCCGAAGACATCAAGCATCAATCCTTATATGCAAAATGTAATACTCAGCTTCTGTATAGGGCAGAGTGAAGTCTTTCCAAGTGCTTTAGATCCCAACGTGCAGTCTCGGTACCAGCCAGACGTTTCAAGCCATTTCATCATGGGGACCGATAAACAACTAACAAAACCAGCAACAACACCAAAATAAATCACACGTCGCTACAATCTACTCTCATCTACATAGCAGTCCTTACTACTTTTTAAAAACCTTTAATATCAACAAAAACCCGTACCATAATCACTATCTTACCAAGATGAATTGCTGCCTGCGTCCACTCACTATTGTTTACTGGATGTCAAACGATCACCCGCCAGCAAAAAAAAAAAACGCCCGCAAGCACTAGCCTTTTAAACATATCCATTCCTCCAGCAACAAATCAGTCTCGTCGTTTTTATTTACTAAACCTTTTATAATGCGGACGTAGTTTTTTAACTCCTTAACACCCATTCCCAACCAGTCAATTTGTCCATTTAAACCCAATTGAACCCACTCAGTTAAGTACACTGGACCAAACACTGATAGAGCGTGAAGCAGCGGTTGATTTTCCATCCTGAACACATTGGTTCCATTGGGTTTAAATGGACAAATTGACCTGGTTGGTAACTTTAACCTGCCTATGGGACCAACCCCCCCATGGACCTTAAATCATGTGACCTAGGCACCCACACAGTGTAATTAACGATTTCAGGTGTATCACAGTCCACATGGGCACGACATGATTGTCCAGATGGACGCAGGCCAATGCAAAAGGTATCTGCAGGGGCCACCTATCACACAGAGGTACACGGGGGCCCTGTAAGCATAGGCCATCGCAGAAAATGCCAGGGTACAGACAACACAACCAGGCCGAGGTGCTGGGGGGGGTGCCACCCCGCAACACGGGACCCTCTGTAGACTGCTTCTCTGCATGTGCAGTGCATCATGGTGTGGCTTGTCCAATCCAACCCTGGCAACCACAGCAGACGTTTGGAGTGGTGATCTTTCAGCCCCGCTGTAGCCAGCCAGGCATGGAGCAGGAGCTATAAGAGGATGCAGGCCACTGGCAAATGCACTGGCTGTGCATACAGAGGTTGGGTTTGTACCTACTGTGGTGCTATGTTTAGGGCTGTCTGAGTATATTCGCCATGGTATCAAGTGGAGTGTATGCAACGAATTAGTACCAGGAGTCACTGACAAGAATCCAAGCCACTGTAATGGTGGCCACACGGCCCCATACATAAACGAGGTCAAAAGTGACTGATCAAGCATGAACAGGATCAAATACCATAGAGACATCTGGTAAAAGTTAATTACACACAAGCTCTCCATAGGGGCAACGCCCCCCTCTGGGCCTCTCCTCCATCTCCCCCTCTCAAGCCAGCTGATTAAAAGGCACATGAAAAGTGATAGATACAGCGAGGATATCTCTGGGCAACTGAATGTGAACGTAATCCAATGAGAAATGTCTAAAGCAGACTCATTTGCACGAGACTCATGCCTACTCGTTCCATAAAGCAGACATCCCCTCAAACAGGGCAATTCATGAGTCTTAGCAGCAATACTAAAGGGTAGGGTGTTTTAAAATCAGGTTCTAACTAATACAGTTTCATAGAGCCACAGCCTATCACATGTAGAGTTGGTCCGCAGCAATCAAAACTTAAAAACCCACCCCCCAACTGTTACAATGAGAAATGCCCACAGCATTCAGGCTACGCACGCGAGTAGGCTGAGTACGCCTGCGGCCGCACGGGGTACGCACGCGGCTACTCATTAAAAACCTTCTGGAGGAGATGGCTTGCCATGTCCAGGAAGCCTGCCTTCACCATGGCGGATCCCTACCTGCTGACCGTTATTCTGCCTCCGCCATGATCTCCTCTTCCGCAGGGTCATCCCGGAGGCAGAATCTGGCCAGAGTGAGGATTGCCGGGGATCGCCTCACCAGAGGTATAATGAGAGTTTTCTGATTACCCACTTGAGTTAAGTGCATGGGGAGCAGGCAAACCCAAACTAGGATGTGAATGAGAATACCTGGTAACCAAACCACCTCTCAGTCACACACTCCCAGGGAATGTCATTTGTTGGGTGTGTCTTGCTGGGACTAACAGCCAACCCCACCCCCCTTCCAAATAGAACCCCCCTGCCTCCATGGGGTAGCCCCTTACCACCACCATGATTGAGTACCCAGTACAATGTAATGGTATATGGAGCTGTTGCAGCCTCAGTGATGGTGCCCTATCCACACAACACCACAGGTCCATCTCAATTGCCAATGACACACAGGGGTATGTCCCTGGCCATGCTTGTGTACACAAGGCTCAACCATATCCCCAAGATGCAGTAGGCATCACCTCATAGCCCTCTCCCCCATCCTGGTGCTATGGCTGACTGCCCCTGTTTGTGTTCACAGGTCTCACCTATATGCCCAGGATGCAGCAGGGTGCACTGCAGAGCCCCATCTTCCATCCTGGTGCTATGGTGACTGCCCCTGTTTTGGTTCACAGGGCTCAACTATATTCCCAGGATGCAGTAGGCCTCACCTCAGAGCCCTAATCCCCCATCCTGGTTGCTATGGTGACTGCCCCTGTTTGGGTTCACAGGGCTCAACTATATCCCCAGGATGCATTAGGCCTCACCTCATAGCCCTATCCCCCATCCTGGTGCTATGGTGACTGCCCCGCTGTTTGGGTTCACAGGTCTCAACTATATTCCCAGGATGCAGCAGGCCTCAACTCAGGGGCTCCATCCCCCATCCTTGTGCTGATTGTGGCTGTCCCTGTTTGGGTTCACAGGGCTCAACTATAATCCCCAGGAATGCAGTAGGCCTCACCTCGAGAGCCCTAATCCCCATCCTGGTGCTATGCTGACTGCCCCGTGTTTGGGTTCACAGGGCTCAACTATATCCCCATGATGCAGTATGTCCGCACCTCAGAGTCCCTCATCCCCCATCCTGGTGCTATGGTGACTGCCCCTGTTTTGAGTTCACAGGGCTCAACTATAATCCCCAGGATGCAGCAGGCCTCACTCAGGGCCTCCATCCCCCATCCTGGTGCTCTATGGTGACCCCCCTGTTTGTTGGTTCACAGGGCTCAACTATATACCCAGGATGCAGTATCCTCACCTCAGAGCCCTATCCCCCATGCTGGTGCTATGGTGACTGGCCCCTGTTTTGTTTTCACAGTGATCAACTATATGCCAGGATTGCAGCAGGGTGCACTGCCGATCCCTATCCCCCATCCTGATGCTAGGGTTGACTGCCCGCTTTTTGTGGGTTCACAGGGCTCAACTATATGCCCCATGATGCAGCGGGGGTGCACTGCAGAGCCCTAATCCCCCATCCTGGTGCTATGGTGACTGCCCCTGTTTTGGGTTCACAGGGCTCAACTATAATGCCCATATGCGGCAGGGTGCACTGCAGAGCCCTATCCCCCATCCTGGTTCTGATGTTGACTGCCACTGTTTGGGGTTCACAGGGCTCAACTATATTCACAGGATGCTTTAGGCCTCACCTCATAGCCCTTATCCCCCATCTTGGTGCTATGCTGACTGCCCTTGTTTTGTGTTCACCAGGGCTCCAACTATATCCCCAGGATTCAGTAGGAGCCTCACCTCATAGCCCTCTTCCCCCATCCTGGTGCTATGCTCGCTGCCCCTGTTTGTGTTCACAGGGCTCATCTATATCACCAGGATTCAGCAGGCCTCACCATCAGATCCCTATCCCCCAGTCCTGGTGCTATGCGGACTGCCCCTGTGTGTGTTCACAGGTCTCATCTATATCCCCATGACTTCGCATAGCCCTCACCTCATGAGCCCTATCGCCCCTCCTTGTGCTTAGCTGACGCGCGCCTGTTTGGGTTCACAGGGCTCAACTATATCCCCGAAGACGCAGAAGGCCTCAACTCAGTTCTCCATCCCCCATCCTGGTGCTATGGTGACTGCCCCTGTTTGGGTTCCACAGGGCGTCACCTATATCCCCAGGATGCAGTAGGCCTCAACTCATGGCTCCATCCCCCATCCTGGTGCTATTGTGACCTGTCCACTGTTTGTTTTCACAGGGCTCAACTATATCCCCAGGATGCAGTAGGCCTCACCTCATGAGCCCTATCCCCATCCTTTTTCTCTGGTGACTGCCCCTGTTTGTGTTCACAGGGCTCAACTATATGCCAGGCTGCAGCAGGGTGCATCAGCATAGCCCTATTCCCCATCCTCGGTGCTATGGTTACTGCCCACGTTTTGGGTTCCCAGGACTCAGCTATATCCCCAGGATGCAGCAGTGTGCACTGCATAGTCCCACCCTCCCATCCCGGCATTGGCTGATGGGCACTGGCAGATGTGTGAGATGTCCCACAGAGGTGCGCTTTGGGTCTTGGTCGCATTGGGCCCACACCCAGAGCACATTGGGTCCAAGACGACTGCCCGGGTCATTGTGCACACATGGTGGAGGCCCTGGCCATGCATGGGGCAATGAATGAACCAGACTATAGGGGCGGGCACCTGTGACACACAGAGATATATCTGTATTGCGTCGTGGCCATCTAAAAGGGTTCCTGTCCGCTTAATGTCCATGTGCTATCAACCCGACAGGTGTATGACATCCGGAAGAAGGCACTTGAGCTGAGGGCAAGGTTCCCTCGCTTCGTAGCGTGTGGTCCAGCGGGAGCAGATGGCCCAACGGGATGGTGAATGATGTGACATGGCTCTTGTGGGGCAATGGCTGGCAGATCCACAGGACACAATGTGAGTGCCGTGTTGCTGACGTTTGACCATGGAGATGATATTTGTTTTCCCCTCTCCCACAGCGGATGCACGTGCTGCTGTGGAGCCAGCGATGCCGGGAGGAGCAGGATGCCGCAGGTGGGATGTGAGGATGAAGGCGGTGACAGAGGCCAGGATGAGGTCCACACCGCCGGAGTCCATGCCTACTCAGCGGCGGGAGGATGCCCTGGAGGGTGTTGCAGCCCCCAATGATGGTGAGTGGGAGGGTAGGGGAAACCGGGGAGGAGGAGGGGGAGGTGGGGAGCAGGGGTATGAGGTGGAGGTTGTAGTGAGAGCGAGTGTAGTGAGGGTGGTGGGAGTGGGGGGAGTCGGGGAGGAGGTAGAGTGGCCGGGGGAGGAGGGGCAGGTGGTGTTGAGGGGGAGTAGTGGGATGTCCTGCGATTGGGAGCTTCCAGGGGCCATAGGGAACCCCAGTGGCAATGTTGGGTGGAGCAGGTTTTTCCGGTGGGGGAAGGAGATGGGGTTGAGGGCAGGGATGGGAGGGCAGCTGAGGCATGTACCCCATAGCGGCATGGGGCCAACACCCAGTGCAAACGGGGGCACCATCTTCCCTGCCCCATGATGCCCCCGAAATTGCATACCTCCCTGACGTGTGCCTGCCACACATGGACCGTTGACAGGCGCACCGTGCATGCAGCCAACAACAGACAAGGGGATGTTGTGTGTCTGTGTGGCTTCCATGTGCGGGCTGCGCCTGACTGTGGCTGTGCATGCCCAGGCCCATGCCCCGAGGCAGCACGCCCTCATCATGGTGTCTGACCGGCGTGCATGCGCTGGAGGACGCACGGTGTCCGGTGGCGCACCTGGCCAGCCACCATGTGACAGGGGTCCCCGGGTTATGTAGTGTGGTGATACACATGGCCAACCCGCTCCTGTGATGGCCCGTGCCATGGCCTGTCCACAACCACCAACGACAGGGATGACTGGGGGCCCCTCAAATGTCGGCAATGTAAATAAAGTTGTTAACAGTTTTGAACATACCTACGGTTGCCATATGTCTCGCATTGCTATGTGTCATTGTTTGCGCGAGAGTGCCATGATGTGTCTGTGTGCACCCCTAAAGGTGAGACTGCAATGTACTGACAGGTAGAAGGCAGCGGAGACCAACCCCCACAATTGTGCCCGGACTAACAGTGCTGCAGGGGTGGAATGAGGGTGAAACCGACGCATGGGGGGGGGAAATGGCCTGCCGCTGACAGTGCGACGGCAGCTATCCCACATAAGGAGGTGTGTGCAACACCAGAAAGGGGAACAATGGTGTATACGGGATAGGGACAGTAGGAAAGGCCTCAGTAGCGTAATCCGTACAACAATCCACATGTTTTTGTTTGGGGAGTTTGCGAGGGTGAAGGGATGATGGGGGAGGGGGATGTGGCGAGGGTTAGTCTGAGTAAGCTCACGGAGGGTGTGGCTGAAGAATTGGGGATGCTGGTGACCGATGATGGGGTGAAGGGAGCGGCGAAGACCCTTTACGTATGGGAAGGCTCCGGCCCTGGATGGCTCCATGGCAAACCTTTATACGGTCATGCAAGGTGACTAGGGGGGGTTTGCTATGGAGTACCGCAATGGGGTGCTGACAGGGTGCGGAATCACCACGTCCTATGGAGGTAGCGTATTGTACCCCAAGTATTCCTTAGGAGGGTGGCACTCATACTGTCTGTGGAGCGTACCATCCCATCTGCCATATTCATGTGAATGCTAAAGTGTTGGTTAGGATGGTGGCGGTGGGGGTTCCAAGAAATTACTGCAGGAACCTGGGCATATGGATCAGACGGGATCATTACAGGGGGGCAAAATGGGGGGCGATAACTTCCGTGCGGTTGCTAGATATGATCTGGTCTGTGCAAACAACCTGGAGGGAGGCATTATACCTTTTCCGGTTTGTGTTGCACTGACAGGTATACTGGACAAGGCAGAGTGGGGAGTTTTTTTTTTTTTATGTTGCAGGTGCTAGACAGGGTAAAGGTGGAGAGTAGACCTTCCCCTACATGGGTGAGGGCGCTGTATGCCTGTCCACAGGGTGCAAATACGGGGTTAGGGGGGATACCCTGAGAGCATTGGGCTGTGCCAGGAACCAGGGCAGGGGTTCCCTCTGGCCGCCCCTATTTGATATCCATAGGTCATTGTGCCGTTGGCAGCCTACATCAGAGGGCAAGTAGATATTGGTGGAACTGAGCTGCAGGAGCCTTAGTAATGTAGTACAATTGTGTGATGATGTTATCCCTACATTGATGGCCCCCTTTGGTTAGCCTGCCCAATCTGCTAAAGGTAGTAGGGCAGTATGGTGAGGGATCGTGCCACCAGATGAATGTACCAAGTCAGAACATATTGAGGTGGGACAATTAATGGATACGGGATTGGAGGCGCGGTGTTTGTGGGCACCTAGCCAGTCCAATGGGTACCATGCAGGATCCCCGGTATGTGGGTATACATTTTGGAGCAGCTCCAGACTGTGCACTCGGTGTCTGGAATTATAACCCCCTTATGGTGGCGATAGGGAGGGATTTAGGAAGATGGAGGCGGCTCCCACTGACGTAGATCGGGAGAGTAGCTACCATACGGATGTCTGTTTTACCACGGGGTTTGGTTGTCCCCTATGGCCCTACACCTCCACTGTGATGAGGAGGTGCCGTAGGGGGCTTCACGATCCCATCCTTAGTGCATATTCGGGTGGGCAGGAGGGCAAGAGTAGATATACATGACATGAGTCGCCTGCAGGAGGGAGGTGGGCTTGGAGCCCCCAATTTGGACCACCACTACGACGCCAAAAAGCAGTAGGGCAGTGTGTTGTGCGGAGAGAGAGCGAGGATAACCGACAACAGGGGTAAGGCACTGAAGCGTGTGCGGAGGCAGTGGTATGGGGTGTGGGGGGAAAGGGTCGGGTAGGGGGCCGTGAACCCGTACCAGAGGCTAACCATGCGAATGTGGGGGGATGGAAGGGTTAATACTAGCAAGGGAGGTGCGGCTGCCCCGGGACACAAACGTACCGAACACGGTGGCCTTTACCAGGGGTGGGGGGGGGACTTACAACATTGGGCCAAGGAGGGCTGGGGTGAGGGTGGGGCCAGTTTTGGATGCAATAGTGGTGGGGTTACGGCCCTATGCTGAACTCCGATAAGGTGGTTTGGGTTGAAGGTAAACGACCTACATTCGTATATGGCATCTGTGGTACTACCTGCACATGCAGGGGGTACAGAGGGATCGTACAGGGTCTGGCCAACGTGGTTAGTTGTAACTGATGGATGATAAAGGTTAACTGTGGGGTCTGGTGGTCCAAACCGTAGCACCTACTGAATGCCGGGCAGAGGGGACGGCCCTGAGTTTGCAGGAACAGTGGGAGATGGAATGGGGGTGTCGCCTGGGAGGTGGAGTGGTGGCAGCCCATCTCGTTAGGGGGAAAAACGGCTTGCATGGTGAACGGCGTCGGGTAGAGAGCCCCCCTACATCCCAGATCAGGATGAGCTTGACCCCAGCTAGGCTGCAAACCGTATCGATCTGGAGCAAGTGGATACCTGTTGGAGGGGGTTTGGTGAGAAGGGTGGTGACCCTATACGGATAGTGTGGGGGTGCCATAAAGCTGCCACAATTGTGGAGGGAGCTAGACGGTTTCTATAGAGGGACCACAGGAATACGGATGAAGGTTGCCCCAGCCCATGTGGAATTGGTGAGGGGGGGGGGTGCGATGGGACATGGTGAGGTGCCTCTGTCCCGTAACTTTTTGTGTGTTATAGCACTAGACTGGCCATGTCATGAAATTGGATGTTTGTGGACGTACTGAGCATGAGGTACACTATTCGCGAGCTCAGGGTATCTTTGGGTGAGCAGTACTGTGGGTTGCACGTGGTCGAGCAAAGAATAGTGCAAACATGAGGATACATGGGGGGTATGCAAAATGGGAGGGAGGGGGGTGGCCAGCTGTTTGTGTTTGAGAGGTAGGGGGATAACAAGGATTGGGGGAATTAGGTTTTGGAGTTGTACCCATTGTGGGATGGGGAGGGGGTGGGGGGTAGGGGATTTGGCCCGTCAGGAGGAATGGAGGGGGGAGTGTGGGTGGAGGTAGGTATTGGGAGTGCCACAGGGTACTGGGGGCGTAGATGCTGTGGATTCCGATTTTGGATGGTGTGAACTGTCGCACAAGTGGGTTGCCATGAATGTACCCTACGGGTGCTTACCAGGTACCAGGTGCCATATTCGGGGGGCAGAGATGCGTGGGTGTATGGGGGTGGCCATGTGAAATGTAAAACAGGGGATGGTGTGGGTTGACGGGAAGGGGTGGCAACCTGTGGAGGGGGGGCGCACCAAGGGGTCGCCAGGGTTCTCATAGTGGCCGGAACAATTTGGTAGCGGGGATGCAATGGGGTAGGGGTCCAGGCACCTGTTGAACCTAGGCCTTTGACCTGTGCAGTTAATGCTTTTTTTCGGCTTGGGGTGGTTGCAGTTTGCCATGTGGATACCCCTGCGTAACACACAGTGCACCTATACCAGCCACCAAGTACATCAGTATTGTCAGAGCGGCCCCAGGTGAATGGCCTATGGGGTTGGGACACACCCATGGCACACAGCGCAATACCCCATGCACCGGGGTGTATATAGTACCAGCAGTGCCCTACCAGTGTGCTACCCGGGTTGGGCGTTGTGGACCGTCCAGGCCAGACAGCATGCACTGGGCAGTGGACGTTGTGGCACGAGGGTCCATCAGCGGTATGGGGGGCATGTGACAGGGGGTCACCCTTGTACAATGTCCCCTCATACATGCGGCATGTTGGGATGACATATACACCCCCTGGCAAGGGCAATGGCCTCCACTGGGCCAACACCACAGAGTTCCCGTGTTGGACGGACGAGGGGCGTTGCACAGGCACACTAGGAGCCCCATGGGCAGTTCATGCTGCACATAATCAGGTGCGGGCGGGCAGCCTAGTGTCACCACCTTGGGGGGTGGCGGCCATAGGCCGAGCCCGGAATGTGACAGCAGGGGCCATGATATGACAGTGAGAGCCAGGCCAGGGTACGGGCTTGAGGGCAGTTGCATGCAGCCAAGGGGCAGTGGGGGAGCGGGACACCAGTACTGCCACAGGCCATAACCACAGCCACAGTCTGGAGGGGTTGGCCCACTAAAGAGCAGGCCCAGGGCCATGTAGCCCCCCCAGGAGCTGGAACCACTAAAGTGCACCGTAGCGTGTCCACGTGTATGGTGGGCTAGCCACACACAGGAGGGGTACCAGGTGCGGTGCCACCTGGGACGCTGAAAGCTGGGGACAGTGTGAGGTACAACGACCTAGGGCCTATGCAGCTTGGGGAGGCTGTGGCACACCTAATAGATGGGTGCACTATCATGGACTGTGCTCATTGTGATGATCCTGATCCTGCGTAACATGGAGGGGACAATGCCTTGTCCTGTTAGGGGTAACACCATGTGATGGGGTACCCACAGTAGACCAGACGCTTTTTGTGCCCTGAATTCACCGCCCTGAGGCTGGGTTTACATTCATCGTGGCTACAGATTCACAGCTAGAGACAGAGATGCGTCTACCAAGCTCCTGCTGGCCTGTCCGAGGGCACTGGGGTATGAACATGGCCTCTCTAACAGAGCTTCACACTACCCTTCTGCATCGTATTCGTATGTTTACCAGTACCTGTTGCTTGTGTAGGTCTCTTCATTCGGGAGCGATGGCGGCACCTGTTGTTTTCAACCACCCGACATCAGGGCTAGAGGGGGACACCCTATCCCCGCTGCTAAACGGACCGGTTGTATCCCGCACTATGGTTGCCACAAAAAAAAAAGAAACCAATTTCTTGGATATGTGTGTTTTCCTTGGAATGCTCTGTGTCACTAGAACCCGGACACCTATCCTGTTAGGTGGTGATCATTCCTCTATTGTGGTACATACATATCTGGGTCGGGGCCTGGGGCTCGCGACCCTTGGCAACCGGACTACATTTCCCCCCTGTGAGATGCACTCATACGGCTAAGGCACTGACTACCGATAGGTGAGAGAGGCTAGTGATACCCAGACCATTGCGTGGGCCCTATGGTAAACCACACCCCCCTTCAGCCAGGGGCGAGGGTTGCCAGTGTGACACGGCCACGGTCTGATGTCTACCCCATGGTGGACACAGCTGGGTAAGGGGGGGACCTGGGCCCCATGTTGCATAGATGGGCACACGGGTGGTGACCTGTGGGTGGACAGGGGCGGGGCTCTGTGTGTAGTGGACCCCACAAAAGCAACACCAGACACATGGCATCCGCTACAGCCTCTTGTGCACCAGTTTATTTCCCCCTCCCCCTGCCACGCCTTGCACGGCCGCTCCCACCCCGTGTTGATGCTGGGACGCCTGTCGCCACTGCTTCTGCTGCCGCTACTGCGGCCTGCTGGTGTTGTTGGTTGTGGTGGCGTTGGTGGTGGCATCTCCCTCTGTTTGCCGCAAGAAGCTCCCGGCCCTGGCAGCCATCCGCTGTGCCAATGAGGCCAGGTCCTGCACCCCCGCCAGGACCCGCCCGACATTGTGCGCTGCAGGCGCCCGTTGATGCACAGCATTGGGCGGCACTGTTCTCTCACCACCGCTCGCAGTACCTTCCATAATTACCTGTGGGTACAGCAGGTAGTGCATTGTGGGACAGGTAACCATCCACCACCTGTAAGCAGAGGCAGTTCCACCCTAACACAGTTTACACTCACACCCCTCTGCATCCCTCTGTGCCGCTTTCTGAGGGCGCCTGCATCTGCCCAATAACCTCAGACACTGCAGCCCCGCTTCTTGCCTGGTCCGCTGTTCATCTTCAACATCCACTTCTCCTGTGGCTGCATTGGTGGTGTGGTGCCGTCCCATGCAGGCTGTGTTCCACTGCCCTGCTGTCCTCGCACCAGGGGTGGGGTGGGACCACCTTCTCCCAACCCCTGGCCCACCTCTGGCACAGGGGTGCCCATCAGGGTTCAGCGTCACCAGGCTCATTGGTCCTCCTATGCGCCTCCTCTGGTGCGTCAATGGTCAAATGTCCACCCTAGTAAGGGCCAACAATTGTTACCTAGGTTCGATGAAGCAATGACCTGCCTGTCTCCCACCCTCCCACCCCTCTACCCACCGCACATTTGTGTGGGTGAGCCACATGGATCTGTGCCAGGGCCCCTGTTCCGCTCCGCCATTCTTATCTCTATCCATTGCCAGTGGGCCTGGTTCCCTTCACGTCCACATGCTCCCTCCCCCACATTGCACGCTCCCACACACACCCCATGCAGCCCCATCAACGCCTTCAGGCCCTGCAACCACTGACCATGGTTGGGCACAGAGTGCATTGTCCTGTCCCGTTGGCCACATCATCTAAGTACCCCTAGTGGCCCTGCTGCCTCCGCCAACCCTGGCACCGTATCCCCTGCAACACATTGTCAGCCTCTGTTGGTACTTTTGGGCCTGTCCTCCTTGCCCCCGCACTCCATCCACTGTGCTGTGCCGCCCCTTGCCCACCGTAGACACGTCCCCCCCAT